>OZ010583.1:19720378-19822878 GCA_963932145.1 Acanthosepion lycidas | reverse complement strand
GAGTGTACTAGTTATACACTCAATAATACCAACTATGAACACGGCCACAATGTGCTGACCGTGTTTGGAAAATAAAACTTTCCTATAATTCTAGATGCATACATAAAACAATCCATAAATTTAGTTAAAAGTAAAAAATAAAATCGTCCTTGATGATGGCTAAAATTAGAGGTGGAAGTGTTCGGACATGCAAAACATTTGGACAATTTCTGCCTAATTTACGCCCAGAAAAGAAGAAAATTATAAGAACACAAGAAAAATTAAAAACCTTAACCGTATTAACTCGACACTAGTTATTAATGAAACTTGTATAACGAGGGACTGCTGCCCAAATACATAATTATATACATATCTCTTTTGTTCTCTCTCTCTCTCTCTCTATATATATATATATATATATATATATCCACACACACACAGACACACACACACACATATGTGTGTGTGTGTGTGTGTCTGTGTGTGTGTGTGTAAAAATTCGGATATAAATAAAATATATCTGTGAAAAGACAGTAAGAATGAAGACAAAATGAAAACTTGTCTTCACCAACGCGTTTCGTCCTCTGATGAACTTTATCAAGGCAAATGTAAGGATCTTATTTTGAATCATGTATTAATAAACAAAAGTAAAATATCGTTAGGTTTACAAAATTTTAAGTTTGAGAATGCTGAAAAATATTCTTCTGGAATATTTTGTACAAGGCATACAAAATCTACAACTAAAAAAAAGGTAATTACATTAACAACAACAAACAACAACAATGACAATAAACTAGATAAAGACAGGCATAGAATATTACCTTATAGCTCTACTATCCAAAGCAATTCATCAAATCTTAACAATGTCAATCAACCACATCCAAAACTATTATGGGTATGACGAGAACGCAAAATGTTCATAACAATAAAAATTCTCGGACTGATCGATATTAATTTTACTGTTTAAGAAAATAAAAAAAGGATGTCAAACGCAAACACGTGTATTCACTAAATATAACGTTTATTGTATTAAGAAATATATATATATATATATATTAAATTAAAAATAGAGAACCTAAAGGTTCGATTACTATAATTTATTCCTCCAGAAAATATATTTTCTGGGGAAATAAATTCTAGTCAGTGAACCTTAAGGTTGTCTGTTTTTTTAATTTAATTAATTAATTAATATTTGCGCTTTTGTTACATTCAGCTCTCTGGATTACAGCCTCTTTGGAATTATCAATACGGATTGCCAAATCCTTTATTACCTTACTATATATATATATATATATATATATATATATATATATATATATATATATATATATATGTATGTATGTATATTAATAAAAAGAAAGAACAGTAAGATATATAATCCGGTGTTCTTATAGATATTTTTATTTTTACAAAATAGTGCTCAATGTAAATTTACAGAGCATTAATATTAATATTTAGCTTCCATTTTTTAAACATGGTTGGAACTGTGTAGCGAAAAACCATATTTCAAGTCAATTAATTTATAATATATATATATATATATAATATATATATATATATATATATATATATATATATATATATATATATATAAGAAAGAAAAGAATAAAATTCAAACGCTTATATCATCAATTTAAAAAAGGGCTCAATACAAGAGTAGAGCAATAAATATTTATTATATACTGTTACATTAGAACATGCAAGTTACTACTACAAAATTGGTTACTGTTGTGGTAAACCCTCTTACAGTATAATGAACTCTTCCTTCTCTCATAAATACAAACTGCGAGAGTCGGACTAGCGCAGAGTATGGAGTGGAGTGGTGTAGTAGACGCTGTGCTAATCTACTTATTACTAACACTATTGTTTTGTACATATCTTCAATATACTTTTACAACCTACCTTCGTCTTCTGTGTCTTTCTTTCTGGCCCCTAAACAGTCCACAACAGTTATATTGTTTCGACGTTTAAACACGTCCCTATCAGGTAGTTAGCAATGATGGTAATTGTTAAGGACCTGATGAGACGTATTTAAACGTCGAAACAAAATATGCAATTTTTTAGTAATAACTTGCATGTTCTAATGTAACAGTATATATATATATATATATATATATATATATATATATATATATATATATATATATATAATTGTATGGATATGAGTTTGTGACCCTGGGTTTCACGCTTTTCCGATCATCAAACAGACCCTTCTTAAAAATAAGTTGATCTTATCTGTTTTGGTTTAGAACAGCGGGAATGCTCAACCTATAATGGAGCTCAGTATATATATATATATATATATATATATATATATATATATAAATACAGTTTGCAGTATTTATGAGAAAGCGTGATCAATATGAGAGAGCGTTTGCCGATCTATTCAATGTGTACATAGAAATCAACACAGCATGGGGACTGCCTGTTCTACGCCTCAACGGATTTTTACATGATAATATGTGTTGGTTTTTTGTATATGACTGTTTACGCTTGCGTAAGAACAGCAAAATGACCGCAGCCAAAATTAATATAAAATGGGCAACAACGAATGCAGATTGGCACGGCAAGCTTGAAAACCGCATCAATTGGAAATCAATGTCAAACTACGAGAATACGAAGCTATTGTAAATGACAAATCTTAACAATGTTGGTTCTTAACAGAAGCGCTAACGGCTTTGCCATTTTTTTTATCTATGCGAAGATACGAATGTTATCACCAGCTTATGAAAAGGTGCTCAAAAAAGGAAGGCGAATATCAATTAACCAAAACCTGGCTTCACTGAAAACCATAAAATTGTATCTTCACTTCATCGTCTGGTTCATTTAACGGATAAATAAAAAGTTTGAAAATTAAAAGGAGATAACTTTTATATCTGATTAGTACTTTTTTAATTATTTATATATTTTTGTTTATTTACGATAAAGAATAACTCCATAAATTCATCACCGAAGTCTTCATTCAGATAATGTTGCCTAATATTTTCATTTTATTCTAAGAATATTTTAAAAAATAACAAAAAACAAACCTATTTAAGTATTTGTCTTATCTAAAATACATGGGTAATTAAATTAAATGTTTTAAAACTCTTCTGTATGAATTTATATTACGCTTTTCATTTGTTTTAATATTTATATTTTAATTGTATTTTTTTAGTTGTTTTTTTATAATCTTTATTTATACTTTATTTTCATTGACCGAAAAAAAATCCAATCAATAACCTGGCTTTAATTGATTTCAGCATTAAATAATCTTCTTAAACAAACCAATTCACTCGTAAATTAGCAACAATCAAATTAACGAGTGTAATTTTTTTTTTTAAACGATACATTTTAAGAAAAGCACCATTCACGTAAAACAGTTATCTCCCTTTAATTTTCTACGTCAGGATCTTTCGGTGAAGCATAGCATTTACACAAGTGAATATTCGGACAAAAGGACAACTGGCAACAACGTCATAAAATCATCGCGTCATGTTATGTCACGTGTCCTGTCACCCATAGGAAACAAAGGGACAGAACAGTTTTATGTCTAAGGCAAGACAGCTTAATGAAGCTCATACCTCTTTTGGATGGTTCGGTATTCAGAATATTCCTTCTCCTAGACTGGTTGCCATCTCAAGCACTCTTATTTAACCCATAGTTGTTATATAATCCGTGCAAGATACTTCGTAGTGGAATCAGAGTTTGTTAGTTATTACTCCACTTTCTTAAGTGCAATATTCCCTCAGGATGTTGGTAAACCTTTACGCTCTACATTTTCATTTGTTTAATAACTATAAACTCTGCCCTGCCTTGATTGCTTGCGGAAGACAAATTGGAGTAGTTTTTCGTTCTCCACGATTCTGAATCCAGAGCTGTCCTTCTCAGGGCAATGTCAGGGCAAGCTAGCCTTGTCTAGAAACGAGTCTAAGGCCAGCTTGCCCTGACGTTTGACATAGTATCGGGAAAATAAAATGTATGACTTTCCGAAGGGTCGAAGAGAATATAATGACATAATCAAGGTGTTTATACTCCACATTACTTCAAGTAAAAGGTTAGAAAGGAAACTCCCATCAACCATCGAAAGCAGCTACTGTACTTAAGAAACCTATTTTCCTGAAAAATTGTTTTAAGAGAAAGATTTTATAAATTTCAGCTGACTGTTGTACAAGCTGCTCCGTCGATAAATATCGAACGTTTCCTTATAAGGAAACGGCTAATATTACTATTACCGTTACCATTAGTGAAAAATAAACACAAACATTCTCACCTGGAAATTGAACCCAGTACGCCGATTACATTATTAACACCGTTAACAATTGGTTTATATCGCACCTCTCATAAAATCAGTTTATTACTGACGTAGCGAATGATAGGTTCATTCAGTGCTTCATATTTGTGGCCTTGTGGCAGATATGAATAAGTTAGTACTTTCATGACACACGATTATGTCATAAATGACTATGGGTCCCTGTCATTTCTTCAATTCTCTCCCTCGGCAAGACATTTCTTGGAATTCTTCCTGTCGTATTTTGAACCGTCTCAGTCCGAATTTTATTCAGTCATTTTTCGATATTGTTCGTCACTGTGCCAAGGATACCGACGATAATAGGAACGAATTCTAATTTCCTCGGTTCCCACGAGCATGATTTCTTAAGTTTCAAATCTTGAAACCTTTCCTCCTTCCCCCTTTTTTTCTCTACAACCACACAAGTCCCTTGGTAGCGCTTTATCTATAATCCAAAACTGTTCGTCTTCCTTCCAGATAATAATTTATGGCCTTTAATATTATTATTATTGTTTTTGTTGTTGTTGTTGTTGTATATTTAAGCCTCCATAAGCATACTTTTTCATGATTTTCAAATGGCATCATTCATCTTTTTGCTTCTCTTCTTTCTAACGTTTTCTGGGGGGGGGTCTCGATCGATGCTCCAACACTGCTGTTGTTGTTGTTTTTTTGTTGTTGACGATAATGATGTTGTTGCTGTTGATTATTATTAATAATATTATATGTGTGTGTGTGTGTGCGTGTGTGTGTTATATACAAGGTGTCCATAAAATTCGTGTGCACTTTAAAGAATTTATAACTTTATTTGTATTTGCGATAGAAATAACCTGTAAAAAATGTTATAAAGTTTAATGTACCTAGTTTTAAGTATAGCTAAAATAAAAATTGTGATTTCAGGCATTAGTGTAAATCAGTTGGCAAATGTTTTCCGTGAACTGCAAAATCGTATTACCTTTTGTATTGCTAATGATGGAGGATATGTGTAAACTTAAATAAAATTTCAATAAAACCTTAAAAAAAATATAGATTTACTTCTTTCTAATCCTTTTCACAAATTATTTAAATTTTTTAAAGTGCATACGAACTTTGTGGACACCCTATATATATATATATATATATATATATATATATATATATATGTCTGTGTGTGTGTGTGAGTGTGTATAATAGCATGGTTACTTCTTGAGTTTCCTTGAATCTTTCGTACTTGTATATTGTTTATATTCATGGAGAATTTTTTTTATGTTTATTCAATTCCATGAAAAAATTTTAGTCATGCGAACCCAATTGAATGATTAAGTTTACCTGTTGATATCAAAGAAAAATATTTTAAGGTATTTTTTTTAGTTTTTTTTTTTTTTTTTTTTAGTTTTGCTTCAGCGATTCTAGAACATTTTCATAAACAGAACAAAACAGGTGTTTTAAATATGGAAAGGATTTTTGCTTTGATTGTGTTTCTTAGGGCAAATCAAGTGACAGCAAATCTTGTCAACTCGCAAGCACTCTACCCAGTATCTTTTTTTTTCTGACAAACTTAATAATATTATAGATACATATCGATTTCTTCCGATTTTTAACCAACTCTCTTGACTATTCGATGTTCGCCAGTAATGCTGAGTACAATACTTTGGGAGAGCTAATAATGATTCGAATCATAACTGAGAGTACAATTTCTTTAAGTCTTTCAAATGACGGTAGACACAATTCCCACTGTTTATTACAAAAAAAAAATATCGGGCGTCTACTCAAACTTGGGAATCCACTAAAATAATGTTTAGAGTAATAAGTGATAACACAGGATCAAAAATTTAATCCATTAATTCCTTAATAATATATAAATAAATAAAATAAACATGCATATATATATATATATATATATATATATATATATATATATATATATATATATATATATATATATATATATATTGTTAAATGTAACATACAACGAATGTCTGTTATGTTTTATCATGAGCCATTCTAAACTTCGTATAGTTGCTTTAATTTCCGGCGAAAATAAAGACAAAAACTGTCCAATATTTGGACATTTTTATTACGCTGTTCTTCGATCTAAGCTTTCGGCTCACATGAGTTATCTTCAGATTGGTTATATGGACATTTATATTCACTATCAAAGATAATATTCTGTTGTGTTAAAATAGAAGATTTCTATGCGACGATAACGGTCGCGGAATAGCAGACGCTGGTCGTAAATTCATGATGTGGTTCTATGACGTCGTACCACTTGAGAGAACGAAATATTAACAACAGAACCATGTCTAAATGCAATATATATATATGTGTGTGTGTGTGTGTGTGTGTGTGTGAACATTGAAGTCAACACTCAGAGGCGACAGGCTGTTTCATGCTTGACGCAATCGTCAGGAGTCTATCATGAAACAGCCTGTCGCCTCTGAATGTTGACTTCAATGTTCACTTTTATATTTATATTTGCATACGCTCTATCTCTGATATTGGTCACTTTATCCCATAAATATAGCACACCTTAAAACTATATTCTTTCACACACACACACACACACACACACACACACACACACACACACATATATATATATATATATATATATATATATATATATATATGCAAGCTTCATTAAATATGACAGACAAAGATCTTTAAGTTTTTATATAATTTCTCATTTGCTCTAATAATTTTTTTTTTCTTTTCAGTAGATTATACAAAAACTGTCCGAGTGTTATATTTTTTCCGAGCGCTTTCGGCTATACATTTACCTATTTTCAAGGATGAAATATATTAGCTGCAAACTGGAAATAGCTGTTGTGCGTACATGGACACAATATGTTGACTGTGCTTTGAAAATAAAACATTCTGTAATATTAAATACATACATACAAGAGCTATTTCCAGTTTACAATTAATATATTTCATCCTTGAAAAGGGCTAAATGTAGAGCCGAATGCGCTCGGAAAAATATAACATTTAGACAGTTTGTGTATAATTTATCTACCGAAAAGAAAAATTTATAAGATCATATAAGAAATTATATAAAAAACTTAAAGCGCCCTGTCTGTCATATTTAATGAAGCTATCATGAAAAGAGGATTGCTGCCTAAATACACAATATATATATATATATATATATATATATATATATATATATATATATATATATAAATGATAAATAATTCAATACATATATGTTTATTGATGTGGGCGCTTGTAGAATGTATATGTATGCTCACTGCAACGGAATGTGGCACAAAGACAAATTCAAAGTATGAGTCCCAAGTGTAGACGAGATTAAGAAGAAAAATTGCGTTGCTCCCTCAACACTTCCTCGTTTGAGCGCCGTAGGCATCAGGATCAGGGATTGACTCTGATTCTTTTAGTGGAATGTGAAAGGTACTCCCTGACCCTGTGTTTGAGCTCAAAACAATTCGTAAATAAATACAGCTTTAATTTTTTCCTTTTTTTTTTTTTTTGTTTTTTTTTTGGGGGGGGGGATATCTCTCAGCTTGTGATTTTTACCTTGCTCGATTTCGCTCTTCTTGTTTTATGGTTATAATTAACTGGCATATTACTTATGCCTAGACCCCGCGACCACTGTCACACTGGCGTCAATATTACACCCGACCCACCTTAGTGTAATGAAGAAGAGGAAGTGGTAAATTAGAAATCCCCGGAATCAGGCGCCTTCTCAGATCTCAAATGAGAAGAGAAATGATACTACACTTAGCATTTACTTGTCGCCCACGCTGGCAGGACACAAGGTCAGTTTAATGTGGGGAGTCCGAGTGTGTGCACCGGGGCCAGGTCGTAAAATAGCCCAGCCCCTGCAGACGTAAGTTGCGCTGGCAGGCATCGATGTTATTACCAATCCCCACCTCTTTAGTGCAATGAGGTCGGTACTCCCGTGGGCAGCTGTTCCCCGGGACCGGGTAGCTGTTTCCGGGATCGGGCAATATTTTTCAGTTGCGCTGTGTCCAAAAACAGAAACATAATTGAGAGATAAAATTTAGTTTGGCCTCCCGAAGGCAGATACTACACTTTGATCATAGCTTAAAAGATTGAGAATAAGCTATTTACTTGACAATGTAAAGGCAGGATGAATAAATGCAGTTGGTATTTACCTGACCTTCCCCCTAAGGGCACAAGGTTTTAATATTTATTGACATAAAAATACGTCAATTCGGCACAATGCCGGGAAAAAAGGGGTTGAGAAAGGGGCTTGTTATGCAAAGCCTAGCATTAAAAATAAAACTACTCTCTCATTCATCCCACGCTCACGAACAATATTCTGTCCTTCTCTTTCATTCGTCGACTGCCACTATATCCTGCCTGCAGATCATTATTTATACTATAAATACTAACATGCAATGAGGTGGGGTATGAACAACGGAAGTGTGAAGGGATGGATCACACGACAGCTTTCATTTTACCAGGGTGTTCGAATCCAGAGGGTGAGTACCAAAAAGCGGAGACTCTCCCCGTAACGACACACAAATGCTAAAAAAGCCACTCTAGATTGGCACCTTTCAAACGTACCAAACTGATTACCTTCACCCATACATAGAAGACGTCAAGTTATATGAAACTTTCAAGCACCCTGAGAGCGACCAGAACCCCTACATATTCCCAAAGCGGGCGCACATGGGCGGTGATGGAAGGCGTTTTCGGCTGTCTATTCTAGATCACTGCATCTCCCGCACTCGGGCGATTCGGCTAGCCCATCTTGAACTTGATGTTGACTGGCACGGCATTTCGTGCCAGGTCCGGGGCAATTTCCGAGTTGGTGAGGAAATCATTACCTACAGCACAGATGTCCTCCTTCGTCAGGCCAAGTTGCTGGCAGAAGTGATCACAAGCAACCTCGTTTACCAGGCTCTGGTAAAGGGTCTTTCTCACTCTCGTCAAGTTTGTTGTCTGAGGAATCTGTCCAGTGCCATTTGATATTCGCGGAGAAAGGCGTACTCAATAGTCGGTCTACGACGCGCCTTTGCGGTACAGTGTAGGGAGCCTGCCCAGAGCACCGGAAAGGCGGCTGCAGCGCATGACCACCAAAACAGACTCCCGGTCGTCATGCGACTCAAAAATGACAGACTGAATTCCCTCAGGGGTAGCAAACCCAATCCCGTATGACGCAGGCACTGAAGCCGTGACAAAATATCACCATAGATGATTACGTGATTAACACAGGCTTCTGCATGTGATTTGTTTCTAATATATTCATTTGACTATACAAAAAATATATTTTTAAAATAAAAATATATTTCTTCTCCAGAGAAAAAAATTATTATGAACGTTTCCTGTTTGTAAAGCAAAAGATGCTTACACGTATGATCTCCCATAGTGAAAATCGATATTGGTTTAATGATGGCTGTCCTGGGTATGACGGTAAACTACATTCAACAGCAAGGTTTCTAATCAGGAGTCTTTGGGGAGCGTGGAACCACCTCTTAATTGCTGGTGTTCCCAGGTCCACCCTAACCCAGGGTGGTAGCACCTGTTAGGGTCCCATGTATGGGCAAATAGTTGACCCCCTCCCAAACTGGGGTCAAGACACTATGAAAGTGTAAAAATAGGTTTTAATACCAGCAATACGTTTTTTGTAAAAAAAACTTACCAGCAATATATTTTTGAGGAAAAAAATATTACCAGCAGTACATTTTTGAAAAAGAATATTACCAGCAATAAAAAGTCTTGTTGGAATTAAATAACCCATTGAGGGTGATATACCGTAAAACAAAACAAAATTTAATGATGGAAAACGTTACCTTTCACGAAAAGTTACAAAATTGCACATAATCATTATTTATGTATGTGGTTATGTATGAGAGATTGTGTGAGTGAACAAGAACGAAACAATTTTTAAGTAAACGTTATGAAATTAGGCGTGTCATTCAGAACGACAAACGGGCCGCAGTTAGCCCATGATTGATGTAACACGATTCAACTCGTTGCCTCTTTAGTTGGATGGAATAACCAAAAAGAAATATTAGTTTATTAATAAATCATAGATGGAATATCTTTGCTAATTCTTAGATTGAAAACATTAAAACATTAGAAAGAACAGTTATATAATTTCACTTATGAAAAATGCCTGAGAGGCGCCATCTTTTCATTTAAATATTTCTGAGAAGTGCATCTAAATGATCGAATTTTTTTTAAAAAACATACGCACATGAGTAAAAAGCGATTTTTTTTATTGTTGTTTTGAAAAACAACGTTAAAAATCATTTGTAATACGTAATGCCATCAGTTGGTAGAGTCTTCAAACTTTTTCATCGTTCTATACTTGTAGACGTGTGTATTTATATCGCTTATCAACTATTTAACGAGGTCAATAGTGAATGTAATTTCAAGGAAAGTATCCTTTCAAGTCATATGTGAAATCCTAATTCTCTATCTTACTGCTGAATGTTTTTTATGAAAACCTTTGAAGTATTTTCAAATAATACAGAGTAATTTCAGTTTTACCAAGCTGAGTGTAGTCATCAAAATCGTGGCTACATCAAATCAAAAATTCTTTATTGAAAAGAAGGAAATAAAAAGAAAGAAAGGAAGGAAG
Organism: Acanthosepion lycidas; assembly: GCA_963932145.1. NCBI lineage: Eukaryota > Metazoa > Mollusca > Cephalopoda > Sepiida > Sepiidae > Acanthosepion > Acanthosepion lycidas. Next base: position 19,812,076 of record OZ010583.1, on the reverse strand, counting down.
AAAGGAAGGAAGGAAGGAAGGAAGGAAGGAAGGAAGGAAGGAAGGAAGGAAGGAAGGAGGGAAATGAGAATAGGAAAAACAAACATTTTTACTGAAAGAAAGAAAGAAAGAAAGAAAGAAAGAAAGAAGGAAGGAAGGAAAGAAAGAAAGAAAATATAAAGGATCAAAAGAAAAAAGAAAAAGAATGCAAGAGGAAAAATCTGAAAGAAAAAGGGAAATAAATAAAAAATAACGACAAACATAATATAAAAACATGAAAAGAAAAATGAAAGTGAATATAAGAAAGAAATCTCAAAATGATAAAGCAAAGAAAGAAAGAAAGAAAAATGAAAAGGATAAAAGAAAGGCGAAAATGTTAAAACAGAGCAAAGGAAAGAAAGATGAAAATGATAAAAGAAAGAAAGAATGAAAGATGAACTTCATAAAAGAAAGAAAGAAAGAAAAAACTACAGTTATAGACAATAGCGAAAGAACTAATTACAGTTCTTTCAAGTTGAAAACAATAGATTACACAAATAAGTAAAATGACACAATAGAGAACTAAATAAGTCATTTAAGATCAATAAAAGGATTTCAACAGATAAGAGAGTAAACACTGATTTCAAATCAGCGATTCACTCAGCGCTTATATAAGCAACCGTGGCCCAACACTATAAATATTTATTTGTCCATTTCAAGTGGAAACAAATCTTGAACCAATTTAACCGTGGTATGCGATAGCAATGCCATAAGCTTGTTCTAACAACATAACATTTTTGAGGTTTCTTTTATGGCATTTCTTTTGGTTCTGTTCTTTATGAGAACGAATTCCTCATAATTGCTTTCAAAGTCTCAACTTGATTTTCTGAAAGTTTAAAAAAAAAGATTATGAAATAAAATATGAGAACAGAAATACAAATACGCAATAAAATGAACTTGATAGCATAAAGCATTCAATTCGAGTTCGCAGAAAATCAGTGAACAATTTCATGGCTGTTGTAGCTTTGGAAAAGATTCTGAGTTTAAAGTGGGAGACCAATGGACTAGGGACAATTGTTATTATTATTATTTTATTTCCTTTGATTTCTGGTGTGTACTCATTTCTTTCCGGGTCCCGCCCAGAAACCTAAGATCAGAAATGGCATCATGACATTTTCCCCTGAGCAATTAAAAAAACACACACAGATATTTTACATAGATAAAGCTCTTCGTAAGGTGTGAGAACAAATTTTTGTATTCCTTTAAAGCATGGGCTACCAGGAATCACATTCAATGAGTTTACTGGAATCTTTTCAATCACACCGAGGGTTCCAGCGACAACAGAGATTGTTGATGTTCCCATTTGTGAGATTTCGATTTCAAGGTCCTTGTATGTTGACAGCTTTTTGAAGATCTTCAAAGATACATTGTAGTCTGCAGGGACTGCCATATCAATAAAGAGGCATTTTTTGCGGTATCTAATAACAATGTATGGGTCATTAGCTTTGATTGTTCTGTCTGTGTGTATTGTGTAGTCCCATAAAATTGTTACAAGTCCTATCTCCGTAACCGGGTCTGCGTGGTGTTCATACTAATTCCTTTCAATTTCCTTTCATTATTATTATTATTATTATTATTATTATTATTATTATTATTATTATTATTATTATTATTTCTGTTGTATACACATTTACTTCCGGGTACTAACCAGAGACCTAAGGTCAGAAATGGCATCATAACATTTTCCACTGATCATTTTTGTAAAAAGAAAAAAAAAAAAAACTAAGATTACATACATTTTACATAGATAAACCTTTTCGTCATGTGTAAACTGTACTTGTGAGTACAATCTTTTGTATTTCTTTAGGGCGTAGGCTCCCAGGAATCCCTTCAATGAGTCTATCGGAACGTTTTCCAATAAATCTGAGGGCTCCAACTACAATTGGAATTATTGATATACTCAGGTGCCACATATTTTAGATTTCCACTTCAAGATCCTTGTATTTCGATCTTTGTTTTTGAGATTCATAATGATACATATAGGCATATTCTGTTTTGTGGTCTCTAATCACAATGTCTGGGCGATTAGCTTTAATTGTTCTGTCTGTGTGTATTGCAAAGTCCCATAAAACTTGTTACAGGTCCAATGTCTGTAACCGGGTCTGGGTGGTGTTCATACCAATTTCGTGCAGTTTCCTTTCCGTAAAAGTTGCATATTTTCCAATGCAGATATTGACCCAGTCTGTCATGCCGGATTTCATATTCAGTTGGGTGCCAATCCGGTGCCAATCTGATCCAAGATGGTCAATTGTTTCTAAATATTAATTACAGAATCTGTATTTTGGGCTAACACAATTTTTCAGTATGTGTACTTGGTAACTGCATGATGATTATTATTATTATTATTATTATTATTATTATTATTATTATTATTATTATTTCCTTTGATTTCTGGCGTTTACACATTTCTTTCCGGGTCCCGTCCAGAGACCTAGGGTTAGAAAAGGCATCATGACACTTTCCGCTGACAAAAAAAAATTACATAGATAAAGCCCTTCGTAAAGTGTTAGCTGTACTTGTCAGAACAATTTTTTGTATCTCTTTGAGGCATGGATTTCCAGGAATCCCTTCAATTAGTCTACTGCAATCTTTTCCAACCAGTCCTAGGGCTCCAACTACAACAGGGATTGTTGATGTTCCCATATGCCACATTTTCAAAATTTCTATTTCAAGGTCCTTAATTGAACAATTCCCAATAGATAAATGTTCCAATCCAGACAGGTTTATTTTGTACTTCTTCTGAAATAATTTGATATTATTAAAGTATATCAAAAGTATATTTTTTCAGCTTATGTAATGTTCTGCATGTGGTATCTTTTGAGAATCCTGCTATTTTAAAAGTTTTCAATTACTGATAGGCGAGATCTCATTTGTTGAGAGATTTAAAGTATCATTAATCGAATAAAAATTGTCGTCCACTTATAGAGTTTATTTCAAGCCTTAAAACATGTAAACCAGTTTTAAACAGTATGATCAAAGAGCGTTTGATTTTATTGCACTTACCAAATTCTGCGAACCTGTTCAAAATAACGCCTCAGAATTGACAAAATCAATATTTTTTACCGTCATTATGGAATCTAAAACAAAACGTACAGTTAAACATTTTATTAGTAGTACAAAACTTAATAACCACCATAAATAGACAAATGATTATAATTAAAAGAATAACTGACGGACGAGTTAGCTAACCGGTTTCGAACCTCGCTCGGAGCTAAATCGATGTTTATAAATATGTATATAGTATCAATGAAAGGAATGAAATCTAGAGAAAAAAATAGATGGAAATCAATTGGAAGCCAAGGACAAAATCCTTCTGTTTACAGAGCGAAGGCTTCATTGATAAAATATATATGTCCTCCAATATCTTGAGGTGGTAATTTGGGTGGGGTCAAGTCAAGACAGAAAACAAGTCCACATTGAAATTATCCGTACAACTGCGGTTATTTATAAGGTGTTCCACTATGGAAGACCCGGATGTATTGGTCAGAACATATAATGGTGAATAAGTAGAGTTCCGGATTTTTGCAGGCACGTGTTGTTGTTTTACTAACAGTTAAATAGTATTGATAAGAATATGAGATATATATATATATATATATATATATATATATATATATATATATATATATATATATATATATATAGGTAACTATACTCGTCCCGAAAAACCTTCGAATTTTTTTTATTTGCCAATAATCAAATCAATCTCGAACCTGACGATCCGCTTAGGTGAAACCAGGGTAGGTTTGTCTGGCTCATTAGGTTTGACATATATATATATATATGCCGGATAGCACATTTTTTTATTATATTTTCTCGGGTACGCAGGCCGATAGACGTAATACATCATTATTTACATTATTTATATTGTTCGGACTGTTGTGCTCATCTTTATTGCCATATTCACGATGTTTCGGTTGTTGTACGCTCCGGCTTTCCTCGGGTGATTGGAATTTCGAACTGAACCCTTTATTTCGTTCAGCGGGGTAGATTATTCTAGCTCTACATACCGTACCTTTTCTGGATATCTCAGTTATCTCCTATTAACTCAACTTTCCAAGATTCTGTTCACCATTGCAATATTGAACTCACAATGCTTTGGTTCAAATCACTGGATCCAACCTTCGCTTTTATTTACCATGTGTCCAATCTCCTGAAGAAGGCCGAAGCGTACAGCGACCGAAACGTCGTGAATATGCCAATAAAGATGAGGGCAACAGTCCAAATAATGTAAACAATTTAAATACCTCATCTCAGAAATATAGACAGGTAATATTAGGTTGGTGCAAAAATAATGTCGGTTTTTGACGTTAAAAATACGTCAAAAAAACGACATTATTTTTGCACCAACCTAATACATAATGTTTAAAAAATAATAAAAATAAAAAAAACCGAGCGTTTATTTGAAATATAAGTATTTATTTTTATTATTTTTTAACGGTATGTATTACGTCTATCGGCCTGGGCACTCGATGAAACATTAAAAAAAATGTGCTCTCTCAACATTAAATGCTTAAATAGTTGAAATATTTAATACATTGATGAGGAGATCAGAATATATCTATTACATATAAAGTCTAACATTCAAAAATTGCCAATTAACATCAAGCACGTGTTTCACACAAGCAACTTAAATATACGATGAAAAATCTTAAAAATAAATGCTTATTTCAGGAGACTTCTTTATTTTTTTCTTATTTTCAAATTTCATGAATAATTTTCTCCTATTAAATTTTAAAGTGCGCTCTGAATTTTGGTTATTCTACAAGTTCATCCTGAAGTTTGGTTTAGTTTGGTTTAGTTTGTTTTTAATGGGTTATTTAATGCTGTCAAGAATTTTAGGATATCTATCCTAAGAATCTTGTCGGCATTATATATGAATAGAATATGTATTCTTTGTTAGAAATCAGTTTGAAGATCAATTTTTATTGACGTATTAGGTTGGTGCAAAAATAATGACGTAATAATGTCGTTTTTTTACGTTAAAAAATACGTCAAAAAACGACATTATTACGTCATTATTTTTGCTCCAACCTAATATTTTTTGAGTGATTTCGTCGAGAAAAAAATGTATTGCTGGTAATATTTTTTTAAATATTTTCTTGCTGGAATTTTTTTTTTTTTTTTCAAAAATTTATTGCTCGTATTTTTACTATAAAAATTTATTTTTATACTTTCATAGTGCTTTCACCCCAGTTTGGGTGTTAACTATTTGGTCATTACTGCGACCCTGACAGGTTCAAATTACCCCAGGTCAGTGTGGAGCTGGGAACAACACGATCCTCAAAACCCTCTTTATCAGACATCAAAAAATGTCAAGAAACACTGGTATATGTAAACACTTTGATTCACTCAATTATGACTGTAACATATTAAATATTGGAGGCAAGTTAAAAGGAAGATTTGTGATCATATTTTACAGTTGAGTACATATAAACCCGGCATATCCAGCCAGGTATTTATAGCATACGGTGTTCCGTCTTGTTTTTAGTTTATTTATTTCGTTACCCGTGAATTAAAACCCCGGTTGGACGAGCACATATAAAGCCTGAGAAGATCTTCTATTGCATCAAAGTTTGGTCTGGTCATTCGTTGCAACTGGGGCAAGGAATTGCTTGTAAATTTTAACAGCTCCAAAACAAACCTGTTTTCATTTGATCACCATAGAGAACCTTTACTGCTTACCATCAGCATGGCAGATGTTAAACACGAGGCAAGAAACACTTTTCTTGGAATCAGCCTTTCCATTAACATGAAGTGGAGTGATTATATCACGAATTAACTCAGGAATTAAGCAAAATATTAGCTTGACTAATGGTAACCTCCAGGAAAGGAATAACGTTCTCAGCTGATATGAAGTGAAAAGACTACATTGGATCTATTACTTGGTCAGCTGCTAAGACAGTTGGTTCACTGTGCCATGCTAGACAATGTTTATCTCCAGAATCTATCTTACGTATCTATAAGTCTACCATTCGTACGTGCTTAGAATATTGCTGCCATATATGGTCCGGTGCTCCTGCACTTAAATTTAAATTTAAATGGAGGGTAACACATTTAAAAGTGAACAGATTTTAGTAGTCAAAGTGTTCAGTATTAAAAATTTGATTAATATAGCAAATAAATAAAAATTTGAAGCCCTTATCTTCCAGCTCAAATTATGCAAACACACTGCCCCACTTGCCAGAATAAAATGAATTAACTGAATTCATTAACACCTATTATATTTATTTATTTTAAATCATCAGCAAATGTGAATTCTATGATAATTTAAATTTGTCTCATATTTGTAAGTGTAACTTATATATAATATAATTTCGACAGTTTCCATTTCCCCAAAAACAAAACGATGCAAACAAAGCATAAGAGACACTGCCCTTTAATCTTAACCAGATAGATAATTTTTTTCCCTGGTTTTTAAAAAATCTTAATGCAAAATATAAATTCCCTCGATATTCACTCATTGTTTCAATAGGAGCAGATAGGTTTGTCTATCATCCAGTTCACACTCAACCTCGTTCTTTTGAACAGGAGTAGCGGTTTATCCCTTATTTTCTTTTAAGGATCGGATTTCCGGTTTAGTCTTCTAAAGTCTTCTCATTCTCTTTCATCCACAGCAGCCACTTGTATCTTAGTGACATTAATGCCTTGCTTGGGGTGAATTGATTACAAAAAGAAAACTGTTCCCAAGGTATGAACCGCGGAACGAGAAACATCTACCAGAGCCGGTGCAAGATCTTGAGGGGGCCCCCTGAAATCTATGATACGGGGTTCCCACTGAACTTAATCTCAATTTTCATAAGGAAGTATTCATATAAAATATAAATTTTATTATAATCTAATTATGTACAATAATGGATCATATGCAATATAGGTGAACAATTCAAGTAGAAAAATTGAAAATAAATACAATGTATCTAAATAAAAATTAGAGACATATCATAATAGCTCATTCTATTTCAAATAAATCAACAATGTTTTGCGTTAATTTTTAACAGTTGAGATTTTTCTTGTGAAAACGTTGAATAATTTTAACACATTCAACATTATGGATAAAAAAATAATGAATTTTATAGAGTGTTTTTTTTCGAGACTTAGCATAGATAAAACAAATTCGCGGATTTGGACGAAAAAAAAAATGGCCCCAGAATGACATCAAAATCCGTGAAAATTTTTCATTCTTTGTCAGTTGTGCTTAATTTGTAACGTATATAAAATGTAGATATATTAAAAAAAAAGCAAATGCGTGTGTTACAAAGCACTGCCCAGAGCGGGGAAGTTCGTGGGTAGTACACACAGTATTACAGTATTACCCTGAATTTTCTGATGACTGCCGCTAAGGGTCAGGTAACAGCAATTCACTTGGAAATTCCAACATTAGGCAATAAGTTAATGTTCCCTGGAGTGACATATTTTAGTCAATTGGACTATTCATAAAATGTTAAGTTATTAAATCTGAAAATTTATTGGTCGCATTATGAACAACAATGTCAAAGAAACAGGATATCGGGAGGAGGAACTAAGTAAAGAATACAAATGTAACTACAAACTGGGACGAGGATGTTATGCTGGACACTTTATTTAACCCACTAAAATCCGTAACAGCTGTAAATTGTTTCCATCATAAAACATGTGTGAGATGGCTACTAAAAAAAAAAAAAAAAAAAAAAAAGAAATTCTAATAAGGTTCCTTTAGGTACAAAAGCATAAAGAGAAAGAGGCAATATTTCGAAAATATTTAGAACTGAAATTATTATTGAATAAATAAATCATACATGCAATTATCTTATTCTACGTGTAATATTTTTTAATCGAATTTAACGCGTGGAAGCCATAGAACAGAAGGGGGTTACTGGGTGCGAAAGATTTGGAAAACAGAAGCATTATGAAGATACGAGAACAATAGAACAGCAATCAGGAAGACAGTAGATAATGATTAACATTGCATTTAAATTTTCAGTCAAAGTTGGCCGGAAAGGATGGAACCGGAAGAGAGTTACACAAGTGAGAAGTGCAAGAAAAAAAAAGTTAGCATAGAACTTGCGATTACATCTAACCATTTCAACTGTAAATTGATGAGACCTGTTTGTCAATCTGGTACTGTGTTTTAATCTATAAAGTCTAGGTACCACAGTGAAGATATCATCTGAAAAGTTACCGTGAAAGTATTTATAGAAAAAGCACATGGAAGCTATATTACAGCGGCGGGAAAGTGACTGAAGCCGAGATGTCATGTCAAGACCAATAATATTGCAAATCCTTCTTCCCATTCTATCAAGAATCTTTAAATTTAAATTTGTATGAAAAGATTAAGGAAAATAAATCTAGCAAATGTTTACCAATTATCACATAATTTATTAAATATGAGACATTATATATAAGTTACACTTACAAATTCTTAAGAATATTATCGGCCTATACACTCTAGAAAACTTAATAAATGTTATTAAGTTTCCTCGAGTGGGGACCCCGATAAATTTAACACGCAACTGTCTATGTTTCTCGTAAAAATGGTTACTGAGACATTAAGTTTATAAGTCCCAAAAATTCATGCACTGATGTCTTTACGGACATCTACACGGTCTAGTGGGTAAAAGCGTTGGTTGGATCCAGTGATTTGACCCAAACGTGTTGTGAGTTCAATACATGGGGGAAAAAAAACTTGCAGATAAGGGGAGATAACTGAGACATCCAGAAGAGGAATGGCACATGGAACTAGAAGAATCTACTCCGGTGGACGAAATAAAGGGTTCAGTTCGAAATTCCAATCACCTGAAGAAGGCCGGAGCGTATAATGGCCTCGTGAATATGGCAATAATGATGAGGACAAAAGTCCGAACAGTGTAGATAACGCAAATAGTAAAAACGTGGTGTCTATTTCAGATGAAGGTATCCACTAAATAAGTAAATTGAAATCATATGTCGTATTATATGTGTGTGTGTTAGCTACTATTGCTAGCAAATAATATAGGCAAAGTTATACAATTTAAAACATATATAAAATATAACAGAATTTCTGCGTATAAAATGCTCAATATACGACTAGATTGATAATTATTATTAAAGTGGAAGCCAAAACCTTCAATACTTAATGAAACTCAGAGGTCCATAAGTTTTTAATCGCTCATTGACATTCCCGACAAAAATCTTGTATATATAATTTGTTGTTGTTATTAACTCTCTCTCTCTCTCTCTCTATCTATCTATCTATCTATCTATAATATATATATATATATATATATATATATATATGTGTGTGTGTGTGTGTGTGTGTGTGTGTGTGTGTGTGTAATAAATTTGGGTATGTAATCCCGACGAAGTTATAAGTTATTGACATTTGGAAAAACGTTCATGAAATTATGTTTCGAAAATTAGAGGCGAAATACATTATCGGATATTATTTTGGAAACATACTTTCATGAACGTTTTTCCAAATGTCAATAAAATATATATATGTATATATATATATATATATATATATATATATAGGCATCATATTTTCATTCAAAGATATTTCATTGAATAATATATGCATATTATTTCTATTTTTATAATAATCTTTTCCAGTTCTCTAATCAGTTTCTTTATGTTAAGATAAAATTCATCAAGGAAGGCACCGTAGTTTTTTCCTACCCTAGTACTTGGGTGAATTACAAAGACAAATCATATGGTAACTGTGATCGTTGTGATGGTGATTTGACAAAAACAAAACACACACACACACGTGAACGCACTTATAATTATTTTAAAATTTTAAATTTATCTAGATCGCTGGAAAAATGAGCATAACAGTATAATAACGGGCCTCAAACTTGATGAAAATAATTTTTATCGTCTAAATGTTTATGTTATTGTCAAGAAGAAAGATCAAAGTATTTTTTTATTATTTTCTTACATTTTTTAATAATTTCTAGCACGTCCAAAATTTTCGTTAAAAATCTTGTATATTTTTATCAGCAAATTGACAGAAAATCGATCGTAAGCCACTTTTTTTAACTTTTGTTTATAAAAGTGAAATCTCCGTTTAAAATTCTTTTAAAAAATCAATTTTGATTTTTTTTAAATTAGTTTATTTAATATATTTTGAAAAAAACATTACTTACTTTCTGCGCTGAAAAAATGTACTTTAAAATGAGAGAAAGTCGGTCTTAAGAGCGGTGTTGATTGACAAGTGACATGTGCGTGATTTCATCACGCACTGACATATTACAGGAGGAAAAGTTATAGTACGGAAGGTCACAAGTGACAGTTTAGCTTTATGTGAACAACTTATTTACTTCGTTATTTTTAAGTAGGCATAGCATGATAAACACGGCCTTAAACTTGACGAAAGCAGAATTTTATTGTCAAAATGTTACTACCAACGCAAACCACGTGACGGTCTATTGTTTTCATGATGCTTCCGGTCTTCCGTATTTTGGACACAAAAAACATGTTATGTTAGATTTTTATCTATTTGCAAATTGCTGATTATAACCAGCTTTATTTTATGATCTGTAATGATATTTATCTATTTAATAAAACCATTGACTAAACTGTACAAAGTTTTCATTAATTTTAGAATATTTAAGAACTTTAATGTAAAAAGAATAAAATAATTTAAGAAATAACAAATAATTGTTGTAAAAATTTATTTTTCATCGAAAACGTTTTTTGCTTTCAGACAATATTATCCATATTCATAAAAACAAGTAAAAGTAACTAAAAGCTTTTGAAATTAAATAATATCTTTGTTTTATTGAGTTTTGTATTTTACAATTCAGGGCTGATTTTAAGGTAGAAGGATGTCAACTAAAAATGATTTGCTTTCCTCAAAGCCTTGTACTTTTAACTAATTAATCACCAAAAATGTACACATTTGAATTTCAAGAGTTTTCATTAAATTAGTTATGTGGGGTATTAAATATAAAAAAAAAATTACCATGACTTTAAAAAAAGAAATAAACATATTTATGATAATTTCCATCATTTATGAATAGTTTCTGAAAGTTTCATTAAAATCCGACAATTATTTTTATTTTCGCAGGATTTTCAAAATTAATGACTGCCATTAACAAAAAAAATGGACAAAAAATCCGCCATGTTATTTAGTAGGACATTCTCTGATGAAGAGAAACGACGTTTTTCAATCAGAAGTTAGAATGCTCTAATAGAAACAAAAAAAATTTGAAAAATAATTAAAAATTTGTTCTTTCCTCTTAATAAAAATAAACATTTAGACAATAAAATTTTGCTTTCGTCAAGTTTAAGGCCGTTATCATCATGCTCATTTTTCAGCGATCACATGTTGGTACCTAAATTTATCCATTATAGCTATGGAATTTTGACAAAACAAGCGTCGCAATAAAAAGAAGCTAACCAGAAATTGGTAGAAATGCAAAATAGCATTAAATGTTTGTTAAATGCATGTCAACACGTTGCAGCTACACTCGTAATAAATTTTGTTGAGCGTTGGTTGGTTACTTTTGATATAGAAGGCCTCGAGAATTTGAATTTTTGTTTATTATTTTCATGCTGTAGTATATTGGTTTTGTGAATAAGTATTTTCCTCTATTGAGAAGGTGGACCGGAATGTTTTTTTAAAGGATAACTACATTATTCAATGAAACCCCCCCACACACACACATACACACACACACACACACACACACACATATATATATATAGATATAGATATAGATATAGATATTAGCGGATACTGAGGTTAACACCAAGTAGCGACAGTCTTCAAACCTGAAGATTGTATTCAAACATGAAACAAACTGTCGTCGTTTGGTGTTCACTTTTATATTTACACACGCAATATCTCTGATAGTGAGCACTTTTACCCATAAATATAGCATACCTCAAAACTATATTTTTATCATTCACACACACACACATACATACATACATATATATATATATATATATATATATATATATATATATATATATATATATATATGCAGTACGAGGCAAAAAATGGACGCACCCATAGCAAGTCGATTTTTGTATTTTTACCACATCAAGTGAGTAATAGAATTCGTTTATTCTTTAGTAAGTGAACGTCTTAGTGCACTGTTAAACACGATAAAAAAGCAACCTTTGTTGGTGCATTCTCAGCAACAGTTTGTAAATTGTACATTTGCTAACCAAACACATCTTTGTGGCTGAATGGTTAACAGCACATCAGATCAAATGATGTTTCCCATTAGGGTCACAGGTTCGATTCCTCACGGAGAAGCACATATTTTCTGCGACATTTCTAGAACTTTCAGGCCTGTAAATGTAATTAATATTGTTTATTTAAAAAACGGAACATTTACTTAAAAACTGTATCTATTAAAATAAATAAATATATATAAATATACTGTGGCAGCATGTTTTCATTGAAACATGTTTCATTGAATTATTTAGAGATGTTCTGTCTACTTATTTTCATTTGGATTCTTTCATATTCACAGACGAGATTTTTGGTGACATTATTAAAGGTAGAGAGAAAATCACTGCGTTGACACATATTTCTTTTATTCCGAGCACTTTCGACATAGCACAATGTCATCATTAGGGTGTTGTTCATTCCAAGACAAATATTGTTGTGTTAATTATTTTCGAAGATAAAATTGTTGTGTTCCTGAAAGTTAAATGTCTTATTTGAGGAGTGAAGAACGATGAGTTGTGCAATGTCGAAAGTACTCGAAATAAAAAAAAATATGTATTATTTTCTGTCATCCTTCAATAACAACCCCAAAAAGTTTGTTCATGAATATAAAAGGATCCAACTGAAAATAAGTAGACAGAACATGTCTAAATTATTTAAAGAAACACGTCTCATATATATATATATATATATATATATATATATATATATATATATATATATATAACCTAGTGAACCAGAATTTACCTACCAAGGTTTCACCGAACGGATCTTCAGGTGAAACCTTGGTAGGTAGTTTTAGGCTCAATAGGGTTTTTTTTTTTTTAGATTTTGCTCTACTTAGTGTATTGAGCAATTTTACATTTTTTACTTAATTTACTCTGTCGGTCTTTTTTCTCTTGACTAAGAATTGCGGTGCTGATTAATTATTTTCGGCCGACACGGATGTCTTTAGTGTTTTCTTTTCTTTTTTCTTTTTTTTTTTTTTTTGATGATGATATTTTCCCTGATATTGGATTGTTAATTTTTTTCCTTTAAAGTTAAAACTTGAAGACGAAATAATTATTTCGTCTTCAAGTTTTAACTTTAAAGTTTTAACTTTAGTTGTAAGGGAAAAAATTACAGCCTGATGATGCAGACATGGGTCTTCGAAAGTACTTGCTTAACTTAAAAAAATATACACTAGAAACATCTGACAACAGTTTTATAAATGAGGATCATATCATTCAATGTATTAACAGTATTTTAATGCATACATTATGTTCTACCAGCGAAGTGATTTCGCCATTAATCGCATTAATATTGCTGATTGATTCTATGTGTGATGATTTCTTTATACATAATATATATATATATATATATATATATATATATATATATATATATATATATAACGTTCTATGTTTTGTTAAAGTAATTTTTACTCTTTTACTCACCTTCTTTCTTACGATTGAGTTTACTTTTTCTGCCATCGATCCATTCAAACTTATCAAGTATCGTATTTGCTGATTCCCTAATGGTCATCGTGCTTTCAATATGTCCTTCATGCAAAGTTTGCACGTAGAAACCGACTCGACCGTTTTTGTCACTTCCATTTATTTAGAAAATTGACTTTCGTAAAGTACAAAATGACAAGCGTATTTATCTATTCAGGAAAAATACATTTTTTCTTCGTTATTGATACAATAAAATTGGATGTGAAAGGAAATTATATTTTTGGGCTGTGCGTTCAACTTCCATTTCTCTTTATCACTTATATATTTATAATATTAATATAAAATTCCTATAAAACTAAACACTTACCTTTTTATTTTTCTAGTTCACTAAAAACTAAGAAAAGCCTATCGATTTATCTATTTATTCTAGTCTCTTAATTATCTATCTCGTTATGTTCATATCTATCTATCTATCTATCTATCTATCTATCTATATATATATATATATATATATATATATATATATATATATATATTGCCTACTCTCTTCATTATCTATCTAGCCATCTACCTATCTATCCATTCTATTCTCTTCATTATCTAGCTAGCTAGCTATTCTACTCTCTTCATTATCTATCTATCCTACCTTCTTCATAATTTATCTTACTCTCTTCATTATATATCTCTCTCTATCTATCTATCTATCCTACTATCTTCATTATCTATCTATCTATCTATCTATCTATCCTACTATCTTCATTATCTATCTGTCTATCTATCTATCCTACTATCTTCATTATCTATCTATCTATCTATCTTCATTATCTATCTATCCTACTCTTTTCATTATATCTATCTATCCTACTTTCTTCATTATCTATCCTACTTTCTTCATTATCTATCCTACTTTCTTCATTATCTATCTATCTATCTATCTATCTATCCCCACTCTCGTCATTATCTATCTAACCTACTTTCTTTATTATCTATCTATCTATCTATCTATCTATCTATCTATCTATCTATCTATCCTACTCTATTATGAAAACAGCGGATAACCTACCTATCGAGCTTGTGTAAAAATGGTTGGCTGAACAAGGATTAGGAGATATATCAAAAAGACAAACTTTATTATGGATATGTGGTGGTGGAGCACTATAATCACCAACGTCCTGAAGAGACACGGCACATAGAAACAGATTACCTCACAAGTCAATTTAATAAACTTGAAAATATACCTCATTGTCTTTCTCTTCTTTGTCTCTTTTTTATCGCTAAGTTCTTTATTCGATAAAACCCGGAAAAAAGAACACTATCTATCTATCTATCTATCTATCTATCTATCTATCTATCTATCAACTCCCCTCACCCCTTTTTAATATCGTGGATGATGGGTTTGATTTTTAGCTTTTTTGTTTTCGAGTATGTCGACAGGACCGTTGTCTCTGACTGACTGGGTAGTCGTACTACTAGAGGCAGCAAACGGAGAAAAGAGACCCAATTAGAGTGCCTCACCCGTCATGCTAGAGTGAAGAAAAGGCAAACATAAAAGAATTAGCGGAAGAGGCTGGGCTTTACCGACATCAGTTCGACCACCGTCAGTTGAAACAGAGTGTCGGAAACTAAACAACAACAAAAAAGTGTACTTCCGCTGGTTTTATTCAAATGATATCCACGTGAAAAACCCACCTACGCAAGTCTGTCCCAGAAACCGCTGCCTCCTCACCTCAACGCGTTCTACACGTCTACCGACGGCAGGTTTTAATATTATTCTTATTAACGTTGTTTTGGATGATAGCTGTGTAGCCGCGTCTCTTGTGATTATTTTTTTACTGGTTTGTGAATTTTTTTTTTTTTTTGTTTTGTTTATATTGTACGGAATTGATGTGTTATTGTTTTGTTGTGCTTTCTATGTTTTTTTTTTTTTAGTAATTGTCAAGTTCACAGATTTATCGCCTAACAAAATTATTATTATTATTATCTTCAAATTCCCTGCTATCTTTAAACCTGTTTTCCTGGTTTTGCATGCGCGTTGATAAGAATAACGTAGTGACTATTTACTTTGGAAACAAATTCACCTTTTAATCGAAAGAATAATCATACGCTTATAAGTTGGATATCATTGGTGTTGAAAATTTATCTTTTTTTTTTAATTCTCTTTATTTATGTAGTTTTTATTATTTTCGTTTTGTTTTTTTTTTGTTTTTTAAGTTAAAAACAAAACCAAGCAAAGAAACCAACAAACGAAACTAAATCTGAATCGGCCACACAAACACTTTTATTTTTCTTCCAATGGTTCAGAACAAACTAACAATGAAGTTGTGAAACTTTGGACTAAATATTTAGTTTCCCTTTGGAAGAGACACTAGTTTACTATGAGATCGATGCCCACCTCTCTCAACTTATAGTTTGTGAATTCGATCCATACTTTGCCTCTCCAGAAATAAGAATTCGTATCAAAAATAGCTGCAGCAAAATTCTCTAATTTCATTTATTTCTCTATCACGGCCGGTACAACTGCTTGTTTCATTTTTTTTATTTTTTTATTTATTGACTGTATGTTACATAGTATGGTACAGACTCAAGTGTAAAGACACCAGTTAGGAACAAACTTAGTTATGTCGTAATGGTTTACGGTACCAGCTTGCTAGCCATCTGCTCCACGGTGAGGTATTCAGATCAATAAGTATTACGTGTTTGCAAAAGTTTACAACATTTAATAAATCTATATTTATTTTTAGTATAAATTTTAGTACTGTTATTTTACATGGACGACTGTTTTATTACCACCAGCACTGAATGTGCACTATTTTATTATATTTATATACACACACACACACATAATTTAAAAAATTATATATATATATATATATATATATATATATATATATATATATATATATATATATAATTTTTTAAATTATATATATATATATTATTTTTTTTAATATATATATATATATAATTTTAAAAAATGAGGAATCAGCCGATCACGCTACCTTGGTTTCAACCTTTCGGTATCTTCAGGCGATCCGGGCAAAATAATCTTCTAACGCTTTAGGAAATTATTTAACTCGGATCGCCTGAAGATGCCGAAAGGTTGAAACCAAGGTAGCGTTATCGGATGATCCCATAATTATTTTAAATTAAAAAAAAAATCTTCATGTTAAATTTTTATTTTCTTTCTACGTGTAATGAGCACTTTTTAATATTACTGTTTCCTGGTCTAATTAAACTCTAACCAATAACTTTTTATAATTATATATATATATATATATATATATATATATATATATATATATATATATATACATATATATATATATATATATATATATATATATATTCATAAAGTGCTCAATATCAGAGATAGAGCGTATGTAAATATAAGAGTGAACATTGAATTCAACACTCAGCGGCGACAGTTTGTTTCATGCTTAAATGCAATCAGGCCTTATATATATATATATATATATATATATATATATATATATATATATATATATATATATATATATATGAGGAATCGTCTTTCTTCTGTATATTCCGTGTATTTTTTAAAACAGAAAGCACTGGAAATGTTTATACACACCTTTTAAATTTTCACTTCGCTTTTTGGCATTTTTGTTTTTCCATCTATTTTTGCTGTTTTCAAACCATGCATACACATCCACACACATCCACACACACATATCGGTGATGTAAAAATGACCAGCGCTTAAGTGTTAGTGTATCCAACTGTACACAGCACGACGATCATTTTTTTTAAAAAAGTTGCAATCCACGAATCATTTATTCACTTATTTTTCCTTTTTTTTTAAGTAAATTTTAATTTTATTTGAAAATGGAATCGTTTATTGCTTGCTTGTTTGTCTTTGCATGTATCTCTGAATGTATATAAATACGTACATCAAGCAATACATCGTCTAATGACTGAAAAGAAAAGTATTTTATATTTTACGTTAGAAATCTTTTCAACATAATCTTCTTTGTCAATGCACTTAATTCACTGGTGAATAGAATATCAATTACATTGAGCCAACATTTTAGAATGAAATTGATTCGTGCTCGCATCGTATGCCTTTAGTTAACTTAAATGCCTAAGTTATCAAATGAAAATAAAAAAAAAAGTTAAATCATTCGTTTATAGAATTAAAAATGTCAGTTTATATTCTGCATGATTTGATATTTTCTTTTTAAGGACATAAAAGCATAAATTAATCAATGTAACGTAAAAAAAAATAATTATAAAAAAAAATAAACGTGTAGTTTTAAAAAGAAAGACTTTTAAACGGTGATACTGTGTCAAATCTGTAATCCTAAATCTTTTAATTTGAATATAGATGTGTGTATCCAATACATACATATACTGTGCTGATTTTCAAGCACTTTTTTTTTAACCAAATTGGTTGTCTCTTAGTACACGTCATAAAAGATTTTATATACAATCTTTATATTTTAAGCAATAATAAATCAATCCCATATGCTCTCTCTCTCTCTCTCTCTCTCTCTCTCTCTCTCTCTCTCTCTCTCACTCTCTGTGCAAAGCTTACTCTGTGGGGTAGAATGTTAGCGAATTCGCTTTGCTATTGCTATTGCAGTGAGTTCGAACCTCTCTGGGTGCTCTACGATTGTGGCCTTGTGCCAGACTGACCCCATCTTAGAAAGTATAGTTTTACTTTCATTACTCCCGTACGGATTCCATTTATTAATCTCGCACCGACTTGCAAGGCTGAATAGTAAAAACCGGCGGCTGGCCTGTTTTTTTTTTTTTTTTTTTTTGTTTTCGTTTTTTTTCCCCCGGTTGCTTTCAGTGTAAATAAATAACACTAACTGTTAAAGTTGATATATATATATATATATATATATATATATATATATATATATATATATATATATATATATATATATATATATATATATATATGGTGGTACTCGTTTGGAAAACCTCGGATAGTTCAACTTGCAGTAGAACAAATCAGTACCCGAGGAAAAATGTGGAATAAAAAAACAAAGAACCAAGACGAAAACAATCATCCAGTGGTCAAGCTCCAAATCTAAAGAAAAAAAAACAAAACGAGTAAAAAGGCAACTACGTAAAGTGCTCAATACACTGTGGAGCAAAACCTAAGATATATATATATATATATATATATATATATATATGTGTGTGTGTGTGTGTGTGTGTGTGTGTATGTGTGTGTGTGTGTGTGTGTTTAGGAAGTAATCCTTCATTTATACATGTTTGGCTAAAGTAGGTACCTCATAAAAAACACGATGCCTAAGGTTTAAAATGCATTTTAAAGATGAAAAATCGTTCTTTAAGCTCTAATTTATTTTTCGTTACCTATCTACTAAACTAAAAAAATTTATAAAGAATAGAGAATACCTTGGTCGGTGCACTGTAATAATGGCACAAGTAAAAATGGCACAGGTAGAAATGGCACATGTAAAAATTGCACGGGTAAAAATGCCACAAGTGGGACAAAGTGAAAACATACAGGAAAAAAATGAAATGCACACCTTATCTATTCAGTAAATTCTAAAATATATATAAATATCGAACCGGTAACTCTCTCATCAGACGCCACTTGACTCCTGCTTCAGTTGTCATCAGTGGTTCTATCATAAACAGTTTGCAAGATCAACTACTATCAGATGGAGATGTGTTAAGAAAACATCTTTTTGTAAAGGTACCATGACCACCATCCTTGATATGACTGATCCTGTACCATGACCATCAGCCTTGATATGACTGATCCTGTAGCAGCTAAAAAACCACAACCATGCTCCTGATTATAGATAGATAGATAGATAGATAGATAGATAGATAGATAGATAGATAGATTTAATATGTATTTTATATGCGCAGTACCTAGTGGAAAGTGTTCAATATCAGTGATAGAGCTAACATAGTTCGTGATCCTGAGTTTCACGCTTTTGCGATCATCAGATAAACTGGTTTATTTAGCTGGAGCGCATGCACCTGTATGTATGTGTGTCTATGTATGTGTGAGTGTCATCACAAACAAATACATACATACACCAAACATAATCAAACACAAATAAACATAAATAGATTCACTTTTTAAAAAATAAGCCAGTTTGTCTGATGAAGGCAAAAGCGTGAAACACAGGGTGATAAACTAATATCCATACAACTGAATACAGGGTGACTGAAAAGTAACTGCTTATTTTATGTATAAGTGGTCAGCCAGTAGTCCTGACTTAACACTCTGTGACTTGTTCTTTGCGGTTGTTCAAAGGAGCAAGTCTTCTAAGCTAAGCCAAGATTTTGGAAGAAATTGAAGGGCGAATACAAGAAGTTATGCATTCCATACCACAAGAGTTCCTGGTGAAATCAGTTGACGCGGTTCCTGGGTGGTTCGAGAAGCTGGTAGCGAAATATGGTGCCCATATCGAAAACTAAAAATAACCTCATAAATAAAACCACATGCTAAACGCTTTCCTCTGATATCGATTTCTTGTCAAAATTATAGTTAATAAATAAATTCTAAGTATTTTAAAATGGGGAGTTACTTTTCAATCACCCTGTACACACACACACACACACACACAGAGAGAGAGAGAGAGACACACACACACACATACAGATATATATATTTATATATAAAATAAAGGACAAATAGAAATTGTTTATCAATCTAAAATGTTTCACTTTTATTAAAGCTTCGTCAGAAATTGACAGAATATAGACAAACGACAGAACTTTGGTATTTTCAGTTTTGCTTCAGTCGATTCTCATTGATCGATTCTTATTGGTCATTCTCATTTGTCATTCTCATTGATCGATTCTCATTGGATCAATTCTCATTGAATGACTGACCAATGAGAATCGATCCAAGCCAAATTGAAAATTTTAAATTTACTATAGTTACCGCTCTTATTTTCTGATAATGTTGCGTATGGACACGTTTATACATACACAAAAAAAAATAAAAAAATTATTTTTAAAATACTGGTGGTCGCTGAATTGTAGTAAGCTGTTGCATTTATGATTAGTAAATATAGTTTTTATTTAATAACAATATTACTTGATCGCTACAAATTAATATAAAATTTTAAAAGGGTTAAATGTTTATAAAATATTCTAATTTTTTTTTAATGAAAATAATTCTTATAAAAATTCATTATTAACCGATTTTTGTTCTTAAGAGAGTACTCTCCATAATATATTTTGATTAATTAAGAAATTAAAGGTATTTCTAATTAAATAATGTCTTAGTTTTATATTGCAATTTTTATTTTACGATTCTGAGCAGATTTTCTGTAACTGACGCTCCTGTTTGACCAAAACAATTTGATGATTTAAATTCTCCTAGGACTTGTCCTTATAATTAATATAAACATTAAGTGCTACGACAAAAGCATTTCTTGAAATTTAATTAAATGTGGAGTAAAAAGATGTAAGAAAAAAATTCAGCAAGATTTCCTAAAACAGAAACATTTAAAAAATAATTCCCTTCATTTGTGAATAAGTCCTAAAAATTTAATTAAAATCCAACAATTATTTGATTTTTGTAAGAATTTCCAAATCAACGTGTTTTTCAACACAAAAAGACGCACAAATTTCACATTTTAATTTATGGTCATATGTTGATGCCAGAGGAACAAGATTTTTAAGCAAAATTTCGAAGGTTCTTAAAATAATTAAAGAAATAATTTTTACATAAAAAAGTCCTTTGGTCTTTCTTGTTATAACAAATCAAAGATTTTGACAATAAACTTATTTTACACTACGTTTTTGGAATTTATTCACAATGTATGTTCATTTTTTAGCGAATCTTTGAGGTTATCTGTCTATCTATCTGACTATCTATCTATTTATCTCTCTCTCTCTCTCTCTCTCTCTCTCTCTATATATATATATATATATATATATATATATATATATATATATATATATTCAATGAAATTGAATTAATCGCTATGATTTAACTTTGAGCTCTCTGGATTTCATCTTCCTTGGGATTATCCATACGGATTACCAAGATTTTCATGACTTAAACATATATATATATATATATATATATATATGTATATATATATATATATATACAATGATAAAAAATATAGTTATGAAATATGCTATTTTTATGGGTAACTGCGTAATTTCACGGATAGAGCGTATGTAAAGTGGACACTAGGGTCAACACCGAATGGCGACAATCTGCTACATGCATTCAAGCACGAATCATACTATCGCCGCTCGTTGTTTATCTCACCGTTCACTTTATATATATATCTATATATAGATGGGGAGAGAGAGAGAGAGAGAGAGAGAGACTACAACAATAAAATCATCATTAATTTGAAGGAGTTACTTCTAGAGACAAAAAACGTTGTGTCGTTAAGATTTTGTCATCCAATTACCAAATCTCGCTTCCTCTCCCTCCCTCCCTTCCCTCTCACGTTAAAAAGCATTTCTATTTTTTTGTCCCATTCTCTCCACTATAGCTTCGGATATTATTTTTTCTACTAACACGCTTAGATAGATAGATAGATAGATAGATAGATAGATAGATAGATAGATAGATATAGAATTTTCCGTGATGAGGGTTCAGTATATATATATATATATATATACACACACACAGAGAGAAATGTGTACGTATATGAATTAATTCCTGACCACTGACAATAATTTTTACCTGATTTTTAATCCAAAGCATAACAGAATGAGTATCAAAAATGTACAAAACAAATTTAAGGATATATATATATATATATATATATATATATATATATATATATATATATATATATATATATATATTGCAAATAAGCGACGGGGTGGAGATCTGGGATAGGACCGGTAAAAGAAAGCATATTGAAGCAACAGATTTATTTACTGCTACCCAGGATGAAAGAATCCAGCTTCTTACTCTAAACACATGGCGGGATGTAAAAGACATGCATTCGTGCTTTTCTTCATGGATTTAGCGCAAAAGTAAACACAGCAAACTAGACGGGAATTTTTACGCAGCTCGTCGATTCCGCTTTCCGTACTGATAGTAATTTCGTTTCGTATACGAGGTTCAAATGCAATCGAGGTTAAAATTCAAATTTGCCGTCTCATTTAAATTCAAAGTTTTGATGTATTTGTTTAATTAATCCCACCCGTTAATATCACGAGTTAAGTAAAATTGCGTCTTTTAAATAAAGTTTTATATTAAACTACAAAACCTGACATGGCAATAATTTTGTTTATACGTAGAGCAAGGCCGAATGCATGGGCACTCAGTGAAGATCGAACTCACTATTCAGTCGTAATTTTTCTAGCGAGACAAGCTTGTTAATCATTATCCCACGTCAAGGTGCTCCTGACGGATTATAATACGGTCGTGTTTGGTTTTCTTCAGCGAGACAATAACAACAACTGCAAAACACAGAACCCTTTCAAATACTGTCTCGACTTTTCTCTGAACTCCTCATCGCCGCCAAATCCTAATCCCTATTGTTCATCTTTTTTCTTTTTTTTAATCTTTTCTTTTTAATCTCTTATCTCTGCCTCTGTCCGTTCGCGTGTATGGGGTGAGGCAGAAACGGAAACAAAACTCCCATTCTCTCGCAAGTACTAGTGCCAATTGTCGGTGCCAGTCCGCGGATATTTTCAGCAACCCATTAAAGATTTTCTAACCTTTTGACCTCGCCTGTGGGCAAAAAACAGGAAAGCTACGCACACTCGCTCTAGGGACCGGAAAAAGTTAAAAAGGGATGGGTTGTTAAAACAAGGGATATCCAAATGAAACCTACGTAAAGTCCAGCAGCGAGAGAGCCAATTCGAAACGAAACACATGGTAGCCAAGTCAATCCAGTGATAATCCTTGACTGAAAGACTTGGCTTATTTCAATTATTTTTAGAGGTTTTACACAGATTTCTTAAGGTTTGAAATCCGCCGGGGGTCTCTAAAGGGTGGGACTTGAAAACGGAAACGTCCAAACTTTAGAGAGTTCGTTGTTTTGCTGTTAATGTAGCGACAGTGCTGGTTTTGATAAAGCGTCCTGGTGCCAATGAAAGATGGGCTGCCATTTTAGTTACGAGGCAAGTGAAGATTGGTGCAAATCTTAGCCTTGAAAATCATTATTTGAAATTCTAGGTTTTTTTATTGTGACTCGAACACTGATTGCTGGTTAACTATTTTAGCTACGATATAGGTCCACGTACTTAAATTTGCTTAATTTGATTAAAATTAGAAAGATCTTTTCTCTTCTCTTTCAATTTTTTTTTGTTAAAAAAAAAAACAAACAAATAATTATTATTCCCCCCACCCCACCCGCAAAAAAGGAAAAAAATTAACTTACGATAAGCATGCCTGCAATAAGACGCGGCCTCAAAATGACGGTTCCCCACTGCTATTAATTTAACTACATTCACCCTTCGGTAATGTTTATTGTTTTAAAAAGCGATGATTAGAATTGTAATAAAATCTAAACATCTGAAAGTGAATTTATACATTTTCTTTGTTCTTGAGAATTAACAAAAATAATAAACATTTTCATTTATTAAATTGTTTTTTACACTATTATATTATTTTAGGAATTGTTGGCAAAACATCGGCTAATTGCCAATTGATTAAAACTTTATAAAATTTGTAATTAATAAGGATTTCTTTATCGTTGGTTCTCATATTTTAATAATTTAGTAAATGTTTATAAATTTATGATTAAAAATTGTATTCAGATTTATTTCTTTATAAATTGGTAAATGATAAATATTGCATTGTATTAATTCTGATTGTATTAGTTTTTAGAATGTTGTAAATATAAAATTATTCTCGTAAATAAACACTAATAAATAAATATTTTTTTGTATATCCTCAAGAACAAAAAAATTATATAAATTCACTTTCACCGTATGTTTAGGTTTTATTCCAATTCTAATCATCGCTTTTTAAAACAATAAATATTCCCAAAGAGTGAAGATACTCTTTTAGGGGCGCCTCGGGCGATGGGCAATAAATCCCCACAAGTGTAAGGTAAAATAGTGAAAATTAAAATCGAAACAAACTGATTAATCATTGCGTTACGGTAGACAGCCTTTGTCTATTTGTTGACTAAAATTGAGTACGGCCCAAAGGCAAGTGAGAATACCTGTTTATGAATTTGAATATGGGATTTAGTAAAATTATCTTAGTCTGGCACAAGGCCACAGTAATGAGGGGCTTAATGAGAGCCAAATTCAATATACAAGCTTACTACAGTAAGCACCAGAATGAAATTTGTAAAAAGCAGCAACTGATTTATGTATGCATGCATTTTCCCGATGTCATTAACGATCTTCCCAATGTTATAGGTTCCCAAGTAGGCATCTATGCAGACGACACTACTATTTACTCCTGCCTCAAAAACAAATCTAGTGTCGCTGACAAAACTAACCTGGCCGTTTGTCTCGAAAAGGACCTCCAATCGGTTGTGGACTGGGGCAGGAATTGGCTGGTTAACTTTAATGCCTCAAAAACAAAACTTCTCTCTATTACTCACCACAGAGAACCATCCCTGCATCCCATTAGAATGTCTGACGCTCAACTCCAAGAGAGCACCTCTTTTGCGACTGCTCGGTCTCACATTGTCTGCTGACCTGAGATGGAACAAATACATTGTCAATAACTTCGTCCACCGCAAGAAAAGTTGGCTCGATGTGCCGCACCAAGAAATTTTTCTCGCCGGAGTCGATCCTTCAAATCTACAAATCACCCATTCGCCTTTGCATGGAGAATTGCTGCCATATATGGTCTGGAGCCCCTTCTGTTTGTCTCAAGGTCCTTGATAAAATCCAGAGACGAATATGCAGTGTAATTGGCCCTGATCTGGCATTTCGTCTGCAGTCGCTCTCTCACAGACCCGCTGTTGCCTCCCTCTGTCTTTTTTACAAATACTTTCACGATAACTGCTCCGATAAGCTGCTTTCGCTGGTTCCCAGACTTCATGAATAAGCGTCAAACTAGGCTGGCATCTCGCTCTCACTCTTTCACTGTCGAAACTGTTAAATGTAGCCGTCTCTTCTACTCCAACAGCTTCGTGTATCGCACCTCTCGCCTGTGGAACTCCCCCCCTTTTCTTGTTTCCCTGATAGCTATAATCTCCAACTATTTAAATGTAATGTCAATCGACGTCTCCAGATGCCTTGATCTATCCCCTATCCTTCTCTTCATCCTTTCCTCTATCACTCCTCTTTGCTCTCGTTCTGTAACCCCTTCCGTGCTAGTGGCTTCCCTCCTTGCTTGTGGTGAAACGCTTAAAAAATTTTATACAAAATGGAGAAATCGTGATTCTGATAGAATTTAAAAGTCGGAATCCAATAAATGATTTCAAAAATGACTTATAAAATGTTTCATATTTGGAACCAGGATGAGACAGTTGAAATTTCTGGGACATAAGGAAGAAAAAGAACTTAGCAAACTTAACACTCACAAAATATATTGAAGGAGTGAGGGAAACAACGAGTGTAAAAGCTTGTGTAAATGGTAACATTAGCCGTTTCATTATCAGGAAACATTCGGTATTCATTGGCTGAGCAGTTAGAATTTATAAAATCTTTCTCTTCAGACAGTTTTTCAGGAAAATACGTTTCTCTAATCCAGTAATCGTCACTACTCTTTAGAGTATAATAAGGATTTCCTTCCTAACTTTTTGTTTGAAGTAGTGTGGAATGTCAAAATCTTGATTATGGCACTTTCTCTTCCAGTTACATGTGCTATCCATTTTAGCTGTTGCTACTTTTGAAAGACCTCAAGAGATTTGGTTTCTGTTATTTGGTACAATTCTTTGTTTGTGATTATGTAGCGCCAGTCCACGAGGTCCGAAAAAAGATAGTCCTCTCTAAGATCTACAGCGTTCATTCGCCGGAAGCCAGTTTTGATCATTGATCTGAGAAAGCGGTTGTATACAGCTGACAGTTCAAACATTTCTGTACGGTTTGGGCGCTATACATGACATCCATAGGCATATTTGGCATATTCAGTTGTCTTGGCAAGTTTTCACATATGAACCGAAAAACATTTTTCCACTTATCATTTTGTGTACTCAAATGATCAGCCTCCTGTATCACTCCAGTAAGTACCTGACTCCTCTTGCTATTCTCTACCTTTACAAGAGCAAGATCAGGCCCAAAATGAAGTTCTATCGCTATATTTGGGTGGGAGCTACCCAGTCCTCATTTTCCAGTCTTGAGAAAATTCAAGAGCGTTTCGGAGTCCTTGTTGGAGAAGAATTATTTTCCACCCTCCAACCTCTGTCTCTCACAGGCAGGATGTGGCGAGCCTCTTGCTGCTCTGTCGCTACTACCATGAAAAGTGCTCGGATGAACTACATTCCTTGGTTCCGTCAGGTCTAGCCTTCACGGCTAGAACCCGCCATGCCACTTACATAGTAGCAAAGCACCCACATTCCCTCCGTATTACATCGGCGAGAAGTAAGATCCACTTGAACAGCTTTCTCCCACGAACCACTGCCCTGTGGAACCGACTCCCAAGAGGATGTTTCCCTGATCACTACAATCGTAACTTGTTCAAGTCTAGAGTCAACCGTTATCTTTCTCCTCCTATCCATATTACCCCTTAACGTAACCCTCTACCTCGAGTGGCCCCCGGGCCTTTTACAGAGTGAACCTTACCGTAAATAAAGTTCAACGAATAAATAGACGGGAAGGGGTTCAACAATAATGACGCTATCTTCTTGATCGCTGTTCCACAATGTATTATAATTTCGTATTATCATTTCGTAAGTTTACTTGGATAATTCACGAGCAGTGGAATCTCCAGTAAGGCCTGGGCTCAATACGCTTTTACAATTAATTTGCAGGCGAACTTGCTAGCAATCCCACCTCCGGTAAGCGTCATTATTTATTGGCAGATGAAAACCGTCTTTTCAATTTTGAACAGAGCAATGGTGAGTAAGTAAATAGCACAAAAAAGCAAGCTTCACTTCTTCAATTCTTCACGGTTTCCTAAAAAAAATGACAGTCGAAAAACTTGTGGATGATCTTAGAGTTTATTTGATCTGTATGTACCCGAGTGCGTGCATACATGTATGGCTGTCGGGTTGTACCCGAGTTTTCTCGTTTGCTTGGGTGGCTACCTAATCCCTTGTGCAGACGCCTGTTCACACACGTATGTTTTTACTCAACACATACAGAGCCATATATTACAACTATGCTGCGTAGACATTAGTTACAGTTTCTGGGAAAGACTGCATAATCTGTCAGGATCAACAGTTTGAACAAAACCAGTATGTTGAAAGCCTCGGTTACAATGACTTACGAGTCCATGTTAACACAAACATCGACGGCTCCAATCAATTTTGTCGACCCAATTTCACTCACAAGGATTGGATCAACACGAGATAAGGTGAATAGGTGCTTTTTTCTTTCTTTCTTTTTTTTTTATTTTTTTCGTACATCCGAACGATTGTTTCCCCAGGCCTATATTATGAGTTTCCTCCCTAACAAAGCGGCCGTGAGTGAGATTCGAACCCAGTTCTCATGGTCAGAATGCTAACACTGTAACCACTCAAGTAAGGCATGTATACTTACATACATATATGGTGATTTACTAAGCGTAGCTTAATTGTGGCATGTTGATTTTCTAAGCGCAGTCTTAGGTATGGTACAAGGCCGAAAGTATAGAGCACTCAGTGAGGATCAAACTCACTATTAAGTCGTAATTAATCTAGCGAGACGTATGTAGGTATATAGTGATTTTCCAAGCGTAGCTCAGATATGGCACAAGGCCGAAAGTATGGGACACCCAGTGAGGATCGAATTCACTACTCAGTCGTAATTGTTCTAGCGAGACAAGCTGGCTAATCATTACACCACGTCGAGGTGCCCAACGAATGTAGGTATATGCGTGGAGTTACGTGTGTATATGTGTTTATTCGTGTTTGCGCATGCGCACGCCTTTCCGTCTGTTTCCATATCAAGTATGATTTCCGGATGTTTTCGATAAATATTTTAAAATGTTAGCAATTGTCAGATTTTAGTATAATGAGTCAAAATAGTTAATCTTTTTTTCTGGAGAACTTCTGGTTTCTCGGTGAAGATTGTGGATTTTATTCATATTTTAGTTTCAAGAGGAAATGTAACTTTAAAAATGATAAAAATAAAAAAAAATAGCCGAGTAATTTGAAAATTAAAATTTTTAAATTGAAATTTAACACATGAAAATTTGAGTTTCAGATTTTGTTTCATGCGTCATTTTTAACATGTTGCACTTGCATCAATTAACATGTTGCACTTGCATCAATTAACTCAGTTTCTAAAAATATAAAAATAAATTTCAACTAATTAATTATTCCATTACATTATGCAAAGATACATTTTTTTCTATTTTTTTTTTTTTTTTATTCAGAATTTAACTCGTTTTCGATATTCGGAAGCGATGCTTACTTTTTTTCAATAAATATTCCACAGAGAAAAGAATTCCATACAAAAAGAATTTTAATATTTTCTTTATTATCTATTATTTTCCATGAGTTCTTAGGAAAGATAGTGGAGTAGAATCTCGTTACCTTGTCCATGTTTTTGAATTCATAGTTGTCTTCTTAAATTCTATGCTTAATTCATGCATAATAAAAAGTATGAATAGCCAAGATTTACAGGAAAGGAAAGGAATCTGAGAAAGGTGAAATTTTACTTGAAAATAAAGTTGCGTTAGAAAAAAAACTCTTGACATCCATTGATATTCAAAATATGCCAATTCTAGGTCTAATCTAAACCGTGTTATGTTTAAAAGCTTCATGATTCTTTAAAGAAAGAAAAACTGTAGCAGAATTTAAAGAATAACACCTATTTCATCTGGAAGCTCATTTATCTAATTTTTCTTAATTTTTTTTTTAAATGCGATGTCCCTTCGGAATGAAAGTCATCGTCAGGCTCTCCACAAATTGTGAATTGCCGAATCTTCTCAGTTGAATAGTTTCCCGTTGCCTTTTCCACAGTTTTTTAACTTAGGTTTTTCAATTTTCTTATACTGGTTGGCACCCAGGGCTATAGAGCCCAGTCTACACTACTATTAAAGCTATAATAAGAAATGGATTTATGCCTTTCCTGGAGGGCTTTGTGTCAAAGCAAAAGCAACAGACTAGACCGTAACTTGAACTCGGCACGCCGATTCCATTTACCCCGTCAATATTTGCTTTAACCGCAATTCTTACAAATTCCGTAAAAGCTAATAGATTTTTTTCTTGTTAATAATGATTATGTTTCATTCGCTCATTTATCTTCTTATCATTTCGAAGCAGATTCATTGTGATTAAAACTATTTGCTGCATCGATAGAAAACTTGGCAGACTGGCTTTAATGCCAATTTCTTCCTCCTTGGCCTTCCCAATCAAGATTTTGCGCTCCACGTTAACCGTCTCGTTTCCTGGCACAGTATCATCAATGCCAATCTAATCAAAACTCGTATTCAATTCCCAATCAGATGCCTGGTTGGTTCCTGTCGGATTTATCAAAATCAACCATATTGACCATGAGCAATTATTTCCTGCTTCGATTGAACGCCACGATTGGAGTCTGGACACTCATAAATTTCACTACCTGAGTGTAGAAATTTGTTTAGCGATAGAATTTCACCATTGAGCCGTATAAGAGTGTGATGGTCTATGATGTGAGTTCATTCCCTGAGTCTGGTAGCGCTGAAAAGTCAGTGGAAGAAACGGATAAGCAACACAAAGGTTAATAAGACTGGTGACTATTAACTGATCAGAAATCTCTCCAGAGCATGGAGAGTGGAATGAATACAGGGTTCGGTTAAAAGTTCCGACAAGTATAGCGAGTACGAAGATAGACAGCTGAAGAAGGCCGGACAGTGGATCCGCCGATAATATTGTAGGCATAACAATCAAGATGAGAATGCTGGCCCGAATAGCAAAACATCTGATAATGGTAATTCCTCAATATAAATATTCCTACAAAAAGGAAAAGACAATCTGATAATTGAGCCAGCTGACTACATAGGGAGGATGATGATGATGATGAAGATGATAATAATAATAATAATAATAAGAAGAAGAAGAAGAAGAAGAAGAAGAGAGAGTAAGAGAGAGAGAGAGAGGTAATGAAATAAAATGACTTCATCCGCGAACTGAAGAATATGTTGAGATGTGTTCCTAAGGATGTGCGCACTTGGAAACGTCTCAAATATACGAAAAGTGGAACTTAAGGAAATGGAGATTCGAAAAAAAAATCAAACTGTTCAAACCGCGACAAAGGTTACGGAAGATGCTAAAGACTTGTTCTTATTGAATCGATTGAATATCGAAATATGTTAAATCAAATTTTAAGTCAACAGCCACGTCCAGCATTCAAGCATCAAACAGTTTTCCTACTGTGAAAAAGAAAAAAATATTAATACAAAAAAAAACATTCAAACAAAGAAAGAGTGGTGTGAAGTAATGGCAAGTTCAGTGGGCAATGATAAAAACCAAAAATTTCTGTACGTACCTGGTTCATGACACTTATACAATTCTAAAGGTCAATGGAAAAATAAACAGGTGATATAAAAGTAAAATTGATGTCTATTAACTGATTATTAACTCTTCTAAAAATACAAAGCCGAATGAGAATAATCTGTTAATTAAATACAGAGTTCGGTTAAAAATTCCGAAAAATCAGTCTAGGAAACGGATAACTCTGAATTCCAAACTAGGAAGAAGGCAAGAGGAAACTATTCCACTATCATTCCCAAGAAGACAAGGCAATTAACAGATTAAATTCCACTTATATATATATATATATATATATATATATATATATATATATATATATATTATACACGCTCTATCTCTGATATTTAGCATTTAACCACAGGTGGGCTCTTTGAGTGTTGAACAAATTGAACAAACACAAAATGCGCCTGAGCAAGTGTCTGCAATAAGGATTGACTAGCCGCCCTAGTAAACGGTGTTCTCGAATACGATTGGCCAGCTATACTATACTATATATATATATATATATATATATATATATATATATATATATATATATATATTTAAATGAGGTGAATATGTGTGTGGGCCAACCATTCTGCTTGGAATTCTTTGAAACATTAAAATTAAATGCAAATGAACTATCATATGAAAATTTTATTGCAAATGGCAGATTTTCATTTCTTCATATGGATAACAAATAAATTTAAACAGGTCTTACCAAAATCACTCAACCTGTTATATCTGAAGCCCATATAAGATGCAGTAAAATATGTCTGAGAAAAAAAAAACATCGAAGAAACAATCCAAAGTTAATCTTAAACATTACATATTATTGGTAATTAATGTTGTCTGTCAATTTTTTTAGTTAAAAACGTATGAGTAGGAACACAACATCAACATTCATCTTATTAAGGAATAGATAATATTAAGTGACACAAGTACAGGTGTCCAAATATATTTGTAACTGATTTTGACCAACATAAAACCAAATTCACTAAAATTTTAGAATTTATTAATCTCAGATGACCAAATAACTTGCCTTCACTAATGTCAAGGTTGATACTGAGATCTGGACTGCAGTATGTAGGAAGGCCTGGTTCAAAGGCAGCGATTTTAGAAATTGGCTGGAAAAGGTCAAGGTCAGGGTCAATGCCAGAGGGCAGCCACATAGTGTTGCTGCCATTTTTTGGTAAAAAAAAACATGAAATTGCATTACTTAGGTGTGTACTTTACATACTCTGATTGACAATAGTAGTTGGCCATAAGTGATACATTTTATGACAAAGAATGGGTACCATATGAAATCTGACTGCGGATCGTAATTGGCCCCCCTGTCCGGATATTAGTCATGCCTGATTGAGACTAATATCCTCATCTTCGTTGATACCACAACGTTTCAGCCGATATGCTTCCCGTCCTTCATCAATGGCCTAATAGATCAAAACGTTGTTTTTTGTTTTTTTGTTTTTTTTTAATTTGATGATATGGTAATTGTTACTTCCATCCCTGGGTCGGAAAGTACAAATTCAGAAACAGTGAAAAACAGAGCAAGCCACAACTTAACAGTACTAATAAAAGAACAAGACGAGATATACATAGACATTGGTAGCGAAAAGAGAACAATCTACGCCTGTAGATTGAAATAAAGGGTTAAGTTCAAAATGTCATAGAGATTAAGCAGATCGACAGACACCTGAAGAAGATCGGGAGGCACAATGGCCGAAACGTTATGATAACAACAAAGATAAGGATATTCGTTCGAATGTAAATAATAAGTCCACCTTCCAGAAATATTTAACATTCTGTTGAAAATTCAGTAACGACGTTGAACGCATAAATTACTGAAGGGAAAATAACGAAAGGGATTAGCGTTTTCTCAATTAGATTGGAGCAGTGGTTTACCTTTATTTTTCTCTCTCTCTGGGCCGCATTTTCGGAATTAAAATTTGTCGCGCCTCACCAAATTTTATGCGATAAAAACTACATTTAAAAATAAAAAAAAACAGAGAAAGGGATAAAGGGAGATAACCGCGGATTTGAAGTCAGAACATTACCATTGATAACTCTCTCCTCCAATTTGCGGACCCTAGTTACCATATTCTTAATACTTGATATAATGCAAAAATATCACAATGATAAAATCGGTCAATAATTATTTATAACTATTTATATTGAGACTCATGCATGTAATTACAAGTAATCGATAATAATAATTTATATTTTGAAATCATATTTATTTTTGGTATATGAATTTTTTTAAAAGTATTTCTAAATCTTTGATTCTCAATCAATCATTCTGCCTCACCTGCTATCTTCTTCCGCTGCACAGTTTAGGAAACATTGCATTAGAGAATTAATATTCTTTTGTGTCATGTCCCTTCAGTACTTTGCCAATCATGGTTCTCCACAGCTTCTTGTTTGTGTTGTTCTAAGTAACTTTTAACCGCTTACCATTCTTCTTGCTTCTGTTCTTCCATTTTTTTTCACACAAACTTTCTAAATACGTTACTGGATGTTTCTCTTTGATTAGTTTACTTTCAATATGTCTTGTCAGTGTAAAATTCTCTCAGCCTTCTTTCCTCTTTATATGCCCCAAAAATTTAAATTGTGTGTAAAACTGATAAAATTTATTACGAAAAACGATTGAAACACAGAAAACCAAGCTACACTATAGGAATAAGTACAGCTGAACTAAATTTCTTACACAACGATTATTTTGTGAATAGATTACTTTATTCAACATTATTAATTTATTATTAAAGACTCAAATACGTGTACCCACTAAAAATAACGTTTATAGTAATGAAGACACAACTATTATTATATATTCTTTTGTATGCCACGACATTTCAAGACGTGGGCGATCATTCTTTTCCAAAACTTCGCCTTTTTTTTACTCTAAGTAATTCTTGATTTTTACAACTCTTTGCCTTTGTAGACATTGCTCTATCAGTTCACTCAACCTTATCAAGTAGTTTACTCGGTGCCTCACTCTGCTTCTCTTGCCTGTAATGTGACTTGTAAAGGTTAAATTCCTCAAGTCTTTTTTCCTTATTATGTATCCCAGAAATGTCACCTGTCTCTTTTGGGTGTTTAACAGGAGTTTTATATATATATATATATATATATATATATATATATATATATGTGTGTGTGTGTGTGTGTGTGTGTGTGTGTGTGTGTGTGTGTGTGTGTGTGTGTTGTCATTTTGTCATTTGCAGACAGTACTATTTCCCTGTATCACAGCCCCTCAGTGCGACCAGACATCCGAACGCCTCAAGCTAGAACCGAAGCAAAGCTCTTCAGTAAAATGAATTGGAGTCCTCTGACTGACTTGCGTTTGCTTACATTCGGAAAAACAATATGCTATAATTAGCTGTTTCTCTCTGTCGAGACACCGAGTAAACTAAATGGCTTAGTGGTAGAAATTCTGACTGACATCAAAACGGTCGGGTTTCGGTCCTGGCTTGAGGCATTTGGATGTCTAGTCGCACAGAGATGTGTGATACAATGAAACAGTACTGTCTGCGAATGACAAAATTAAGCTCTTGAAAATATATTTTAATTGAGCACTGTTGAGAGATAGGTTGATTCTATAAACAACAGTCACCTATTCTAATATATATATATATATATATAATGTAGTTCCTATTATTCTCTTTAAAAATTTCTGATTAATCTCATGCTTTGTTCAGGACATTCTCAGCATTTCTTGATAAAATCACAATCCATATCATTACTTTTATTGCAAATTTAGGTTTCTTTATGTTCAAATTATTTTTGTTGACCTAAAATTCTACGAAAGATCCTAAAATATGAAACAGTCTGAACAAATGTACAAGTTTGTCTTTTTGTGTACTAGCATTCAAACAAACCCCAAGAGCCATAAAGGTAGAGGGTTACTGTGTGAAGTTGTATGAGTGTAAGAGAAGGCAAGCAGTGCATTTCATGAGGTTATGTAGGAAAGATTGGATCGTTGCCTTTGGAAAATTGCCAGAAAAAGAAAGAAGCATTACTTGAAAACTTATTCACTTATGTGCATATTTGTATAAAGCTATTAACGAGCCTCAAGAACCAATCTCTATTTTGAATTCTGCCGCTCGAGCCATGTTTACGTACAGAAGCCGATAAAGATTTTGTTTTATGCTCGTAAAACGAAAAAAAATCATTTACAGTGCACTTGGAGATCACAAGTGTTACCAAGTGAGATCCCATTTCCAAAAGTATCTCCCTAAGAACAATTAAAATTTCACATTATTTTTGCAAATATTCTTAACAAATATTTTGCCCCGAAACCATGCTTGACCCCAGTGTTATCATCTAATGAAGGTTTCGCTGTTTTTCATAGCTTTTCTTTTCCTAGCAGCTTGTGCGCATGAAATGATATTGGAATCGCCAAAAGTATAACGTCACTGTGACGTCAACATCACAAACTTTGACTGATGACTTGATGTAATTCAAGAAGTTGTTGATGTGCTAATTAAGTTCAGAGGAAATTCTACTGACGTGTCTTGAAGCGTTCGTACCGTTGGTCGAAAGTCTTATTTCATTTGCTTGCAACCAAAGCTACATTAAACTAATTATGTTATTTGTCGGGATCTGGACGCATATATCAACATGTCGTCTGCCTGTTTCATATGGCGTCAATTTATATGTATTTTCTGACCTACAGATGGTGCATTCGAAACAATATATATATATATATATATATATATATATATATATATATATATATATATATATATATATATATATATTGTTGTATTTAAGCAGCAATCCTTCTTTCATGCACATCTCATTGAATACGACAGACAAGGTGCTTTTATTTGTTTTTTTATACAATTTCTCATGCGATCTAATAATTTTTTCTTTTCGGGTGATAAATTATATAAAAACTGTCCAAATGTTATTTTTATCCGAGCGATTTTGGCTATACATTTGGCCATTTTCAAGGATTAAATACTTTAACTGTTAAATAAGAAATAGTTTGTTGTATGTATGTTTTATAAAACGTTTTCATTTTTAAAAACACGGTCAATATATTGTGTCCATGTTCAAAGTTAATATTATTAAGTGTTGTTTTTTTTATTATTTATTAGGCTTCCATTATTTTAACCTTTTTTTTTTTTTGCATATAGATGATGCTATTATATTAGTGTTGTCAACAAGCATGTTACGAATAGTGTCCGGTAGGTCTCCATGAATATTTAAATGAGATCTAATTGAGCTATGGTCAAAAAGGTGTAGAGTGAGTCTGCGTGTCAAACATGTTGTAGTGTGGCCTATATAATTATTTACGAATTTTGATTGATCAGGAATAAAATTCCTTAATGGGCATTTAAATTCATTAATATTTGCCCTATTTAATTTTGTTCTAGTGGGTGAATTATTACTTTTAACTATAAAGTTAGAGGTTTTAAATTTTTTATAATAAATAATTAATCTAAATTTTTTTTTTTTTTTTGCTATTGTTAATTGGTGTTATGCATTTTTGTATAATGTTCTTAATTCTGCATTCATCCTGTTTATAATTTTCGTTCATCTGATTTTTATAAAAAATATTAATGTTATTGTTTATGTTTCTATTCTCGCCGTTATATATACACACACACTCACACACACGCATATATATATATATATATATAATACTAAATTACTTGGGAAGATTTTCACACAATGTTAAAGTCACTATCTTGTCCATACATAGTGGATTTAAAAGCGATAATTTTTAAAAAATATAATCGTGATTTTGTTATGTTATTTCCTCTTATTTCCATTGCCGCCAGAATTTGTTGCGTTTCTATACACGGTTTGTCCTGCTATTTTGAATATCTCGTGAACCGATTTCGCGGCCTTAATGTAACTTGGAAACTAATCAGGAAACTTTAGTGAATATGCAAGGATACTCGCCCATGGAGTTACTCAGTCGGTAGCAAAACACCACTGGGTGAATTTGTGTACTACGTGATCGTCGCATTTTTAATGACGAAGAGGGGTAGATTCTTTAGATATCATGCATTCTTTCAGCAAAATATTGTATATTAACAAGCAATAAATGCACTTTTTGTTTTTACATTCTTTCTTATGACTATAAACGTTATCTCTTTGTATGTACATGAGTTTGTGAAAGAAAAAAATCAAGAGACGTCTATTCGAACACGTGTAGGCACTAAAATATAACATTTATAGTAATAAAAATATATAATACAGCATTATAAATTACAAATATATAATACGGCATTATAAATTACAAATATTTAAATATATATAAATAAAATATATATAACATATATATATATATATATATATATATATATATATATATATATATATATATATATATACACACGCAATACAATTCTGTCTTCATTATAAATTACAAATATTTAAATATATATAAATAAAAAATATATAAATTGTATATAAATAAAAATCTATAATACAGTTCTGTCGGCGCCCTACAGTCTATTTCGCTCTCTGCGACTTTTGGATCTCACCAAAACTAAAATCGTTGTTCAAACATCGTGGGCGAGATTAAGGAAACAAAAGAGGACTTTGCATACCGCTTTAAAAACAAAAATCAAAGGTTTCCCAAAATAAATGGATGAAATTTCCAAAGGGCGTACTTTTAAGTGGACTAAGGAGACATTGTGATCTTTTTTTGTTGCTAATATTAAATGATCTTCACAGCATAAGAAACACAGCGAGAGAAACACTAAACCCTTGTGTCTTAGTGGATTTACTGCCTTGTATAGGGTGAACTGGATTACAAAAAAAATAGCGTTTATGCTATTTCCAAACCTGTTTAAATAATTATAATCTATATCTGTAATTCTCAAAATATGTGTGTGTGTGTGATTGGATGTTGTTTATGCATTTCCACAGTTTTCATACGATTTTGATGAAATATTTTTTGTTTGATAGATTATTCTTCAGTGCCGGTTTTGAGTCCAAATTTTTGGCGACAATGGCTCTCCACTACATCCTGTCCATTATAATTCTCAGCAACGTTTTACTATTTACTATCTGTTCTTCGATATATATCTTTCATAAAAACTTTAATAAAAATAAATAGTTTAAATTATTACAATAATATTATTATATTATATTATACAGTTCCCTTTTCAAGACAACCTCCTCCATTCAAATTCTTAACACCCCGTTTGGGGATGTGCCTCAGTTGCATCCAAATGTTGTTACTAATATAGATTTTCGGGTGGACTGACTTTAAACTTAAACTGCTCCAATTGAACAGTAAAAATTCCCAGTAATGAAAGGCCTGGTTGAAGACGGGTTATACTACTAGTAACGTATAAATACGAGCTGAATTATGGCGTATTTTTACTATATTGTATATTGAGCGTATGTCTTTTCGTTTAGTCTATACTGCAGAGTATCTAATCAAAAACAAAATGGCAGCGCCTTAGAGAGATCGCAGTCGGCGTCTTTTTAATCATTTATTTCCAGTAAATGGCAACTTCCTGTCTTAATTCCCCAAATGGTCAGGCAGAAAATGCTATAACAATGCCTCATTGAAAGTGTTAAGTGCCAAGATTTTAGTTTGAATCATTAGTCATTTATAATCCTCATCGTTCACGCCACTTAAAACTAATTAAAACGAAATTAATCTTAATTAATTTGAAAATTTAAAATCAATTGTAATATTGTGATAATACGCATAAATCTTCATCGTTTCGCCACTGGAAATATATTACAGACTTTGTGTAGAGAACGATTCCGAAAATAGTTTTGACCTCCTGACCGGAAATCATCCTCCACACTAAAAGCTATAAGATTTTATTTTTTTTTACAGTAAGATTCACTCTGTACAAGATTTAGAGTTAGAGAGTTGCGGTAAGTAGTAGTTTATATGGACAAAAGGGGAAGATAACAGTTGACATTAGACTTGAACATGTTGAGATTGTAGCGATCAGAGAAACATCCTCTGGGGAGTCTGTTTCATAGGGCAGTGTTTCGCGGGAAGAAGCTGTTTGAATGGAACTTACTTCTCGCCGACGGAATACGTTTAGTACTATGTAAGTGGCATGGCTGGTCCTAGCCATGAAGGTCTGGCCTGGTAGAACCAGGAGATGCAGTTCGTCCGAGCACTTTCGATGATAGCAGCGCTAGAGTAGTGGTAGACTCGCCACATAAGTGAGGATTAAACTCTGATCTGACCCACAAAAACCCAGTGAATTGGTTATTTTGAAGGAGATACACTAAAAATAAAAAATCTACCTAAAATTGTGGGCTAATGCCTTTTAAAATATTTTGCTTTCGTAGGATAGCAAACCAATGTGATTTCATTTGAAGTATGATAACCAAGCCCATTTCACGGGACAGATGGGACCGGAGCTAACAGTAAAGTCTACCTATTAAGTCTTTATTCGAACCGAAAAAAAACAATTGTGAGCAGCTGGGTCAAACTCGCCACTAAAATACACTTATAATTTATGGGTCACGGAATTCACAATGGTTGCCCGCCCACGGTGAATACTATTTGACATCGGAAGGCAAGCATGAAACATTA
This sequence comes from Acanthosepion lycidas, assembly GCA_963932145.1. Lineage (NCBI taxonomy): Eukaryota > Metazoa > Mollusca > Cephalopoda > Sepiida > Sepiidae > Acanthosepion > Acanthosepion lycidas. The sequence continues at coordinate 19,772,496 of OZ010583.1, read as the reverse complement.
CACTTCGTTTGGGTATTACACATTTAAAAGTGAATAGTGGTCGTTACCCAAATTTGAAATGCTTTTAAATAATATTTTTATGGTCGGTAATGGGATAAAGCTTGAACTATTGAGAATTTTTTTTTAGAATTTAAAAACTTAAACAAAAATATCGTTTCGTTAATTCTTAAGTCTCATATTTAAAATTTTCGTCACATTAGTTCAAGAATGAATGTATCTTTTAAATCGTATTCTGTAGGTGTGGAACGTTAAAATTTTGGTGATGCCATTATTTTCTCTTCAAGTTACATACGATATCCATTATAGTTGTTGCGGCTGTTGGAAGTCCTCAAGTGTTATCTGTTAAACTACTTCGTTTGCGATTCTGTAGCGTCAGTTCACATCGATCGAAGAAGCACGGCCTTTTAAAACACACAGGCTTTATTCACTTGAAGCTATGTTTAATCATTGATCTCAGATATCAGTTGCATACAGCTGACAGTTTAGTTATTTCTGAACATGTTTGGCACCATGCATGACATCCACATGAAAGTCTCTGACGAGGCTATATATATATATATATATATATATATATATATATATATATATATATATATATATATATATATATATATATATATCGGCTTGGATTAAGGAATAAGAGAGCTGAGTTCGAATCCCAGTCGAATCCATTACATTCACTTACGTGCTAATACCCTTGGGAAAAGTGTGAATCCTCTTCTTCTCCCTCTCGCTATGGGTAAATAGCAGGACAGACTGGGTTCTATAGCCTTGGATGGCAACTGGTCTAGGAGAAGGACAACTCTGAATTCAAAACCTGCGGAGGATCGTTTGGGAACCTTGTGGCACGTAGTGCACCAGGTCTCTGTATTCGGCCCTTCAAAAAGTGTGGATGGTCCTGCACGAAACCTTCACCACTATAATCAATTCTCATATGCTGTTGTCGGGCTGTCGATTTCCTAGGAGCCGATCTGCTTGACCCTCATACGTCGAATTCGATGGGAGAGTCGAGTATATATATATATATATATATATATATATATATATATATATATATATATATCACACTTCTTCCCCTTCTTGACTTCGGGTGCCGTAGCCTGACAATAGTAATGTGGTGTGATTGTTACCCAGCCACCTGATGAGACCTTGCGGTGTGTCATAGTATGAGATGTTTTACCTCTTTTTATTTTATTAGCTTGCTTTGCATGTCTGTTTTTCTAAGCTGCTTAAATTGAGCACTTTTTTATACGTCCGTTTTTTGGTACGGTAATTTTTCCGGTCATTTAACATATTCTATGTTACATATATATATATATATATATATATATATATATATATATATATATATATGGTGGACTCTCCCGTTATATTCAACGTATGAGGGCCAAGAAACTCATTTCAACCGACAGTCAACACATGATTTTATTATAGTGGTGAAGACTTTGTACCACAAGGTTTACAAATTCGAAGTTGCCCTTGTCCATCCAATGCTATAGACCACACAGTCTGTTCTGCTATTTACCCATAGAAGAGGATTAATACTTTTCCTATTATCACGTAAGTGAATGTAATGGATTCGAATGGATCCGAGCCGCTATCCACTACTCCATCAAGCCTCCTTACATATATATATATATATATACATATATATATATATATATATATATAAATTCTTCTTCAGTTTAATCATGCTTTTATTGGTGGAATCAGTTTTATATATAATATAGGGACGGGGAAGAAAATACTGTAACCGAAGTTTTGTTTTACGGCATATCAACACCTCAGTGGGTTATTTAATGCCGGCAAGATTTTTATTGCTGGTATTTTTTTCCCCAAAATTTTTTTCGGCGGCGAAACTGACAAAGATAATGATGGTAAAAAAAATTTCCAAAAAAGTATTGCTGGTATTAAAACCTATTTTTATATTTTCATAGAGTTTTGACCTCCTTTTGGTGGGGGTGGGGGTAACTATTCTCCCATACGTGGGACCCTGGCAGGTGCTACCACCCCCGGTCAGGGTGGACCTGGGAACACCAGTAATTAAAAGATGCTTGCACCTTCTTCAAAACCTTCTAATCAAAGACCTTGTTGTCGAATGTCGTTTATCGTCTTACCCAGGACGGCCGAAGTTTCTTTTAATATCTCTCCCCACCATTTGATATAGAAGACGGAATCCATAAAAAAAAACAAAAAAAACATTATTATTCTGAAGAAGTTCCTTCTCGGAACGATACGCGTCTTTCCTTTTCCATTTTGTCATTCACTTATCCATCTATGCTTAAATGAGTTTTTGATCGTGTTTGGGTGGCGAAAAAGAAATAATGTCTGCCTGAAGTGATTTCCTCAATTTGTCCTGCCGAAGATTGGATGATATGGTTCAGTTATTTACAACCCGTTACGTTAAGATAATGACCAAGATCCTCTTGCAATATTCCGGCCTACTAGTCAGACTAACATCACATTTCGAATGATTAATACAATTAGCTTTTCTCTAGAGACCTGTTCAGTTGGCAAATATTCATAAAACAAATACAGAAATCTGGGAAAAGCATAAAAGAAGAAGAAAGAAACAAACAAACAAACAAGGTATTGAAACATCAAAATATCGATTTTAAATTTGTCTAATATTAAATACAGAAAATTACCAAAGTTCCTAAATTAAGGCAAATTTTGCTTAGAGAATAGTATTGTCATTATATGGTTGTTATTATTATTATTATTATTTTCTTTGCTTTCTTGTGTATACTTATTTCTTTTCGAATCGACCTAAGGTCAAAAATGGCATCAGGACATTTTCTACTGGCCAGGTTTGAAAAATTGTTTTTTAAATCACACATATTTTACATAGATAAAGCCCTTCGTAATGCGTGGGCTGTACTCGTGAGAACATTTTTTTGTTGTTTTTTTTTGTTTTGTTTTTTTTGTTGTTGTTGTTGATGATGATGACTTGCCAAACTTGATTTTTTTTAAGTATATGCTTTATTGATCTTTTTAAAATCGTGCCAGTTAAGAAAAGAGGCTACCACAAAAAATTATATATATATATATATATATATATATATATATATATATATATATATATATATATATATATTAAATTTTGACCAACCATGTCGAAGGGAAGTTCAATAGAAATTTGATATAAATCTCTGCATTCGTTTTCTAAATACAAAAAAATGAATCATTATTTTGCAAGTTATTTTATGCATTTTCAGCAAGAAATGAAGGGATTGGAGTGAATCAGTCATCATCCTCATCATCATCAGTCCCATGACCAGGTATAGTCGTAGAGTTGCTGTGCAGCTAAGCACCTAACAAGTTCATTCCACATATTGGGGTTGAAAGCCTGAGATGTATTCATTTATACGTTGCAGGTACAGGCGGAGATCAAACCACAGGCGATGTCTTCCAACTTGGTCATGTCACGGATATGTAACGATTCATTACATGGCGGGGAGCCTATACCCTGACCATTAATTTCAGTCTAGGAAGTACTCTCCGCTCAGCAAATGCCGTGTTATTACCGCATTGGCTGTACACGTAGTTATGGAGCCGATCCTACTCCGTTGTGCTAGATGGCCGTTGACCTTTACCAGAAAGATTATCCACCCTTTCACTAGTCTTAATCCTGCTGGGTGTCTAGCTACCCTTTTCACCAAAAGCCTAGTAGGGGAAATGGTTTAGTAACCGACAACCCGACAGTGCGGCAGGTAGCATTGGTTACATGGTACCAGTATCAAAAGTATTTCTTGGTCTTAGGCTTCAATAAGGAATATACACTTTAGTATTAACTACTTTGTATAGATATTATTATTACTATTAATATGAATAATTTTGCAGTCTTCCGATAGGGCTAGACATGTGCAGTGCGATCGTAAATTTTTCTTGATTAAAAGATTCTAGACTCTCAGTTGCCTAAAAATTAATGGTATAACTGGAGATGCAATAGGCCTATTCTATCAGTAAATTTGATTTTAAATCCTAACCACTTTAATCGCTTTTATCCTAAAATAAAATTAATTACAATAAATTTTTCTAAGAAAATAATTGGATTATATTATATGCAACCTTATTCTTCTAGTAATGTTTGCATTTATGACTACTTCAAGGCACAGCATACAAAATAAGTTTTGTTAAATCTTTAAAAAAAAGTTTTATCTAAATAATTGCAACATCTGTTGCTAAATCGTACATTTTCATCAGCAACATCCATAGATTTTGCTTCCAATTCAAAAATATTCATCCCCCAAATCAAGAGATTTTGCATCTAAATAATAAATATTCATCCCGTCAAGAGATGTTTCTTCTAAATCGTAAATATTCATCTTCCAAATCAAGGCATTTTGCATCTACATAATAAATATTAATTCCTAACGTACATAGACTTCGCTACTTAATTCCCAAAACGAAGAAATGTTGCTTCAAAATCGTAAATTTTCGCATCAACTTCCAGAAATTTCGCTGCTAAAATCAGAAATTTTCATCAGTTTCTAGGAAATTTGGCTCATTGTGTTGTGCTAGAAAATATTTATCGCCTGAATCTATCTGACACATTTATAAGTATACTTGCTTTGAACATTGTTGCTAGATCAGATCTGGTGCTCTTGCTGTATATTTAAACATTCTTGATAAAATATAAAGAAGAATCTGCACTGTTATTGGCCCTGACCTGGCATCTCGGCTTCAGTCACTTTCCAACCGCCATAACGTAGCTTGCCGTTTCTATAAATTTTTCATCGTAATTTTTCTGATAAACCTTTCTCTATTGTACGTAGACTTTATGAATTTAAGCTCAGTATTAGATTAGCAGCAAGATCTCATTTTACAGTTGAAATGGCTACATGTAACTGTAAGTTCTATGCTAATAGTTTCTTCTTTCGCACTTTTCGATTGTGGAGCTTTCTCCCGGCTTCTTGCTTCCCATTTAGATTTGATATTAAAAATTTAAATGTAGTGTCAATCGTTATCTTGTTTTTTTTTGGGGGGGGGGTTCTGTTCTCTTATTGTTCTCTCTCATTAATAGTGTTTTTTTTCCTCATTTTCTCTCACATTCAGTAACACCTTATGTCTTAGTAGATTTGTTGCCTTGCTTGGGATGAAAAATCCTTTTATTTATTTTAATTCGTAAATATTCCTCCTTAAGGTCATAGATTTTGATTCTAAATCATAAATATTCATCACCTACTTCCGAAGAAAAACTGAGTTTGGGGAGGATAGACAAAAACTAACTAATGTTAGTTGGTTTCTTTTGTTTGGCAGCATATCTAACCTCTGTGGGTCATCTGTGGGAGGTTGAAAATGAAATTGCAATCTTTATAGCATCAATAAAATGCAATACTCGCCAGCGGCGTGAAGTAGGTAAACCACTGCTAGTGATGGACTACGTAGACATTATATTATGATATTTACCTGCCTCCCCACGAGGTAGGATGCGACACAAGGCCAAATTTAATGTGGGGAATCCGAGCACGTGGGCTTGGGCAAAAATTGCCCGTAGACCCCGCATACGCGGGATTGTGTATCTGTCTACCTCCCCGGACGAGACTCTGCCCTTCGGCATAGCCTCGTTCGGGGGCAGAAAATAACCCGTACGAGGCTATACGGCAAGAGCTTCCCATGCTGACAGCTCACGCTGCCAACTTAGGAGGCATATTGCCCCCACTTGCAATAGTGTCCAACGTATTTATGAGGATTGGGACATACCCATTAGTCTTCATAGGTACGGTATATAACACTAATTAACCCATAGCTGGAGTTAGAAGAGGTAGATTCATACGTTTCTCAAGGGTATTTGTGTGTAAGTGAATTGGAACTCGGCCATTAATAATTCAGAGTCGTTATCCATTACACCAACCCACAAATCCAAGCTTACAGCACCTGGTAGTCCCAAGCTGTCACTCATGACCAGGTAACTAACTATTGGTAAGACAAGTGGAATGGAATCGCAGTAAAGCGATTATAAAAAAATCAGAACCATGCCTACCTGTCTTGGCTTCCAATAAAATAATTTCCAATTTAAATAAATGTTTGTATTACTTACCGATTTATTTTGCAACTGAGTAAATGGGAGTTTTGTCATAAATCCTGCCTGTGATATCAGTGGTTATATAAACGACTAGTTTAATAAATCCTGCCTATGATATCACTGGTTATATAAACTGCTAGTTTAATAAATCATGCCTGTAATATCATTGGTTATATAAACAGCTAGTTTAATAAATACTGTCTGTGATATCACTGGTTATATAAACAGCTAGTATATAATAATACCGGATTCCTTTGGATATTGAAATGCTTCAGACTGATTTACCAACTGCAAGTCTGTATTAACTTGAGTATTTGGCCATAAATCTTCGTTTTCCGCCCCGTCTTCCATTTTTTTGTCTCGGCATATAACTCATCTTTAGGGTTGTGAAATAGCGAATAAAACTGGGGAAATAGTAAGGAATTCTATGGAATGTTTACACGAAGTATGTCTCTCAATGAGTTAAATGATTCCCCCTTTGAATCCGAAATGAGAATGATGGTAAGTATTAGTGCTATGTGAACAGTCCTTCGGTAAACCATAAAACTTCTTCTCTAACGCACACATTCCATTAGTCGCATTTTCTTAGCGGGTCAGCCAGAATACAATTACATTAAGGCGGTTCGCTTAAAAAGCGCCATACTTTCATATATTTTTTTTCACATCAAATGAGATGGAAACAGAATTCTTTCCCAATAATTAACCTTTATCAAGTACCTTTTAAAGCGTTAAAATTGCCAATATGAATGCGAAGCATCTATACAACGTTTACAAAATAAAATGGCGTACTAAAAAAGTGTCTTAGGTCTCTCTCTCTCTCTCTCTTTCTTTCTCTCTCTCTCTCTCTCTCTCTCTCTCTCTCTCTCTCTCTCTCTCTCTCTCTCTCTCTTCTTTCTAAGAGAGATTAGTGCAAGACTTTCTCGCTAACTCTGAGATTTCATTAGGTTTCTCTGCTTTCTAATCTGCATATCGTTTTTTGGTTTCGGGATCACAGTATTTATCTTAAAAAGATTAAAATTTTAACCAGAAAAAAGTAAGTTTCACAAAATCAAAATTCATATAAAAAAAATATATAGATATTTTCTTAACATATATGAGATAAGTTAATGTGATAAACTAAATTAATCCAGTTTCATCTCCTTATCATGTTCGCAATGTAACGGTACAGCTGATTTTCGATTCTGAGTTGTGCGTTCGATCCCCCACAACGTGCACAATGCTTCTAGTTTTGTGCCAATATAAGTTAAATAATAAAGGATCTTTCACCACAGGATACGGTATTTTAAAGTATGTATAAAATATTATAGACACGTTTAAAAAGAATAAAATAATAATAATAATAATAATAATCCGTATAAATAATTGATACTGTATCAATTATTGATACGGATTATTATTATTATTATTATTATTATTATTATTATTATTGTTGTTGTTGTTGTTGTTGTTGTATCAACAATACACATTCTTTTCGGGTTCAGTCGTGAAAGCCTTTTACTCGGGATGGCCATTTACACGGTATGTGTATACTAGCAGCATAACCCGTACGACTCATACAGCAGTCGCTATCACTTGACTTAAAATATTTTTGCCCTTCCTTGCCTTTAAAGGAGTGCCCTTTGCCGTGCTGATGTTGCTACATGCCTTACTTCTTGCCTATCTCACACTGCGAACTTTTTCTAAGCTCTATACTAAACATTAAATCTGTTACGAAAAAAGAACTAAACAAAATGAACACAAAACGATCAGCTTTAAAAAAAAGGACTCGTAACTGGAAAAACCGAATGAAAAAAGAATGTTAACAACAAATACTTTTTCACACCCAACCCAGTTCTGCGGAATCACAATCAACGTTGAGATTAAGCAAGCGAATGAACCAATTGGAGTAAAGTGCCATGCGGATTTAAATTTTTACTACTTGTGACGAATGCAGATCTCGATATTTTTGCATGCTAGCATGCTAGTTAACATTCGTGTCAGTCAGCTATTGGCTCTCACTCTGGCCAGTACAAAAATGGCCGCAAACTACATGAAAACTGCCGCAGAAGCATGAAAAAATTGATTATTTCCACTATCGATGGGAGTTGGGAAATGCAAAGTTGTTCTTGGCCTTCCTGCTAACTTGGAGCGTGTGCATGTAAATTTTGGTGCAAATCCATCGAAAATTGCGGCCGTGCATTCGTTACACACACACACACACATCCTGACTTTTATAGATAGAGATTTGAATTAATTTGAATCCTTGAGCTCCATAATGTGTACCCTATACTTCTACTCTTGTATTAAACTTTGCTAAATAATAAAGGGCTTCCCGTTGTAGTGTAATCTGGACGTAATCTTCCTAATTGTAGCCATGTGCCAGACTTGTAATGGTGGTAAAATAAATATGCTTAATAAATTACTAAATTGTCTACGCTTGTCGTATTTTAGCCGCATTTGGTATTGCCATATCGAAACATAGGTCACATTGTTCAAATGTAAATTCCAAAGTCAATTTCAATGATTTCTCATTTGTATTTGACGTATGTGTGTGTGAAAATAAAAATGAATGAGACGTGTCATCTGAATGGAAGAAGAAGTATAAGAGACGGATTAAGGTTAATTCCTGATATACGAGGTGTACCAAGGGAGAGTAACCAATTTTTGTCACTAATCCACGTACGCCTGAAGTTCTATTATCAAAAAGCTTTGTGCCAGATTCTGTGTCAGTGGAAGGGAAGGACATATGCTTACACTAAACAAAATCATTTGAAATTAAATTTAAACAGTACCACGAAATACCTAACCGCAATTTTTTAATAGAAAAATAGAGCTATTAGGTTGGTGCAAAAACAATGCCGTTTTCTCACATAGTAACATATGTGAGAAAACGACATCATTTTTGCACCAACCTAATACAATAGTTAAAAGAATAGAATAGAATACAATATGTTAGGATAAATTCACCGGACACTCTGGACCTGGCGTACAGTGTGTTCCGCAAAACTGTGAAGTCGGTCGAAAGATAAGTTGATTGAACTTTTATTAATTCACTTAAAGTCGTGCTTACTGCCTGAGTCATGACAAAAGATAAGTTGTAAGAGATATTTGTTTACTGAACTATATATATATATATATATATATATATATATATATATATATATATATATATATATATATATATATATATATATATATATATATATATATATATATATATATATATATATAGGCAGCATATCTTCATTCAAAAGTGTTTCGTTGAATAACATAGATATAGTGTATCTACTTATTTTTATACTAATCTTTTGTCTAATCAGTTTCTTGATGTTAATATGAAATTCATCAAGGAAGGCGCCGTAGTTTTTTCTAACCGAAGTACTTTTGATCTTTTCCAAGTTCATCTTCAGGAGTAAATTACACACTTATTGTAACTGCGATAAAATCAGCATTTCGTTGTGTGATTTTTAAAAACATGCGAAAATGTGGTCTGTTAACTTATATTCATTTAAAATTTTAAATTTATCCATTGTAGTTATGGAATCTTTTGCAAAACAGGCGTCTCAATATAAGGGAACTGAAAATCGCATTAAACGTTTGTTATATGCATTGAAAACACACACACACACACACACACACACACACACACATATATATATATATATATATATATATATATATATATATATATATATATATATATATATATATACCTAAAGAACCGGAACCTATCTATCTAGGTTTCACCTAACGGATCATCAGGATAATTCTGGCTCCATATATATATATATATATATATATATATATATAGTTTTAAGGTATGCTATATCTATAGGGTAAAAGTGCTCAATATCTGCGATAAAGGGTGTGTAAATATAAGAAGTGTAGACACTGATGACATCACTGAGTAACAACAATCTGTTTCGTTCTTGGACGCTATTATACAAACACACACACACACACACATATATATATATATATATATATATATATATATATATATATATATTATGTATTTGAACAGCAATCACTCTTTTATACAAGACTGATGACAAGGTACAGCGATGAATCTTTTTATTTTATTTGTTATTGTGTTCGTAAAAGTGTTTTATTTTCTGGATAGAAAGTGTGTAAAAACTGTTCAAAATTCTGTATATCCGAGCGATTTCGGCTATTCTTTTAGCCATTATTAAAATAATACGGCTATATGCAAATGTCAGTCAGTTATGTGTCATACACGCGTAGGCGATCAGATATCTTTCGATACATGACTGACGAAGCAGATTGTTTCCTGCAGTAGGCTGCCGTTTCTGCGGTAGACTAGTTGCCTTCCTGCTATTTACCCATAGCTGGGGGAAAAGAAGAGGATTTATACCTTTCCCAAGGGTATTAGCACATAAGTGAATGTAATGGATTCGACTGGAATTTGAACTGGGCTCTCCGATTGCTCAATCCGAGCCGCTATCCATTACTCCACTGTGCCTCCTACTTGCAAATGTACAATGCACTAAGAGTTTGGGTTGGTTGATTTTAAAACATGTCAAACTCTTACATGTTGAAATCATTATGAATACTTCTGAACTCTATCAAGGTTGGAAAGTGAGGACTAAGCAGTATTAGTCGAGACATGGCATCAGTACATCCATTTTTGGTCTGATCTGACACTTGTAAAGGCGATTTACTTACCACACCCCACTGAGTCAGGTTGTGACACAAGGCCGGTTTTTAACGTGGGGACCCGAGTGGAAACACTCAGGACGCTGGTCTAAGCTGGTTTTAGCTGGTTATATCTTGTCCAAGCTGTTCAAAGCTCGTCTAAGCTAAGCTAGTCTTAGCTGGTCAGAACTCATCTAAGCTAGTCATAGCTAGTCTTAGCTGGTCATAGCTTGTCCAAGCTGGTCAGAGCTCGTCTAAGCTTGTCATAGCCGGTCTTTGCTGGCCATAGCTTGCCCAAGCTGGTCTAAGCTAATCATAGCCGTGATACCCCTTGTGCCAAGGAAGTATCTCTGTGCCAGGTAAGTATCCTGACTCTTGTAAAGATAGAGCATAGTAGGTAGAGGTACTTACTGAAGCAGTACAACGATGAAATGTTACTAGCTGGATTTTGTAGGTATTGAATGTTACATAAGTCTTTCCCCTATTGAGCGACCAGATTTTGGTCAGGGCTATGAGAAATTTTCGGTACGTACAAGACGTTTGTTCGTTTAAGACTTCTTTTTTGAAATGCAATATTTGCCAAACCCAATCGTTGCCTTAAAGTAATGGTTAACAAACGGGTTTTCCTCGACCATTCAATTGAGTATTAAATTGCGTCACCACTGGATGACCCAAGTAGTTTTGGTTGTACGGAGCCAAATTTAGTGAAAATCAACCATAGCAAAATAGAAAATAAGACTAAAAAGCTCTTCTATCCACTAAGTGTAATAGCATATTTCTTTGCGAGGGACGTTAGTTAATAATCTAGTTTCGCAGGCAATTAATATTATCATGAGTTTTATCCTTACTGAAACTTTGTGGTAAAATAATGTACAATAGCCAGACGATTTGCAAACTTACCTCACAGACCAATTCGCAATTAAAGATAGTACGGTCGTCATATATACCCAACTATGGTGGCCTGTTTCTAACCTAAATAATATTAGGTTGAGTCATATATAATTTCGGTTTTTGTTTATTAGTTTTACTCTTCGAAAAATAAAGTCCAATTACAATTTATTCAGTTAGATATTCACGAATATTTGCAATGTCTCGCTGCCATTTATCAGTTAGATCTTCAATTCCTTTTGGATAAAATTCCCAGGTTTTTGATGTGAAAAAGTTTTCGACAAACTCTCGAATCTTAGAAATTTTTTTCCCATCAAAACGTTTTGCAACGATCGAAAAAGACAATAAAAATCGGTTGGTGTGAAGTCAGGTGTATATGGCGGTTGAGAATAAAACAGATCAACCGTGATCCAAAATTCTTTTCTGTACTATTATTACTATACGCGGATTTACGTGGCATCATTTTTTTTATGAATTCACCCCAAGCAAGGCGATAATGTCACTAAGATGCAAGGAGTGAAAAAGAATAAGTAGATTTTAGAATGAACCGGAAACCCAATCTTAAACAAGAAACAAAGTATAAACCTCTCCTATTCAAAAGACCGGGAAGGAGTGTGAATCAGGAGAACAACATTTGTCTGTACACTGTGTATGCTGCCACTACTAAGGTCGAAAAATCTCCAAATCTATTCTTAACTGCCACGTATGGTGAGTAGTTTGGATAATACATTTTTCATTACAATTGGTTCTCCAAAACGGAAATGACGTATTACTTATCGTCATAATCTTAAAATGTTTAAAAATCATTCAGAATCAGATTACCTTTCCTCCTTATGAAAACAAAGCTTTCGTTATTTGACAAGTGCACAGTTATTTCAACCACTTTAATGAACGTCACTGGTTGATTCATAGGGATTAGCGATTTTGATGTGTTTATTTTGAGCTAGTTTTCAAGTCGTTATTTTCTATAGAAAAATCCAGGCTTTCACACTTTCATTTAAAATTAATTAACACCTTAAAGTATCAAAAAATCAATAAGCATTTAACGGTGCTAAAATATCTGTCTATATCTCTGAGATGAGGTATTATGATTATTTACATTATTTACATTATGCGGACTGTTATCCTTATCTTCATTGCCACATTCACAACGTTTCGGCCGTTGTACGCTCCGGCCTTCTTCAGGTCATTGAAATTTCAAATCGAACCCTTTATTTCGTCCACTGGGGTAGATTGTTCTAATTCCACGTGCCATGCCTCTTCCAGATATCTCAGTCATTTCTTTTTAACTCAACTCTCTAAGTTTGGTTCATCACTGCTGCGGCTTGGTATTATCCTTGAGGACACATGACCCAGTGGATAAAGACGTTGGTTAGATCCAGTGATTAGATCCAAAGAGTTGTTAGTGCCATACCAGACCACAGAAGTGGTGAAACAAAAACGTGGAACTAAAACAATCTACCCCGGTGGACGAAATAAAGGGTTCGACGGGATTCCAATCACCTGAAGAAGGCCGGAGCGTACAACGGCCAAAACGTTGTGAATATGGCAATGAAGATGAGGATAATCATCCGAATAATGTAAATAATGCAAGGAGCTAAAATAGTTGAAAATAAGTTTGTCCGTTATTTATACGCGAACTGTTATCTTCATCTTTGTTGTTGCTCGGTCGTTGTGCTTTCCAGCCTTCATCAGGTGCTTGTCGATCCGGGTAATCTTCAGGGAATTTTGAAGTGAACCCTTTATTTAATCTCCGGGGGTTTTGTCGGCATCTGTTCACTTCTTTTCTCTTTATTCCCTTTCTCTCGTCTAGTGGTAGTGACCGAGATGGATGTAAAGGCCAAACCCTAACTCCTGAAGAGTAGTCAAAGAGAGTTTGTCAAGGTCATTCGCGTAAATTTGATTTTGGTGGACAACTCTGCACGACGGAGAAGTCCAAACACGAGACCAGAAGCGCCTCCCTCGTGGCTCAAAGAGGATTGAGACAATCTAGATCTGGCAAACCTGGTTGCATCGGGCTGCAGGGTGGTTGGTCTGTCATGGACCACACTGGTTACCCCAGCCCGAGTGGCGCTGTCGTCCCCCACCGGTTTGGTCACTGAGATCGTGTAGAGCTCTTCCTATTCTGCAGTTTGGGTCTTCGGGGTTTGGTCGCATTCAGTCTGGTCTCTCTTCCTCGACCTTACCGCTATGGGTGGCCCTACAAGAGTTGAAACTCCAGACGGCTTCACTCTTTAGGTCACTGTGATACAAAAACCCAAGGAACAGTAATATATGTATTTTAGATTGAATGCCGGAGTAAACAGTTCGTTATCAAATGTATTATTTTGACTTATAGTTCAATGACAATAATAGAAACGAATCAATAAATAAGAAGAGAGTAAAAGTATAAAATTATTAAATAAATGTGAACATTTTTTATTATTGTTGTTGCTAAAATATTTGAAAGATAAATAATGAACCAATAATAATTAACCAATAGTTAAGAAAAAACAAAGTAAACAAAAGAAAATAACGTTGCAACTTGAAACGCTTTTCTTAAAAATTCGAAAATACGTCCTCCTTCAAAAAATATTTTATTACTGCAATCAATAAATAAAAAAGGATAAAAATAAAATTGTCGGCAAAATGTTATTAAAAATGTTTGAATAAAAATGATAGGGACAGAAATCAACGATACTGAACCAATAGTCAGAGATAAACAAAACAAACATTACGACCAGAAATACTTTTCCTACAATTTGGAAAATTACGTCTTCTTTCATAAAAAGAGAAACGTTCCGCTTAAATATTCTATAAATAATTCTACAGGAGTAGATTGTTCTCGTTCCGCTGTTCATGTCTGATCACTGGACATGAGCAGCAAAAAAAGAATCTATTCGCGTAGGTTAAATAAATCGTTCAGTTCCCTGAAATTCCCTGAAGGCTACCCGGATCGACAAGCACCTGATGAAGGCCGGAGGATACAAATGATGAGGACAATACTCAGTATATAAGAAATGTAAATAATGATAACTCATCATCCTAGAAATTTAGTGATAACAAAACAAAGATGAGGACAATAGTCAGCATGTAATTAAGGTAAATAAAGATAACTTTTCATCCTAGAAGGTCAGTGATAACAACAAGAAAGATGAGGACAATAGTCAGCATGTAAGTAATGATAAGTCTTCATCCTAGAAATTTAGTGATAACAAGATGGGGACAATAGTCAGCATGTAAATAATGTAAATATTGGTAGCTCCTGATCCCAGAAATTCAGACTGAAGTTTTTGTCGAACCCAAATCAACTTGTTGGAATTATACTTATGTACCATATACAAGTGCCGGCGCGGGTAAATAATTTTCTTCGGTACCCCCCCCCCACCTCCTCGGTACAGTGTTTATTTGGCACAACACGCTTATTATTTTTCAAATAATTTTCTCCGCGGAATGGTTATTTCATACCACGTTTATTACACTTTTATTCAAATTCCCGGAACATTTATTAGAACCGGTACACTTAAAAAAGAAAATTTTCACTGGCACGTCCATTCCATTCGGCACTTGTATTTGATATAAAGGAGTGATTTATTTTCCATTTTTATGATGGATTAATTTTTTTTTTTATCATCGTTTCTATAAAGCTAAAGTTCGCTCCAACCAAACAGCTCATATCGAATATAAATAGATCTAAACAAACTTAATCCCTTTTACATGATTAAAATCGTTAACGCATTTTTTGTTCTTATTTTCACCAAATATTTAAATTCGTGCTTCCGTTCTGCTTTCAAGATCGTGTCAGGTGCGTTCCCTCTGCGCATTACTTCAAAATAACATTGACTGTATTGTATAAAATATCCATCCGTTCTTTTGACCAAATATATATTCGGTTCTATATAAGTGTTTCTTATACTCGTTAATACAATGTGGTATTTGAATGAGGATTCCTAAATTAGATCATGTGTAGAAATTGCTAATAGCTCTTTCCGCTGACGTAAATTCAGCGACGAAAAAAATGCGCCTTGCAACACTGAAGGCACCAGAAATCCTTAGATTTTCTCGAAAACTATCATTAACTTTTGTTTAATTTTAATCAGTCGAAAAAATTTACTTTCGTCTCTGGCTCAGAGTCACCATAGAAGGGTCATCTCCTGAAGATGCACTCACTTTTGGGTCTCAGATTTATCTAAAAACGACACACTAATTTTCTGACTATACTTTATAGTAGGAATCTTATATAGATTTAGATTTGGCCCAAGGCTGAAAGGTTTGTGAGAGCCGATTTCTCTACAGTGGACTGATTCAATGAGGGAGGAATATTTGCAATGGTTTAAAATCAAATACGTCTATCTTCAGGATGAACAGCATGCTCTGAATCTCATCTGACCAGATTACTTGCTTAGTTTGCTCGTCAAACCTTTTCACTTTAGATATATTTGTGGGGATAATCTTCATTCTATTTTATTTATATTTTAATTTTTTGGCCATCATGCAAAATTTGTTTACTTATTTTATTTCAATTTTGGTGAAGAAAAAAATTTTTCCCTGAGGTTCCTCTAAAATTCCTATAACCAGAATTCCTTTGTCTACATCAATATATATATTCGTGGTATGCTATAGACTAAATTCTTTAGTACATCAACGTCCTTCGCCAGATTTTTCCAGCATTTCTTTAATTCGCGAAAAAGCTCATCTTCCGTGTTAACTTATTACATGCCGCAATCTATTATCGCCTAAAGGTTTTCAATTGGGTTAAGGGCAGGACTGTGACTAGGCCACAGGAAAAATTAAGGCCGTTATTAAAGCAAAAGGTTAACCAACAAAATACTAAATCATTATTGACTTGTATAATGTACATATGTACACCTGTATTAATACCCGGTATTAATAAACGAATTCTATTACTCACTTGTCTTGATAAAAATACAAAAAATCGACTTTCTCTTTCTATGGGTGCGTCCATTTTTTGAATCGTACTGTATATATATATTTAGCGCTTTCTAATAAGTACCACGCATATAATGTATAAATAATTATATATATATATATATATATATATATATATATGGAAAATGTATGTCAAAGTGTAAAAAGTTTTCATTTTTAAATAAATTTGCGCCTTGGTTCTTTTTCACTATTCCTGGCAGAACTTCTATTATCACAGTGTGCGATATATACTAACAAAAGTGATGGAAGGAAAAAGAAAAAGAATCTAAATGAAATCGGCTATATAAAAAAACAATCCCAGCATCCCGCGTCCGTGCCCATGTGCAGTCGCACCAACGTAATCAATTTAGTCCGATGAAGTCCTAAAGGACGAAACGAGTCGCAAGAAAAAATTTTTCCACTTTATCATACATCAATATTGTTCTTGATATATATATATATATATATATATATATATATATATATAGTTTGTCTGATGATCGCAAAAGCGACTCAGACTCATCTCCATACAACTACATATATATATATATGTGTGTGTGTGTGTGTGTATTATGAAAAGATTACTTAACTTTTTAAATATTAATTATTAACCCGATATCGATGTTTCTTAGTAAAATTTCCAGTCTACCCCTGAAGATTGGAAATTTTACCCACATCGATGTCGGGATAAAAATTGATATTTAAAAACTTAAGCAATCTTCTCATGCAATATCATTAACGCTCTATTTTTAATATTATTTTAATATTTTTAATATTGAGCACTATATATAAAAATATCTGCTGTTTCTTAAATCTTACATATATATATATATATATAATAAAAATATAGTTATGAGGGATGCTATATATATGGGGAAAACTCTATGTGTGTGTGTGTGTGTGTGATTTATAAAAACCAAGTATAATACTTGAAGTGAGAAAACCGGTTCGTTGCCTCCCTCTGTCTTTTTTTTTTTTTTTACAAATACTCTCATAGTAACTGCTCCGGTGAGCTGCTTTCGCTGGTTCCCAGACTTCATGAATTTAAGCTGGCATCTCGCTCTCATCCTTTCACTGTCGAAACTGTTAAATGTAGCCGTCTCTTCTACTCCAATAGCTTCATGTCTCGCACTTCTCACCTGTGGAACTCCCTCCCGTTTTCCTGTTTCCCTGATAGCTATAATCTCCAACTATTCCAATGTAATGTCAATCGACGTCTCCAGATGCCCTGATCTATCCCCTAACCTTCTCTTCACCCTTTCCTCTATCACTCCTCTTTGTTCTCGCTCCACCTCTTTGTAACCCTTTGCGTCCTAGTGGCTCCCGCCTTTCTTGGGGTGGAATGCTTAAAAAAATACTGATGATTAATTTCCGAGTTAAGTAACATTTAATCTCAATACATTTACTGCGGTATTTTTACATTAGTTAATTTTTTTTTTTTTTTTTTTTTAAATCGCGGAAAGAAGGAATTAGCAAAATGAATGAATAAGCATCCTAAAAATTCCGGGGACGTGGGTGTAGCGTAACGGTTATCGACGCAGAAAATAGAATTGCCAAGCCGGGTTCAAATTACAGCCTCGTTTGCAGCGTTCACTTTCATACTGATTGTTTTGAGACAGGCGCGAAGCTATTTTCTTCTTATCCCCCACCCGGGCTATGTATAAATAGCCAGTTAGGCCGGGCACTCTAACCTTGGGTGACAGCTCGTCTCAGAGAAGAATTACTCTGAAATGAAAACCATAGAGAAGGCAATGGGAAACACTCCCATTATTCTTCCGAATAAATTATGGCAATTCTCAGATATTAAAGATATCTGTAGTGCGTCATGATCATCTACGTCCTAAAGGAATATTGCATAAGTAAAAAGAAAAAATGAAAAATAATATTTCCCTAATAAAATTAGAGAACTAAGGATGACTATTAAATATTAGGTTGGTGCAAAAATAATGGCGTAATAATGTCGGTTTTTGACGTTATTACGTCATTATTTTTGCACCAACCTAATATTTCTTTCTTTTTTTTTTTCCTTTCATGTAAGTTCAATTTCAGATTTATGCTGCTTGCGTAATGGCCGTAAAATTTAAAAACGACCTAAGCTTTGCAAAAAAAGTTAATACATATAAATTATAGAAAAAATGATAGATTAATATTAATGACAATTTAAATAATTTTCCAAACCTTAAAAAGATAATGTCAAAACGATAACTAAAAGGTTCGGGAGTAGAGGTGCTGAATAGAACATCAATCAGCTAGGTGACAAATTTTATATTTGTACTAATCCAATATATATATATATATATATATATATATATATATTGTCTTAAACGTCTTAAAAAATAATTGTCGGACTTTGTTCATTTCATAATGTGTGACGTCATTTGTTTACATTTGGATACGCATTGAGCGTATATGAATGTATGTGAGAAAATCATAGAGAATTGTGCTTAAAAACAGTAAAATCGATCTTGCTAACCGAACCATCCTCTGTGTCCCAATCGGCTAAGGCACGTCAGGCTATATCGACGCTTCCGTATAGGATACAGGTTCGATTCCTGTCGGAGGACGCATATTTTCTACGAAAATTTATCGGACATTCAGACCGGTAAATGTTGTTAATGCTGTTTATTATAAACAGAGCACTTACTTAAATATTTGTATATATAAAAACAACGTATAAAAATGTCTTATATATATATATATATATATATATATATATATATATATAATTGCAAATATAAAAGTGAACACAGAAGTCAACACTTAGAGGCGACAGTCTGTTTCATGCAAGATCCAATCGTCAGTCCATATATATAATTGTATATTTGGGAGCAATCCCTATTTTACACCAGTTTTATTTAAGGCTAGACTACCTGTGACCCGTTTGGTCACTGGCGGTTTAGGTTATAAAACACTGAAGTTGAGTTCAACATACCATTGAAATGAAAGTTAATTTTATTACGAATCAGTTAAATATCTCAATTTGTTCGTGTCATCATGGTCGACAAGTTTATGTTTAACGTTTTACTGATTGTTTACAGCATTTAATAGAAATAGAACTTCCGGGAAATAACTTGAACTTTAAATCAGTTTAACTTCAAAAATTTTTTTTTTTTTTTTAACATGCCAAAAAATATTTATAAAATATGTAAAATATTGAAAGCTGAAATATAAATAATTACTCTACAAACAACTGGACGAAGCGGCAAAGCGGGATCTCTTTGTGTCTGTCTTTAACTTTAAAATATTTTAATTTAAAAAAATTATCTGCTTTTTTAGAAAGTTAAAATAAAAATATTTACTGTATAAACAATTCGCAACAATTTGCAAGCACGCAAACACTCACGCAATCACGGACTTTTAGTATTATATAGATGACTGAAAAGGTACTTCGATTAAGCTTTTTATTCAATTTTAGTTTCATTCGTACAAATATTTGTAAAAACCTGTACGTATGTTAGATATATACGAGGGCTTTCGGTTATTTTTATTAGTCTCATCCATGTGTAAACAAAAAGAACGGCTAAAATACTAGAAACATTAATAAAAAAAACAAGAAAAAAATAATATCATCCGAGAACACTGCCACAGTTTAGAAAAAAAAAGGCAAAAAACAATCTCATCTCTCTTTCTCTTTCTCTCTCTCTTCTCTCTCTCTCTCTCTCTCTCTATATATATATATATATATATATATATATATATATATTCAGTTAAAAAACAGTCAGTGCTATGTAAATGATTCGAAAAGTTTTTTTACGCACATTATGTCTAGAAAAGGAAATACTTGAACGATTGCAAGAAAAATTGAATAAAAACCTTAATCGCAGTGGCTCTTCCTTACTTTGGAGGAGGCGACCTCAGTGTGCGGCACCTTTGAAAAGTGCCTGAAAACCATGCCGCGAGTTGACCCAAGCTTTATGAGCGAAATTGGGTAGACGGAAACCGTTGGGGGCCGTCGATGTTTGTTCTACTAAAGTTAGATAGAAAATTACATTGTTGATACATATTTATTTTTTTAAAGATTTGGAGATTTTATAACTTAGTTACCTCCCCTGACATTTACATCGTGAAATTTAAATCGTAAAATACACGACCATAGAGTTTTTAACTTCACGGATAAAAAAATTAATTTTCAGAGGAACACAACAATTTTGTCTTGGAAAAACGATGAGTACAACAACTTTTGTTTTAGAAAAAACAACACCGTGATGATGACATTGCGTTAATGTCGAAAGTACTCGGAATAAATGAATATGCATCAATATGGTAATTTTCTTCCTTTCTTTAATAAGGATACTAAGAAACTTGTCCGTGAATATGATAGATAGATAGATAGATAGATAGATAGATAGATAGATGCTGAAGCATTTAGGTTATCATAACAAAAGTATTTCCCTGAATAAATGAATAACCTGTATTCAAATAGATACATTTTGTTTACTTTTCGTCGCATAATCCAACAAGAATTAAAAAGTGATCACGCGGCCTTGTGGGTGATGAATTATTTTCCACCCTATCCATGTGATGAAATGTTGCTAGCCTCTCGCTACTTTATCACTATTATTATGTTGCATTCTCTAGTCCAACTAGCTAAGTCCTTCCAAGCTAGGAGCCGCCATACCATGTTCAGGGTAGAAACTTATCTCCATTCCCTTCGAGCTCCTTTATTAAAGTTCCATTCAGACAGCTTCTTCCACAGGACTGTTGCTTTGTGGAACAGACTCCTAAGAAGATGCTTCCCTGACAACTACAATCTTAACCTCATCAAGTTCAGGGTCAACCGATATCTATCCTACGTATCCTCATAATATGCACTTCTTACCACCACCTCCTTCCCTTTCAACAATCTCACTCATTAATCCTCTACCTTGAGTGGCCCTTAGTTCTTGTATTGAGTGAACTAAAGTAAAAGAAATAACACAAAACAAAGACAATCCTAGTTGATTTATGGTAGAAATTCGAGAGAAAACAGAATGAACAATGACGGATAAGTACTAAATAAGAACATAACGGCATCCCAGACTTGAAGCGGGGCGAGAACAATCTATCTCTGTAGATAAGATAATGGGTTAATTTCGAAATACTCTGTAGGTTAGCCGGATCGACATGCAACTGATGAAGGCTGAAACGTTGTGGAAATAACAACTAAGATGGAGACAACAGAGTTTAAATAATGTAAACAATGAGTATACTGGCTTGATGCAAAAGTCCCCGGCACAATCTTTCATAAAATGTTAACCGAAACTAAGAAATGTCTTTGATGCCAGCTTTTTGCTGCTCTGGCAATCAGTCAACTGTTCTAGTTTTTTGACAGGCTTCAAAAAAAATTCTGAAACTAGGATAATTGGATCCATATGAAGTTATGGAAGTGAAATCGGTCAACAGTTAAATGCTTTTCTTTCATTTCTCGCATGACACAAAAAAAAAAAAAAAGTTTCGGAGCGTATCTGATGATTAAAAATAGATTTATTTTTATTTATGAAACATTTTAAAAGGTTTATGAAACATTTTAAAAGGTTTATTAATATTAAAAAAATAATTTTAAATTTTTTAATGGATATATTTATCTTAATTTCTATATAGAATTTTTTAATCCAATATTATTTAGAAAATATTTTATCCGAAATTTTTCGAACCGGAAGTGCTTCGGTTTTCAGATATTTCTTTTTTTTTTTTTTCATATTTTGGAATAAAGACTATTTAATAACTATTTTAATATAACATCTACAAAATGGGGTAGCTTGAGAATGGAACCCAAGCATAAACCCAATACCCCTTTATTTCATAACACAGTTTATACATATACCCTGAGGGTAATTTTATATAAAATTTAATAAATTTTGTTTACATATAATTACAGATAATGACGTTAGTCAAGTAATGCTCACACGGATTTTTAAGTGGGGAAATTAAGATTTCGTGTAAAATAATGTTTTATGCTTTCTGCACGTGTGCAAAAAATATGATCACTACTCCCAAAAAATATATAAATGCAGGACTTTTTGACATTTTGAATAATTTATTTACTGAGCACCAAACATATGGTAAGTAATCCGCGAACGAAGGTATTGCTGTGACGATCGCTAACAAAAAAAAAAAAAAAATGGCACCAACGTAGGCTAAGTAACTGGGCTGGAAGCTCCCAAACCAGGGCAAATAAGGGTCACTTACAATAGTTGTACATCAGCTAGGAACCTTCCTAGTACTTTCTAAAAATTTACATTTGTGACGAGTCTTTCGGTTTTTGGAAGTTTTTGATTTGGGAATTTCGGATAAAGGTTACTCAACCAATACTATAAAAATATTTTTTAGTGGGTGCACGTGTTTGAGTTGACGTCCCGGTAGGAGTTCTTAATCTAGTTCGGTTGATATTGACACTGTTTAAGAAAATAACAATAAAAAAAACAGTGATGTCAAAACAAACTCGTATAGCCAGTAAAAATCATGTTTAGAGTAATAACTAATATGTTTATATTAAAAATGATAAATTTATTAATGGATATATTTATATTAACAATCAAGTGTTACTGAGGTTGTTGCAAAATTAAAGAAGTTCAGATTATAGTGGCCAGGGAGGCATCTTCTCAAAAGTGTGTTCCACAAAGTGACAATTCTAGGGAAGATGCTATCTGAAATGGAACCTCTCTCCTTACCAGTGGAATACGAAAAGAATGAGGATTAGCTGACACCGTGTGGGTCCCAGCTGTGAAGGTCTGAACTGGTGAAACTAATATAGCTCGTCTGAACATATAGACAGAATAGTGAGAGGCTAGTAACGTTTCGCCTGTGGTACTCTCTATGTGTAGTGTTATTCAAAGAGAATTACTTTTGACTAGTGGTTTGGCTGCTTGACAACGCAGTGTTGCAAATGCGACGCAGCAAACGGCTATGGAACTGGATTTGGAAGTTCTACA
Source organism: Acanthosepion lycidas (assembly GCA_963932145.1). Taxonomy (NCBI): domain Eukaryota; kingdom Metazoa; phylum Mollusca; class Cephalopoda; order Sepiida; family Sepiidae; genus Acanthosepion; species Acanthosepion lycidas. Next base: position 19,749,126 of record OZ010583.1, on the reverse strand, counting down.
TTCGGAAAATTCTTCAGATCTGTTATTTTCAGATCTATTAATTTTCTCGTTTCACACCACACTTGTCTTCTGCTCAACAATTCCAACAAAATCAAGCTACGAGTATAAAAGAAATCAACCAATCAAAAACGGAATATGAAAATGAAATACTCTACTTGGCTGAAAACTGGTGATAAAAAAAACAAAAAAAAACAGGAAAGCCATGTTGATGACTGAATAATAATGCTATGAATTCATACGAATTAATTATTTTGTCAAAAAATTCTGAAAACTTTTTGAATCAACCTTATGGTATTCACGTTTACAGATTCATTACTATTCTATGCTTTCAATATAGTTTCCTTTTTCGTTCGAATTCGAATTCTACTCATGTTCGTTTCATACACTTACGCGCAAATATCATTAAGAAAGGCATGAATCCATCTCCTCCCTTGCTATGGGCTAAATAGTAGGACTTGTATCTAGAAAATCATTGTTATTCTAAAATAAATTGTTAATGCCAAATTCATCCGCAAAAAATATTCTTACCGTCCAAAAATATATTTCAGCTTTGAATAACCTACAAAGCCATAAAAATTAAATCAATCAATCAATCCTTTTTCCTTAATGAACATTGTAACGAACTTATCATTAGCTAGAACCTTATATGTGTTACACCATTGTTTTACTATTGACCTATATCCAAAGGTGCATGTAGACTAAAGCCCTTGTCTGTGCATCAATAGAAATTGTGATTGACTTGCGATATACTTGTCTGAATCACTTTAATGAGACATTATCTTTAGTATTCATTTTATATTAGTTTTTATTTTATAATATATATGAGGATGTGCAGAAAAATTCTCGGCCCGACCAAGAAACCTTGAAAATAAAATTAACTTTGGTCGTTTCGTGAGACTTTAGAAAGTGAACTGAGGCCGATAAATTTTCAGCACTGCCCTGAATGTTGCTTATTTAAATTTAGTCGTATGTCTGAATCTCGTAGATGGGGGTATTTAAATTTAGTCGTATGTCTGAATCTCGTAGATGGGGTATTTAAATTTAGTCGTATGTTTGAATCTCGTAGATGGAGGTATTTAAATGTAGTCGTATGTCCGAATCTCTCAGATGAGGTATTGTTATTAGCATTAATTGCTTAGAGGTATTTCTTTCATCTTCTTTTGAATAGGTTGAGTCGAAAATGATCTCCGTTTTCGTCTATCAACTTTATTCTTAAAAATTAAGTACAATTAATTTTTATTTACTTATATATTCACCATTCTTTGCATTGACTTATTGCCATTTATCAAGCAGCTCTTCGTGCCTTTTGATTTAAAGTCCTGCAAGTTTTGATGTTAACAAATTTTTCTCCGCACTTTTCAATCTGATTTCCATAAGAGAAGGTTTTCTCCCTGAAAAGCGTTTGCCAGTGATCAAAAACGGTAATAATCAATTAATAGTCAAGTCAAGGAGCTATGGCAGGTGGGATAAAACAGGCCAACCGAGTTTCCTTTCTTTTTTTTTTATTCTTGCTTCTTGTTTATTTCTTGGAGTAAAACAATATTTTCCATTTAATCCACTGTGTATGCTGCCATGTAGAACTAAGGAATGTGAACGAGCTGCAAATTTATTCTTAATTGCCACGTATGATTAGAAGTTGGATTGTTACATTAGTCATTATAATTGGTTTTCAAAAACGGAAATTACTTCCGATTCAACAATATTACATCAATTATTAAGACTAACGCTTCCAAGGATAAGGGAAATTAATTCAAAGCTTTCCTGAAGTTTTGTTTTATGTGTGTTGCTAAGGTTTAAAAAAAATACAAAAAACAAGATAGAAAATATTAAAAAAATAATGTAATTAGATGAAAAGAAACCGTAAAAAATAATACGGCACCAAGGTTTTCATTATTATTATTATTATCATTATTATACTATTATAATTGTACTTGTCTCTCCCTTCGTTAGTTTGCACGACCGTTATGTCCAGCTAAAACAGCATAAATAATGGAGTATTCTGTTTTGATCACGTGGTAAGAGAGGAAAGACACTACTTGGTTTCAGTGAGAAACTGAAAGAAAAAAAAGGGAAGATAGAAGTGTTTAACAACTGTTTCGGTTAAATGGGAAAAGTTGCCAATTTGAGATATTTTCATTTGTACCCCCTTACTTCTTAAAATAACTTCCAAAATTCATATTTATGATTTTTATTGCAATATTTGTCAAAGCTGTTAGAGTCAAATATTTAACGATGCGATAGACGAATTTCTAGGAACATTTTATTGCCGTAGAATGCGCCATGAGCTGAAAAACCAAGATTTATCAGAATATTAAAATAGGAAAACCGTGTAATTTTCACGGGTTAAAACTAGTTTTTATTATTATTGTTATTGTTAAATGTTTCGATCAGGCACAATCCTTTCCTTGGCACATATGCTATTCCAAACAGTGCTGACGCTTGCGTACATACAATGATGCCAGGTACCCACAAGGTAGGAGTCAGTCAGTTATGTGCCATGCGTGATACACGCTTAGGCGATTATGTATCTTTCGATACATAACTGACGAGGCAGATTTTTCCCGCAGTAGGTTGCCATTTCTTTCTGCGGTAGACCAGTGGCCATCCAAGGCTATAGAACCCGGTCTGTCCTGTTATTTACCCATAGCTCGGAGGAGGAAAAGAGGATTCATACCTTTCCCAAGAGTATTAGCATGTAAGTGAATGTAATAGATTCGACTGGAATTCGAACTAGGCTCTCCGATTCCTCAACCCGAGTCGTTATCCATTACTCCACAAGGTAAAAAGATTCTGGAAGATAATTCCGAGTGCGGCAATAACAAAAGAGACACCTTTTTATATTTCTCGTATTTACCCTGCCAGCTCATGGTACCTCTGTATATTTTGCCTGATTCGCCATCACGATATTCTTATCCTAAATTACCACCGCGCCTATCAAGATTATTATTATTGTTATTGTTGGTGTTTGTTAGGGTCAGTGAACCACTTCAAGTTTTGATTCAATCCCGAGTCTTTGTGCAGAATGCTTCTCGCCGAGTGAAATGGTCTACCACCGTTAGCCTCGTTCCTACAGCTCATGACGTTTACGTAGTAAAGATGAGTAGCGTAAATTAACTTAGAAAGGTCGAGTTTCAACCCGCTTCACTTTAATTGGAAACAATTTTTTTTCACCCAACACTCACCTCCTTCCATAGCCACTGAGAAACAGATATCGGTGACACTGAATGTGTTCCACATCAACGGCAAACCACCGGAAGGCCGAGTTGATCATGTGGATGAAATGACGCGACGGCGAAAAAAAAAATTCCAACGCAAAAGACACTGTGACGACTCTGATGGCTTCCCTGTTGACCTAACCGACAATGAATCTCGTGCGATTTTTAAAAAGTTTTCAGGAGTTAGCTAGCAAACGAAGATAATAGGCCAGGTATCTTAAGGTGAAGTGAAACGGAACGTAAAGAGATAAGTAGATATATTCCGACAAGTAGACGACCACCCAGGATTTATTATCATTGGTCATAATATTAACAACATATGTCAAGCAAATTACGCTGTTCTGATAGTAGATTCAGAGGGAAAACTGGAAAAAAAGATTATATAAAGAAGTCGATGAATGCAAAAAAAAAAAAAAAGCAAGATTAAACGCTAACTATAAAAAGATAGAATACATGATTGTCAGCAAAAGGGACAACCCAAAATGCGAAGAACATACTGGGAACGTCAAAATAAATCAAGTGCAAATCTGGGTTAATGTTGTAACAGAAGATGGAAAGTTTGATACAGAAGTCCGAAGGCATTCTAGGAATGGCGAAAGATAACTTTCAGAAGCTGGGCAAGGAACAAAAGAATCGAAGAAAACGGTGCTAGGATGTTATGCAATGTCTAACCTCCTATATGGCAATGAATGCTGAACAATTTCATCACGGATGAAAAAATACCTAGAAGTGATAGAGATGCGATTCTACCGACGTTGAGAATATCGTTATTATATAAGAAAAAAAGGGCACCTCGACATGGTGTAATGGTTAGCAAGCTTGTCCCGCCAGAACAATTACGACTAGGTAGTGAGTTCGATCCTCACTAGGCGCTCCATATTTTCGGCCTTGTGCCACATCTAAGTCACGCTTAGAGAATCACCATTATGTGAGAAAAAGGTTTTAAGAAACGAAGCTATAAAGAAATTGTTGCCAACAGCCAGAAAAAGACAACTGGAATAATGAAGAATGAAGCCTTGGCGAATTTAACACCCACAAGTCACATAGACGTCAAGTGAAGCAAACAAAACGACGAGTAATCTATTTGAAAAGGTTGTATAATGACAGTAGAACAGGTATCGCAACGACAAATAGGAATCGTAAAAGAACAAGCATTGCTGAAAGCAAAATAAAGGAAGCTGTGGAGAACCGTAGTTGAGCAATTTCTGAAGAAAGCTGGTACATAGATCTTCATGTTTTGTTTTCTTTCTTTGTTTTGAAACTAGATAAAGCGTTTAAAATATACCTGAAAAAAATACCATCACTATTAGAACATTGAATGATCTCTTAAAGCATTCAGATGTGACGTTCACGTGATAACGGCTGCAAATCTGACCAGCTAGAAAGAATGACATATAAGCATGAATAAAGCATCAATATGTGAGAATACTTAATTTCATAATTGAGATAATTTAACAAAATAGATATTTTAATTCAGCCTGTTTGTTTAAACTCGGTAATCGACTAAAATCAGGAATGTATCAGGAATTCCCATCCCAGAAATTGTTGTCGAATAACTATTTTTAGAATTTAGAAACTGAAAACATTTAAATAATCATTCATTACTATTCGCCTCATAAGCATCAATTGCCTCGTTATTTATTTATTCGCCCCTTCACTGCACAATGGATTTATCCTGCTTTCACTTCGGCGTTATGATGATTATCATGTACTATTATTCCACTTGTTTGTATGGATCAGCTTTACGTTTCGAATAGACAATAATTGGAATTGATAAGCGTTGCTCAACCGACATCACGGAAGTGTCTCTCGTCAAAGTGTCACGGTAATATTGTCTTAATATCTCCCCACTTCTTTCTTTCTTTCATCCTACTCTTGTTTGAGTTTGTTTTTTTTATATCTGCATTGTTTTTTTCCTTTGTTGCTTGTTTCTTTCTTTCTTTTACTGCTCCATCTTTTGTTTTTTTTTTGTTTTTTTGTTTGTGTGTTTCTTTTTACATCTGCACTGTTTGTTTCTTTCTTACTTTCTTTTTTCTTTCTTTCTTTATACTTCACATTTGTTTATTTGCTTCGTTCTTTCATTCTTTCTTTCTTTTTTCTTTCTTATACTGCTTATTAATTTTATACGTTCAAATTTATATCTAACATGCATATAATCATCCTATTCTGTCGATAATTGAAGAACGAGGGTATTGATATCTTTTTTGTCGAATACCGTGGAATTTCCGTGCTTCTCGCTTTGGGGCAAATTCAGCAGGTATTATGATCAGTTTCGTATTATTGATTATAAAAATCGATAACATAGAAATTGCATATAATCTAAAACGATGTATATAAACATATTGGCACAAAAATATCATTACACGCACATGCATACACACGTTTTAATAGATTTTCTTTTTCCTCATTATCTGTGAATCACCATGACTTCTTGCGAAAGATAGTGAAGTGGTATCCCAATGCTTTCCTCATTCTTTTGAATTCAGAATGGATCTTTTACTAGACTGGCCCCGCCCAAATTTAAAAACAAATCCCATTTTGCTCTGCTATTTAGCCCAATAACAAATTAATTCATGTTTTTCTCAAGGGCTTTAATGCAAAAGTAAACGCAACAGACGAGGGTCGAACTTGAACTCGCCTCGCTGATTCCACTTTCTGATCCGATCCGATCCGATACACGTTATGCTACTTTCACATTTAAAAGATACCCTTTACGAAAAGTAATATCTTAAATGAAGATCAGTTGTTATTTTGTAAATAAAGCTGGGTGGTCAATGTGGAAAGCGGTTTTCGTAACTGGTTGCAGCGCCACCTGCCGGTATTTAAATCACAGTAAAGATGGGATTATCATTTAATTGTGGACAGATGTGAAAATTCCATTGCGTTTATAAGGTGATGCTGAAAAGTTTTCGACTTGACCAACGTTCCAAAAACCAGTATTCTAATTTTTTCTCATTAAAATTTCAGTAAATCATTGTACACACACACACACACATACACACACACACACACACACACACATACACACACACACATATATATATATATATATATATATATATATATATATATATATATATATATATATATAAGTAACTTTATTTTTATATATCCCACCCGGGTAAATATATAGAAAAAAGAATTTGAAACTGGACTGATATAACATAACAGTTCAGTACTCTTTTCTTTGTTTCTAACGAAATATTACTACTTTTTAATACTTTGCTTAAATTTTGAAAGACTTTTTTTTTCACTATCTGCATATCTTATGTTGTTATGGTTGTGACCGCCAATAGTGAATCCTGGTAGATAAGTATAAGTCCGACGAGAAGACACATCCTTGTATTACATCCGTTTGTATTTTTGTATATTTACTAATTTCCTATCTATATGCAGACGGTTTGTTGCCAATATATGTTCTGGATTATTCTAATAGCCTTCCTAAATATATCAAGGTTACCTAGCAGATCCAGCATTTCTTTGTGACATACTTTAACATTAGCTTATCTTTTCTTAGAATTCGTATAAGCTGATCCTTTCCAGAATATTTCATCTGCAGAATTAACGTATTTCAGTATTAACGTATGTACAATGCATTATAAATATATCCCATCAAAACAATATTATTTGTTTTTGATATAAGTAATTTTATAGCAGTCCTTCGTATGCACGAAATATTCGTAAGTCGGATGTTCTTAACTCGCTGGAGACATACTCAATACTGAAAACTTCTTGTTTTGTTTTTTTTGGTGGGGGTAGGTATCAAAATCTTTGCTATTTTTTTTTAATCTCTCTAACAAATACAAAAATTTTAATATCAGGTGAATGTTTTAACAGGGGATGGAAAGTACAGCCCTAAAATCCGAAGGCGAATCGGGTAAGGCAAAGATGCATTCCAAAAGCTAAGCAGAGTATTAAGAAACAGCAAAATTCATTAGAAACAAAGAAAACAGTAGTGAACTCTTATGCGATATCAGTCCTCCTATATGGCAGTGAGGATGAAGAGACTTGAAGCAACAGAAATGTGGTTTAACAGAAGGACCAAATATATAAGCGGTGACAAAGTTTTAGACCATTGAAGCAAAATGGATACTTATGCTTAACATCAATAAAAGAGGGTTGAAATTTCTAGAACACATAATGAGGAAAGAGGGCTTGGAGAATCTGATACACACTGGACAGGTTGAAGGTAAGAGGGACAGAGGAAAACAACGCATAACGTACTTAGTGAGCTTGAGCAAATGGATGGTGGAACAGAGTTTAAGAGAAATAAAAAAAAGGGTGGGACTGTATTTGTTTTGCTTTTTTTTTATTTTGTTGCTTTTTCAAAAAGAAGTGTCTGTTGCAATACTGTGTGTGTTTTTTTGTTCTTTTTTATATGCCGTATCCTTGCGAGGGCGATCATGGTTTTCTGCAACTTCCTATCCTTTGTAACTAATGTTTGTCTCCTTACCCGCCACGTCCTGCCACCCATTTACACAGGCTTGTTTGGTAGCTTACTTTCTCTTTCCTTCGGACACACTTACCTTCAATATATCCTGTGAGTGTTAAATTCTCCAAACCCTGAATCCTCATTACATGTCCCAGAAATTTCAACTGTCTCCTTCTGATTCTAAGTATAAGTGACATTTTTGGTTTCTATTTTCCTTAAAACTTACTCGTTGCTCACATGTTCTGTCTATAGACATGATTCCCAAGTGGAGCGCACACCCCTCAAGAGGGCAGTTTGATTTTTAAGAGGTGGGGGCAATTCGAGAATGGGTTATTAACAATGATTTTTTTCTAGTAAGTCTATGTAAATGTGTGAGTTAATACATATATAATATACATACATAAAAATATATGTATGTATGTATGTATGTATGTACATGTGTAATTACGTATATATATACGAGTGTGTGTGTGTGTGCGTGTGTATATATGTATGTATGTATATATAAGGTTATAGTTGTTCCAACGAGAGAAAAATGTATATTTTAAAAAAAGTGAGAATATATATATATATATATATATATATATATATATATATATATATATATATATCACGCATACGTGATACACAAAAATGGAAATAGATTTGACAGTCTCAAGGAAAGGGTAATGTAGCGATAGCAAAACATCTTTCATCAACACATCTATCATCACCACCACTCAGACCAAATCTAATGATTTTATTACCACTTATGCAGAAACTCACTTTTCCCAATAATCAAGAAATGAGATCATGGCTCCCTATAAATACAAAAAAAAACGAACAATGAAGCATTAAAAGAACACAAAGGAAATTTATTCTTTTAAAAATTGATTCCTTTTATTTACCTGAAGAAGGTCACGAGACCGGAAACCAGTGTAGCAAAAATACGAAGAATAAAATATAATATAAACACTAAAAAAAACACATTATAACCAAAAACGTTTGCGCATTCTCTCTTTTTTAATATATGTGTGTGTAACGCAATATTTTTATAAATATCTATATATAATTCTGTGACTCCTGTTACACCCTCTAAAATAACAATTCATTGAAGAATTGAAACCAAATTTTGGGAAAAATTGCAAGCAGTTAAGGGGATACAAAGTATAGTTGGTTTTACTAGGGTACGTAGCTTAGTACAATACATTTTCGTTCATTTTTTTGAAAAATTAAAAGTTTTATTATTTAACGTACAAAATATTCACACAATTTTCTAAACAATTAAATGATTAAAATAACAAATTTTCTTAAAAAATATCGTTTACAATGAAATCCTATAAAAAATTAAATCAAAAAAAATATTAAACCTCAAAGTAAGGTTTTTGTCAAAGTATCTTCCAAACAAATCATCTTATTCAAATTTCATCGACTGGTTTGTGAAATTGAATGAAACGTAGTTTATAAATCTCGACAAAAATGTTAGCGATAACTTCGACAATAGTGAACACTGTGAGGATTTCAACACGCCTCAGACTGTTGCAAAACAATTGTAGTATTTTAAAATTCTAAAATTAAATGATAATACATGTAGTAGAATTAAGACAATGCGAATTTGCTTAACAGTAAGCTTTAGTGAACTCAGTATTTACCCAAGACTTCACCACAAGGCGGGATGTGGCACAAGGCTGGATTTTAACGTGGGGATTTCAGAGTGTGTACGCTTGGCAAAAATTCCCCGTAGACCTCAGGGGCGGGTGGCTGTCTACTTCCCCAGACGAGACTCGGTATTTACCCAAGTCCTTCCCACATGGCTGGATGTGGCACAAGGCCGAATTTTTCACGTGGGGCATTCCGAGCGCGTACGTTCAGGCAAAAATTCCCCGTAGACATCAGGGGTGTGTGGCTGTCTACCTCCCCAGACGAGACTCTGTCCGTAGGCATAACTTTGTCTGAGTTCTTTTGGTATTTACCCGAGACCGCCCGACAAGGTGGGATGTGGCACAAGGCCGGTTTTTACGTCGGGCATTCCGATCCCGTAGGCGCAGGAAAAAATTCCCCATAGACTCCGTAATAGCGGTGTCGATTTTTGTCTACCTCCCCAGATGAGGCTATGCCATAACAACAGAGTTCTATTGAATATGTGTTCAAGACAGATCTATTAATGGGAGCAATGGATCATATAATACTATTGCATATATCCAGATTCTCTGAATCTTGTTTAGACCAAATTAATGGCCTTTTAGGCTTCCTCCAAATGAATAGGAGTTCACCTTCTGAATAATAAGAATATGTAACACGGGGGAGATCAGGATTTTATAGATGCTTAGGTAGAACCACTGGTCTATGGAATTCTCAGCAAGCTTCTGTAGGACTATAGCTTTGAAGCCTCAAATCCCTTTTTATCTGTGAGGAAATTATATAGCATTCACTGCCATATAGGAGGATTGATATTACATAGCAATTCAGAGCTCTTCTGTTTGTTTCTAATGAATTTTCCTTTTTTTTAAATACTTTGTTTTGATTTTGAAAGGTACCTTTTTCTATTTCGGTATAAATTCCAATGTCTATGTTGTATGTTCCGTCGTCTGTTAAACCATTTTCCAGATAGTTAAAATTTAAATACTTTGTTTTGATTTTGAAAGGTACCTTTTGCTATTTCGGTATAACTTTGTATGTCAATGTTATATGTTCCGTCGTCTGTTAAACTATTTTCCAGATAGTTAAAATTCTGTACTTGCTTGATTTCAACGTTTCTACTTCGTAGCTTTCATCTTGCGGTGCCCCTTTTTACTAACGACCATACATTCTGTTTTCTTACAATTGATGTTTAGTTCTTTCTTCCCATGTGTGTGACATCAAACCTATGAAGTTTATTCACTAAATAAATAAAAAAAATTACCATAAAGTTAACTAGATAATCTGTCGGATCATTGTCAGTTTAGTGAGTTTGACCTTCACTGAAGGTCACCGTTAGTCTGACTTTTTGCCAAATCAATCCAGCTATCAGATAAGGTTCTTATAACGTTACACATACGTTGTATTTCGGTTGGGGCATTTGTGAATTTGTGGTGACGTTAATATAACTTTGAACTTAGTTATTTTCCTGACCCCAAAGTAGAGCCCATCTCCGACATTGTTACATCATGGTTACGTTGCGAAGTGTTATAACTCAATATTTTTGCTTAAAAAATATATATAGAAGGTATATAACATCACTTTGTATTTTTTAAAAATTCAGAATCACTAATTTACATGATAAATTGCATGTGCTAATACCGTCCTGAAATTAATTATCCATTTTCTTTTAATGTAACCTTACAAGACTTAGAATATTGCTGCCACATACGGTCAGCTACTCCTGCTCTTTACCTTGAGCTCTTTGATAAAATCCAAAGAAGAATCAGAAATATTATTGATCTTGATCTGGCATCTCGGCTTCGGTCTCTTTCCCACCACCGTCAGGTTGCCTATAAAAAATTTCATGGTAATTTTTCGGATGAGCTCTTCGCTACGGTACCGAGACTTTATCAATTTAAGCGCGGTACTAGACTGGCATCGAGATATCGTCAATTTACAGTTGAGCCGGCTACATGTAACCGTAAATTCTATTCTAACAGTTTCTTCTCTCGTACTTCTCGCTTGTGAAACTCCCTTCCCACTCCATGCTTTTCAGCCAACTTTTATCTGAAAAAATTTCAATGTCTATTACTCTTTTCTCTTCCCGCTCATTATTAATGTTTCTGTTCCTAATTCTTCCACACACTATAACCCACTATATATATATATATATATATATATATATATATATATATATATATATATATATATATATATAATTAGTAATAACATAAAATAGTTACACCTATCTATAAAAATCTGAAATTGGATTTTCATGTATTTTGTTCATGCCCAAACTTCAACAAATTTTGGGTTTTACTATGTGCGATATATATAGAGTGATTCCTGGGAGATCCGTCTACGAAACTCTGGAGTCGGTATGCTAGAGATAACATCAATCAGCTCAGTTACAAGCTTTATACTTGTATCAAGTATATATATATATATATATATATATATATATATATATATATATTGGATTGATGTGAGTTTGTGACGCTGGGTTTCTTGCTATTTGCGATAGTCACAGTTTGTCTGACGATCTCAAACAGCGTGAAACCCAGGATCACAAACTTACATTAAACCAACTAAATATGTTAGCTATGTCACTGATATTGAGCGCTTTCCAATAAGTACCGCGCATATGTAATATATAAATAATATATATAAAAATTGCATATATATATATATATATATATATATATATATATATATACATATATATATATATATATATATATATATATATATATATATATATATATACATTTTACATAAAACTACAAAATGGCATTAAGTACGGAGAATATATATATATATATATATATATATATATATATATATATATATATAAATTGCATATTCATAAATAAAAATTTATATACATACACATTTTACATACATATATATATATATATATATATATATATATATATATATATATAAAACTACAAAATGGTATTAAGTACGGAGAATATATATATATATATATATATATATATATATATATATATATATATATATATATATATATATATATATTCACTCACTTTAAAGTTCAAAGAAGGAATAAAACTCGTCAATATGCCTCTCTCTGTCTTTCTTTTGTCTCCATCCCTTCCTTCTCTCCTATCACCTGCTGTTCTTTTCTTTTTTTTCTTTCTTTTTTTCTCTAGCTGATTCAATTACCCTCTATTGTTTCACTTCTTTTTGACATCTTTCTTCTACGTTACTTTTTCCAATTCTATTGTCTTTTGGATTGGCAGTTGATGGTCATTGTGTGTGTGTGTGTGTGTGTGTGTGTCAGTGTGTGTAACACTTTCCACAGACCACACTGATATTACACTGATCCTAATAGAAGTGCATAGAAGCGACATTTTCTTTATTGACAGAGTGCACAGATATTCTTATCATAGGGAAAATTTCTAAATCATAATGTAATGACATCATTTTTTGCTAGTACAAATAAATTCTATATCCGGATTATGAGTAAGTTACAATGAAAACGCCGGTTTAAATCAGATCAACAAAGTCAAGTATCGTTGTACCTGATAGTTGGAAACACATTATGCGACACTTAGTAATCATTGGCCTTAAGCCAGACTACGGAAAATTTGAAAAATAAAATTTCATATATAGTGATAACCTTAAATTCTATTGTTTTTTGTTTTTTTTTGTTTCGTTTTGTTTTTGTTTTTTTTTTTTTTGTAAGTTCATAGACCGATCGTAATACACACGGAATATGGACGACCTCTAGATGTGCTCGGATGCGAACGAACCCTGTTTATGTAGAACAGACTGGATATGGAAGACTTCTAGATATAATCGGGCGCGAATGAACCAATGTTTATGCAAATATAAATATCGCCAAAGAATTAACGTATTTTCCAGATAAATAACGACACTTCTCTACGCCCCATCCGAACTTAAACGGTGTTTCGTTCCCAACTTTCATCGACTGTGAGAATAACTGTCAAATAGATTGAAGAGAAAAGGTCGCTGGTGTGGAGAGATGATTAGTTAAGCATGGAAAACTCAGTTTCCCTTTACAAAACATAATCAAAAGATGTTTTTTTTTTATTGATAATTCACTAATAATTTCTTTCTTTCATTTCTATCTTTTCCGATTAACAAAAGAGGGCATTTTTAATTAATTTTTCTTCTCGAAACAAGAAATTTAAAAAGCATTAAATTATAGCGTTATATCTGGTATATTGAAAATAATAGAAAAATTCTATTCCTATTATGTCAAGAGAAGATTCCACTACGCAGAGATGTGTAATAGGCCTGCCTTTATGTAGAACACCTTTCTGGTAAAAACAAAATGTGTTACACGCACATACAAACACATACTCACTCACTCTTACACACACACACGCACAAATATATGAATGCACTTGGAATAAATGCCACTGGATTTGGAAATATAGAAGAGAATTTGTAAATCAAATAACATGATTTTGATGACGCTGATCTATCGGCGACCATGCTAAATTAAACTTTTCAAAAGTATGATATATTTCACACACATACATATACAGATACACACACGCACACACACACACTCACACATATATATATACAAATATAAATATAAAAGTGAACATTGAAGTCAACACTCGGAGGCGACAGGCTGATTCATGATAGACGCAATCGGTCTGACGATTGCGTCTAGCATGAAACAGCCTGTCGCTTCTGAGTGTTGACTTCAATTTTCACTTTTATATTTAAATTTATATTTACATACGCTCTATCTTTGATATTGAGCATTTTATCCCATAAATATAGCACACCCTAAAACTATATTTCTTATATATATATATATATATATATATATATATATATATATATATATATAGAGAGAGAGAGAGAGAGATAATAATTGTGTATTCATATTGTGTCACTGTCACACATTTTCAATTAAAGCGACACAACTCTCTAACTTTCCATAGCTCATGTTACAGGAATTTGGGATTCCCAAGTTTTCATTAATGCGATTATTTTCGGCGTCTTTTTTACGTGATTTTTTTTTTTTTTTTTTTTTTTTGTACAATAACAATTTTTATAACTTGGAAATAAATTTGGGAATAATCGAAATTAATTGCAAAATCTAATTAAATTCACCCACGAAAATAACTGTTTGTGTGGAAAGTAAGGACCTACGCACATCAAATCCTCTTTAAAATAAGTGGCGGCAAAAGAATTATCGTTGAACTTTTAAAAGCTAAGCTTAAATATTGATGCAATAATTAAATGCAGAGACCAATTTTGAGGTTTTCTGTAGTTTATTGTTGTCTATCGCATACGGCAGCAGTATGCTTCGCAAAAAGAAATCTCCGCCAACAGAGGACCAGATTTCAATAAAAAAAAAAAAAAAAAAAAAGCCAAGGCTGCAGCGAGGAAAAGAAAGCTCCGTGAAAATGAAAACCCAGATCAAACGGCTGCCAAGAGAGCACCTAAAGACTTATGGACTCTCAAACTCCTGAACAAGCCGAAGCCCCAATCGAGAGTCCTACACAGAAGCTAGCTTAAATGCCGTCCGATAGGGCGGTGTTTAAGCTAGTATATCAATAAAGGCAAAATGAAAACTTTTCTTTACCAACGCGTTTCGTCCTCTAATAAACTTTATCAAGGTAAATGTAAAGATTTTATTTCGTAACATGTATTTATAAAGAGAAGTAACATATCATATAGGCTTTTAAATTTAAGAATACACATAAATATTCTTCAGACTAACTCTGAAAAATTATTTATATCTGAATTGCTATATACACACACAAAATAATTATATATATGTGTGTGTGTGTTCACAATTTAGATGTATATCATGTTTCAGATGTAATAATGATAGGTACAAGCATTGAGATTTTGGCAACTTTGAGCTATTATTTCAAACTATACCTCAAAGCTACAGACGCTATAGCAGAATTCCGGAAATGGGAGAAAATGAAACGATATCTAACCGTATTGTCAAAAACTGGTTTAAGCGTTTTAAAGGTAGTAAATTGACCCTTGAAGTAAAGTTCAGAAGTGGATGTTATGATTATGATGATGCTTTAAAATACAACGTAGAGGAAAGACCAAATGTCATCATTTGAAAACTTTCATCGAAGGATACAATACACTGCGAATATACGGATACTTAAAAAAAAACAAAACAAAAAAAAAACGAAAATACTTTTGATGCACTCAAACTACCGCGAACTCAAATTTAATATAAAAATCGTTGCCCTCAATGGAACACGTAACATTACATTTTATTTCACTTTGGACTTCGTCAATTTCCGTCGGCCCCGTGTGTGTCGCCTGAACTTGGGCCTTACGTTCTCGTGGACAATGTAAAAATATCTCTTCTCTCTGAGGTACTTATTTATATATCCACATATCACACGGTTCTTAGCCATGCGTGCACGTCTTCACATATCGGGGCAGCGACTGACATCGGGTAAATCGCAGATCTCAACACTCGGCTAGCAGGACATGTACCTTTGCAACTGGCTACTCTGAACGACAATGAGTGCAAAGTATATACCGCTGAGGCGTGACCGGTCCCTAGTACACACCAAAAGCAAAAGGTTTGAAAGAAAACTCCAGTCAATATGAGAACAGGCGATAACAGTAAATTTGAAAAATTTAATTTCCTGAAAAACTGTTTTAAAAACAAATGATAAATTTCAACCGACTGTAACATTAACTGTTCAATCGATGGATACCAAATGTATATTGCATGGAAATGGGTAATTTTACTATTATATTATTATACTAAATAAAAGTACACACTAATAAATTATTAACTGGTGGCTTGTTGGATTGTTTTCTAATTCAACTTTTCGGCTCATTTCCTATATATTCTCCCTCCTAGAAAAAAAAAAGGACGGCTTGCTCTATTTCCGAAATTACGCGTACCTGCCATGCTTAGCACTTCCGGCTCGTTCGGTTAAAATCAAAGTACTTGCGTCAACTGGACAGTCAAAACAAAACATCAACAGTGGATAACAAGTGAAGTCTTTCAACAACTTGTATTAATTTGTAAATATTCCGTCCGGACACGCTATATTGTTATATTTATTTACACTTTACAGAGACATTTATTTATTGATTTATTTATTTATTGATTTATTTATTGATTTATTTGTATATTTATTGATTTCATTTAACATAGCTACTTATCGAAATTAATTATAAATAATATTTATACACATATATATATACTGTATCAAGATCGCATATCTTTGGATGGCCTGGAGTTCACAAGAATTATTTTTCAAAGTAAGTGTAAAACTATACATTCATTCATTTTTTCTCTATATATATCTCTCTATCTCTCTCTCTCTATCTCTCTCTATCTCTATCTATCTCTCTATCTATCTCTGTCTCTCTATCTCTCTCTCTCTATCTCTCTCTCTCTCTCTCTCTCTCTCTCTCTCTCTCTCTCAAATCTACAAGTGTACAGAAGTAGTTTTTATTTACTTCATTTATTTTTCCAATTAATCAACCACCACAATAATGACAAAAAGAAACAAATTGTTTAGCGCGTCCCGGTGCTATCCCAGAAGATTATTTAGTTTTCATGTAAGTAATATGTATGTATGTATATAGTGTGTTTGTGTACACAGACATAGATAGATAGATAGATAGATAGATAGATAGATAGATAGATAGATAGATAGATAGATAGTAGAATTCCCCAAATCCGAACATAGCATAATCTACTACACTTCCTCGAATTAGACTTCCTCGAGTTTCTACACATCTTCAAATTCGAACATTTTGTGTTGACGTTAAATGTGAAGCCTTTCTCCATCGAATCAAAACAGCACTCTAATACTAAACATCTCTGTTTAGAAGAGTTGTACTGTATATCCTTATTTTTGACTTTCTTTACAGATTGTAATTGTTTTCGAATAAGATATTTCATAAATTTTTAAACATTATTCATTATTATTGGTTATCATTTATTTTTGTACATTTATACATTAAATCTACACTTTAAATTAAAACAAATCAAAGTTACAAATTACTTTTTGTATCATAAATTCTAAAATTTAATAAACAAATTTTAAGCTGACCACAGTAACTTTTTCTTCCTCGAATTCGAACACTACACTCAATACCGAATCTCAGATGATCGGTTTATGTACTGTGTGCATCTATCTATCTATCTATTTATCTCTCTCTCTCTCTCTCTCTCTCTCTCTATATATATATATATATATATATATATATATATATATATATATATATATATATATATATATATATAAATGTAAATGTATGTATATATATATATATATATATATATATATATATATAATGTATGTATATATATATATATATAAATGTATGTATATATATGTATATATATATAAATGTTCATAAATGTATTTATATATATAAATGTGTATATATATATGTGTGTGTGTGTGTAAGTATATGATATGACGATATATAATTTTGTATAATTTTATATATCAACAGATATTATTTAGAAAAAATATGACAAACTGGAAAACCGTCACGAAAAACCTTCCCAGTTTGTCATATTTTTGTAAATATATATATATATATATATATATATATATATATATATATATATATATACATACATATATATATATATATATATATATATATATATATATATATATATATATATATAAGTGTACATAAATGCGTATATATATAAATGTATATATATATACATATATACATATATATATATATATACATATACATATATATATATAAATGCATATATATCTACAAATGTATATATATATATATGTATATATATATATATATATATATATATATATAAACGTATATACATACATATATATAAGTGGATATAGATAGATAGATAGATAGATAGATAGATAGATAGATGTATATATAAATGTACTTAAATGTGTGTATATATAAATGTATATGTATATATAAATGTATGTAGGTCCGATGAATTGTATCGTAATTACGATTACAATGTAATGAATTATAACCATAGAATATTAGTATTTGAGCCTTTTATATTATATATATTAGGTTGCTGCAAAAATGATGACGTAATAATGTCGTTTTATGACGTTAAAAATACGTCAAAAAACGACATTATTACGTCATTATTTTTGCACCAACCTAATATAAATGTATATATATGTAAATTTATATAGATATAAATTTATATGTATATAAATGCATATATAAATATATATATATATATATATATATTTATGTATATATATATCTATAAATGTATATATGTATGTATATGTATATATATATAAATGTGTATAGATCTAAATGTATATATATATAAATGTATATATACATGTGTGTCTGTGTGATTAAATATAGTTTTAAGGTATGCTATATTTATCGGTTAACGTGCATAATATTAGGAATAAAGGTAATGTAAATATAAAAGTGCACATTAAAGTCCACACCCAACAGGGACAGTCTATTTCATGCTTAAACCCAACCTTCAGACCTGAAGATTGTTTCGTCCTTTAAACTTATCCCAATTAATTATTAAAGGAATAAAACGCGTCACGCGAAAACTATTTCCTCTTTGTCATACTTCTTTCCCACATAAGTGTTTTTTATAAAAAATAAAAGAAAGGTGCTCTCTCATGTAAAGTGTAAAAAGCGGCTACATTTCCTTGTAACATTGAGCATAAAACGGCAAACAAACCAGCACTAATTAAATTACGTCATAATTTGGACTTAACATACTATATATATTTTAATGGAAATAAAATATAAGATAAATAGAAGATTCGTACTATCTGTCCTAATGCGCGTAACGCTGTATTTGAAAATGCAACTCATGACATTAACAAAGTCTTTGATAATGGCTGACGCTCTCCGAAAGTACTTGAACCAAGTAAAATATATTTTCAAATTTGAACGTGAAATCAATAAAATTATCAGGGACACCTAAAAAGTAAATAAAAATTCGTTAAAATTAAATTCCGTTGGTATTTAAAACTTATATAAATGTTAAATCGCTGCCAAACTGCACCTAATATATATATATATATATATATATATATATATATATATATATATATATATATATATTAATTATCAAATTCAATACTCCTCAATTAAAAAATATTAGTTTAGTATATTTCAGTATATCCAATTGACTCATACATACGTACATATATGTGTGTGTGTGAGTGAGAGAGAGAGAGAGTATGCGCGCCCGCGTGTGTGTGTGTGTGTGTGTGTGTGTGTGTGTGAGTGCGTACGCACTTGTGAGTGTAAGTTTCTGGGCATGCGCATTGCAGAGGACTTCTGCTGGACTAGCAATACCATCGCGTTAGTCAAGTAGGTGCAGTAGCGAATCTATTTACTGAGAATTCTCCGTAAAAGAATAATTTATAGAGGGGAGCTGCTTGCGAGTGTGGTGATGTACTTATTGCATAACGTTTTGGTGTGCCAGCTGCTCGATAGCGGACAAGAAAGCCCCTCCCACCCAAAGGATTATCGATGCTTCCCTCATAATAATCGGCTGCCCTCCTTTGAGGACATTTTTTTATTCTCGTTGTCGCAGCAGAGCAGAAAACAATGGAAGACAACACGCACCCCGGGTACCACCACTTGTTTTTAACCGCTATCCTCGGGGCGACATTTTAGTTCTATTGATTTTACGACAAAGCGTTTGAGGAACAGCTTTTATCCTTGGAACCTGCGTAAAATAAACTTTTTCGCACCTGGGCTTTGCTACCCAATTTTACTGTGCATTACCCAGATTAAATAAATAACGCAAACAAATAGATGTATATGAAACGGTATGTGTGACGAGGAGGTTGGGTTATTTTGGAAGTCTTTATTTATCACTGGAGAACCGTTCCTGAAATTTGATGACAAAAGTTAAGTGGTCAATTGTGGTAAGCTTCAAAGGAGCAAAACGAGTAGAAAGAGGCAGAGTCGAACCTACTTGAAGTGGAAAGGAAAATAGTCACAATACCAGTCTCTGTTTGACCCAACCTGGATTGTTGAAATCTGGGAAAACATACTAAGTCAACAGAAACCATTACATTTCGGGCGCGACCTGAATGATATATTTAGAAACATTTTCTTTGGTTAGTTAATTCTTGCAACTCAGAAATGACTACTTCTCAATTACTTAAAAGAATTTAACAGTTGTTAGATTTCATTTTTAGATACAGTGTTGTGCACTCCTTATTAACGATCTATTTATATGCAGTTCCGTTATGAGCTAAAAGCTTACTTTAAATACATATTTATTGAAGTGACAAATAGAAATTCTTTAAATTAAAATTGTTTTTAATTATTCGGTCATCAGGAAGAAAAATTGGTTTCAAAATCTGGTTATGAAGTATGTTACTATTTTAAGTAACATATAAAGCTATTTCAAAAGATTAACTCGTAAGTTTAGGTTAAGTGGATTTTTAATGGCAGAGAATCATTTAGAATCATTTTTAATGGGCAGAGAATCATTTAGAATCATTTTTAATGGGCAGAGAATCATTTAGAATCATTTTTGATAGAGAATCATTTAGAATCATTTTATACCAAAACTGATTTATTTTGGTTTATAATTTAGGGAAAATGGAATTTTTTTAAATATTTTCAAATATAATCCAATTGATTTCAGTAATGTTATAATTCTATTTATTTTAATATTTTCGAATAGTTCTTTCAGACTGTTTGCCTTGAAGAAATTGTGTCTTTTGGAGTCAAAATCAATGCATTTAATTAGAAAGGACTTTACCATATATTATATTTGGCATGTAGAACACCATTTTGGTTCTTCTTGTTTAAGTAAGAATGAATACATCAATTTAGTATGATCTATTCGTAGTCGTATTATAGTAACTTCTTCCCTTTGGAATTTTCCATAATGGCAAGGTTTCTTTCTGAGGGTAACTAAGATTATATTTAGTTTATTTACTTTTTTCTGCTCCATTGTTCTTGCCGTTAATTTTACATGTGTTTCTTAATTAATGGTGTATGGTCAGTATATGGGATTTCGTAGTTTTCAGAAACTAGTCTTAATGTCTGTTTAGTACTTTTATCTGCGCTATCATTGTCTTTAATTCCTACATGGCTAGGAATCCAGATAAACAGATTTTTTTTAAAGTAGTAGGACTTTTTCCAATATTTAAGCTATCAAAAGGTTTTCCGGCTTTTTTTTTTCTTCTGATTAACGCATAAGCAAAACTTAACAAAGTTTAATATTTTTACTCGAAAAAGAGTTGTCTGTAAAAAAGGACTATTTTTCTCTTAACAACGTTATTACTGTTGCATACTCCGTCGGCAATTTTTATTATATTTTTTAAAACAATTCACCTCATGCAAGGCAGTAAAGCCACTAAGACACAAGTGGTTGCTGAGTGTAAAAGAATTAGAAAATAGAAACATTATTAAGGAGCGAGAAAAATAGAAGAATAATTAGGATGGCAGATAACGATTGACATTGCATTTAAATTTTTAAAGATCAAAGTTGGCTGGAAAGAATGCAGCCAGAAGGGAGTTCCACAAGCGAGAAGAACGAGAAAAGAAACTGTTAGCATAGAATTTACGGTTACATCTAGCCAACTAAACTGTAAATTGAGGAGACCTTGATGCTGTGTTTAAATTCATAAAGTCTAAGTACCATAGCGAAGAGCTCATCCGGACAATTACCATAAAAGTATTTATAGAAAGACACAGGGAAGCAATCTTATGGCAGTGGGAAAATGACTGAAGCTGAGATGCGAGGTTAGGACCAATAATATTGCTGGTTCGTTTTTTTTATTGTTTTAAAAAGTATTTTTTAGAATTTTAATAAAGCCCCGACATATGAAATTGAATGAAACTGAATTTTTTTTTTTCTCGATAATTTACAACAAAAGATTTTTTTTATCAAATAACCCCATACAAGGCGACAATGTCACTAAGATACAAGGGACTACTGGGTGTGAAAAAGAACTAGAATATTGTATAAGGTACCCGAAATCCAGTCTTAATCAGGAAGCAAGGAATAAACTTCTACACCTGTTCAAAAGACCGAAGAGGGATGTTAATCGGGAGATAGGCGAACCTATCTATTCCTATTAAATTAAACACTACTTATTTTATTAGATTGTTTATTAAAAAGAATAATTTTATATTTACAAGTTTATAAAAATATGAGAACCATCTGCAATGAAATATTTATCATTTATCATATTATGGAGAAATAGCTATAAAAACATTATTTGGACACAAACTTATAAAAAATGTCTGTGAACACAAGAACGAGAAAATACCAAAATACATCGTTATGAGTAACTGTATACATCAACATTTCATAAATAGTGAACATTAATCCCATATAAAAACAACTAACTTTTCCTAGAAAAATTACCAGGTTATTTTTCTAAGGTAAACATTTATCAGTTTATATATATATATATATATATATATATATATATTTGGTTGGACCAAATATGTTAGCTCTATCTCTGATATTGAGCGCTTTCTACCGCTCATATAATATATAAATAATTATATATATATATATATATATATATATATATATATATATATATATATATATACATATCTACATATATATATCTATATCTATATCTACATATCTATATATATATATATATATATATATATATATACATATCTATATATATATATATATATATATATATATATATCTACCGCGCATATAATATATAAATAATTATATATATATATATATATATATATATATATATATATATATATATATATATACATGTTTTGAAACATGAGAACTCTTATGTAGCGTGTTGGAATCATATTTTTAAATAAATAATTATATTTATGCTCTACTTTTGTATCGAGCACAATTTTTTAAAAAATAATAACAAAAATACTAAAGAACTTTGGATTATTTACCTAACCAGTTCTTTCCTATTTTCTATATATTTTCACACACACACATATATATATATATATATGTATATATATATATATATATATAGCAGCTAATTATGGATGCTATATATATATACATATATATATATAGAGAGAGAGAGAGAGCATCCATAATTAGCTGCTTTTTTAAAGAAGTTACTGGACTTCACTTTATGCAACCCTGCTTTTCTCATGGTCAATTATATGTTGCCTTTTCAAGAGTTGGAAATTGAAGGATTTATTTATACTTGCTCCAAATAAAAAAAAATGTTGTTTATACTGTTGCATTACAGTAAGAATTGTTTATTCAATTTTCTCACCATTATATTTTTCATTCATGCAAATACATGTATTTTATTTTCTGTCATCACCTGTTAAATGTTATTCAGTTTCACCATGTTTCATTTGTTTAAAAATGGCTAAAATTCTAATGTTTATTTATCTGAATAAATACAAATGTTTTCTTTCATGTTTACAACCAATTTATGAATGAAATGTTCATTTAAAAGTTTTGTTTCCAAGATTTCAAGTAGTGAATATATTTTACTTTGCAAAGCGATAGCGAGCGGGCGAAGCCTGCTAATTTTAAATAAATGCATTTTCTGGCCATTTCTTTGCTCTCGCCGCATAAATTCACTAAAATAGTTTGCGAGTATCTGGCTTCATAAATGTTTTCTCGAGAAATGACGACAAAAATGTTAAACATTTAAATATTTATTTATTAGATTATTTCATTGCAAGACGAGTGTTTAATACTGTTATTGTCAATTCTCAAGAAAAAAGAGAAAGTTTGGGTTTTATTAAAATTCTAAAAATTGAAGAGGGTGTATACAGTAATGGCGGTATCAAGCGAAAACGCATCCTTTTTGACACACCGTTTTTTTTGGTTTTTGTTTTCTTTTACGGGTACAAATGTTAAACTTTGTTAAAACCTTTAGTACTATTATTTGATATTACCCGTAGGAAATATTAACGAAAATATGCCGTTTTTTTTTTTTTTTTTTTTTTTTTTTGTTGTGTTGGGGTTTGTTTTGTTTTGTTTTGTTTTTTTGACGTCATGAATAAATTAGTATTTAATAGTCTGCAACCTCCTCAGAGAAAGTATTGGCGTTATAAAAACTAGACCTGCATTTTTGTTATATTCTGTTGTTTTTATCGCATCTACGATGACGTAGAAAGAAATACAAACCAAAAATTAATAAGGATCACATATGATTTAATATAGAAATACGTTGCTTATTATTCTACTAAAGGAATCCATTGAAACTCAGTGAAAAGGGATTGTCACTTCTCAGAAATTAACGCACGCGTTACTGACAGAATTGGACTCTTAATAAACGACAAAAAAATCCAAAGACGCATAGCATAAACAAAAGTCGCCTTCCAGAAACTAAGCAACACATTAAGCCATAGGAAAATTTCGTTAGAAAGAAAGAAAAGAATGCTGGACTGCTATATCACATCTATCCTCTTGTATGACAGTGAATGCTGGACAATTTGTTAACATATGAAGATGAGACTCGAAGCGGCAGAGATGTAGTTCTACAGGCGGATGATAAGAATACTATGGACAGAACACGTAATCAATATGTAATCATACGTAAAACCAGAAGGAAAAGGCCGAAATTTCTAGTGTACATGATGAGGAAAACGGTTTCGAAAATTTGACACTCACGGGATATATTGAAGTCAAAAAGGACAGAGGAAAACAATGCATAATATATCTAACGGGATTGTTTTAAATTGTTGACAGAACCGGGATTAGGAGGGATAGCAAAAAGACAAACTTTACTAAGAGCTACAGGAGACAGTAAGTTAGGGAGAGTCATTGAACGCCCACTTCTTGAAGGGAAACAACACATAAATGATGATGAAGATGATGGTGATGATGATGATGATGATTCCACATTAGTCGCAAGATATAGTTTTAACAATTATTTACTGATTTCAAAAGATCAAAAGTTAACAGTCGGTGTCCACTGCATTCCATTAGCGTCAAATAAACAAATAGTTTATTAAAAATAATAAAAAACGGCAGCCTTTTCTGTTTCTGAATTGACATTACAATATTGAATTTTCAAAATATTGCTACATTGACACTTGAGGGATAAAACATACAGAAGACGTTATGGTACGTATAATTTCATAATCATAATTTAAAGTAGATTGTTTTGACTCGTGAGTAAAGTAAGTTGCTTTACCGTATACACTCGAATATAGTGCGAGTTTTTATGATCGGGTTTTTACGCAAAAATAGGGAACCGCACTATACATGGGTGATTTTTTAAGAGGTTAAATGTCATACATTTTAAGTAACCGGTTGCACTATACACAAGCATTTTTTTTTCTCTTGAGGGATTAAAATTCAGGCAAAACACTTCAGCAGTTGCACTATACCTGAAGTCGGATTATACACTTGCATATACGGTGTTAAAATAGATCTTCATTCTCATTAAGACTTTGATGCATCACAGTCAGCTGGCATTAAGATATTGGGGTTTTAACAAAATGTTATATGATGACTTTGGATCAAAAATGTCTAATTCAATAACTTTATTTAAACGAAGGTGAAATTTATCACATATTTACCGAAGAATTTAGCACGCGCGAAACATTGGAATCAAAATGAGCAGAAAACTTCGCGTACTCTCGTGTATTGAATAAAAGTGGTTGGAATATGGAGTTGGAAAATATGCACAGGGGTATGATTAGTATGGAATTTAGTTTACATGAATGAAGTAATATGCAAACATCAGTGGTGGACCTACATTTATTTGTGGGGGGGGAGGCTGAAGCTTGAACAGATATGGGGGGTCCACTTCACAACCAGCAACAAATAGATTCGAGGATCCAACAGCCAAAAAGGAAGCTATGAATAGATTCTGGTGAGCCCAATGAGCCCATACAGCTGGGGGTTCGGGCGTTGTAAGCCACCAAGGAAACTTTGAAAACTGACCAATTCCAAGGGAATTATGAGGCCTTATCAAATGGTTAATAGAGCATATTCTAAGGCCAACATTAGCTATTTCAACCCATTGTTTTATGATTCTATCACTAAAATAGCTTTATTTTAATAACATCGATTTTGTTGAAGAATTCACTAATTAAAAAAAGTTGTTTCAGGAAACATTCTGGGATTAAGGGGCCCTGAAACTTAAGTTTCATCATGAATCCGTCACAGGTAAACATACAGAAAATTATTTAAAGATAGTTAAAATAATTTTCATCAATATAATTTTTTTGTATACTTTAGAAAGCGTATTTATAATGTCCTTCATTTGTTCTTTTTTAACCTCCCAATCTTCTTTTCATTGCCATATTTTTTAAATAACTGACGTATTTATGTAATTCCATTGCAATATGTGTGAAACTTTAGAATTAGTGTATTATTTTGTTCATGAAATCACGATGTGTACTACAGTAACTTTTACTGGAAAGTGTCCTAATACTGTAACTGACTGGTATAATTTTTACACTACAAACTGTTTATTATGATCCTTTAATGGTTTCTTAACATATTTCGTACTTTCAAGAGTTGGTAAATACCATACCATAGTAGAAAATGAATAGCAGATATCATACTATAGAAGAAAATGAATAACAGATATCATATCATATCATAGTAGAAAATGAATAGCAAATATCATAAATGAACAGCAGATATCATACCATAGTAGAACATGTATGGTAAATATCGTACTATAGTATTAGGTTGGTGCAAAAATAATGTCGTTTTCTCACATATGTTACTATGTGAGAAAACGACATTATTTTTGCACCAACCTAATAGCACGAAATTATTTTTCAAATAACGAGAAAAGACGTCACGTTACATGTTAATATTATTTTTATTTGCTAGGATTCGAACGAATGTGTTAGAATTGAATGATTATTATAATTTGAGTGAAGAAACTGTATTAAACCAGTTCATCAGAAGACGGAAAGTGCAATTCCAAGACCTGAAGGCGCATTAGGATAGCGAAAGATGTCTTTCAAAAGCTAAGCAAAGTATTAAGAAACAGAAAAAATTTCGTTAGAAACAAAGTAAAGAGTACTAAATTGTGAAGTAACATCAGTCCTCTTATATGGCAATGAATGCTGGACAGTCTCCTCACAGATGAAGAAGAAACCTGAGACGATAGAGACGTGGTTCTATAGTTCTACAGAAGGATGCTGACAATGGACTGAACATGTGAGCAATGAATAAGTTTTAGGGATAATGGAGACAAAAAAGACCCTTATATTCAACATCAGAACAAGGCGGTCGAAATTTCAAGGGCACATAATGAAGAAAGAGGGCTTGGAAAATGCGACACTGAGAAGATATTGAAAGCAAGACGAACATAGAAAACAGCGTATAATCTATCTAACAAGCTTTTATAAATGGTTGGCAGAACAGGGATTAGAAGAGTTACAAAAAAACAAAATTTACTAAGAGCTACAAAGGGCAGGAAATTGTGGAGAGCCATGATCGTTAACGTCATGAAGGGGCATAACTGAAGAAGAAGCTCCAATCATTTTTTTTTTTAATTCTAAATGATAATTTTCTTAGAATTTAAATTTTTAAGGCGAAATGAAATAAGCTAGGGGAATGGAATAAAGAGTGAAGGCTTGAAATTTCTTTTTCAAAAACTAATACGCAGTGGTGGGATATGATTATTACACATCCCAGGGGTAACCTAAGGAGATTATGGGAACGGATGGTAGAGTGGGGAGAAAAAAAGTGATGGTAACAAATCATGGTTTCGAATGACAAGAAGTAGGAAGTTGTGGAGAACCATAATCGTCTATGTCCTAAAAGGATACCGCGCGTAAAACTGTTTACCAACATAATTTATATGGTTGGTTTTCTGATTTAACTGAAGATTCGAACATAACAAATACAATTTCGGATTGATTTTTGTTTTCGTTTTTATTTTTTTTTTTTTTAGTTAAATTTATTTCAAAGGCCTTGCCAGATTCCCAGTATGACAAACAATTAAAATCTTAGACTGAATTTCTTTTTTTACTGAATTTCTTTTTCTTAAATATTGTCTATAACTTTCGAAATAAATAACACTAAGCCATCTTATTTTTGTATTACTGGTTCGCCTCCTTTCGTTTTGCTGTCGGTAAGATGATCAAATGTCAAATCTAAATCGTCTGTCCATTTAAGATACTACAGGCTTACAGCCACATCACATTGAAACACCGTTTCCTGTACGATCACCGAAGTTAAGCAACGTTTAACCTGGTCAGTATCTAAATGGCTGACCGTTTGGGAACACCAGGTGATGTAAGCTTCGATGTGTGGGTGATGTAATGGATAACGACTCAGAATTGTTAATTAGAGAGCCGAGTTCCAATTACCGTTTGGTTCCTTGCATTTACTTACGCGTACCCTCGGGAAAGGTATGAATCCACCTCTTCTTCCCTCCAGCTATGGGTTAATTAGTAAAACTTGTATTGTTAAACCATTATTACCTCCAAAAATAATTCTTACGATATAAAAATATTTTCTGGATTTGAATAACCTGCAAAGGGTTGATAAACCGTAGAAAACGAATCATTCAAAGCACTACATTTATTTAAAAATATATTCAGTTTAAATACAGAAG
>OZ010583.1:19502878-19715378 GCA_963932145.1 Acanthosepion lycidas | reverse complement strand
GCTATGTAATATAAATGGCCTTGATCTGGCGTCTCGTCTACAGTCACTCTCTCACAGACGCGGCGTCGCCTCTCTCTGTCTTTTCTACAAATACTTTCATGGTAATTGCTCCGATGAGCTGCTTTCACTGGTTCCCAGACTCCATGAATTCAAGCGCCCTACGAGGCTGGCATCCCGCTCCCTCCCCTACACTGTAGAAACTTTTCAATGTAGCCGTCTCTTATACTCCAATAGCTTCATACCTGGCACCTCTCGCCTGTGGAACACCCTTCCCAATTACTGTTTCCCTGGGAGCTTTAATCTCCAACTATTCAAATGTAATGTCAATCGACACCTCCAGTTACCTTGATCTACCCACTATCCCTCTCCCCATGCTTTCTTCTATCACTCCTATCTGCTCTTGCTCCAAATCTTCTGCAACCCCCTGCATCCTAGTGGTTTGCTCGGGACGTAATGCTTGAAAAAATGTATGTATGTATCCAAATCTAGTATCCGCTGCCTGACTGCATGGTCAACGAAGATATGCTTATTTTCAATGTAGCAAAGGACGGTTTAGCCATGTAAGGTCGCCAGCTAGTCGTGAAAATATCGTATTTCGTCTCTGGGATTATTACGATGACCGTAGCATCGGAGAATGGACAAAATTAACTTATCGGTTGATTTTACATCTGTTCATCAACACATTTATAGACCTGCTTTGAAAAGGTGCGCTAGGATTCTCACTGCCTCAATATCTTTGTTGTGAAAGCTTTCTGGTTTGTTGGTCTAACTATGGCTTTTGTGACTGGCGATTTTTATTATCCGTCTATTTTTAGGGATGGTGAAATTTTGGTATCTTTTTAATTATTTATTTCTCTATCACCAGATACTAATTTTAACTTTGTAAATATCAATATGCTTGATACTACTTATTTTTAACGGATCTTTTGTGTAAGTGATATGCAGAAATTATTAAGAAATCCCAATGACTTCACAAGACAAATGAGTTTAACTTTCAAAATGATGTCTCAGTATCAGATGTTTAATAAAAGATCCTAATCTGATTCTATTATGATCTTTAAATGACAACTTATAGGCGAGATATTTTAAATAATTAATTTATTTTTAACACTACAGTCGCTGACTGTTGCTGAAATATAGTTTAACAATTGCAACGGAATCACAACTTGCTTTTTTTAGCCATACAAATAAATTATGAGAAAACTTGTAAATATTTCGTGGGAACGAGAATCCATAAACATGTTTGAAAATAACATTTTCTTCACAAATTCCTTACATTTTTTTTTAATAATGATGACCAGTTCCAAGCTTTGAATAAAACATGTATTAAACTAAAAGCAACTCGCGTTTCTTCAAGAATGAAGTGCAAATGAGTTATTCCCCTTACTCCCTTTTATCTACCCTCAGCAAGGTTCTTAAACACATGAAATGTTTTTAGCCATATCGCCAAAAAATGACTGGAGATTTTGTTAGGTACTTAGTATCATTAAAATTAAAAGGATGAGTCTTTAAATATTTTTTCAGTTATGATATTCATATGTACCCCAGGCCTGTGAACGTGACTGTAAGCTCCCCAGAAAATCATCCCCGATTCATACTGTCAAAAATCAAAATGATGTGAAGTAAACTAATTTTAATAGGCAAAAAAAATTCTTAATTAATTGAATTCTTATTCGCGCTCCCCACCCCTAGGAGATACCCACGAAAAACTCTGGTGACAAACCCGATATAGTTATGGGTTAACTTTACTTAACAAAAAAACGATTCCACTATATGTCTTACTCTTAGTCTTATGGTATTTTTATTACGTTTTTCTTTTTACTACACTTTAACTCTTTCTTCGGAGTATTATTTCAACAAGAATGTATTTAAAAAATAACTTTAAGAATAAAATAAACTTAGACCGCAATTTAAAAATCCAGTACCTTCCTACATCAAAATTTGTCAAGAAAATCTTGAAAAAAGAAAAATAATCATTCCTTCCGTCACTGTTAGTGTTAAATTTTAAAATACCCTTTCTTTTCCAAAGATGGAAACCTGCATCCTATTCTTTCGTAAGAGATAAATTTATTCGGTTATGTCACCTCTTCTTGCTTGCGGCCGCAGTCAGTATTATTGGGCGATGTCAGCCGCTTTAAACTTTCTGCGTGTGTTGAACTTGAATATTATGTTTTGTTGTTGTTGTTGTTTTCGTTTTTTTTTTTAATTACTCGCAGAACTTGTCTTAAAAAAAATGACCGTACTTACTGGTAAGTAAACAATTTTTAGATAGAGTTCAGATCATTCAGCTTTAAAGATTCGATTAAGTGAAATAACAACATATACTTGTCGTATGAAAATGTATTTTTTAATATAGTTTACTTGACCTTGTTTGAATATGACATCAATTTCTTTCGGAAGTTTTCTTTTAAAAAAATAAAGTTGACCCAAGTTTTGATCCTTTTTACGAAACTAAACTTGACTGTGAGAGTGAAATCTAATTGAAGTGTTGTTATAAAAAAAAATTCCTAATTTTGAAATAAATATCAATTTTATCCCAATTATATGTTTTTCGGTTTAAAAAGCAACAACAAACAAACAAAAATCTTCTTACTGTTTTTTAGGGTTTTTGTTTTTGTTTTTTGTTTTTATATCTGTCCAACTAGATTTTGTATTTCTTTCGTTTGCACAAAAAGTGAGTAAAAAAAATCATGTTCCAGTTTTACAATCAATTCAGACTTTAATGTCATAAAATATGGGCAAGAAATCAGGATCAACTTTGGCATCAATTCACATTGTAAACTTCATCTTTAACCATTCCACTTAATCTCACTTTAAAATTTAATAACAGATTATTTTCTTATTTCATGGAAAATTTAAAAAAAAAATACCACAACACAATCTATCCTTTGCCTAGATGAACAAAACATCAATAATTGCATTCACAAAAAAATAAAAACTCCTAAACAAAAAACACAAAGCTCATTTTCAAATGGAAACATGAAAACAAATTCCTACTACACTACCTACAAACATATGATTCAGCATACTCAACAATTAATATCTTTAAATCTAACATACTTTATTTCAAATACAAATTTTATTTGTATTAATCATATATATATATATATATATATATATATATATATATATATATATATATATAGGATTAATACAAACAAAATTTGTCACTTAGCTGATTGATGTTATATTCAGCATATATATATATATATATATATATATATATATATATCAGTTTTCAATCAGTACTGATGAAGATTGCTGTGAACATGAAACTTAGTGTTGTACCAAATGATGAGGAAAAAAGGTATATTTATTCTTAATATTATAAATTTCAGCTCTGTTATTTTACATCAACCACAATTATTACCATCAACACTCATTGTGCAATATTTTATAATTACATTAATATATATATATATATATATATATATATATATATATATATATATATATATATATATTCAAGTAATGCTATTGCATGCTTGGTCCTCAAATATGGGCAGTGCAGATGTGACTTTTAATCTTGCCAGGGATTTATATTCTTTTGTATCAAAGAGGTAAAATTGGGTGTGTCTCTTGCAGTAGGTATTACATCACTATTTTGGTGAACTTTCATATGACATTTTAGACCAACAACTGAGGCACAATCTTTTCTACACTCACTACAAGTAGAAATGCTGTATAACATGTAGTTTATGACTTCTCTTTGTATGTAGCTTCTTTCATGACTTTTGAGACCTGCCATACTTAGAGAGATGAGAGATTACATTGGAATCGTAATCATGATCCAATTCATCAGACCTACAAATTAAAAAAAAAATTCCTTTTGAATTTTTAGGTCTGCTGAATTGGATCATGATTACGATTCCAATGTAATAAATTATAACTATGGAATATTAGTGTTTGAGCCTTTTATGTATATATATATAATATTTATTTAAAAATATGATTCCAACACACTACATAAGAGTTCTCATGTTTCAAAACAAGAGACAAAACAATTCAATTTAATTCTAATAATTATATTGAAGTTTTCGGCTCTTGTTTTGAAACATGAGAACTCTTATGTAGCGTGTTAGAATCATATTTTTAAATTAATAATTATATTTATGCTCTACTTCTGTATCGAGCACTACTTTTTAAAAATAATAACAAAAATACTAAAGATCTTTGGATTATTTACCTAACGAGTTCTTTCCTATTTTCTATATATTTGCACATGTTGAAATCCCTTCACTAACAAAATTTTAAAGGTGCATTAACCTACCAATCACTCAACGAAAGAAAGACCTTATACAGCTTATAAATTTAAAAAACAAGGATCATAACATTCAAGTGATTGGTAGGTTAATGCACCTGTAAAATTTTGTTATTGTGAGGGCGAGACCAGTCAGCTGGTCATTTTTCTTTTTCTTTTAACCATGAATGGTAAAGCTTGTCTTGCCATTTTTATTTCCATAATAAAATTTTGTACCCCCAAGAAAATAATGACATATATATATATATATATATATATATGTAGTGGGCATCTCGAGGCGGTGTAATGATTAGCAAGCTTGTCTCACTAGAACAATTACGACTGAGTTTGAACATAACTGGTTGCCCCCATACTTTTGACTGTATGCCACATCTAAGGTACGCTTGGAAATTTGCTATATATATACATGAGTGTGTTGTGTAAATAGATGAGAGCCATGAAATTAGTGCTACACTTGTACAAGTAGCAAAACTATTAGATTAGAAAAGAGGATGACACATGTTCAGTCTTTGCAATTGGTGCCATGGCATTCATACTTTCGTCCTTGCCACCTGACAATGACATATAAAGTTCTATCTGGTAATATCCACCTATCAGCTTCTACACTATTTTTTAACTTTTTCTGTGTGGATGCTGAAACCCTGACCCATAACCCATCCTCCTCTCATTCCAGCCTCATTATTGTTGTCCCTCATCCACAAACAAATTACGTTTTCCCACCAGAGGCCAAGCCAACATCCTGACCAACTTGTCACTGTCACAACTATTACATATACACTGCAAGAGTCGTTACCTACATATGGGCATCAATTTCTAATAGAGGCTTTCCTTTTCAGCCACCAGTGTAGAAGATTATTTAGTTTTGTCTGTATGCATATATATATATATGTAATATGTTCTATATATATATATGTAATATGTTCTATATATATATATGTAATATGGTCTTATATATACATATATATATATATATATATATATATATATATATATATATGTGTGTGTAATATGGTCATATATATATATATATATACATATATATATGTTCTTGTGTGTGTATATATATATATATATATATATATATATATATATATATATATATATATATATATATATAGGCACAGTGGAGCAACGGATAGTGTCTTGAATTGAGAAATCAGAGATCCGAGATCAAATTACAGTCAGATCCATTGTATTCACTTATGTGCTAATACCCTTGGAAAAAGTATGAATCTTCTTCTTCTTCTGCCCAGCTATGGGTAAATAGCAGGATAGACTGGGTTCTCTAGCCTTAGGTGGCAACTAATCTAGGAGAAAGTAACTCTGAATTCAAAAACTGTATGTAACCCTGGTGTAGCACATACTATACAGCTAAAGAAAGGATCATTCACATTAGCTCAATGATCTTGACTACAGTTGAATGATGAATGTATGAATATATATATATATATATATATATATATATATATATATATATATATATATATAACTTGGTAATCTGTATGGGTAGTCCCAAGGAGGATGAAATCCTGAGAGCTCAATGTAAATCCAGAGCTAATATTTTAAAGAAAAAACAGACCACTTTAAGGTTCCATTATAATAATTTATTTCACCAGAGCCCTTTTAAAGGATGCCAGATCATCAGATAGCACTTCCAAAAGATGAAAAGAAAAATGAAAATTAATTTTCAATGAAAAATGAAAATTAAAAATGAAAATTAATTTTCATTTTTCGTTTCATCTTTTGGAAGTGCTATCTGATATATATATATATATATATATATATATATATATATATGCTCTTTTATGTATCTACCAATATACCCATCATGAAATTCCTTAATATATTAAGAAATCACCTCAAAAAATTTTTAAAAATCTTCCTCTACCCATCCACAAAATTATAAAGATATGCAAATTAATTACTAACTACTGTTTCTTTTATTTCAATAACATTTCCTACAAACCTATCAGTGATGTTTTCACTTGCCTCTTTCTGGAATTCTTAGAATCCACCCCATTTAAACATATCATATCTAACACCATTACTTACCTGAGATACATAGATGTCATCCTCTTATTTCATCCCCAAGATACAAACAAACCTATTGAATATAATAAAAAAAAACTCGATAAGGTTAAACCCACCATCAAATTCATACACAGACTTGAAACAAATGACTACCTTTTCTTGACTTCTTATTAATACACGACAATGAAAAATTAAGTTTTAAAGTTTACTGAAAACCCACAAAAATGACCTAATCAATTTCTATTCCCACCATAACCAGGGAATAAAATCTGGACTAATGATGGGATTTTACCCCAGAGCCCTTAGGATATGCAGCCCTGAATTCCAAAATGAAGAAGAGAAATATATTAAGAAAACATTCAAACTTCTCCACTGCCCACACCATTTCATCCTCAATGCTTAAAATGACCCAACAAAATCCATACTGCCAAAAAACAAATATTCCCCCAAATTACACAAAACTAAACTCACAAATGAATTAGCCATCCCAAACACCAGGATTGTTATCACCAGCTCCAAGACATTTAGGGATATAATCGGGAAGAAAAATAAACCAAACACCATTTCAAATGCTGGAATTTATCAGATAAAGTGTCTGCAGTGCAAAAACATTTCCATGGGGGAGACATCACATGATCTAATACCTCAGATCTACAAACACAAAAGAGACTTGTTTAGACAGACATTCTAACTCTCTCATCTTACATCAAAATGACGTAGAACATAACATTGATTTCACTAATGTAAGCCTAATTAAAAAAGAGCATAATCCTTTAAGGAGAAAATATTTTGAAAATATATTTATAGCATAAATCTACGAACTATAAACACTCATTTAAAACATTACATCACATCGTTTCTACAGATCCATTATTCATTAATCCAACTTATCTAATATATAAAACAATGAAGATATACAAATCCTTTTAAAAAAATATATGCATGAAAAATGGTTTAATGATGAATTCAACCAAAACATGATTATTACAATATCTTGATGCATCTTACCGACCCACACAGAGGTGATGACCACAGACATTCCCTACACGCACATACACATATAAAAGAATATAAAAATTCAACCAAATACAAAATTATAGCAACATTTCACTACATTTCACCAAAATACACACGTGACCTCTAGATACATTCCACACACACACACACACATGAATTAATGCTACCGTCCAACATACACCTAGACAAACAAGTGTTTCTTTACATACACACTCTTACACTATCATACACTTTAACATCGAAAATGTTCCTCACAGATATTTATATACTCCCGATTGCATTTAATACACGTGACACATATCTAACCAATGAGAAATAAGCACAAATAATAACATACCAGTACTCTGTCTATTTGCTTTTTTCATTTCTATCTCAGTCTCTGACAAAGTTTTAATAAATGTGAAACATGTTAGATTGAGATACATTTCCTATTTGTTCTTTATTTTGTTTTATCATATATATATATATATATATATATATATATATGAACTCAAAAAGAAAGGATTTGCAGACATATGCTTATATGGACTTTTCTTTAGTTTTGGTGAGAGGAATCCATCCCCAAACTTTGTAAAAGTACTTTTGATATGTGTTTTTATATATATATATATATATATATATATATATATATATATAGTTTTAAGGTTTATGGGATAAAGTGCTCAATATCAGAGATAGAACATATGTAAATATAAAAGTGAACATTGACGTCAACACTCAGATGCGACAGTGGTGTTAGATGCAATCGTCAGGCTGGCATCTAACACCAAACTGCCTGTCGCATCTGAGTGTTGACTTCAATGTTCACTTTTATATCTATATATATATATATATATACATATATATAATGTAAATATGGTATTATCTATCTCTATCTCTCTCCATATATATATATATATATATATATATATATATATATATGTGTGTGTGTGTGTGTGTGTGTATGTCATTTACATAGGTATGTAAATATCCTTATGAAAATATGTGTGAATATATTCATACATACATGAACACACATGCACACACACACACACACACACACATATATATATATATATATATATATATATATATATATATTATAAAAAAACTACTTAACTTTTAAATATCAATTTTTGCCAAAGTTTCTTGATAAAATTTCTGGTCTTCAGGGGGTTCTGGTTTTAAATGATATTTCCAATTTTTTTGATTTGTTCCACATCTTTTTCAATCTGTTTTTTACTCTGTTTTGTACACATGTATATTCATGAATTTAACATTCTTTCACATGGGCATGTTCATCAACTTTTGCTTTTTGTTTACATCTTTTATTTTTTCACCTGTAGATTTTTCTTCAGTTGTTATTTATTTTTTTAAATTAAATTTTTCTTCAAAATTAAATTTTATTTTTTTATGGTCTATATAGAAGTTGTAACGTTATGTTATATTATCAATTAAACTGTAATATTTTTTAATTTTTATTATTAATTAAATTATAATATTTTATGTCGTATTTGTATTACTAATTAATATTTTAATTGATTTATTGTTATATTATTACAAAGTAAATATTTGTTAATATGTCACCATCAACCCAGTATTTCATTTGTCTAATTTAATGATTTAATTTGATTATTAAAAGTTAATATTGATAATTTTTCTTCTGAACACAGTCTACAATTCCTACTGGTAATATTATATGG
Organism: Acanthosepion lycidas; assembly: GCA_963932145.1. NCBI lineage: Eukaryota > Metazoa > Mollusca > Cephalopoda > Sepiida > Sepiidae > Acanthosepion > Acanthosepion lycidas. The sequence continues at coordinate 19,706,387 of OZ010583.1, read as the reverse complement.
GGGTACTTTTTTATAATTCCCCACTTAACTATAGTAGGCATATTATTTTCTTTTTGTCTCCATATATATTTTGATAATGTTGTGCTATTTGTGTATCTATATATCTATCTATATATATATATATATATATATATATATATATATATATAAAAGTGAACATTGAAGTCAACACTCAGAGGTGGCAGGCTGTTTCATGCTAGGTGCAATCATCAGGTGGCCTGACGATTGCACCTAGCATAAAACAGCCTGTCGCCTCTGAGTGTTGACTTCAATGTTCACTTTTATATTTATATTTGCATACGCTCTGGCTCTAATATTGAGCACTTTATCCCATAAATATAGCACACCTTAAAACTATATTTCTTCATATATATATATATATATATATATATATATATATATCTTGAAATCTTGAAAATCAAAAAATGTCTTGAAATCTTGAAAATAAAATATGATACCTTTATTAATACAACCAAACTATATTTCCTGTCATAATATTTATAATGTTTTGAATCAGTCTGGAAAGGCATGAACCCATTTCTCCCTCTATGTATGAGTTAAATAACAGAATAGACTGTACTCACTAGCCTTAAGCGTTAACAAATCTAAGAGAATATCTGAATTTAAAACAGTGGAGGAAACAGTAGGAAACCACTTCACTTCCTTCTCAATGGCAATTCACAGATAATAAATTTAAAAAAATAAATTTATGGGTAGACATGATTGCCTATGTGCTGATGAGACAAAGCATTTTTAAAAAATTCAATTAAAAATCATGAAAAATTCTAAATGTAATGAAACAAGCAGAAATGAACATTTTGGGATATGTTATTTCAATAAGTTTTTTTTCTATTTATTTTCTTAGAGATTCATCTTAGTTGAAAGCAAATATAACAAATTGATATATATATATAAAAAAAATAAAGTAAATGGAAAAAAAAAAAACTTTTTATAAAGCCATTTCCTTGTTAAGTTGAAAAGTAGCACTACTATTCACAGCAGATAATCAAAAGCTGACTAGACAATATATGCAAAGCTAGTATAACGGGAATCTAAACATTTAATTGAACGAGTGAAGGTCATAAGATTGTCGCTGGAGAGTGAAATTAAGATGTGTGAATCAGTGGCACAATCAGTTAATCTTATTTAAATTAGCTGTTTATACAACCATGATATCACAGGTCTTCTTTTTTCTATGTGCCATGTCCCTTCAGGACATGAGCAATCATGGCTCTCCACAACCTCCTGTTTTTTGTAGCTCTTAGTAAGGTTTGTCTTTTTACTATCTCTTCTAATTCCCATTCTGCCAACCATTTACACAAATTCCTTAGGTTAATTATTCACTGTTTTCCTCTTTCCCTCTTGCCTTTTATATGTCCTGTAAGTGTCAAATTCTCCAAGCCCTCTTTCCTCATTATTTGCTCTAAAAGTTTCAATTGTCTCTTTCTGATTCTAAGTATAAGCATCCATTTTATTTCCACTTTTGCTAAAACTCATATTCACATGTTCAGTTCATGGAATTCTCAGTATCCTTCTGTAGAACCACATTTCTGTTGCCTCAAGTCTCAAGATTGTCCAGCATTCCCTTGCGACATAGGAAAACCAATATTACATAACAGTTCAGTAGTCTTTTCTTTGTTTCTAATGAAATTTTCCTGTTTCTTAATACTTTGCTTAGCTTTTGGAAGGCATCTTTCACTATTCCAAAAGTACCTTCAGATTTCAGTGTTGCATTTTCTGTCCTCTCTTAAAACACTTCCTAGATATTTACATTTTTGTACTTGTTTGATTTTGGTGACTCCAATTTATAGTTTTCATCTTGGGCTGTTCCTTTTATTGACAACCATACATTCTATGCTTTACAAAACAAATCTTTCAGAATTTTTATCAGGGCTCTAGACTAACTGCTTTCAGTATCATCATGGAACACGCTGGAAAAACAAATTTAAATGTTTTGAAAAAATTTAAAACCATCTCAATGAAAATGTTTTTCAACATTGTTATCATTGATAGTTGTTAATCACAAAATAAAAACTGCATTAAAATGTTCAGTAAATAAATTAAAATATTAAAGTCTTAAAATTGATTAAATATAAAAACAAATTAGTTAAATTTTACTGTATTTTTAATAAAATTAACAACTTTATTTTTATTTAAACATTTTGATTAAATCGGCTTGAATAATTTTAAATAAGCTTGAATAATTTAATTTAATTTAATTTTTGTGTGCCCAAAAATATATACACCCTTTAGTTTATATTTTTTAAAGTGTGTATACATTTTGGGGGGACACCCTGTATATATGTACATATATATATATGTAAATTCATTGATAATGATTTTACTCTAGGAATGCATTGAAAACAATCTCACTGTAAAATTACATTGCAAATAATTTACTATAAGAAATGTATTGTCATGGGTTAGTAATTTTACCATGCATTTGTAACTGATTTGTAAATAATATATCAGTAGTAACACCATTATTACTACCAATTTAAATGTTGAATACTACATCTAAAATTTGCTTCTTGGTTTATTGCATTTCTTTATTGTTCTTACTTTTCAGAAAAACCAGCAAAGTTTTGATGTTCCAAGTGGAGCTGATGTCAAAACCAATATCTATGTGAGTAGTAACCCGAAACTTCCCATACAGAATTACTATGAGAATCGTTGCAATGTGATTGGTCAAGAAAACCATGGATTTGAAGGAGACTCTCAAAAAGACATTAGCAGGGATCTTACTGTCACAAATGTAATCCCCCCTCCTGGAAATGAAGATATGTCCAGAAATGGATGTTTTAAGACTAAGTATTTAAAATATTTAATTGTGGTTCTCATGGGAGTGCTACTTACCACAGCCACTGCTCTCTCAGTAATATTTGTACGTGATGGTAAGTCTTTTTCTTTTTTTTTTCTTTCTTCTTTCTAATCTTAGAAGACTCAGGGTGGCATAATGGTTATAAGCATGAAAGATAGAACTGGCAAATTGAGAGGAAATTCCAGCTGAGACTGTGTCTGTTTACTTTACACTAATAACTTTAAGAAAGGTATAAAACCACTTTTCCATGATCTCTGTCCCACATGTAGATATTTTGGCAATGGTCTTGTCACTGGTATGTCACAACAGTCAATGGAGAATATTGTTGTCAGGTCAAGGATTCTTTGATGCTTTTACTGATATCATGTAACTCAATAATAATAATGGTGAAATAAGCTGTTTCTATACAGAAAATTATCAGCATTCATTAACTAAACTGTTAGTCACACATTATGAAATGGACAAAGTCCGACAATTATTTTAAAGACATTTTTTATGCTTATACATTCTTTTTATATATACAAATATTTAAGTAAATGCTCTGTTTATAATAAACAGTATTAAACAACATTTACCGGCCTGAATGTCCGAAAAATTTTCATAGAAAATATTCATCCTCCGACAGGAATTGAACCTGTATTCTATATGGAACCATCATATAGCCTGGAATGCCTTTATTCAACTTTGCTAACCGAACGCTCCTCTGTGGTCAAATCAGTTAAAGGCACATCAGGCTATATGATGGTTCTATAGAGGATACAGGTTCGCTTCCTGTCAGAGGACGAATGTTTTCTATGAAAATTTCACAGACATTCAGGTCAGTAAATGTTGTTTAATGCTGTTTATTATAAACAGCATTTACTTAAATATTTGTATCTATAAAAAGAATGTATAAGCATAAAAAATGTCTTAAAAATAAACTGTTAGAGTTAATTTTGGTTGAAATTTATCAAATTATTTCTTAACATGTTGGCTCCCATACAACCTACCAGAGGTTTGTGGTAGTATGTCTGCAAGGCATACACGACCCTTTGGTGAGTCATTTCACAATTTCTTTCTTATGAGAATCATTGGGAATGGAATGCTATGATTGTTTATGTGATTATGGTACATCAGAACCACATTTTTTTCCAAGACACTTTTAACATTTTTGATTTTTTTGTCTTTTATTTCATTTTCATTTTGAAATTTTTACTGTTGATTTTTGGGTTCATACCATACATCCATGTGAGACTCTTGGTTGTAAAATAAACTCAGGTACCAAAAGACACACTAGTGTTTCGTGGGTAACAAATTCTACCTATGTTATACTTGCCTCATATATGAAACAACATTAAAACAAAGTCACTTGTACCAAAATTAATTATGATATAGTGTTAGGACCCTGGGACAACAAGGGAAATGATCCTTGGGAGCTAACATGTTAAAACAGTTTTTCAGAAAATTAAATTTCTCAAGTTCACGGTTATGACTCTAGTATTGATAGGAGTTTCCTTCCAAGCTTTTTGTTTTTGGTTGTGTGGAAAGTTAAATTTTGATTATATCATTATTTTCCCTTTTAGTTACATGTACTGCCCACTTTAGTTGTCACTGCTGTTGATGCAATTTTATAAGTTGTTAAAGCTCTTTGTGATTCCGTAGTGCCAATATATAGGGTCTGATGAAGGCCTTCCTTAAAACCTCAAAGATTCATTTTCTTGAAGCTATTTTTAATGATTGATCTATGAAAACAATTGCATATTGCTGATAGTTTAGACCTGTGTTTCTCAACCTTTTTAAGCAACAGCACACATAGGAACAAATGAAAATGTCATGGCACACTTAGCAAAAGTTTTAAAGGGCATACATTTAGATGTTATGATATAAAACCATAGATTTTAAAAAAATACAGGCACAAATATGAACTTACTTTATTTCAATGTTGCTATTCAACTATTTGTGCAGCTTATTTAGTGTAAAACTTGTGCTTGGTGTTTTCCGCGATTTCTTCAATGTTTGGTCAAATGTGCAATAAGCAGACCTTCATTTCTTCTTCCATTGTTTCTAGTCTCATTCGCTTCTTATTTTTGATGTTATTTAGGGTTAAGGAGCCTAATTCACATACATAAGAAGTAAAAAAAACTGCAGTAAAACTGCTAAAGTCTTATTTAGCTAATGTGGGATATTCCTTTTGTATTGAAATCCAAAATGTATCAATGGGTACCGTTGAATATTTTATTTTGGGCCCTCAATCATGAGAAATGGTGGCTAATTCTTCTTCACATAAGAACAGGGTTTTTATTGAATATTTTGTGTAGAGTGCTTGATTCCAGGAAGTGTTTGTTTAAGAGTTTGAAGAATATTTTACCTTATATTTTGTTTTTATGTTTTTTGCTGTACGGTGGGTTGAACCATATGATATTTATCTTCCTGTTGGCCATTTTTGTGCTCTCTGTGAGTATGAGCACTCTACACAAAATATTCAATAAAAACACTGTAAAAATCAGCTACAGTTGCACCTAGAATATGGCATAAATAATAAAAAAGCACAACAGGAAAACTATCAACAAATCACCCGAACAAATTAAACCTACATGTAATTGTAGAATAAAGAAGGAATGTCCCTTAAATGGTAATTGCTTACAAAACAACATAATATACCAAGCCACGGTAAAATCACCAGAGCCCTCAATCACTAGAAATGGTGGTCAATTCTTCTTCACACAACTGAAGTCCAATATTAGATAGAACATCTATGAAGGGATTTCGAATCCATTCATACCTTTCTGTGCTCACTCCACACACACACACATATATACATGAATGCTGTGACAATATTTCACAGTACACTTAAGAGGATCACTAGTGTGTTGTGTCACAGTGGTTGAGAATCACTGATTTAGACATTTCCTAACAAGTTTGATGCAATGCATGATATGTAGGAAAGATAACAGTTAAGGGGTTTAAGATTGTAGTGATTGGGGAAGCATTCTCTTAGGAGTCAGTTCCACAAAGTAGTGGTTCTTGGGAAGAATATATCTGAATGGAACTTCCTCCTTACCAATGGAATACAAAGGACATGGGGATGATTTGTTTCAATGTACATGGTATGACATGTCTTAGCTGTGAATGTCTGAACTAGAGTAGGAAGAGATTTGCAATGTTTTTGTCTACAGGATAAGGGCTGTAGAATGGAAAATAATTCATCATCTGTGAAGACATTTCTGAACTCCATCAAGACTGGAAAGCAAGAACTGGGAAGTTCTAGCCCAGGTATGGCAGCAGTACTCCATTTTTAGTCTGATCTGATTCTTATAATGATTGTTTTTTATGGCTTATCAACACTTTGTGGGTTATTTAAAGCCAAAACATATTTTGCATTTTAAGAATAATTCTTTTTTTTGCTGCAAGTGAATATTGCATTAGCAGTTTTTTTTTATAATAATATTGATTTTTTTAAATACAACTCCTACTATTTAACCCATAGATGGGGGGAGCTGGATTCATACCTTTGCCAAGGGTATTTGCACATAATTTTTTTTTTTTTTTTGCTGCAAGTGAATATTGCATTAGCAGTTATTTTTAAATAACAATGATTTTCCAAATACAAATCCCACTATTTAACACATAGTGGGGGGCTGGATTTATACCTTTGTCAAAAGTATTTGTACATAAATGTATTTTTTGAAATATCTGTTATCTTATTTTGGACATAGGTTGATAACATTTATAACAGCTGTTGTTAGTCACAGAGGTATTTATGGGAAAGTGGTTTGTCCAAGCACTTACTCACATATTTTTTTATCCCTCAACTATTTTCATATGAGTGACTAGACCAATTTTGTCAAGATATTTGCCAGTTGGTCAGAATACCAAAAAAAAGTGGATTCATGACTTTCAACATTTAGTGCTATTTCCATTTTTTTTTACCGATAACCATTATGCCATCTCTTACCTTTCTGCTCTAACACTTATTATTTTTCTGAAAGAAATATTTTAAATATTTGGATATCTGATGTTGGAAACTTGAAAATTTAATTAAATTGTACTTTCAAAATACTTCCATTTATTTAATTTTCATGATTTAGTTTCAGGGACATTCTTTTTAGTTCTAGGAAATTTCTTTGGACTAAACCACTCATCTTCATGACCTTGGTCCATTAGACCAGGGTTCACCAAACTACAGCCCACAGTTAAAGACTTACCATAACATTGGTGCAACTGCAGGAAAGGCAAAACTGTAAAGTGCATGCAAACACACCATTGTTCTTACACCAGTAGACAGCAGACAAACAAAATCTGATTGTCTAATGCAAATCTTGATGCCATTATAAAAGTAAGATCTACCTCCTGTTATAATAATTGTTGTTAAAATTGCATTGTGGAGCAACTTATGCAGAGAGGCAGCCTGTCAATAGGTCAGGGTACCTGGCAGAACAGATCTGATGTTGCAATACCTGAAATCCATAATGAAGCCAGGGTAACATCACTGATGACCTCCATCGTTGAATTTTATAATGTATTTCAAGAGAAGAAAAATTAAATTTGTTGAAATTTAACATTCTTCAGAATTAGAATTTTCTTTCTTTCTTTCTTTCTTTCTTTCTTTTTGTTGAGATTGTGTTAATAAAAAGGAAATATTTTACAAGCTTTTTGCCCTTCTTAATTTTTACAGATGTAACTACCTCTTCAGATGATAATCAGAAATGTAAGCAAAGTTGCAATGTTTATATTGCTCCCTCTGATTAGTTTCTCTTCCATGTCAGTAGAATCAGCTTTTGTTTTAACCAAGGCTTGTGATGGTGATCCTGGCAATGTCATTGTAGATGGAATATTCTTAATATTGCTTTGCCTTTTATGTTCAGCCATAGTGTTATTATTTTTATTGTTCTTATAGAAATTTTTAGCAATGATACCTAAAAATTTAAAGACACCTAACTGATCCATACAAATCAACCTGTATATGCTTTATTTTATTTAACATCTGAACTCAACCCTTCCTTTTCTGCTATATTGTGACCATTTTGTTTAAATTTCTTATTTTCTTTTATTTCAAATGAAAACTTGGTAACTTTCCAACATATTCCAGTGACATTTTTCACTTTCCATAATTATAGTTTTTATATACGAGTTCTGTCTAAAAAGTATCAGGACTGGTGTCACAAACAATTTACTTCAATTCCAAACAACAAACTACACAGTTTCTCCTTTCAAAGTAATCCCCCTTGAGTCTAATGCATTTATCCATCCTTCTCTGCCATGTTTCTATGCACTGATGGAAGGATTCTTCTTGAATGCCACTCAGCTCCATCATTACAGCCCACTTGATGGCCTCCATGACTTCAAAACAGGTTCCTTTGATGAACTCCTTGAACCTGGGGAAAAGAGAAAAGTCACACAAAGCAAAATCAGATGAATAGGGAGGTTGTTCCAGTATGGTGTGGTCCTTCTTGGCCAGGAACTGCTGAATGCTCATGGCATTGTAAGCAGGTCCATTGTCATGGTGAAGCAGCCACAATTTTTCCTACCACAACTCTAAGATGTGACAATGCAATGGTTGTAGAAAGGTAAGATTACAGTTATATACTCCCAATATATCATTTTAGATGATAACACAATCTGCTTATCCCTCCTTACCCCAGAGCCTGCACAGCACACCCAGTCCTGTTATTTTTCAGACAGAGCTTGTATGTAAAGGAAAAGGTGTCAGTTTAAACTGACATTTGGAGGATATGAGTTAAATTTTGTATTTTCTTAATTTCATATGGAAATCTGGTAACTTTCCAAAATTATTGTTTCTAATTATACTTTAGATCAATGTTTTTAAACTGGTATGCCCAGGTATGCTGGTGCACCCAGAAAGGTAGCCAGGTCTTTATTTTTAAAAAACCCAGAGATACCAAGCAATTGTCTTAAGAATAAATGCTTATTTCAGAAGACTTCTGTATTATTTTTCTATTTTGAAATTCCATGACTAATTTGTACTCATTAAAATTTAAAGTTCACCCCATAATTTTAGTTATTCTACAAATGCGCTCTGAAGTAAAAAAAAAAATAAATAAATAAAGGTTGAGAAATACTATTTAGATATATGAAAACTCACACATATCAGAAAAGAAAATCCCAAAAACATTGGGAATATTCAGGGCCAGTGCATACTACCTCCAAACCCAATGACCAATTAATTGGGAGCCCTCAGCAGTGATTTGTTACTCTCTCTATCTTATCAATATTTGCTTTTTTTCTACCAACATTTATATATGTTATAAATTAAACCAAGCACAATTGACTATTAAATGGTGAAAAATCTTGGATTTTGATATCATTCTAGGGAGTGGTGGGTGTCCAATTCCATGGATTTGTTTTGCTCATTCTAAATCTCGAAAAAAAATGTTATACAAAATTCACTATTTTTTATCCATAATGTTGAATGTGTTAAAATTATTCAGTTTTTTAACAAGAAAAAAAGTTGCTTCAAAACATTGTTGATTTATTTAAGATAAGAATATAACAGTGGGAATTTTCCAGAGATTAAAATAATGTCAGTGAATATGATCTATTATGACATGTCCCTAATTTGTAATTTAATACATTGAATTTATTTTCAATTTTTCTAGTTGAATTGTTCACCAATAATCCATTATTGTACTTAATTAGGTTACAATAAAATTTGTATTTTATATGAATACTACCTTGTGATAATTGAGATGTAGTAGAATGGGGGTGGCTGTATCATAGATTCTGGTAGGGGAGTGTATCATAGATCCAATGGGGGCCATGAGATCCTTGCACTGGCCCTGGATAAATTCTCTGCAAACACATCAACACGCTAAATCTTCTCTATTGGAAAGTCTTAAGGAGTAATTTACTAACCAGACTCTCAGAAGTTAATAGCGCCATCCCAAATTTTTACTAATTTATTGCTTATTTAAAATTAAATTTTTCTGTATATCTTAAATTTAATCACAAAATTATAGCATGACACTAACTCTAACCCTTTTGCATGAAATATCTTCAAAATGTTAAGCTTCAAAATCTGGCTAAAGCATTACTAATATTTTATGATGTTCAGAAAGTAATTACCTTTTAAGAGAAAGAATATCAAAACAAATATGAGTAAAATTATTTAAATATTGATCAAAAATATACTTTTCAATGACTGCAAATGATGAGAAGGCAAACTTTTGATTCCACATTTAAAGCAATTTGGGTTTTTTCATTGAAAAAACGTACTTTTTCTTTTTCTTTTAATCAATGTAACTCCACTGTGACACAAGGAGCAACAGGGTGTGCAGAATTAGGAACAGAAACATTAATAATGAGCGAGAAGAGGAAAGAGTAATCAGGAGAACAGCAGATAGTGATTGACATTGCATTTAAATTTTTGAAGATTAAAGTTGGCTGGAAAGCATAGAGCTGGAAGGGAGTTCCACAAGTGAGAAGTGTGAGAAAAGAAAACTGTTAGCATAGAATTTATAGTTACATCAAGCAGCTCAACTGTAAATTGATGAGATCTTGACATCAGTCTAGTACTGCACTTAAATTCAATAAGTCTAGGTACTAAAATGAAGAGCTTATCCAAACAATTACCATGAATGTATTTATAGGAATAAAACAGTTAAGGCAAACTTATAATGGTAGGAAAGTGATTGAAGCCAAACCACCAGATCAGGGCTTTATTCAAATACTTTGTTGCTGAATTTTCTGCCATTTATGAAATGTTCCATAGATTGGAATTGATGATCGTGTGTATGTGCAAGATCTGGTGAATATGGAGGATGCAGAAGAACCTCCCATCTGAACAACCTTATTTTTTTCTTAGATTTATTTTGAAGTGTGTGTTTCATACTGGAGAGTAATACAGTTTTACTATCTGCAAAAGCAGGAAATTTTCAATGTAATGCTTCATTTGCTAGCTGTCTTCTGTGATAGTTCTTCCATATTTTATAGTACCTTGTAATTTCATATTCCACCAAATGCAAACTTTGATGGATGGAGTCTCTTTTTGGAGTTGATACTGTTCTCTAATTTGTGATATTTTTCCTTTTTTTTTTTAATTTTCTCCTCAAAACCCATTTTTCATCATCTGTAACAATATGATGCAAAAATGAAAGGTTGGTATTTCTGGTTAAAAACTGCAAGATGGTGGAACGTTGTCTTTGATTCTCGGGCAAAGATTCATAAGGAGCCCATATTTGCTCATTGCAAGTTTTCCCAATTTTTTTTTAATCAATTCACCCCAAGCAAAGCAATAATCCCACTAAGATTGAAGGAACTACTGGGAGTGAAAGAGAATAAAAAATACTTTAGAAGGAAGTGAAAACTCAGTCCTAAACAGGAAACAAGGGATAAGCCTCTACTCCTGTTTAAAGGAACAGAGAGGTGTGTGAACCAGAGGACAGGTGAACTTATTGACTCCTAAATTCAGAAATGCCCTATGAAAAGTACACTGTTAGATATAAGAGATGATAAACTAATTCTAGATACAGTTTTCTATCATTCGATCATCATTCTGCCTTGATTGGTTGACTCCTAATTGATAGCAATGATATACATAATGACTTTCTGAACACCCAAAGAGATAATAAACTAATTCTAGATGCAGTTTTCTACCATTCAGCCATGGTTCTGCTTTGGTTGGTTGACTTCTAGAGAAATATTTAATTACTTTTCAAACACCCACAATGTCCATAAATTTAATGACTTTTTCAGTTTCAGAGCTTGTTTTTTTTTTCATTTGTCTTTTTCATATTTCAGAATTTATGAAGTGATTTTATTCTGATTAAAGAAAACAGCCATTTTTATTGAAGTTTACACTTTGAATATCTGTACTCAGAACTATTTTTTACCATACTTCATATAATAAAAAAATCTTATTCTGATATTTTTATTTTATTTTGATAGTATTAAAGAATAATTACATTAACTACTATAAATCCTTTTATTAATTTAGAACTGTCTTTTTTCTGCTTACTATATTCAATATGATACAGTTTTTTTTTAATATCCCAATTTTACACTTTATTCAATAAACTGATATTATGTTTAGTGGACTAATTGTAAACATACAATGCAACTCTTGTCCAAGCTATCCACCAACGAGCCAATGATCATTCACATTGCATTCTGATCCTCAGTCTTAGTGGTGTTCACCAAAAGCTAAGAAAGGATCTGCTGCATGCTCACAAGGTAACATGATGAAAAAAACACCATGTTGAGAAATTATAACACTAATCCTGTTTCCCATATTATACATAGATTTTTTATTCATGTCTTTACTTGCTCATCCATGTGGATGGGTAGGTAAGTGATACTGGGGACAACTTCAACTATGTCATCTCTTCCTCCTACCAATTCCATGCCCATCTACTTATCCCGACATAGTGGCTGACAATACTAAATAGAGGCTTTGGAATTGTACTGTGGACGCATCCATCTCCAGCTAAGGGCAGACTGGAACTCTCTCCAATCCCAAGCATGACTGTTAATATAGACAAGAACCCGGATATACACTATTTCTGGCTTTGTTGTGACTTGATCTCTGAAAATCGCTTTAGTTCCCTTTTGGTTAAAGGGCATGCTATTAAGAAGACTGAACTTCTAAAGGAACCTTCCACTGGTCTATCAAACAGAAACACTTGAGATTGAAATAAAACCACTTCTTACTTTTTCTACATTGTTGACTGTTTGTGATTGAGGTAAAACAATCTCTTCATTTTCAACATTGGTGATCGTTTGACATCCAGATAAAAACACCACTTCCCTTTCTACATGGGTGACCATTTGAGATTGAGATAAAGACATCTCTTCCCGTCCTTCATGTGTGATCATTTGAGATCAAGATAAATCCAACTCTTCCCGTTCTACATATGTGATCATTTGAGATTGAGATAAAGCCATCTCTTCCTTTTCTTCATGAGAATCATTCATGAGATTCATGAGATCGAGGAAAAACCATTTCTTAACTTTCAACATGGGTGACTATTTGAGACTGAGATAAAACTAAGTCTCACCTTTCTACATGGGTAGTATTGCAACAATCTCTAAAGATCCATTCTGTACTACAAGTATATCAGAATGAGTTGTAATGAACATTAGTACAAATTATATTCTTATAAAAGCAAATGTCAACAAATACAGCAAGTCAGACTCTCATTGTTTTAATTTTCAGTTTCAAAGTTTGTTGAATGTTACCTGGATTGACATTCACCTGATGAAGGCAGGAGGGCAGAATAGCCAATACATTGTGATAATAACAGTAAAAATGAAAACAATAGTCTACATGTAAATGATATAACATTGCTATATCCATACAGGATATAGATGACCATGGGTTTCCAAAGCTTCCTTTTCTTTTGATATCTGTAAACTACATTTCCATGATTATTCTTGGGAAAGATAGTGGAGTGGTTTACCATTACTTTCTTCAAAGTTTTTAATTCAAAACTGTCCTTCTAAGTTGGTTATCCAAACTGGTTGCCAACTAAGTCTGGGGAACCAGTGTGTCCTACTGTTTAAATCATAGATTGAGTCAAAGAATTTAAACTTGGTTTACCTGTTCCATTTTCTCAGCTGTTAACTATCTCTGCACCTATATTTACCAAAATAGCAGAGGAAAAAGTACAAATAGGTTTAAATCTGAATCTCTAGAAGAAAAGAGAGTTGAGAAGAGGTTTACTTCCATATTGGTTTTAGCTTTACACAGATAAATAGCCATCTTTAACAGTTAACTAATTAATTCATTGACTATTTAAAAGTGCCAATGTAGATTTAGTTCAAAATTCCTGAGGGTACAATGAAATGTAATAAGAACAACAATAATACAAATATAAGTAATGTAAATAAGAAACTATACTAGCAGCAAACAGTATACATGCACATATACAACGAGTTCAGCAAATATACAAAAATAGAAAAGGTTGTAAGGCAAGGCTGTGTCTTCTCACCTGAACTGTTCAACCTATACAGTGAGGCAATTCTGAGAGAATTGGAAACCTTACTGGGATTTAACATTGGAAGCCACAATCTTAACAACATAAGATATGCAGATGACACTGTACTGATAGCAGACAGAGAAAAGAAACTACAAAATCTCCTACAGAAGGTAGCAATGGAGAGTGTGAAGAAGGGACTAAGCATAAACTACAAGAAGACAGAATGCATGGTCATCAGTAAAAGTATGAGCCCGAAATGCAATTTACAGGTCAGGAACACTAGAATCAAGCAAATGCAGAAGTTTAAATATCTGGAAAGTGTTTTGACAAGGATGGTAAGTGCAACACTGAGATCCATAGACATATTGGGATAGCCAAGGATGCATTCCAAAAGCTGGGCAGAGTACTGCAAGACAAGAGAATTTCTTTGGTAACAAAGAAAAGAATACTGAGCTGTTACATGATATCTGTCCTTCTTTATGGGAGTGAATATTGGACAATTTCCTCAAAGATGAAGAAGGGACTTTAGGCGACAGAGATGTGGTTCTGCAGAAGGATGCTAAGGATATTATGGACTCGGCGTGTGAGCAACAATGAAGCCTTGGAGAGGATGCAAACAAGGAGGAGGCTTATACTTAACATCACCTGAATTTTCTGAGGTACATAATGAGGAAGGAGGGCTTGGAGCATCTGATACTCACAGGTCAAATAGAGGGAAAGAGAGACAAAGGAAAACAACACATACCTAGCAGGCTTAAGCAAATGAATGATAGAATGTGTTCTGGGGGTGGAGATGGCAGAGGGAAAGAACTTGTTAAGCTCTGAAAGGGATAGAATACCCTGCTATTTAATATTTAAATAGCAGGGTAGACTTGGCTTTCTAGCATTGCATGGAAAGACAGAAAAACTAAATGTGAAGAAGACAATGGGAAACCACTCCACTATTTTACCCAAGAAAACTTAGCAATTCACAGACAATAAAGAAAATGAATCTGTGGAGATCCATGATTGCCTATGTCCTGAAGAGACATGGTATTTTATTTAGCTTAATTTTGTTGTGAAAAATTTAAATATAACACTTTAATGTCTAGAAATTCTAGACAATTTTAGCATTTTTCCAAACAGGACAAGGGAATTGTTCTACTAATTAATACTGTCTATAACTCCATTTGTCCATACCCCCATTTGTCCATACCCCCATTTGTCCATACTCCCATTTGTCCATACCCCCATTTGTCCATACTCCCATTTGTCCATACTCCCATTTGTACATACCCCCATTTGTCCATACTCCCATTTGTCCATACTCCCATTTGTACATACCCCCATTTGTCCATACTCCCATTTGTCCATACTCCCATTTGTACATACCCCCATTTGTCCATACTCCCATTTGTCCATACTCCCATTTGTACATACTCCCATTTGTACATACTCCCATTTGTACATACCCCCATTTGTACTCATTTCCTCGGTTTAGCATGGAGTTCCAATGGCTCCTTTTTGATTAGAAGTTGGATCACAATCAATTCATAAGGATGATAATGGTTCCTTAGGGGAGCTGCATGTGCACAATTATTTTTTTTTTTTTTGCAATGATAGTCACCTTGTACAAGGCCCTTGTACAAGTCACTTGAGGTAGAGGATTATAGAGTAAGATGCACAGTTTATGAGGATATATAGGGAAGATAACGGTTGACCCGAAACTTGAACAGGCCAATATTGTAATGATCTGGGAAGTATCCTCTTGAAGGGGTTGCACAGGCCTCTCTCTTCACATACCTTCCCAGATCCAATGGCAAGATAGGGTCACATAATTTTCTTTCTCCTGCATTGGTTACATTTTCTAATCTCTATCAAAGGGTTAATCAGCTAAAAAACCAAGGTTTTTTTTTCTTTCTTTTTTTCTTTAATTCTTTATCAATGGCATTGTTTTCAGATAAAATGGTTAAAATCAATGGGGATGTAAAATTTGAAGAAACTTGGAAAAGTATTTACTCCAATCATTCCTCTCCAGAATACAGAATTAGAAGCCAGCTGTTCATTAAAAAAGTAAGTAAAACTCAATATTCTTTAACAACTTAAGAATGATGCAGATAGTCTTGAAATTTTTTTTTTTTTTAAAGTAATTCAATACAACCAAGACAGGAGTGCCACTAGCACGCAAGGGGTTACAGAGGATCGAGAACAAGAGTAAAGAGGTGTATTTGGGAAAAGGAAACAGAGAAGGAAGGGAAACAAGATCAAGGTATCAGATGTCAGTTGACATTACATTTGAAGATTACAGTTATTAGGGAAGCAAGCAAGGGGAAAGGAGTTCCACAGAAAAGAAGTGCAAGAGAAGAAGCTGTTTGAATAGAATAAGCAGTTATATTTAACCATTTCAACAGTGAAAGGGTGGGACCGAGATGTTGACCTAGTAACTCGCTTAAATTCATGCAGTCTGGGAACCAGCAAAAGTAGCTCGTCAGAACAGCTGCTGTAAAAATACTTGTAGAAGATAATCTTGATTTCAGATACTTTCATAGTGCACAATAAATTCAATGAATTGTCTTCAAGTTTTTTAATACTAAATTTTACACAGTATTTGAGAGCCACTCAAGGTAGAGGGTTAATGGAGGCAGTTGTTGTGTGAACAATAAGAGTAAAAGGTAAGAGACACAATTTATGTGGATATGAGGAAAAGATAAACCCAGATTTGAAAAGGTTAAGATTGTATTGTTCGAGAAAGCAGCCATTTGAGAGTCTGTTTCACAAAGTAGCAATTCATGGGAAGAAACTGTTTGAGTAGAACTTACTAATGGAATACAAAGAGAATAAGGGTGGATTTTAGTGAAGTAAGGGATTGCATATGTCATATTCTTCCCTCTTGACATACCCACCCAAGGTAGGGTGCAGGATGTCTGGAAGAGGGACAGTTCTAGGGAATGGCCATATGATGCTAAAATACAAAGATTCTTCTTCCCACACTCCTATCTTAGTTACTTTCTTCTCACTAATGAAATATGATGTGAATAAGTGTGCTTCACCTCAATGTAGATGGTGCGGCAGATTGTAGTTGTGAGGGTTAGAGTTGGTGGAACTAAGGAACATAGCTTATCAGAACATGTTCCATGGAAATATTGATAGATTAGCAAGAGGCTTGCAATGTTTCATCTGTGGAAAAGAGTTGGAGAGAGATGCCTCTGGACCCTATCAAGACTGGAAAGTGAAGACTAGATAGTTCCATCCCAAATGTGATAACAGTACATCATTTTCAACTGGATCTGGCTATCATTAAGGCAAAGCATAGTAGGAGGAGTCAGGTAATTACTGGAGGGGTACAAGGAGCTGACCATTTTTCCAGCATCTTTAATGAAGGAGTCAATATTAAAGCATTCAGGGAAGAATAGTAGTTTGTTCCACAAAATGGTAGTTCTTGAAAAAAAAGGTGTTTGAATGGAACTTTTTTCTTTTGTTTTGAATACAGAGGAATGGCAGGTGATTTGTCTCTGCAGAAGTTGGGAATCAGAGAGCTTAGTTCCAATTATAGTCGGGTTCATTATATTCAAATACCATTAGGAAAGGTATGAAACTACCTCTTCTCGCTCCAGTTATGGGGTAATTAGTAGGACCTGTATCAGTAAATCATTATTATCTCAAAAATATTCTTACAATCTAAAAATATTTTCTAGCTTGAAAATAACCAGCAAATAGTTGATAAGCCATAAAAATCAAATTAATGAATCAAGTTTTGGTATTTATTGTAACCAATCTGTACATTTCTTCTCATTAATTGAGTTCCACTGGGAGAGAACCGATGAACCTGATTAGCTGCTTTTTTTATTATGTTTTTTTATTTTGATATTACCAGTTTATGGTAATATAAATATTTTTTTGTTATCCCACTTTTTTGTTATTTTTTATTCTTGTTTTAACTTTTCTGTTTTTATTGCTATTATGACTATGATTCCTCTCTTAGTGCCTTTAGACTTTCCTATGGAGAATGGCCAGAATTTAATTCTGTCTGATGCTGCTGCAGTGGTTTCTGTAGCAAGTATGATTTTACAGGGTAGAGATGCCAGCCCTATGCCCAACCACTTTTGAATTCAGGGTTGTTCTTCATCTAGAGTGGTTGCCAACCAAAGCTAGAGAGCTGTTCCTGTAAGCGGGTTGATTCTATGATGCAAACACAGATACTTCAAAACATGTTCATCACCAAGAAAAGTAACTCACTCCAACACCATAAAATGTGGAATGTATGGTTCACCATAGATCATAGACATTTGTAAGCTTCTCTCAACAGTTGCTGGTAGCAAATTGTTTTCCTCTTCAAGCAAGTCCTTAAACACATGTCAAACTCATGAATATTCATCTGCCAATGATATTATAAGGATTGCACTTGCACACTTCCTGCAGTGCAAATGGCCGTCTACATGTAAAGCATACAAAGTATCATGCTCATTTGACTTCAGATAATTTATCACAAAAGTCTAGTTTAACCTGCTTATTTAAATCATAGCTAGAGAGAGTAAAGAGGAATTCCTGTCTTTTCCAAGGTCATTGGAATACAACAGAGAAGGTGAGAAATTGAACTTGGCTTGCAATTCAACTGTCAGCTCTGATGACTATTATGGTGCACATGCATCTTCATTAAGGTATCTCTCTCTCTCTCTCTCTCTCTCTCTATCTATCTATCTATCTATATATATATATATATATATATCCCTATTTATCTTTCACTCTTTATATATCCTTCTATCTATCTCTCTATTGCTCTCTTTATATTTTACAGAGTGAAGCCTATGCCCAAGTTGTATTGCATTCTGAGTTGTCCTTCTCCTAGGTTGCCCTTGGTTGTCAACCAGAGTTAGACAATCTTCTCTTGCCTTTTAACCTATAAAAATTAATGCAACAAACTTAGTGTTCCAATTCTACTTTTAGCACTGATAATCACAATGCTCTTTATAAAATTAATCAATACTTTTATCAAGTGTGTGAATGTTTAAAATTTTCGTATATTTGAACAGAAAGATATTAAGTATGCTTCTTGTTTGTCAATTTCATTTTCTAATCATTTCAATTTACAGTCTTTTAAAAAGTTTATTTATGGAATTAGATAGTTTTTATGTGTGAGAATGTTTCAAAATGATTTGATGATAAAATGCTTTTCTATAATTGCCAAACATAAGAGTCACCTAATTGTTTGTTTTGAATATTGAATTCAAATGCTAATAAAAACTTAAAATATTAACTGATTTGTGATATTTTATTAAAGAAATATTTATTAAATCTTCTTGCTAATATTCTATTCTATATTTTTAATGACTTTTTTTTCTTTACGCCATCAGATGGACAACTATTTTAAAAACAGTTCTCTTGCAAATCTTTATAACAGGACAGAGGTTATAAATTTCAGGTTTGTATCTGCTTTATTCTTTATTTATTAATATATATATATATATATAGAGAGAGAGAGAGAGAGTGAGATAAAGTGAAAAATCCATTGAATCCATTGCTAGGTCAGCTGCTAAGAAAGTTGGTTCACTGTGTCATGTGAGACAATTTTTCTCTCCAAAATCTATCTTACATATCTATAAGATTACTGATCATCCATGGTTAGAATATTGCTACCACATATCGACTGGTGCCCCTGCTATTTACCTTGAGCTTTTTGATAAAATCCAAAAAAGAATTAGCAATATTATTGGTCCTGACCTGACATCTCGGTTTCATTCACTTTCCCACCACCGAAAAGTTTCTTCCCTGCAATATTATTGGTCCTGATCTGGCTGCTCAAATTCAGTCACTTTCCCATCATTTTAAGGTTGCCTCATACATTTTATATAAATAATTTCGTGCTAATTGTTCAGAGGAGCTCTTCGCTATGGTACCTAGACTTTTTGAATTTAAGCACAGTACTAGATTGGCGTTGAGATCTCATCAATTTACAGTTGTGCTGGCTAGATGTAATTGGAAACTCTATGTCAACAGTTTCTTTTCTCACGGTTCTCACTTGTGGAAATCACTTCCAACTCCACGCTTTCCAGCCAACAAAAATTTAAATGTAATGTCAATCACTATCTACTGTCCTGATTACTCTTTCCTCTTCCTGCTCATTATTTGTTTCTGTTCCTAATTCTTCCACACCCTGTAACACCTTGTGTCTTAGTAGGTTTACTGTTTTCCATGGGGTGATACCAATTAAATAAATATATATATATATATATATATATATATATATATATATATATGTATGTATGTATGTATGTATGTATGTATGTGTGTGTGTGTGTGTATTTGTGGGTGTAAAAATTTCAGATAGAGAATATCTGTAAAAGGACAATATCAATAAAAACTATATATATATATATATATATATATATATATATATATATATATATATATAATAAGTATGTATGAATAAAGACAAAAGAAAAACTTAGCTGATGTGTTTCATCCACTGATATTTGCCTTGATAAAGTTCCTCAGTGGACAAAATACATCGGTTGAAATAAGTTTTCTTTTTTATCTTTATTCTTCTTTTTGGACCGCAACTGTGTCGGTCATTACAAGGGGCTTTGTTTTAAGCAAATCTCATGGTCCCCAGGGTCATCTTTGCTGACAGGAACATTCATGATTGGTTATTGTATTTTATTGTGGAGATTTGTTTTGTGGACAAGATGTGGTGCTCAGAGCCCTGTGCAGAAAGTGACTTTTTTATTTTGTGTTTTGCTTTCTTAGCACTCACATCCAGCCAACATATTGAATGAATCAGAAGATGTATTAACTGTGAGGAATAACATTTATCCTCTACAGTCAACACTGTGCCATGTGTCCTTGAGGATACATGGCACAGTGGAACTAGAACAGTCTAACTCAGTGAGTGAAATAAAGGGTTCAGTTCCATATTCCAATTACCTGAAGAAGGCCAGAGCGTACAATGGCTGAAATGTTGTAATAAATATGGTGACAAAGATGAGGACAATAATCCGAATAATGTAAATAATGTATCATTCAGTTTTTCTGGTTTTCTTCTCACATACTCTGCCCTCTTAAAATAAAATGTTAAAATTTGGACTCTATCCACAAAATAATTTGCCACTCTTTCAATGTCCACTTCTCATGTTTTTGTTTTTTCCCATAACAGTCTTTTTTGCTTAATCACATTCTGTAACAGAGGTTTTTTGATGAATATGCCTCACCTAAGTCTCACTGATCTAAATCAATTTTTCACAGTTGAGAACAACACTGGTTCTGTCAAAACAAATTAAGTTCCGGTGTCAAGTCAGAAGCAGTTTTACTTCTATTTCTTTTGCTCTCAATAACCAAGTGATTATCTTCAGCAGCAGTTGTTAGTTTTAAAGCTCCAGTTCTTTTTCTACCAACATTGGTGCCTTTGTAACAAATATTGCACCCCATGTCTATAAATCCTTAACTTGTTAATTTGTCTTTGAGAGTAGCATTCTTTGAATCAAATTTCAATTTCTGCTCTCACCTCAGAGTTTAGCTGCTTTCATTTTGCCATTTTATGCAAATTACTTTAAAATTAAAAAAAATAAATAAAAAAAAAAACTTTGAAAATACTGTCATAATATAAGCTTTTTTTCTTCAAACAGAGACAACTACATATGTTTTGTTTACATCATCAGTGCTGAGGTAAAATTTTGAACCTGTATTAATGTTTAATTTAGATGAAAATTTTGGTAATCTCAAAAAGTCTTCTGAGGTGTTAATAGTGAAAGCAAACTATAATGTTTCTCATACAAAATATTCATAATTTAGAAAAGTGTATTGCAGAAAGACAAATCCAAATTTGAACATTTTGGTAGTAACAGGTACCTAAATAAAGGCTGAAAAATAAAGGCAAATACACTGTAGGTATTTTATTTTAAAAAATATAAAAATATCTCATTTTAATGGTTTTTTTTAAAGAAATGCAGGGTGGGTCCAAACTTTTTGACTGTAATATATATATATATTCCAGGTAAGGTAATTTATTTTCTACAGACCTATATATACATATAAACTTTTTGACTGTAATATATATATATATATATATATATATATATATATATATATATATATGATGTAATGGATATGCATAAACCTGGGTTCCCTCTCACAGTAATATGATTGGCTGGTGTCAGCCATAAATACACACTGATGTGGAGTTACATCGACGATGACTATTGGACGCCTATTGACTACGCTTATTGCCTACCACTACAACGAGGACCAGTCCATTACAGTTACCTGGTAGATTGTCCTACTCGGTTACAGTAGTCCAAAACTACTTTGCTACTTTGAACAAATATATCCCTTTCCAGGACATATCAATATATATATATATATATATATATATATATATATATATATATATGAAGAAATATAGTCTTAAGGTGTGCTATATTTATGGGATAAAGTGCTCAATATCAGAGATAGAGTGTGTGTAAATATAAAAGTGAACATAGAAGTCAACACTTAGAGGCGACAGTCTGTTTCATGCTATATGCAATCGTCAAATTTTTACTACGTTAATAAAAACATTGATTAAAAAAAAAATAAATAAATAAATAAATAAATAAAATAAGAAACAAAAAATAAAAACAAGCAAAATAATTTAACCCAAATAAATAAAAAAACGACTTCCGGTAAAACAACCGCTATAATAGACTTCCCACAATGCACCACTGACCCGTATATATATAAATAGCCGAGAAAAATAACAGCACATGTGGTCTGACGATTGCATATAGCATGAAACAGACTGTCGCCTCTAAGTGTTGACTTCTATATTCACTTTTATATATATATATATATATATATATATATATATATATATTACAGTCAAAAAATATGGGGCCATCCTGCATTCCTTTAAAAAAAACTTTCATTTTAATCATATATATATATATATATATATATATATATATATGATTAAAATGAAAGTTCATCCATTTGTGCTCCTTATAATATGTAGAAAATAGGCCAGTTAAGGAAATTTGAAGGATAAAAAGCCAACAAAATGATACCAATGTTGTCAATAAAATTCATATTTATTACCTATTCAAGTTTGTTTAAATACAACCGACAAGATCTGTCTGTTCACATTTTTATTGTATTTTTCTAATTTTGAGATTGAAATTGTAGATAAACTGTCCAAAGATTATGTTTGTTCTGTTGTTCCTTTCAGGTATTTTTGACTGTCTCAGTCATTTTCAAGAACCATGCTTGAAAATACTTGAACAAAACAACAAAATAACCATGAATTTCTTAAAAGCTGTGTAATTTATTATGAAGAATGTTTGAACTATTTGAACGATAAACATGTATGTATGAACTTCTGTTGTTTTTTTTTATGTTTTTCCATAGGAAAGGAAGTCTAGTTATTAAATTTAATTCATTTTTTAAAAAATCCGAGCCCACAGTTTCTCCAGAATTTATTATGGATACAGTCCTTAAGATCATTCAAATCGTGTTTCCCAAAAGTCACGTCATAATTTCAGGTAAGGTAACTTATTTTCTATACATTTTTACATCTTATATTATTATAAAGAGTTTCTTTCCAACCAAAAATTTCCTAACAACTCAACAGAAAAGTACCTCTTTTATTTTTTATTTTTTTGTTTCTATCACCTGTTATATCATGGGCCATATTTCTTAAACAAATGAAAAAAATTCACTGTATATTTCAATCTCTATCTGATTACTTTTTTAAAACAGAAATGATTTAAATTTAATTCTTTTAATTTAAGAAGAATTCTTTAAATGTTTTTTCATTAATAAACTTTTAAATTAAAACTGAAATACTTTAGCCTTATAAAAAAACAACTTATTCACAGTAAAATAAAATGTAATTATGAAATGTGATTTATTTTGTATTTTCTCAGTCCAGAGTAGTTGTTAATCTTGCATATCATATTTTTGGTTTGGTTTGTTTTACGGCATATCAACCTCAGTGGGTTATTTAATGCCAACCAAATTTTTATTGCTGGTAATATGTTTTCCTTCAAAAATCTATTGCTGGGAATATTTTTCCTTGAAGAAATCTATAGCTGGTAATATTTTTTTCAAAGAATGTGGTTCCACGCTCCTCAAAACCTCCTGATCAGAGGCCTTCCTGTTGGACGTAGTTTATCATCTTACCCAAGACGCGGATGTAGTTTATTGTCTTACCCAGAACAGCATATCATATTTTACCCCTTTCTTTACTGTTTAGGCACTTATATAGTTTATATGCCTTAGATATGCTAATTAAACAGTTATTTATATATCATGGGTTCATGGCTGAGTGGTTAGAATGTTTGCTTTTCGACCATGAGATCCAAGTTTGAATCTCGTCACAGTCAATTTATCAGGAAGGGGACTTCTTGATGTCATCAGCCTATAGAGGTGATCTCAGCATGTGGCACCTTTGGAAAATGCCTGAAAACCAAACTACAGTTGACCAAAGTCTTGTGAGTGAAATTGGATAGATGGAACTATATTGTAGGGGGTTGTGTTCTCACAAAGTCGCAAGTCATCGTGAGTGTACTGGCCTAGTTCAGAAAGTTGATCACACCAGATAATGCACTCTCGCCCAGAAACTGTAACTAAGGCCTGCTCAGTAAAGTTGCTGTGGGTGTTAAACAAACACAAATGTGCCTGAGTAAGCATCTGCAACAGGGATTGGCTAGCTGTCCTAATGACATAATAGGAAGAAAGAGCATGAGCCTATAAAAACTTTATATCCTTTATATGATCGGTACAACCTGCGTCTTGTAAACATCATAGTGGAATAATTAGGATATAAAAATTCTGATTGTATTTTTACCAATGCAACCGGAAGTTATCGCAAAAAACATATTAATGAAACAAATATATTTTACAAATATATAATTTGAATTTATTGCATATAATTTTAGTGAAACAAAGTACTAATATTAAATGTGATGGAATTAATCTGATGAATATTATCAATGATAACACTTTTAATTTGCATAATAGCCTTTTAAATAATGACCATAAGTATATGAAAGTTACTCTGAAGTCTAAGCTAACAGGGGTTGCCAGGCAGTTAATTTCGTCCAACTATCGCAAATTTTAAACCTACATATGGCATACAAGATGCAGGGTCATTTTAAAAGATATTTTTAGTAAAAAAAAAAAGGTGTGCCTTATATGCCATCAATCGGTAGTTTTATAGTTCAATATCATTTGAGAAAAGAAAGGAAATGCAAGTGACTAATGTAAATAGCTTTTTGTTATTTTACTGATATTCACCTGATAAAAATATATGCATATTTATGTTTAATTACTAAATATTTGAAGATATTTAATGTTCAAATATTTTTTTTTACAGTAAGGTTCACCCAGTACAAGTCCAACTTGAAGTAGAGGATTACATTAATATATATACATGGATAAGAGTTGAAGATAATGGTTAACTCTAGACTTGAACAGGTTAAGATTGTAGTGATCAGGGAAACATCCTCTTGGGAGTCTGTTCAACAGAGTAGTGGTTTGTGGAAAGAAACTGTTTGAGTGCAATTTACTCCCTACCAATAGAATATGAAGGGAAGGTGGGTGGTTTGCTACCATATGAATGGCATGGCAAGTCCTAACCATGAAGGTTAGATTTGGTAGAACCAAGGAATGTAGTTTGTACAAGCACTTTCCAAGAAAGTAGCAATAGAGCTGTGAGAGACTCGCCACATCCTGCCGGTGAGAGAGGGATTGGAGGGTGGAAAATAATTTGTAACCCACAAGGACTGAGAGGCGCTCATGGTAGAGCTTTATTGTCAAAATGGTTATGATGAATGAGGTGTGATATGAATGAAAGTGGAAGTACTAACTGAAAAGTATACAGATGAGGAATATAAATAATAACTGATCCAATACAAGGTTCGAGAACCACTCCAGGTAGAGGTTTATTGTCAAACTTGTTATGTTGAATGAGGTGTGATATGTGAAAGTGGAGATAGTAGAATTTAAAGATTATGTGACTAAGAAAAATAGATATCATCTGATCTCTGACTTGGAGAGGTGAAGATTGCAATGTTAAGCAATGTATCCATGTAGGAATATGTTCCACAAAGCAGCAGTTCTTGGGGTAAAAAACTGTCTAAATGGAACTTTCTCCTTGCATTTGAAATGCAGAGGAAATGAGAATGATTCAACTACATGGAAGTAGCATGCAATCTCCTAATTGTAAAAGTCTGAACTGGTGGAACTAAAGAACGTATAGCTCATCTATGGAAATAGAAATAGAGTTGTAATGTTGGGAATAAGTCTTCCTATCATCATCATAACTGTAGGGCAGATCCGAATGCAGAAGCCACACTAACTATTTTCCACAGTGGTCTAAATCAATGGGACATGCAGTCATTGTTAATCTGGGCCTCGACCAATCCAGCATAGTTATATTTTGCTTCACTTGCTTCATAATCCTTTTGGTGGGCTTGTAGATAACTTGGTGGTGCTCATCTCCTCTCCAATACTATATAGACTAGACAGTATTAATGATTTTGAACTCTATCAAGGCTGGAAAGTCATGATTGTACATCTCCAGCCCTGATGTGACAGCAATAGTCCATGTTTTTGCCTAATCTTATTGCAAAAAACCAATATTATTAGCTCAGATCAAAATGGTATATTTATTATGTAGATATTAGTACATTCTGAAAATATTATCAATATTAGTTGGTTGATACCAGTTTTATTGTGAAGATACTAACTAGTATAATAAAATTTGCCATCACATATTCATCACCTTGAAAGTTGGGCACCCCGACATGGTGTAATGGTTAGCAAGCTTGTCTCCCCAGATCAATTATGACTGAGTAGGGAGTTCAATCCTCACTGAGTGCCCCATACTTTCAGCATTGTGCCTCATCTAAGCTATGCTTAAAGTTTTGCCCTTGGAATTGAAGTCAAAATGTCAAAAATGGATTCTGTAGCATCGTAATGTTTGTCCAACCATTCCTTTAGGAACCCCCCCAAAAAAAAACATCATGAAATTAGAATGAGAAATTCTCCCTTCTGCACTCCTTTTAATAGACTTAGCATCATTGTTTGTTTCAATTAAATACAATATTTTCACCCCAAGCCAAGTGTAAGTGCCACTAGAAGCACATAAGGGGTTACGGAGAGTGAGAGTAAAGAGAGGATGTTTGAGGAAAGAATAAAGAGAAAGACAGGGATCAAGATCAAGGCATCAGAAGGTTTCAATTGACATTACATTTGAATATTTGAAGATTATAGTTATCAGGGAAGCAAGTAAGAGGAAGGGAGTTGCACTGTTGGGAAGTGCAAGAGAAGAAGTGGTTGGAGTAGAAGAGGTGGTTACATTTAACTGTTTCACCATTGAAAGAGTGGGACCGAGATGCCAACCTAGTGGCACACTTAAATTCATGCAGTTAGAATACCAGTGAAAGTAGCTCGTCAGAGCACTTGCCATGAAAATATTTGTAAAAAAGACAGAGAGAAGCCACATCATGTCTGTGAGAAAGTGACTGCAGGCGATATGCCAGATCAGGACATATCAATATTGCATATTTTCTTCTGACAATCATTATCATCCAGACGAGAGTTCTACAGACTTACACTGGTAACAAATTTAAAAAAGGATTCAAAATCTATATAAAAAAAATTCCTCTTGCTACTTTCACTACTCTATTGCTATTTCTATACGAAATGTTCTGACAAACTACAGTCCTTAGTACTACCAGTTCTAACATTCATGGCTAAAACCTACAATGCTATGTACATTGTAGTGAACCACTCTCATTCCATTCACATTCTTTTGGTGAAATGTAATTTCCACTCAAACAGCTTCTTCCTATGAACTGACACTTTGTGGGACCAACTCCCAAGAGGATGCTTCCTCAATCACTACAATCTTAACATGTTCAAGTCTTGATTTAACTACTATCTTCCCCACATATCCATATAAACTTTGCCTTTTACTCTTTAACTTTCTACCTTGAGTGGCTCTTGGGCTTTATACAGGGTAAAAATTATTGTAAAAAATTATTTTTATATGAAATTAAAGAACATTATAAAATATGTGTTACTTCCTACTTTAGACTCAACAACATCAAGTACATTGTCAACAACAATGGTCACAACAACAACACCATTGGAGATAACTACAACATCAACAGAAGCACCATCCCCAACCACAGTCACTACTGTGGCAGTGACCACCACATCACCAACCACCGCATCACCAACCACCACAGCAACAACCATGAGTTCCTCCTTGAAGCCTTCAACAGCAATAACAACAACAAAAGCCATATCTTCATTATCCATGACAACGACATCTCCAAAATCACCTGGGACCATAACCACAACAAAAACAACTGCAGAAAAACAAAGTTCACCTGCAGCAGGTCCAGGTAAAAATACTTTTTAATTATCTAATATTCTGAAATTAGGTAAAATATCATGTGGCAAAGTTTAATCTAAGACCAAGCAAAAGAAAAAAAATGGTGTGTCAAAAAGATATTTTTACTTTTGATTTTGTTATTACCACATACTCCCTTGCTAAATTTCACTGATTTTCAAAGCTATTTTTAGAATTTGAATAATGCCATAACAAAACTGTCTTTATAATATGCTAAGTAATAAATATTTCATTAGAGTTCTGTCTATATTCCTGGAGCAATGGATAGCGGCTAGGATTGAGGAATCGGAGAGCCAAGTTTGAATTCCAGTCAAATCCATTACATTCACTTATGTACTAATACTGTTGGGAAAGGTATGAATCCTCTTCTTCTCTCCCTAGCTATGGATAAATAGCAGGACAGACCAACTGGTCTACCGCAGAAAGAAATGACAACCTACTGCGGGAAAAAAATCTGCCTCGTCAGTTATGTATCAGAAGATACATGATCACCTAAGCATGTATCATGCATGGCACATAACTGTAACTATATTCCTGACATGAGGCATTGTAACTATTTACATTGTTTGGACTGTTGTCCTCATCTTTATTGTCATATTCACAACGTTTTGGCTGTTGTACACTCCAGCCTTCTTCCAGATCTGTTTATATTTCTGAGATGTGGTATTGTAACTGTTTACACTATTTACTTTGTTCAAACTGTTGTCCTCATCTTTATTGTCATATTCACGATATTTCAGCCATTGTACACTCTGACCTTCTTCAGGATCTGTCTATATTCCTGAGATGCAGTATTGTAATTATTTACATTGTTCAGACTGTTGTCCTCATCTTTATTGTCATATTCATGACGTTTCAGCTGTTGTACACTCCTGTCTTCTTCAGGTGATATACACGTTGTGATGGGCAAATTGTCACCGTTTTATCTTTTTAATGTTGCACATGTGCATTGTTTGTTTTTGATTTTATTGACTGCACAGTATAGTAGGATGTGTTGGACACTATGATGCAATTGACTCTAGCAGAAATTTGAAAATGGCATGCTTTACTGCTTGGTATTCACATCAGAAGCTCCAATATGAACATTTCAGAGTGTTTGCCCATCAATTTGAGGACAGTGCAGAGGATTCAGAAAGTGTTGGATGTCTAATGTTGATTACAAAGGTATGGTAGCTTGGAAAACTCATTCTGATCTTTCTGATAAGATAAGAACTCCCAAATTTGTTGGTGAGGGCCGCAGACTCAATACGCCTACATCGTGTGACTTTAGGAGGTAGTTCTGTCCTGGGTCAAGAGGGTGGCTGCTGAAAGATTTTATGTCTGGCAACACGACTCTGCAACATGCCACACAAGCAAGAGAACCCAGTCATTGCTGTCAGACAATTTATCTATTGTACCCTGTACATTGGAATTTTAAATTTAAACCCTTTTTTAATCCACTGGAGTAGATTGTTCTAGTTCCACATGCCATGCATCTACTGGATATCTCAGTTTCAGTTATTTCCCTTTGGTAACTCAATTCTCCAATTTTTGATTTACCTCTGCTGTGGCCAGGTATTGAACTCACAACTCTTTGAGTCAAGTCACTGGATTACTTCAATCAGCACTTTTATCAAACTGGGCCATATATCCATGGGGACTGAATGTTGAGCGAATTAATTTTTGAGACATATAAACCTAATGTTTCAGTTTCATTTTTTACCAAAGCTCATATTATAATTTTTTGTTATTGTTGTTTTTCTCTTGCAATCTGTATTACTAATTCCAAAATTGTATTCATGTTATTTGGAACTGAAACTCTACCCCAGAGAACTAAATAAAGGGTTCAGTTCGAAATTCCAATGTATATCACCTGAAGAAGGCCAGAGTGTATAATGGCCATAAATATAGACAATAAACATGGGGACAACAGTCTGAACAATGTAAATAGTGTTCATTAGAGTTTATTCAGATATTTTTCTATAATCTTGTAAATGCCCTACACACAAGCTGCTAGTGGCCCACTGGCGGGCTGCTGGTGGCAACACCAGTGGTCTTTGGTGGCAGCCACCAGCAGGCCACCGGTGGGCCTCTAGGGGTCTGCTAGTGGTAATATTGCTGAGAGAAACACACTGGCGGTCCAACAGTGGGCCACCAGCCGTAAACACTAGCGGCATACCACCCAGTGGCTGATTGGTGGCTTGCATGTAGGGTTGTTTCAATTTTGACAAGAATCTGACTAAATGGTAAGTATATAAGACATTTTGGAAAAGTTTTATTTTGACAATGCTTCAAGGATCAAACAGCTTCATCAGAAAAATATCTTTTATATCAACCAAATCCACATTGGTGAAATTTTTTTCTGGTGACAATGTTTGATCAGTAAACATGTCAAAATAAGAATTTTCCAAATGTTCTTATATATTTACCAATCTTGTAAATATAAAATTATATAGTTATAACAAGCTATAAGAATATTCTCATAATCTTGTAAATACATAATTTATTATTTTAGGTCACAAATTAAATTCTATACTCTTGTAAAAATATTGTTTTCACATCATTTTTTCATCTCAAATAAACAATTGAATAAATAAAGTGTTTAACATTTTTGTTGTCAGTTCTTTAGAAAAATATATAAATTCAGTTTCATATGTTATGGTTTTATTTAAATTCTATAAATAACTTTTTAAAACAATAACAGTTATCAAGCAAGTATACAGTAATAACAGTGTCAAGAGGAATATGTCATTTTTGACGCACCTTTTTATTATCTTTTTTTCTGCCATGTCCTAAGTTAAACTTTGCCTATCATGTTTTCTTTCATTCAGACTAATATCCTTATCTCCATTGCTTTCAGCACAGCATCTGGACTGGTCAGCTCTCTGTTCAGCAAACTAATCTGACTTTTAACGCCAAAAGAACAGACAACCTGGTAAATAGATTCTTGCTGACACAAGAAATGGATTGTTGCACATAAAGCAATAATGAACAACATTTTTGGTTCAATTCCAAAGAGAAATAACAGCTGTGATAAAAAAAAAGGAATTATTCTTCTATACCAAATAAAAATTTTGAAGTGAAACAATAAAAAAATTAAAATTAAAGTCTCCTGAAGTTTACTTTAACAAAATATTCACTAAATACCAAATAGAGAGCAGACCATCCAAAACTTTGACTTTGCTTCCTAAATACGAGAATGATTTCACATACTCCAGGTTGTTGCTGCCAATATCTACATATAGATATGAGCATGCTAAAAAAACATATATATATGCACATATACTTTCACGTACATATATATTTCTTTCTCAGGTGTTATAAAAACAGTTCTCAATGTTATATAACAGAGCTATTAAGTATATATTAGTGACTATGCATAATACGTCAGTATTTTGCACCTGAAGATTGCACATTTGCATGAAACTCTGAGTTGTGCTATCAATGTTGGATATTATGTATATTCACTAATGTATATATATTCCTTCTTTTAGATTATATATGAACTAGAAATATTTGTGAAAATTTCAGTTTTCCTATTTTATTTTTCTGATATATGTTAATTCTTCTATTGATGATTTGGTGAGTTCTATAACAATAAAATATCCATAAAAATTCCCCTATCACATTGTTAAATATTTGAGCTCAACCACTTTAACAAAATATTGTGCTAACACTGGTAAATATGAATGCAGGTCATTGCTTTAAGAAGTAAGGGGGTACAAATGAAAAGATTTCCATTTCACTGGCACAGGCGTTAAACACTTCTATCTTCCGTTCTTTCTTTCTTTCTTTCTTTTCATTTTCTCACTGAAACCAAGCATGTTTGATATGTCTTTTCCGTCTTTCCTCTCAATCAATATGGAATAGTCTATTATTTATGAGGTATTGACAGGAGTCATTAAATATGTCTATCTTCCCTTCTTTCTGTTTGTCTTGCTTTCTTTCTTTCATTTTCTCACAGTCTGATGTCTTTTCCATCTTTCCTCGCAATCAAAATGGAATATTCCATCATTTATGAAGTATGGCAGGGCGTAACAGTCGTATTAAGGGAAGGGAAAAGCTGAATTAGTATAAGATAATACAACGCGTTTTGGATCTATATATGTTTTAATTATTTTTTCATGTCTGTTCTTTGGACATCAAATTAAATTGAAAGAATTTAGAAGCTTTATAGGAGGCAAACACTTTTTTTCTTTACTTGTGGAATTTACAATAAAGTGAATTATTTTAAATCATTTAATCAAACAGCATTTATTATTCTTTTATTTAATAATCTTTTAAACAAAATGATTTCTAAAAATGTAATTTGAAATTCTTTACAATTGCATACGATTAATGTTATTTTCCTTTTTAATTATTTTTTAAGCCACAAGTAAAACAACAACAATACCATCAGGTAAGACATTTCTTTACTTTTCAAAGGCTTTCATTTACCGTACTCATCAAGCAATAAGATACAACCAACCACCTAAATATCAAATTTACTGGTATAGAAAGCTAAACAACACAGACTTCAGCTGTTGTGATTCTAGGATTAATAAGAAGCCAACTAATCTTTAAGAAAAATACTTTTTTTTTCCTTCTTTTTTTTTTTTTTTTTTTTTTTTTTTTAAATGCAGAACAACTGAAAACTTTTCAGAGACTGACTTTTTCTCACATACGATTTTTGATACTGGGATTTTTGACAAAATCTAAAGAAGAATCTGCAATGCTGTCGATCTTCACCTGGCATTTCAGTTTCAGTCACTTCCCATCCTCCAAATTGTAGCTTTCCATTATCTTTTTTTGTAAATACTTTCATGGTAACTTTTCTCAAAAGTACATTTGACTTTGGTACATTGACTTTATGAATTTGAGCATAGTCTTAGATTCAAATAACTTGGTGCAGTCATTAGCCAAAATGGATCCAAGCTGGAAGTCAATGCAAGAATTGTGTTGACAACAATTGCAATGGCACAGTTGAAACGGAACTGGAAAGACAAAAAGCTCACCCTCAAAAATAAAATGACATCCTCTTGTCAGTTCTCCTGCATGCAAGCTACAGAGATGAGATACTTTATATGACTGCTTGGTATTTCCTACACAGACCATGTCATGAATGAAGAAATCTACAGAAGAGTGAATCATCAGATAAATGGCTATAAAAGCACGTTGAACACCATAAAGAAGGT
This sequence comes from Acanthosepion lycidas, assembly GCA_963932145.1. NCBI lineage: Eukaryota > Metazoa > Mollusca > Cephalopoda > Sepiida > Sepiidae > Acanthosepion > Acanthosepion lycidas. The sequence continues at coordinate 19,673,129 of OZ010583.1, read as the reverse complement.
GAAGCAGAAGTAGGATGACCACGTAATCAGATTATGAGGCCTCTCCAAGACCATCCTACAAAGAACAGTACAAGGAGGAGGAAGAAGAAGAAAGTAAGTGAGTGTGAAACAATGTTGTCGAATGGACCAGTGAAAATTTTATCCACACCCTGGCACTGACCAACAGCCATGTTGGGTGTGTTAGATATTTAACTGCTCTGTACCTCAAGGAGCTCCCAAACAGAAAATAAAGAGGTACTAGTAACAAGAAGAGAGGATATGAAATACTTTTACCACATGTATCACAACATAAAACAAAAGACACAACAAACAATAGTTTATTACTTACAAGATATCTGTGTCCTTGTGAGGATTTTTGCTACCTCTCAGCATTGGGTTATGGTGCCTGGTTTTTATATTAACTCTGGACTTCTCAATACAGTGTCTGGTCCTTGTCACTGCCAAACTCTCTTTGCCTCTAGGAGAGACCAAGATGCAGGGTGGGGGTTGTCATGTGACTGTTTGGAACAGGAATTTATGAGATACCAAAATAAATTTTGTAGCACACTGTATCCCTACAGCCAGATCAAATCAAGGCATCTTGTTGAGCAAGCCACCATGCAGTGGGACAGAACAAGGTGTAGGACTAGACTGGCAGCTATGTCTCATAATTTTGCTGTTGAAATTGCTAGTTGTAACCATATGTTCTAGGTTAACAGTTTCATCTCTTGCATTTCATGCTTCTGGCTTCTTGCTCTCTTGTCAGCTACAATCTTCAAAAATATAAATGCAGTGTCAACCATAGTCATCTGTCTGCTTAAATCCTGTTCTTTTATTATCTGCTCTCCTCAAAGTTTTTCTCACATTCTTTCACTCTCAGTAACCTCTTGCATCTTAGTGGCTTTATTGCCTTACTTGAAATGAAATGATTAAAACAAAAAAACAAAGCAGAGTACCATCAAGGGATCATTTTATTCCACTTCAGCTCGAATCTGTGGATTTATCTATCAAATAGCTACTTCTACATTAGGCTAAAAGAGCAGTATATTCAAACCATTATACATCTGTAAGGTTTAAGCTTTTCTTATCATTGCTCACTTGCATTACTGCCACTCTATCACTCACCCTGTTTCTTTTACTTTGTTTTCTACAATAAGAAACTAAATTTAATTGACTTGGTTTCAGTATTGACTGTTTTGCAGTTCATGAATTGTCGTAGGAGCCTTAATTTTGAGCTATATTGTGTTGAGCATGGCTGGAATTCAAGTGAGTGATTTTCCAATTTTAAAAGACTTTCAGCATTCTGTTACCATTGTTAAACAAGGCAAAGTTGTTGGTCATGGAGAGCTGTTTGAGGCCCAGAGCCTCTTTTATAACAAGAGAAATGATTTAAAAAGAACTCTAGTGTTTTTGACCAGTATCTTTCTTAAGAGTCATTGTAGATTATAGACTGATAGATGTTTTTCTAAATCTAAACTGGCGATGACCAATATAGTGTATCCATTTCACTGCTTAGTACAAGAACTGTGTTTCTTGTCATCAATCAATTACCTATATCAGACATACAACCACCTCCTTGAGTAGACGACTCACATGTCCCTTATCAGAGCAAAGCACTATAAAAAACATAATAAAAATAAAAACTAAATAAAATTTTCCTTCTTAGTCATATTTGACAAAAGACATATATCAACATGGAAGTACAGTAGAGTAATGGATAGCAGCTTGGATTGAGAAATTGAAGAGCTGAGTTTGAATTCCAGTTGAGCTCATTACATTCAGTTACATGTTAATACCCTTGGGAAAGGTATGAATCTATATCTCTTCTGCACTCATATATGGGTTGATAACAGGACAGACTGGCTCCTATAGCCTTGGGTGGCAACCGTCTAGGAAAGGGACAATTTAGAACCTGAGGAGGGTCATTTGGGGACCTTTTGGCACACTGTGCACAATTTCTCTGTATTTGGCTCTTTGAAAAAGTGCAATTGTTTCTGCACAAGCCTTCACTGCGATAATCAAATCATATATATGAGTAGTTTGGCTGTTTGGTTCTAAGAACAGAGCTGCTGGAACCTCATACATTGAAAGACAATAGGAGAGTCTTCCATGTATAAAACAACAATCACTAGAATTATATTTTGTTAGGGTAATACTGGATGATAATGGATTTAAAGCAAATAGTTTTTTTTAATTATAGGGCTTGATATCTAGAGATAGATCATTAATAATAAAAAAAAAAAAATGTAAATTTGTTCACTAAGCTGTTCGATATACCAACACTGGGTATCATTATTTACACTATTTATATTAGGACTACTCTCCTCATTTTTGTTGTTATTATCACAACATTTCAGACATTTTACTCTCCAACCTTCCTCAGGTCAGACAGCAGCAGTTGCAACTGTAATTACTAACTTTGATTCAGGCCATAAGTCAAATTCCAGTCAATAGACCAATTTGGGCTGAAAGTCCAATTTGGACCAAAATTCCAATTCAGGTCAAAAATTAATTTCTTCAAATCACACACACTGCTGAACTTCAAAACCTCATATCCCGAAACTTCTCACTTTAACTCTGATTTCTTGGCATTTCGAAGAAATAAAATTGAATTCCTCAATTCACAAAGTTTGGGGGATTTTAAAATTAATTTAAAACAAAAAAAAATTTAAATTCACAGTTTTTATGTTACTTTAAACTCAATATAAATTATAAACTTAAAATCACTCATTTTTTTCGGTTATTTTAAAATTTGAATTTTTAACTGTCCCCTCTTCATCCAGACGCAAATCCCAATGCAGGATGTTCAAGCACCAGATGAAAGGCAGATTTTCAATCCTGGAATCATCCTGATTCCAAAATGGTAAAATATGTCTATGTATAGCAAATGTGGCCCAAGACAGAATTTACCATCTATATATTTAGATTAGTTTCTGTTTCATTGAAATTTTTGGATTCTGAAAATGCAAACTCTTCCCACCTTAGTTACAAGTAATTATTATTAGAATAAGAGAAATTTTGCATTTTGGAACTATAGTCAATAAGATCCAGTGGTTACCATGACCTTGAAGCCAAATTTTGCATTTTCCATGCCAGTTTCAACTTGCTAGCCAACTTGCCAATTTCCTGAGCCATGGAAAATGGAATAGACTTAATGAGTTTCTAATTCTTAGACCATTGATCCTTCCGGAGAAAAATATTCAAAAAGAACTTCTAATTTATCCATTTTCCAGTTAGAAGGCAAATGATGGTGGCATCCAAATGTCTACATTTCTTGACTTCAATGTAAGATAGCAGATAATTTTTCTGCTGCTTGTTCAAACCATCTCCTCTTGGGCTTCCATAGATATTTTCAGCCATCTTAGAAATCTTTTCTTATTTATTTGGCTCAGTTCCACACTACTTAAAGTTATGGCTGCTCAATTTCCATCTGGTCTATTGTGTAAGTATAATCTATTATTTTTGATGTTCTTATTAAACCAAACAAGCAGCACATGGAAATTATAGTATCGTTTAAAACTTTATTGTCTGCAATTGGAGTTTACAATTACAAAAATACTAGATTTTCATAATTTGAAAATCTGTTTTTTAAAAGAATTGCATTGAATTTTCTGAGACTGTTTTTTATTATAAAACATGAATTGTATTTTATGAAATTCTATAAAATCTTTTTTTTCTCTCTATCTTTGATAACTGACACGTTTCAGTGAAACTTTTATGAGTTTTATAATATTTTTCTTTTGCATGATTTCTTTTTTAAAATCTTGTTTTATTCTAAATTCATTTCATATATCAAATGGCAGATTGATTATAAGCCTGTTTATATTTTAGATAACATACCATTTTTTATTTTAATTCTAACATTCTTTATAATACTGACAACCAATATCTAAGCTGCTGCTGATACTACTACTGCATCATCATCACAACCAACATCATCATCATATTATTACACTCTGCCAATACCTCATAAATAATGGACTATTCCATTGGGGATGAGAAGACAAAAGACATATCAAAGAACACTACTTGGTTTCAGTGAGAAAATAAGGAAGATAGAAGTGTTTAACACCAGTTTCAGTGAAATGGAAAAAGTAGTCAATTTCAAATTTTTTTCATTTGTACCCCCTTACTTCTTAAAACAATGACCAGCATTCATATTTTTGACTGTTATTGTAGTACTTTGTTAAAGTTATTAAGCTAAAATATCTAACAATGCAGCAGAGGAATTTTTATAGATATTTTATTGTCATGGAATTTGTCATGAGCTTATTCAATCATTAACTTAAGAATTAAGATTCATCAGAAATTTTCTATAATAGGAACTGAAATTTTTATGGGCTAAAACTAGTTGTTGTTCTTTTTCTTTTTCTACTTATTATTATTATTATTATTACTACTACTACTACTACATCAGCAGCATCATGGGCTAATATGCTTTTTGTTGTTACTATTAATTATTTTATTAATAGTGTGATTCCATCTTATTATTGTTTTCATCTCAACACTCTAGGTCAATACAGCCAACCACTGCCATAACAATAACTGATAAAAACTTCATCTAAAAATTTCAAAAGATAAAACAATACCTAATTTGTTGAGGAATTTTTCTTTTAATGGTAAAATATAACAAATCTGTTAATTTTGTAGTAGAGACATGGTAACTTAAATGTTCTTTCATGACTGAATTAGCAATCTATTATTGTTGTATGGATTATCGCCCCTTATACGTATTCTGTATTTAAATAAGTCCAGCTCGGACACACTCCATTCTAAATCGAATCGAATAAAGCTTCAGATAAGTTATACCAACGTTCGTCTTTTCACTACAATTATATAACTATTTTTAAAATTCTTGTGTTTTAGATTATCAACAAATTAATAAATAATTGTGAAAATTAATATATTTTTACTGATTTAATCAATAAATCAAACATTATTTTTGATTGTTTGTTATTTGAGTTTTACAACTACTTGATAAATAGATCAAGTAAAAAAATAAAAATAAATAATTTTGATAACACACATAATTTAACTATATTGATCTATGAATTTAATAGAACCAAGATTACTAAGTAGTGGAGGAAAAAATGTTTTCAGCCTGACCAACCCAGCAGAATTTGATCAAATTTCAGATTTTGTTGGGATGAGCCTTTTGGTCAGGCTGAGAACTTTTCAGTAACTTCTCGTATATATAAAAACTAAAAAAATAGAAAGTTTATTGTTGTTGTTGTTGTTGTTGTTATTGTAATAGCCATAGTAGTCGTGGTAGTAGAAGAATAAAAAGAAAAAAGAATTGAAAAGGAAGAAGTAGGCAGGAAGAGAAAAAAGGAAAAAACTTAAAAGAAGAAAAAGAATACAGATAAAAAAGAATGAAAAGGAAGAAATGAAAAAAGAAACTGGCGAAAAAGAAGAAAGTGAATGAAAAGAAGTAAAAAAAAATGAAAAGTAAAAGGAAGAAAGAAGAAGAAAAAGAAAGAAAAGAAAAGAAAAAGGAAGAAATGAAAAGAGAAAGAGAGAAATGAAAGAAAAAGGAAGAAAAGAAAAAGGGAGAAATCAAAAGAGAAAGGAAGAAATGAAAAGAAAAAGGGAGAAATGAAAAGAGAAAGAAAGAAAAGAAAAGAGAAAGGGAGAAATGAAAAGAAAAAGGAAGAAATGAAAAGAAAAAGGGAGAAATGAAAAGAGAAAGGAAGAAATGAAAAGAAAAAGGGAGAAATGAAAAGAGAAAGGAAGAAATGAAAAGAAAAAGGTAGAAATGAAAAGAGAAAGGAAGAAATGAAAAGAAAAAGGTAGAAATGAAAAGAAAAAGAATGAAAAGAAAAAGGGAGAAATGAAAAGAGAAAGGAAGAAATCAAAAGAAAAAGGGAGAAATGAAAAGAGAAAGGAAGAAATCAAAAGAAAAAGGGAGAAATGAAAAGAGAAAGAAAGAAAAGAAAAGAGAAAGGAAGAAATGAAAAGAAAAAGGGAAAAATGAAAAGAAAAAGAAAGAAAAGAAAAAGGGAGAAATGAAAAGAGAAAGGAAGAAATGAAAAGAAAAAGGGAGAAATGAAAAGAAAAAGAAAGAAAAGAAAAAGGGAGAAATGAAAAGAGAAAGGAAGAAATCAAAAGAAAAAGGGAGAAATGAAAAGAGAAAGGGAGAAATGAAAAGAGAAAGGAAGAAATGAAAAGAAAAAGGGAGAAATGAAAAGAAAAAGAAAGAAAAGAAAAAGGGAGAAATGAAAAGAGAAAGGAAGAAATCAAAAGAAAAAGGGAGAAATGAAAAGAGAAAGGGAGAAATGAAAAGAGAAAGGAAGAAATGAAAAGAAAAAGGAAGAAAAGAAAAAGAAAGAAAAGAAAAAGGGAGAAATGAAAAGAGAAAGGAAGAAAAGAAAAAGAAAGAAAAGAAAAAGGGAGAAATGAAAAGAGAAAGGAAGAAATCAAAAGAAAAAGGCAAAAATGAAAGAAAAAGGGAAAAATGAAAAGAGAAAAAGGAAGAAAAGAAGAAAGAGTGTAAACAAATGAAAGAAGGAAAACTAACGATAATCCTTGAATTAAAAATTGGCCATAGTTTATCAGTTTTGTCCATCATAAAATGAAAGAAAGAAAGCAAAATGAAAGAATGTCTATCCTAGATATTTTAAAGCTACTTCTCACATACATTTAACTCGTAATGTTGTGAAACATCAATGATTCTTCCTGTGGTTATTTTGAATATTGGGTCTTTCACTAATCAAATATCCTAACTCTGGTACACCTACTAGGATGGAGCTTGTGTCCTGCTAGTGCTACCTCACCTGAGATTCTCCTCACCTCCTGACAACTAAAAAGCAACCTCTGCTGCCTCTGCAGCTATTTTGATGATACTTTACATTCTTCCACCAACTCAGATATTTCTTTCAATAAACCCTTTCTCAATTCACAGTTTTTGTATAAAGATAATCGAGTGAGTGTCCTAAGGAAAAACACAAATTCACAGAAGGTTTATGTAATTTCAAAATGATACTGTTTCTCTTCTTCTAGGGTTACTTTTAAAGCTTCATAATTTAAACTCACAAAAGTTTTATTTTTTAAATTTTAATTAAATTTTTAATTTTTTTTTTCTAGAAATAACAAAATCCTGGCAAACTTGGACGTTTGAGGCCACAAATAAACCAGAGTATCAAAAGGTTAGTTTTTCCTTTGATAATGCAATTATTTTAATGACCTTCACACTTCAGCAATGTTTACTGTTTTAAAAAGTCATGATTAGAATTGTAATAAAACCTAAACATATGACGAAAATGAATTCTAACATATTTTTTGTTCATGAGAATTTACAACAAAATATGAAACATTATTTATTTATTAGTTTGTTTATTTACAAGAATAATTTTATATTTACAACATTCTAAAAATTAATACAATTAAAACTAATACAAGGTTATATTGATTATTTACCAATTTATAAAAAAATAAATATGAAAACAATTTTTTATTCATAAATTTATAAACATTTACTAAATTATAAAAATATGTGAACCAACTATAAGGAAATCCTTATTATTTACCATTTTATAAAGTTTGAATCAATCACAATTAGCCAATATTTTGCCAACCATTTCAATAAACAATATTGTAAATAAGCAATCTAATAAACAAATAGTGTTTATTATTTTGCTGTTAATTTTCAAGAGGAAAGAAAATGTATAAATTCACTTTATTGTGTTTAGGTTTTATTTCAATTCTAATCATCATTTTTTAAAGTGATAAACATTGCCAAGGAGTGAAGGTAGTTAAAATAATAGCAGTGTCAAGGGAAAAAGCTGTCCTTTTGACACTCCATGTTTTTTTGCAGCCACAAAGGTCCAAGTTTGTTCAAATACCTTTCTTAAATGGCAATATTTTGAAATTCCTTTTTTAATGTTTCCTTCCTTCATCTTTTTAAGATAGCAGCAAAAACAAAGTTTGAAATACATTGCAAAAACTAAAATTCATTTTCTCTGAAAGCTGTGATCATGTTCAGTGAATTGTTGGCAACTTAAAAGACAGATATGTTGTTTTATGATTGGTTCACTATGTCATAACAGACAAATTTTTCTTGTCAGAATCTATCTTAGACATCTTAGACATTTTCTTGGCAGAATCTATCTTAGACATCATATTGCTGCTACATCTGGTCTGGTGCTTTCTGCTATGTATTTCAAGATTCTTGATAAAATCCAAAGAAGAATCTGCAATGTCATTGGTCCTGACCTGGCATCTCAGTTTCAATCACTTTCCCACTGCCATCACATAGCTTCCCTATGCCTTTTCTATAATTATTTTTATAGAAATTTTTCTGGTAACTTTTCCTCTTTGGTATGTTGCAATTTATGAATTTAAGCACAGTACTAGATTGGCAGCAAGTCAGTTTACAGTTGAAATGGCTAGATGTAACCATAAGTTCTTTGCTAACAGTTTCTCCTGATGCACTTTTTGCTTGAGGAAATCTCTTCCAGTTTCTTGCTTTCCAGTAAACTTTGATCTTCAAAAATTTAAATTCAATGTCTATCATTATCTTCTGTCTTCTTAATTCTTGTTCATTTATTTTTCTCTCTCCTTAATAATGCTTTTCTTTCCCCATATGCTCTCACACTCAGTAACCCCTTGCATCATAGTGGCTTTATTGCCTTGATTGGGGTGAAATGATTAAAAAAAAATTTAACTGAATATCAAAATTTAAAAAAAAAAACATTTTATTAATTTTCATTCAATCTGTAAAATATTTAGAAATATTTTCCTTTTCTGTACTTTATTCTAGTCAATTAATTTTCAATAATTATTTTTTAAAAAGAAGTAATTTATCAAAATGTTAAGCATTTTCCAAATCTGCCAAAGCTCAATTCAAACAATGATAATTTTTTAATTAATTTTTCTCTTTTTAATTTTTATTTACATTACATTTCTTTTATTTATTTCTTTTCATTATTGCTTTCTCTTCTATTTTTGAACAGTTTTTTAATACAACGAATAATTTCATTTAAATTAACTACATTACTTAAAATGATTACTTCACTACTTATATAAACATCTTAGTTGACAATAATATAAGTGATAGATGACTATAAAAAAGCACTGTTGATTATTTATGACTAACGTGTTTAAATAATGTTGTTTGTGTCACATAGCAATAATTGTAAGTAAAATGGTGCAATAAAATAAGTAACCAAGTAATCGTTTTAAGTTCTCCTAATATTAGTTCCATTTTGTAATGTTTATTTTACTTTTATTGAATGACATAAACTTTTTTAGTATCCTTACTATCACTATATTAATCCAAGCGTCTTTTTAACATTTGCCTATATTTTATTTTTATAATTTTCTTATTTATTAATTATAACAACATTTTTTATAGACGAGGACATATTTTCAAATTTGTTGGAAAAGCATTCAAGTCATAATGATATTTTGTTTCGTTTACTACTACTCAATTTGTTTTATTATTTAACTATCAAATATTTTTAACAAAAATAATAATAAAATGTTCTCATATATTTGATGGTAATTTTATACTTTTATTCCTTTTATTATTTATTTATTTTTATTATTATCATTTTTAAAATATATATAATAAAACATTTGCTACATTTGATGGGGAACTGTTTACTCTGACATACAGCATTAAATATATATGTGTTTATGCATGTATCTATACACTTCAAGTAGATGAAATACATCAGCCCGGGAGGTTAGTTCATCTAAGAAAAGGAAAACTGATTTTAAACCTCTACTGCCTTGCAGTCAAACCCAATCATGGGAAAGGTTTCTGGGAGTAAACCTTTAGGACGTCTCTAGAGTCTGCAGAAATTCAAATTCCAATTTGATGTCTGGCATGGTATAATTCACTTCATGGTTTGAAAGTGATGTAATGAATATGCATACACCTGCGTTCTCCCTCACAGTAATATGATTGGCTGGTGTCAGACATAAATACAGGCTGATGTGGAGGTACAGGACGACGCCTATTGACTATGCTTATTGCCTACGCCTATTGCCTACCACTACGACAAGGACCAGTCCACTATGGTTACCTGCTAGATTGGCCTACCTGGTTACAGTAGTCCAAAACCACTTTGCTACTTTGAACAAATATATCCCTTTCTGTGACTGTGAAAGAAGTCTTTAGCCTTGGGTGGCAGTCTTTCTAGAGATGATGTCTTGACATGTAGGGTTGGTGTCCCACATTTTGTATCAACTACTGAAAGAACTATGTTCCGACCAACCATAGGAAGTTTGATGATGATGCTTTCTAATTTACAGACCCCATTTTAACGAAATTCCCATTTTTGAAACATATTTTATTCGCTTTTTAAAATGTTCTTAATTAAAGAAATTTAAAGTCTGTTTGTGTGTATATCAATAATTTTAAAATGCAGAATAAATGTTTTTTTTTTTTCAAAGAAAAGTTCACCCAATGAAACGCTTGAGAGACCCTCATGGCAGAGTTATGCAATGAATTGTATGATATGAATATAAGAGGAGATGGTAGGAACTGAAGTGAAGATTAGGAGGATAAGGAGGATATATATAGATTGACACATATTGTATATACTCAAGGATAAGATTCACTTTTTTTCACCAAACTCAGTGGTGTGGCCTATCCACTCAACATCATAGAGAATCTGAAGTAGACTGTGGCGCATTAGTAGTCCAGGCAAGTACCTTGAGCATAAGTGAGAGCAAGGGAGAAAATGAATTTTTTCCAATATTTTGATTTTTTACAATCACCCTCTTCCAACAGTACCATGTCACACATCAAATAAAAGTACCTGATCTGTACTGCTCCTATTTACCATTTATTATCTAATTTACAGCATAAGACTATAATTTTCAAGTGATTTTTGGACTGAAGCAAGTATTAGTATCCACGTTATAATCTAAACAGAACAGTCCCACACTTGATAAGTAAATACCACACAATTACAACCAATCACTTTTCTTTGTTTTAATATATGTAAGCAAAGTTTTGAAATAAAGATGAATATTTGAAAATATTTAACAAATATTAGTTATATTTACATTAAAAAAGGGCCATGTAACTTACCAGATTTTAGTGCAACCTATACATGAGTATATACGGTAACTTGATGCAGTGTTCAATGTATTGTTTGGGGAAGCATTCACGTGGGACTCTGTCCTACAAAGTAACAGTAATTATGAAAAAAGTGTCTGAGTGGAACCTTCTCCTTACATTTGGAATACTTTATGGAACATACTCCCACATGGTTGCTTCCCTGAAAACTACAATTTTAATATCTTCAACTCAAAAGTCAGTCATCATCTATCTTTATCATCCTCACTTACTACCAACTCATCATTCATTCATATCACACACCTCATTTATCATAGTCATTTTAAAAGTAACCTTCTGTCTTAAGTAACTCTTGAACTGTATAATAGAAAAATTTTAACCTTTAGCACTCTGCATTACTCACTACTTTCCTTTGCACTGCATTGTTTTTCTTAATTTCAGTCATCGTCATTTTCTGTTGCCATAGTGGGATATGATAACACAACTCCAAAATTCAAACACACTATTATTCACTCGTTTGAGTCATTTGCAGTGGCGGGATAAAATTTTTGCTTTGCAAACAAAATCACCACCAGTATGTTAAAGGTTTTAATAGAAGAAAAGCTACTTTGTGAAACATTAATTTTTTCTACAATTCCAAAAAAATTCATTACGGCAATCCCTTTAAAAAATTTAATAAACAAAAAAAAATGAGACAAAGAAAGTGAAAATTAACATTTAACAGGCTGCATTATAAATTTTTACTTCCTTTTCTACTGCATTCTTTTTCAAGGCCTCTCAATTACATCATCCTTACTGTTAATTTCACTCAAAGTTGTTTTCTGTTGACATAGCAGATATGACAACATGATATGTAATATAAACACACTATAGTTCAGGGATCAGAGTCACCTTCAGTGGCAGGATAAATATTTTCTACAGCAAATAAAGTCACATACAGAGTGATAAAGGTTAAAGGATTTATTTGTAAGATTTGTGAAATTTTATTTGCTTGTTATGTTCCTTTTCTCTGTTTCTTTTTATTTTAGATCTATGCTTTGCCTTGGACTTCAAGACCTGTGCTGACACGGGTTATACAAGAACAATGTTTCCAAACCTATTTAATGATGATAACATTGATGCAAGCAAGAAAAGATTTTACACAAATGCAACTGATGTGATAAATAGAGGGTGTTCTCCATTTGCTCTTCATTACATGTGTAGTTTGATTTTCCCCAAATGCGTTGATGGATACATGTTGTACCCATGCAAAAGTACTTGTCTAGGTAAGTAGAAATTGATGCAAAAATACATGTGGGTGTAATGAAAGGTTCTCAGCCAGACCACCTTCCCAAAATCTGACCATAAAACAGGATTTGTTTTAAAATCCTCTTCTTGGTCAAACTGAGAATTTTATTAGTAACCCCTTATATATATATATATATATATATATATATATATATATTAAGAAATGGACAAAGTCCGACAATTTATTTATTAAAGACATTTTTTATGTTTAACGTTCTTTTTATAGATACAAGTATTTAAGTAAATGCTCTGTTTATAATAAACAGTATTAAATAACATTTACCGGCCTGAATGTCCGAGAAATTTTCATAGAAAATATTCATCCTTTGACAGGATTCGAACCTGCATCCTATACGGAACCGCCATTTAGCCGGGCGTGCCTAACCGATTCGGCCACCAAGGATCGTTCGGTAGGCAAGGTCGAATTTACTGTTTATAAACTTCAATCTTCCATGAATCTCGTACATTCATAACTGCTCATGGCGTATCAAATGTAAACAAATGACGTCATACATTAAGAAATGGACGAAGTTCGACAATTTATTTATTAAAGACATTTTTTATATATATACAAAGAAATAATCACGCATAGAATCAATCATCAATATTAATGCTATTATTGGCGACATCCATCGCTAGTAGTGTATAATGCATGGATTAAAATACTGTTAATCCATAGAATGAATCCAACATCATCACTTGATACGACACCAGAGGTGTTGAAACAAAATGGGTATTTTTGTAGTGATTTTATAATATATTTATGTTATAATTTTTAAATAAATAATTATATTCACTCTACTCTGTCTTAAGCACTCTTTTAAGAATAGTAATTGTTGGTTATTGGAATTTATTCCATATATACCAATCATATACTTGAGTATATATATATATATATATATATATATATATATATATATATATATATATATATTGTTTTAAAAATGATGGATCACATTCTTTTTCTTTAAAATTAAACTTTTTCATCCAACACTTCTTCAGAAAGATTCATTGGAAAAAAAAACAAACGTGCAAACAAAATAATTATAAATGGCAGACCTGAAAAAAATACAGGAAGCAGTGGTAAATAAAGAGCTATGATTAAAATAAATTTATTGCAAAATAAAAAAATCCATGTAACCATAAGTTCTGTGCTAACAATTTCTTTTCTCACTCTTCTTGCTTGTGGACCTCCCTTCTGGCTCCATGTCCTCCAGCCACCTTTAATCTTCAAAAATTTGAATGCAATGTCATTACTAAGTGTTTATTACTACAATAATTCATTTACACCAATTTATTATCTTAGTAATAAATTTATTGTTTCTCAAGATTTGACAAAAAAAGTATTAAACACTATTTATTTATTAGATTGTTTATTTACAAAAATAATTTTATATTTTCAAGTTTATCTATGTAAAATGAAAACAAATGAAGTTCAATTCCAACATTGATAACATTTAATTTAAAAGAGGGCTCAATGCAAAGTAGAGCAATATTCTTTATTTTAGGATATTACATAAAAAACATGTAAAAAAAATACTACACAAATGCAATCATGTTTCGATGCATATTAAAACATCTCATCAGAAATGTGATTCTACCACATATTACCACTGAGCCCCCCCCCCAAACTGGTGGGAAATGCAGTCCTCATTGGGGCCCCCAGGCAATGCTTTGTGATTCTCATTATCAACATTCCTTTTTTTTTTTCTACCTATATTTATTTAAATTACAAATAAAACTAAGCACAAGTAACTATTAAAGGATTAAATTTTTTATGTTGTCCTGTTTTTTTTGAGTTTTTTTTGTTTCCTTCCAAATCTGTAAATTTGTTTTGCTTGTGCAAAGTCTCAGAAAAACACTATATCAAATTCATTATTTTTTATCCATAATGTTGAATATGTTAAAATTATTCAACTTTTTAACAAGAAAAATCTCAACTTGATGTTAAAGATTGCTGTAAAACATTGTTAATTTATTTAAGATGGAATGATCTATTATGGCATGTCTCTAATTTGTATTTAGATACATTGTATTTATTTTCAATTGTTTTCTTATATTGCATATGATCCATTATTGTATGTTAGTAGATCACAATAAAATTTATATTTTATATGAATTCTACCTTATGAAAATTAAGGCAGTAGTGTAGGTGGCATCATATCATAGATTGGGCGGGGTGGGGTGTTGTGTCATAGATTCGAGGTTTGGGGGGGGGGGAAGCACAAGACTCTTGCACCGGCCCTGAATGGATGAGCCATTTGTGTAATGGAGCCACTTTCGGGAAAATGGAAACAAAAAGGACACGTATACTTACAATCTGAAAGAGACACTCGAAATTTCTAGGGCACATAATGAGGAAAGAAGGCTTGGAGAATTTGACACTAGTAGGACAATAGGTACAGAGGGAAACAACAAGTAGCCTACCTAACAAGCTTGCACAAATGGATGGCAGAAGTGGGAGGGTCAAAAGAGAAACCTTACAAAGAACTACAAAGAATATGAAGTTGTGGGGAGCCATGATCATCTATGTCCTGAAGGGATACGACACATAGAAGAAGAAGAAATCACAGATATACTAATGCCTGCCATGAACTTTGGAGAGTCAAGAAGACAAAGATAGTTTCTCTCTTTCCAAGCAAGTTATTAGCTGGAAATATGGTACTTGAACTTCTACCTCTATTTTTTTTCTTTTCTTTTCTTATTCAGAGATAAAAAGCAAATGTGGTCCAGATGCAACGATATTTCCCTGTGAATATTTCCTTGATGATGAAACCTACTGCTTTTACCCAGAACCGATCACCACAGAAAAAACAGAACTGCGTAAGTTGAATATTTACTGTTATTCTTCTTTTTCTTTTACCAACTTTTCTAAATTTTATTTTCATTTACACACATTGAATTCATATCCAGAGAGACATTTTTGTGCAATTTGTATAAAGTATCACCTTGAATATGTTCTGATGAGCTACATTATTTAGTTCTATCTGTTCAGATCTTTACAGCTAAAACCCAACATGCCACATACACAGAGACAAACCATCTGCATTCCCTTCATATTCCATATGCAAGAAAGAATGAGCTGATGCTTTGTGAATAAAACTCCCAAGAGGATGCTTCCCTAATCACTAAGTTCGGGGTAAACTGTTATCTATCGAACATATCCTCATAATGAGCACTTCTCATCTCTTCCTCCTACATCCCTAAAAAAAGCTCTTTCTCTAACCATCTACTTTGAGTGGCTCATGAGCCTTGTATTAGGTGAACATTTAAAATGAAAAAAAAGGAACTTTTCATTTATAAAAATATCATGCAAGTCCCTTCCTAATGCTATAAATTTCGTTGTGACAATTGCTTCTCAAAACCAGATCAGACTTTTACAGCTTGGACATACGATATCCATGTCATTGAATCATCTTCATTTCTTCTGTGTTCCAAATATAAAAAGAAAATTCCAAACCGCTTATTCCCAAGAACTACCACTTTGGTTGCTTCCCTGAACATGCACAAATACTCTTGGGCAAGGTATGAATCCAGCTCTTCTCCCCTTAGCTATGGATTAAATATTAGAACTTGTATCTGGAAAAATTATTGTTATTCTCAAGATGCAATATTCACTTGCAAAAAATAATTATTCTTACAATCTAAAACAAATATTTTGGTTTTAAATAAACTACAAAGGGTTGATAAAACATTAAAAACAAATTAATCTTAACCTCTTCAAGTCAAAGGTCACTCATCATATTTCCTTGTTATATTCACATGCTTCACTTCCTAACATCTTCTCTTTTATTTATATGACACACTTTATTATAATAACCATTTTAACACTCTCTACCTTAATTGGCTCTTGAGCCTTGCATTGGGTGAATTCTAGGATAAAAAAATCTATTCAATGAATTTAAAGTTTTAGTTTTGGTCATGCCATAATATAATATTAGATATCAACTTTTTAAAAGCCATCAAAAAATGATGGCCGAATTTAAGTAATTTTGCAATTGCATTAGTTATATTTTCAGCTTGACTAATCAAAATTTTAATCAATGCTATTAACTATTGTTATATGCAAGGAAGAATTTTGCTCTAGAAATTATTAAAAGTAAAAAAATATCTGAAGAAAACTAGCATGAAACAAAAGAAATAAAAAGCTATGTATTAGCAAACTGATCTGCCCTACTTACTAATGGTAACACAATACATGTTCCCTTATTGGCATCAAGTAATAATGCCACCTCTTACCATTTCTAAGAAGGGGGAATAAATCAAAATCAGATAATTATCAAATTTTATTACAATTTTTAAGAAATTATTCTCTAACAAATAGAATTATTTTTAAATATTTTTTCTTAATTTTGTAGGAATTTTTTCTGACCTTGAATTAAAATACATACACACATACAAACGCAAACGTACATACACACAATCTGAATTAAATTAAAATGGACATGTGTGTATCACGTGGGCTACTTTTTTTTCTGTCTGGCAACAACCTCTAGATAATAGGAAAACGTTAAAATCTTTAAAGTAATTTTACTGTCTCTTTCTGTATTTAAACTGGATATATTTTCTAATAAATGTCATAAATGGACAAATAATTTAGATCTGAAATTTGATAATTTTTTTTGCCGTTAGCAAAGCGACAGGTAGTTTTATAACAAAAGATTAAGTAGCCTATGAGAGGCGTACGGTAAATGCAATCTTTTTCCCATTCCTTTTTTTTTTTTCTTTTTTTGCGCCTTTTTGTTATTCATGAAGCCTCTATAGTCGCCAGTTTTAAATTTACTTCGAGCGCCTGTGTGACATTCTTTCTCTACGAAATGTAAACAAAAAGAGCATATAGCATGATGAAAAAGATGAAAAAACAAAATTTTATCGTCTAAATGTTTATAAAGAGGAAAGATCAAAGTATTTTTGGGGTATTTTTTTTTACATTTTTTAATCGTTCCTAGCACGTCCGAAATTTTCGTTAAAAATCTTGTTTTTTTTTATCAAAAAAAAAGACAGATAATCCATCAATCATTTTTTTCCATTTTATAAAAAAGAGGAAAATCTGACTTTGATATTCTTTTAAAAATCAATTATCATTTTTTCAAAACTTATTTTAATAGAATCAGAAATTATAATATTTATTTAAAATATTTTGAACCAAGCTTAACTTCTGCGCCGAAAAAATGTAATTTGAAAATAAAATAAAGCAGGTCATAACCTTTCGCGTCATTTGACAGGTGACGAAAGACATTTCATGACGTTTAGATAACTTACGGGAGGATAATTCTTTCTACGGATGGAAGGAAGTGAAATTATTTAGATTTAAGTGAGCAAGTTATTTACCTCGTTACTTTTAAGGAAAACTTTCAGCGCTCTAATTTTTTAATTTTTTTTCTTTTTTTTTTTTTTTTGTACTTAGCTTTCATCTTTACGTTTACGATGCTTTATGGAAAATATAAAGAAATTAAAAAATAAGACTGTTAAGAGTGAGATTAAATTTCATAAGAAAAAGGTATCTAATTAATTTCTTATGAAATTTTATCAGAAGTGTACATAAAATAAAAAAATTATGTATATTTATTACATTTTATTGTGTTATTTGTACTTCCATTCATTTTATTATTAATTTTGATATTTCATTTATGGAAAAATGTCATAACTGAGATTAATATAAAATAAAAATAAGATCATATAAATTAAAGTTTAACAGTAGTTAAATTTCACAAGATGGTATGGTACTGATACTTATAGGTACCCTTCTCAGTTGAAATTGAAAAATCAAATTAACTTCTCCATACGTGTTTCGCAAAAGTAAAGGCCTTAACAACGGAGAACAATGCTGAACTCAAATAATGCAACTTAATTGTATTCTTGTTGGTCTTCTGTACTTTATAATTACCACCCGATTATAAACACAAAAATTACATTTCTTAATTACTGCGGATCTTCTGATTGGTCCAAATGATACAATTTTCAAAGCGCTAGACAATGACAATCTCAAAAGGACACTTAGTAAAGTTGATGTGGCTTTTAACTAATTTTATAATATTTTTAAAAAAAACTTAATGTAAAAATCTATTATAATCTATTATAACAAATAATTGTATTAAAAATTCAATTTTCATTGAAAAATTTTTTTGCTTTCAGAAAATATTGTCCATAATTCATAAAAACAAATAAAAGCATTTGAAATTAAATAGTATCTTTGTTTTATTGAGTTTTTACAATTCAGAGCTGATTTTCAGGTACTGCTGATCCAATAAAAAAATAAAAAATAAAAAAAACATGATTGGCATTCTTCAAAGCCTTGTGCTTTTAAAGTTGATGCCCTCGAATTTCTAGTTTTTCATAAAATTAGTTATGGGGGTGTTAATAGATATAAAAAAAAAAACATTTCTACCATGACTTTAATAAAAAAAAAAGAAAAAAAAAACATATTTATAATAATTTCGATCATCTGTGAATAGTTTCTGAAAGTTTCATTAACATCCGGCAATTATTTTTATTTTTGCAAGATTTTCCAAATTAATGTGTGTATACAAAAAAAAAAATGTTATTTACTAGCAACGGTTGGTACAAAGAGAAACAAGGTTTTTTTAATCAAAATTTAGAATGTTCTAAAATGAAGGAAAAAATTTTAAAAATAATTAAAAAAAACTTTGGTCTTTCCTCTTCATAAAAACGTCATTTAGACGATAAAATTTTGTTTTCATATAAAGTTTGGCGTCTTTTTCATCAGACTATGCTCTTTTTCTTTTTTTTTTTTTTAGCGATTTCGTGGAGGTACCTAAATCAGCTCCAAATCGTAAACAAAAAACTATCATCATAATTCAGTACCACAAAAAATAAAAAATAAACCTTGAATAATTAATTCAAAATGATTACAATTAATTTAAAACTGTAATCATTTTTTATGTGTGCATTTAAAAATCTGAATTGATGAATCTGTTATATTCAGGCAAATAGATGACAAAATAGGAAACTGGATAGTGTTTGGTTTCAAGAATGAGCTTCTTGAGGCAAATAACTGTTTTATTGATGGATTCCATCAAAAGCGAATACTTTGAAACTTTTATGTGTGTGTGTAGTGACTACAGTATGCATACACACAAAAATGTAGTGTCTGGAGAGGAATGCAACAAACTTCGATTACAAATAAAAGTAGAGACGTCAAACAGTTGAATTTAAATTTTGACTTTCGTGTAATTTAAAAAAATTAAACATTGAAACCTATTTTCATTCAGGTGTTTATCGTTTTAACTTTTATTTATTTATTTTTCTCTTCTTATCCATTTTTTGTTTTTAATTAGGCCACACCCCATTGTATTGAAAAATTTCATTTTTTTTAATTAATAGAGCCATTGACCACTTTTTTCAATATACCAAAATTCTTGATAAAAAAAACAAACTCGCCTATATAAACAAAGTTAAAAATGACAGTATTTAAAAACTGAAGACATTTATTTTTTAGTTTTGAATGAAGAGATTTCTGATTTAGTTCCAACTCATTAACTAAGGGGAAATAACTCGTACATCCTAATTATAATATTGCATGTGGTTTTGATTTAGATTGAATTTAAACTCCCAAAGAAAACAGAATGGTAGACGGTACCAGAAACGTGTAAAAAAAGAAAAAAATATGACTAACAAAAACAACAATTATTAAAACTATTACGTTAATGGCTATCTTATAACTCCCTAGTGAGTGAATAAGCTTAAAACTGATTAATTATTATTATTTTTTAATTCTATCTGAAACGTTAGTAATTTTTCATGGAGCCTGCCATCTTTCTCTTCTGTCTCTCTCTGTATGTGTGTGTGTGTGTGTGAAAAATTCAAAAAAATATATCTGTAAAAAAAAGACAATATGAATAAAAATAGAAAGAAAAACTTATCTTAAATGCGTTTCTTCCTTTTATGTAATTTATCAATGCAAATGTGTGGATTTTATTTTGCAATATATAATAAACAGAAGTAAAAAAAAAAATATCGTTAGTTTTTCAAAATTTTTAAATTTAAGAATGCTCATAAATCTTCTTCATCAGACGAACTGGGAAAGTTAAGGTAAACTATGGAAGATGCAACGTGATGTAATTTAATGCCTAATAAATGAAAGTGGGTAAATCCTGTTATTGTTGAATATTTTTTTTATATAATTATTATTTATTTTATTTTAGTCTGAGAAATTTATTTATTATAAACAATGGAAGATTTTGATTTAACAGTTTTCTTTGACTGTTTTAATATTTTTATGGTCATATATGTTGACTTGGGAAAGGAGTATATCTTTTAAGAAAGGAGATATTTGAAAAAAATCTGGTGCAAAATAAAATTCTGACATTGATAGAGTCTATCAGAGGATGAAATGTGTCAGTAAAGAATTGTTCCCCTTTTGTCTTTATTCACACACATATATATTTATATATATATATATATATATATATATATATATATATATATATATATATATATATATATATATATGTATATATATAATTTGTGTGTATATATATATATATATATATATATATATAATACACAAATGTAAAAGAATAAAATTGCAACATTCAAAACATTAATTTATTTTCTTTCCTTTTTCTTTATATAAATCCTTTTTGCCTTTCATGGAAAATTTTCCAAAAATGGAAAATGAAGTGATGTTTCATTAATTATTGCCTATTTAAATAAGATTGTTTATTAATATCATTGTTAACCACCTGAAGAGACATTTTATTTTAACCGTTGAAATGAAATGTACAATTTTGTAGTGGATACTTACATGTTCTAATCTAACTATGTATAATATATATATATATATATATATATATATATATATATATATATATATATATATATATACTTATTATTTTAATTCAAAATCTCAAAATTCCCTGAAGGGTATTTAAACTAGTGGTTGGGGGTAGATTTTGTCATTCCCCTGTCCATGTCTACAGATATCTCAACTTGTTCTCATTTAATACTGCTCAGTTCTTGCTCATTCTGTTTCCACTTAGTCTAACCCTGCACAACCCATCCCAAGGATTAAACTCTCAGTTACTACATTGTCAAATTCAGAAAGCAATACTTCGATCCTGCTAGAGTAAAGTCTAAGGTACTGTGGGATAATCCTGAGTCTAGATTTTGGAGTCTTGAAGCTAATATTTCTTCTTTTCTACCTTCTGATGAAGGTTACCTGAATGACTTACACCTGAATTCCAAAGGTCATAATGACTGAAATGTGATAATAACAACAGAGATGACGTCATTAGTCTGAATGTAGATAATAACTCCTTATCTCAGAAATCCAGACAGAAAAAAATGAAAAGTAATTAACAATAATTTTAATGCCACAAAGAAATTTGAATACAAGCCATATTGGTTTTTCTATTTTAAGAAGAATCTGCAATGATATTGGTCCTGACCTGACATTCCACCATAATGTGCCTTTTCTAAAATCACTTTCATGGTAATTGTTCTGATGAACTTTCCTCTTTGGTATCTAGACTTTGTGTATTTAAGCATAGTATTAAATTGACGGCAAGGTCTCATCATTTTACAGTTAAAATATGTAACCATAAATGGATAATCTCACTGGAAAGTGATTATCCAAAATGTTATTAACCCCCAACAGACATTGGGCCCATGGAAAGATGGAACTATGGATGAATGTAACCATAAATTCTATGCTAACAGTTTCTTTTTTCACACTTCTCCCTTGTAGAATTCCCTTCCAGCTTCTTGCTTTCTAGTCAACTTCAAAATTTAAATACAATGTTATTCATTATCCTCTCTCTTCTTGATTCCTGTTCTTTTATTGTTCCTATTCTATTGTTCATATTCTACTCTATTGTTGCTATAGTGTCTTCTTTTTCTTATATTCTTTTACACTCAGTAACCCCATGGATTTTAGATGCTTTGTTGCCTTGCTTGGGATGAAATGATTAAAAAATCATTTTTCATAACTGCTGAAATTGCAGCAAAAAAAATAGATGGCTGCTGAAATTGAAGGAAAAACAACATAGTTTATTATCCCTCTGTCTTACTGACCTTGTTTCAAAATTCCTGAACTGTTGGCATTCTTACTTATTATTTATTCAGTTAATTATTTAGTGGGTGGGAGTAATGTGTTTGTGGTCATGTTTATTTATTTAGGATTTATAACAGTAGCAAAATATGAGAGGTGCTGAAGTGTATCCCCTCCCACTTCCATTCCAAAATGATAGAAAAAAACTCTTGAGAAAATACAGATTTAACAAGATTTATTGTCCAATTAGTCAGAATTTAAATTTCAAAGATTTGCTATGATTTTTTATTTGGTTTATTATCTTTTTCTATGTAAAGATTTACACTTATTTTCTCATGTACTTCCAAATGATGGTTTCACCATCATTATGTCAAATCTTTTAGCTGATTTAATATTTATTTGTAATCTTTTAGCAACTACTGTCAGTAAAAGAACAACAACAACAACAACAACAGCAACAACAACAACAACAACAGCAACAACAACAACAACAACCTCCGGCAAGTAAAGCAATTATTTTTCCAATTTGATTTAATTTTTACTTATTTATTTTTTAAATTGAAATTATTTTTTTTTTTTTTTTGTGGTTTCTATATTTTTTTACCTTGACTCAAGTCCAAATGTCATTGCACAGAGAGGATAATTTATTTATCTGTTTATATCAAAGTTTAATATTTTTTTTAATATCTCATATTACATATGTAATATATTTAAATCTTTTGACAACTTCAAGGTCAAGTAGCAATAGTAAAATACATTTTAAAAGTCAAACATATTATACAGCTATTCCTTTATATAAAAGCTTAGGTTTAAGCATAGAAAGTGTTTCAAAAAACATACATGCACTTGTAAAGCACAGTGTTTTATAATACATACCCACACAGTGTTTCATAGAAAAATATACATATGAAACATAGTGTTTCATTAAACAAATACACATACATATATATGAAATACAATGTTTCATGAAACACATGCACACACACACTTATATGAAACAAAGTGTTTCATATAACACACACACGAGCATACAAAATACAGTGTTTCATAAAACATGCACACACACACACACATAATTACATCAATAAATTTGTGGCTCAATGAGGCAAAAAGTATTTTTCAAACATAATCTCCTTCTTTGTCAATACACGTAATTCAATATTGAATTTTAATTACATAGATCCGGCATTATACAGTGAAAATTTTAAATCAAAATTCAGCTCATAACTATGAGCTATATCTATATCTATATATATATCTATCTATCCATCTATCTATATATATATATATATATATATATATATATATATATATATATATATATATATATATACAGATAGATAGATAGATATATGATGGACTCTCCTGTCAATTTTGATGTATGAGGATCCGAAAACCTGACTCAGTTTTTACATTTGTGTCATATGTGACACTTCAGTCCCACTAGTGACTTGCATACAAGTCCATATATTGTGCAACAGTGAAGATCTCGGGACATAGCTAGCAACAGGAACATTTGCTGACACTTTTTGTTGTTGTCTTTTATTCTTAGTCGGTCAATATAACTGATTTCAAAATTTGATACCACTCTGGCACAAATATCTCCACTTATTTCTATCCAGGGCAACTCGCTCAGCTGAGAGGGGGGTTACTTTTTAACTTGTCTTTATACCTGAGCCACAACCATCCAACATTCTTTTATCCACTGTTAAGCTGGCTGTACATGAGGACCTTAGGTATTCTGTTGGCACTCATCCTTGCAACATGACCAGCCCAGTTTTGACTGCATCAAAAAGGTCTCATTTCCATCAAGGCTGCATTTTGTGAAAAGATTGGTATTGGACACTCAATCATCAAAAGTATAGCCGCAATTTGCACTTAGAAAATTTTTGTGGAAGACATCCAGCTGATTGATATGGAACCAATATGGAGTCTACTTTTCTGGGCCATACAACAGTGTGATCAAATTGGCCACTATAAAC
This sequence comes from Acanthosepion lycidas, assembly GCA_963932145.1. Taxonomy (NCBI): domain Eukaryota; kingdom Metazoa; phylum Mollusca; class Cephalopoda; order Sepiida; family Sepiidae; genus Acanthosepion; species Acanthosepion lycidas. The sequence continues at coordinate 19,648,840 of OZ010583.1, read as the reverse complement.
CTGTATTTTTGGTGTCCAATTTGATACCTCTCTGATATCATAGAGTATGGTGAAGCTTCCCAAATGCAATAATATCTTTGGTGTCCAATTTGATACCTCTCTGATTTCATAGAGAGTGGTAAAGCTTCCCAAATGCACTAATATCTTTAGTGTCCAATTTGATAGCTTTCTGATTTCATAGAGAGTGGTAAAGCTTCCCAAATGCACTAATATCTTTGGTGTCCAATTTGATACCTCTCTGATATCATAGAGAGTGGTGAAGCTTCCCAAATGCACTAATATCTTTGGTGTCCAATTTGATACCTCTCTGATTTCATAGAGAGTGGTAAAGCTTCCCAAATGCACTAATATCTTTGGTGTCCAATTTGATACCTCTCTGATATCATAGAGTGTGGTGAAGCTTCCTAAATGCACTAATATCTTTGGTGTCCAATTTGATACCTCTCTGATTTCATAGAGAGTGGTAAAGCTTCCCAAATGCACTAATATCTTTGGTGTCCAATTTGATACCTCTCTGATATCATAGAGTATGGTGAAGCTTCCCAAATGCACTAATATCTTTGGTATCCAATTTGATACCTCTCTGATTTCATAGAGTGTGGTAAAGCTTTCCAAATGCACTAATATCTTTGGTGTCCAATTTGATACCTCTCTGATATCATAGAGTATGGTGAAGCTTCCCAAATGCACTAATATCTTTGGTATCCAATTTGATACCTCTCTGATTTCATAGAGTGTGCTAAAGCTTCCCAAATGCATGTGGGGAAAGAACGAGTCTCCACTATGCCCATTGTGCCAGAAGAGAGGATCCCTCCAACATATTGCCCCAAATCGCTTAGCGAGTGGTGGTGCCAATGGCTACTTGGTAAAGTTTTAGGAGTCCTGGCAACAATAGTCTCAAGGAGTCTAAAACAAAACAGATATGAACCAAATAAGATGATGAATTTTGTCAAAGCTGGGGAAAAGGTAAAGACATCACAGATGAAGAAAACATCCCTCCTCAGCTCTGCCCCGGAGACTGGCAACTGAGAGTAGACATAGGCAGGCAGTGTAAATTTCCAGTGGAAATAATACAAAATAAGCTTTGTCCAGACATGATTATTTATTCTGAAAAGACCAAGCAAATCATCATGTTAGAATTAACAGTCCCTTGGGAAGAGAATATGGATGAAGCCGATGAAAGGAAGCTTGGAAAATATTTACAGATTGTAGAGGAATGTAAAACACATGGTTGGCGAGCCAACTGCGAACTGATTGAAATCGGTTGCAGAGCATTTTCTGGACAATCACTATGTAAGATGCTGCCAAAATTAGGTGTAACAGGTTTAGAAAAAAAACAAGGCTATCTGATCAATAACATTGACAGCAAAAGAAGCCAACAGATGGTTATAGTTGAAAAGATCAAGTGATTGGCAGTCAGTAAGGAGACGAAAGGAAGTAGCGATTGATTTTTTTTATTGTTGGGGGGATGGTCTTGGGTATGACCTAAAACTACACCTAACAATAGAGTCTCAACTAGAGAACAGAATTAGGGTACGATTGTTACCAACAGGTGATCTCTTTATATATCTGTTCATTTTATTTATTAATGTTTTGTATGTTGGTGTGTGAGTGTGACGTCAAGTAAATATATATATATATATATATATCACACATTGAGTGCTGGTGTTAATGAAATAGTGCTCAATACAATATAACAGAGCTATAAACTATATATTAATAAATATACATTTTTTTCTCACTGGTAGTACAACTTGTAATTTCATATGGCATTATGCATGGAAGTCGTGTTACCAGTGAGAAAAAAATGCACATTTTAATATTAATATTTATTAATATATATATATATATATATATATATATACTAATCAAACATCTGCCACTTCATCATTTATTTATTCATATCATAGACCTCATTCATCATAGCCATTTTAAAAGAAACCTTCTATCTTAAGTGGCTCTTGAGCCTTGTTTTAATGGAATATTAATATAAAAAAAGCTACTTTGTCAGGCACTACAATTCAAAAACATTCATTAAGGCAATCCCTTTTAAAAAATTAATAAACCATTATGAAAAACAGAGACAAGGAAAGTGAAAATTAACCTTTCACAGGCTGCATTATTAATATTAATTCCATTTCCACTGAATTCTTTTTCAAGGTTTCTCAATTGCATTATCCTTACTGTTAATTTGTTAAAGTTGTTTTTTGTGGCCATAGCAGGATATGACAACACAACTATGAAATTCAAACAGACTATTGTTCAGGGATCAGAGTCACCTTCAGTGGCAGGATAAACTTTTTGTACAGCAAATGAAGTCACATACAGAGTTATAAAAGGTTAAAAGAAAACATTTATGTACCAAAAACTTACCATATGTACTTGTGTATATGTTAACTTCATGTATAGTGTGACCGTTGAATTTTTTGGATATGAATTTTAACCCCTCCGAAAAAAATTTACCTGTCACCAAAAATGCAGGATTTTTAACCTCTTCAAAAAAACTACCTGTGTATAGTACATATATATATATATATATATATATATATATATATATATATATATATATATATGTATATAGTGTGTATATAGGTTTTAATATAAGAAAAACTACTTTTTCCAGCATTAATTTTTTCTATAATTCCAAAACATTCATTAAGGCAATCCCTTTAAAAAATTTAATAAACAAAAAAAAATGAGACAAGGAAAGTGAAAATTAACATTTAGCAGGCTGCATTATAAATTATTACTTCCTTTTCTACTGCATTCTTTTTCAAGGCCTCTCAATTACATTATCCTTACTGTTAATTTCACTCAAAGTTGTTTTCTGTTGCCATAGCAGGATATAACAACACAACTATGTAATATAAACACACTATTGTTCAGTGGCAGGATAAATGTTTTCTACAGCAAATAAAGTCACATACGGAGTGATAAAGGTTAAAGGATTTATTTGTAAGATTTGTGAAATTTTATTTGCTTGTTATGTTCCTTTTCTCTGTTTCTTTTTATTTTAGATCTATGCTTTGCCTTGGACTTCAAGACCTGTGCTGACATGGGTTATACAAGAACAATGTTTCCAAACCTATTTAATGATGATAACATTGACGCAAGCAAGAAAAGATTTTACACAAATGCAACTGATGTGATAAACAGAGGCTGTTCTTCATTTGCTCTTCACTACATGTGTAGTTTGATTTTCCCCAAATGCGTTGATGGATACATGTTGTACCCATGCAAAAGTACTTGTCTAGGTAAGTAGAAATTGATGTAAAAATACATGTGGGTGTAATGAAAGGTTCTCAGCCAGACCACCTTCCCAAAATCTGACCATAAAACAGGATTTGTTTTGAAATCCTCTTCTTGGTCAAACTGAGAATTTTATTAGTAACCCCTTATATATATATATATATATATATATATATATATATATATATATTTATATATATAAGTGCAGGGTTGGTACAGATGGAATAAAATTCCAATAACCAAAAACACTATTCTTAAAAGATTGCTCTATACAGAGTTGAGCAAATAATATTTATTCAAAAATTATAAGATGAAAATGTTATAACATAACTACAAAAATAACCATTTTGTTTCAACTCTTATGGTGTATTTTCAAGTGATGGTGTTGTTATGGACAAGCGTATGGTTGCAAGAATGAAATACAACAACAGCAGAAATAGATTTACATGGTTTATTTCAACAGGAACGTGAGGGTTACGGACAGATCCCTTGTGGTAAAGTTCATAAGCCGGCTTCGGATCTAGGACGATCTCTCATAGTAGTTCACACATGTTGATGCTGGCACTCCCTGCTGATAGCTAGTGTCGCTCGCCTGACCATGACAGGTCTCTACACTGGCCACCTGTTGACTGCCTGTTGAACTTCCGTGTGACCCCTTTTATAGCGTTTTTTATGGCTTAACAGGCTCGAAAAACAAAGCGAGTATAATTGGGAGGGAAGCATTTTTATTGGACGAAAAATAGAACACTTTAAATATTATTTTATTTTTCGACTGGAACTCGAGCATCGGGAACATTTGTAAACGAAGATAATGTTCATTTTGTGACGAGGCTTTGTCCCGTTCACATCCTGTTCTCGCTCTTGAGTATTTGCCTGTAAATCAGCCGAGATATGACTTATTTTATTTTATAACAAGGCTCCCCCAGATCTTGGTCTGATTTACAGTGAGCGTTATTCGTGTATATTTGGGTGATTAATTCATGATAAAGTCTCTGAAACGTGTGGGAAGTTGAACTCGTGTTCTTCTTATTGGCATTTGTTTTGGTATGGAATTATTTGCTGAATTATGTGTCCGCGAGGGATGTGGAGGAGAATGATCCTGGTGACTGTTACACGGGGGAGGCAGAAGGATTGTATTTGAAAGATGTGATGGGCGTGGAGCCAGTCGTCGGATATGTGCATGGTGAATCCAGATTGTATCACCATCATCGTTTTGCACCTGACACATCATATTGTTCGTTTTTATAATGGTGTAATTTCCTATCCAGGGCAGATGAGAGGATTGGGCAACAGTTGAGTGTGGCCGATGAAGTAAAACCTTGTCGCCTACTTGTATTGGGTCCTTGCATGTGAGGTGAATTAAGTTAGTCTCAAGTTTGTGGTCAGCTTCGTTGTTGGCCAGGGTGACATGGTGGTGAACCTGCTTTAACAGTGTTGATTGCTAAATAAAGAGTTTTAAGAATTCAAAACCAACCAAACCTCCTCAACAGAGGGAACATTGCTACGTAATCTATGATTACCAACCATAATACAAGTAGCCACCCAGTCAGATAAAGCTATACCCGGCACATGCCTCACAGCTGAATGTGTGTGATATGGTGGTAGGTTTTGATAAACCTGGAGCATAACCTTCTTCTTCTTCTTCTTCTTCTTCTTATTATTATTATTATTATTATTATTGACATGTCATCAAACATTTTAAACCAATCATTAAATCAAGTTTATTTTGTTCCAAATTTGACCACTTTATCATGTAATTTTTTATTCTATGTTTAATCTAATTTCTTCCAGTCGGACTCTTCAGGCTTTTGTCTTAATCATTTAAATCTTTTTCAAAGATTGATATTCAAAAATGTTGTTGTAAATTTTTATATCAGTGATTGATACTCAAATAGTAACACAAACTGTAAATGGACAATATCACATTTTTAAATTTTGGATTATATTGTAAAGTTCTATATCATATTGGTTGATATGCAAGTAGTCACATGAATTGAATATAGACAACCTTCTATGTTGTCAAGAGGAGACTAAGTATGGTTTCTACTCTTCACATATTTAAAAATTTCTACAAATTTCTTCATTGTCTAAATTATGGTGATTTTCTAGGCATAGCTTAGATATGACACAAGGCTTAAAGTATGGGGAACCCGGTGAGGATTGAGCTCACTACTCATTCGTTGTAATCTTTCTAGCAAGACAAACTTGCTAACCATTACACCATGTCAAAGTGCACCATTATCTAACTTATGTATTAATATATTCATTATTTATATTATTCGGACAATTGTCCTCATCTTTGTCGCCATATTTATTACAACCTTTCTGCCGTTGTATGCTCCGGCCTTCTTCAGGTAGTTGGAATGTTGAATTGAACCCTTTATTTCACTTACTGGGATAGACTGTTCTAGTCCCACGTGTCGTGTCTAATGGATGTCAGTTATCAGTTATCTCCTGTGAATTCACCTCTCCAAGTTCTCCACTGCCTTAACCGGATATTGAACTCACACTCTTTGCGTCCTGTCACTGGATCCAACCAATGCCTTTATCCACTGTGCCATTTGTCCTTGATGATATTCATTCATATGTACCTACCATCTTACCTACTCTGCTCTGAAGTATATTTGATTCTTTATTATAAGTTACAATGGTTCCACTGATGACTTCTTGAGACAAAAAAGTTGATATTCATCACAAAGAAGATCAAAGTCCACATTTAATGATCACAATATAATTGCTTCAACATATATTTAGCAGCAGGCAAACATTACCTTTCTACTCATGGTTCTGTTAATGAGTTGGAAAAATTTTCATTCAATAATAATAATAATAATAATGTCCAAGGTTCAACTTAAAAAAAAATATACTTGTGTTATATTATGCTGAATGTTTGAAGGTTGGAATTTAAAACAAAGACATTGGTCCAGGTAGACACTTATTTATTTACAAGAGGCAGCCATTACTAATACAGGCAGAATGTTGTTTTTTTGGGGGTGGGGGATTGGTTAATCAACTGGAAATAGAAAAGGTAAAGGGAGTTTTAATTCACTTAAGTATGTGAATCATCATGCTAATAAAACATCTCCCTCCATTAAATTAAGCTGGGAGAGGTCAGCTTACAAATCAATATAAATTTAAATTATTGCTATGTTTAGTAGGTCAAAATTAAATCATGAGAAATACTTCCCTCAGTGGTGTTTCTAAAATGTGGGATCAGGATTATACCATGAAAAGAAGCATGCCACTTGAACTTATTTTCCACATATAAAACTTCCATAAAAGTTTCAGAAGTTAATGTTTCAGAAAAAAAAGTCAAACAGAAAATTAAGTTTTCAGGTTTATTTTGAAAATTAATCGGAGTAATGGTTTTAGACAAATGATACAGTTCATCTCGATAATGTTGTCATAGTTTGAGGCCAAGAAGACAAATTCTCAGTTCCGGAGGTCAGGATGCTGAAGCACCCACTATAGTACCATGGATGGAATACAACAGTGTAAGTCAGCAATTATTTCATTGATCATACCAATCATTTGTCTTATCTTTACTCAGTCTTATCATCCACTTCCTTTGCTCATCTCCAAGCTGTTTTGACAAAAGTGGTATTCTAATGGGCTTACCTTTGAGCCATTCCTCTGAAAATTTGAGGTTGGCCATAAAAAGTGTGGCTCTACAGGGTGCAAGGAATAAACTGTTGCCATTTTATATTTTTAATTTCATGCATGCGCGTTGTTTGTTTTTGTTGACTGCACAGTATAGTGGGCTCAGTTGGTCGTCATCTCTGGGAAAAAGAACATGATGCAATTCACTTCACCAGAAATTTGGAAATGGCATGCTGTACTGCTTGGCATTTGCTCTGGACACTCCACTATGAACATTTCAGAGTGTTTAGGTTTCAATCTGAGGACAGTGCATAGGATTTGGAAAGAGATGGATGTCTAATGGTGATTATAAAAGTAAGGTAGCTAGGAAAACTCACTCTGATCATTCTGATAAGAAAAGAACTCCCGAATTTGTTGGTGAGGGCCTCAGGCTTAACACAGACCTACATCAAGTGTAGGTCAAGAGGGTTGATGCTGGAAGACCCTCTGTCTGGTAACAGGAATCTGCACCATGCCACACAAGCAAGGAGAACCCAGACGTGGCTGTCAGACAATTTCTACGACTACATCACCCCTTAAATCTGGCCACCTAACTCCTCAGAAATCAGCACCCTTGATTATTATATGTGGGATGCAGTTGAGCGAGAGACCAACAAAACTCCTTGTAGCTCCAAAAATGAACTGAAGGCAAGGTTTATGGCAGCATTCACTGACTTAAACAAGGAGACCGTCCAGAAGAGTTGCTAGAGATTCTGAAATCATCTGGATTTTGTGGTTGAAGCCAATAGCAATTTTATTGAATAAATTTACTCTTTAGTAGTTTAAGATATTTTTGTGTAGTTTTGGTAAATATATCTGTTAAAATGAGATGTCAGTGTTTTTTTTATTTTTGCATAATTTCAACAACAATTTTTCCAATGTACTCTATATATGACATCATGTCTAAATAACAGTTTGTGCCAGTTTCTCATGCTTTTGAAAGTAGCCATTTTTCTTAGACTGATGAAAGATTATACCTATTCTTTTCATGTAATTCTTAGCCAGGTAAGAAAATGGTACCAGGGATGAAAGCTCATTAGAATAGATCTAGATCCAGAGCCTTCATATTCCTTGGCGGAATCTGTTCCTTATTGACCATGTGTAGCAGAAACGAAATACAGACTGAGCTGCCTGCCACTACTAATAACAATACTTGCCTCCATCAGTCAAAGAGATGATGTCTAGTGTTCTGCCTCTGTAAAAAGAAAGCAAATGGCTGCACTGCCAGAACTGAGCCACTACAAACCTTGGGACATCTGGGTAAGAAGAAATAAAATATCTACCAGCTCCCCCACAAAATAGTTGGGAGGGTAAACTGAGCAGTGTTAGTTATTAAAATGATTAGATTTGCTAGCCAACTGCTAATGTTTTTGGCTCAATAAAAGCAGGCAAATTTTCTGTGATGTAGTGGGCTGTGCTGAATGTATGACATGATTGCTGTGTGATACCAAGGATTTCCTTACTTGTGTTTCTGGTATCTCGACTACGTTCGTCTCTTATGTGTGGCAGTTGTCTTGTCTGTCTTAATCCTATATTTGACTCATTTCATCGTTGTTTCCAGTGCTGCTAAATTTCTCACCCCTCCTGAGCTGTAAGATGCTAATTCATTGTAGATACCCAACTAAGAAGAAAAACCATTGCCATGTCTTCAGGGGTGTCACTATATTCACACCACTTGACCAACTGCGGATTGGTGGGATTATTTAACTCATAGTTGGAGGCTTTGAATTTATTGTTGTCCTCCTAGAACAGTTACTATCTAAGTCTATAGGACCCAGTCTGCCCTGCTATTTACCCATATCTGGGGGGGAGAAGAGAGGGATTTCCCAAGTGTATTTCACATAAGTGGAATTCATAACTTAGCTTTGCAATTCCATAATCCAAGGAACTATCTCTTATTTCGTCATGCCTCCAGCTCACCAGGTAATTGCAATTAATTTGTGTTACATTTGAAAATTATAAAAATACCTTTTGTAATTTTCCAAGACTCAGTTAATATTATATAACTTATGGTGAGTACAGATATAGTCTTATTTTTTGCTTATTTCTTTAAGTTTATAAGCAAAACTTAATTTCTGAGTACTTAAAAATAATTGTCTCTCTGAAGAACAAATATATTTGTCTAAAAAGCAATATTATTTTCTGTAGAAAATTTAATTTCAATAAACAATGACATATCAAATAGCAGTTTCTGATTCTATATCTCACATTTTTATTCAGTGAAACCCCCACCCTATTGTAAGTTTTTATTCTTTCAAAAGCTACAAGTTAAAATGCCCTGCCCCTATACAGGATATGTGGCTGAACTTTTTGTAAAGGTTTGATTACAGGGTTGACTATTTGAGCTAGTAGGCAGTATAGGAATAGGGTCCTCCTAATCACACATTACACTCAATTTATTCCCATCTGTCATTTTCACTGACAATCCTCAACTTTCTATTATCAAAATAAGCCTTAATCTGAATCCTTTTTATTAAAGATTCCTTGTTCACTGATGAGTTGGTCACACTCATTGTCAAATATTAACCTTAGAGATATAAACTTCATAGTTAATATTACAGTGAAATGTTCCATGTGATATTTTTAGATAAATTTTTTAAACATTATTATTAATAATTTGTAATAATATTTACTTTTATATTAATCTCATATTTATAGTTTCTTTATATTGAAATTTTACTGAGTAGAGTTACCAAAAAAATGAGAGTAAACATTACTAAAAAAAATTATTTTTAGTAATAATACTATTTACAATTGTTATTCCTTTAATAATATGAGCATTAGGAATAATTAGAAAGAATACTGATACACATATTAAGAAATTCCCAGGAAACCCTGTTGTATTCAAAATACAAAAAAATTGTGCTTGTGGCACTGGTCACACACTTAGAGAATAAATTCTCTCAATATATATTCTCAATATCCCCAATAACTTTCTAAAAAAAAAACTTTTTCCCTCAGATCTCAGGTAAATGATTTTGTAAAGAATTGTATCAAAAAACAGCACTACTTAAGTGGACTGCTCCACTTGTGAAAAAAAAAAGTGGGGTAATATTTTTTGTTGTTTATCATTCATTAGATATTCCTCAGGTACCTCGACGGGTTGTAATGGTTAACAAGTTTGTCTCGCTAGAACAATTACAATTGAGTAGTGACTTCAGTCTTCATTGGTTGCCCCCATACTTTTGGCCTTGTGCCACTTCTAAGCAACACTTAGAAAATCATCATTAGACATTCCTCGAGTCTGATATTTATCAGAATCAAAAAAGTATTGATTTTTATCATTTTAGAAGTGGGAGACCTCTTCACAATATTGATAGAGAGTAAAATCAATCCTTGACTTAATTTTTTGGCATAGGAAAATACTTTTTTTTATTATAAAAAGATTTATTTTAAATCAAGAACAAATTGGTATATACACTTTTAACTAAAGAACAAAAATTTACATGAATTAATAAAATAATATATTTGTTCATTATTCATTTAAGATAAATAATTATTATACAACAATACTTGTGCATGGGCTTCTCCCAGCCAAAAAAAAAAATGTTTTTTTTTTTAAATAGTACAAAACATTCAGGAAATGAAAATGACATATATGCAAATATCAATGATGTAAACACAGTTTCAAATTTTATATTTCTATCAGATCATTACAAACGTTTGTGCCTGATTTTTGTTGTTGATATAAAATGACTGCAATTTGACACTGGCATTTATTTTGGTACCAATTTTTCTGGTGTGGTTTAGATTGAAACCTTGTATCGTTCAATTGTGAGTCAGGGTTTGTTGAATGTAGACATTTTGTCCTCAAATGAAAGATGGAAGGATGAAAAGTTATACTTTTGCCATATTATGCTCTATGAATTTCCAAAAGGAAGAAGCATCAGAACTGTAACAAAAAAAATTCAGAAGGTTTATCTGCATCATGCTCCAGCTCTTTGGATGGTCAAAAAGGTGTTTGGCGGATGTTGTTAAGGTGAATTTAACTTAAATGATCAACCATACTCTAGGTGAACTTCTGATGTCGATGAAGATTTTCTGCTTGCCATCATGGAGAATAAACCAAAGATTTTAATGGAAGTGATTGCTAAGAGTTTGAAAATCAATATCTCAACTGCCTTTCTCTATTTGAAGAGAATTAAGTCTGTTTCCAAACTTGACATGTGAGTAGCACATTCTCTGATTGAACAAAATATTCTCGATTGTGTTCCTGTGGTCATTTCTTTGCTGTTACACCACAAAAAAGATTCATTCTTCGACAGAATTGATGCAGGCAATGAAAAATGGATTATTTATGTTAATGTTCAATGCAGACAGAGATGTAAACAAGCTTGTGAATGTGCAGAAGCCATGGCTAAAGCAGCCTTGCATTCAAGGTGTTTATGTCCATTTGTTATGATTGCAGATTATTCACTTTGAACTTCTTCCATCCAATGAAGGTCTTCATGTCCATTTGGTACAATTGCAGATTATTCATTTTGAGTTTCTTCCAACTGGCAAAAAAATAGCTGCAAAGAAGTATTGCATCCAATTCACCAATCTCAATACAGCTATTCAAGAAAAATGTCCGATTTTGACAAATCGAAAAGGCATCATTTTCTACCACAGCAATGCAAGGCAGCTTGTTGCAAAACAGATCTTTCAGAAATGGGGTGCCACCCTCCAGCACCCACTGTATTCTCCTGACTTGGTTCCTTCTATTTTCATTTCTTCCGGTCCCTACAGAACAATTTAAATGACAAAAGATTTGGTTCTGTACAGTCAGCTGAAAAATATCTCACAACCTTCTTCCAACAAAAAACATGAAATTTTGCAGACAAAATAGAAAACAAAAAATCCTTCAGGTCAGTTTTCAATGTGGTTTATGTAGTTCTTCGTACAACAAAATTAACCCTTCGCACTGCAATCTCTATAGTGACACTTTGCCTATCGGTGCTAATTCTGGAACAAGTCAGTCTTCTTGGCAGCAAATTACATGGATTTCATTAGTCTCTTTGTTTGTTAGTTGCTGTTTCATGTCTCTCTCTGTTGTGGGTCACTTAAACACTCTGCTTATATTGATTTCAACTTAAGACCAGAGTTGGGGGCTGATGGTGTTTGAGAATTTAGGGGTTCCTCAGGTTTCTGTATTGATTTGACCAAGAGTTCTTTGTTGTCTGGTTCACAATATTATCTCTCATTTTGGGAGATCCCTTCTTCCTACAAATGGTGGCTGCAGGTATCATCCTTCACTTATTTATGCCTTGCACCATTAGTTTCAAATGGGCAGAGATAATTTCTCCTTCTCTCTCTTAGTATTTCATCTGAACCTGCAGCTTTGGCTGTCTCTTTGACAAATCTGATTTTTAAATCAAGTTGAAAGCATAAAATTACGTACAAAATATTTCAATTTTGGCATTAAATAACCCATAGAGGTGTTGATATGCCACTAAACAAAATCAACTAACTGACTTATTTTTCTATTTTGATATATACTGCTTGCTTCTCTTTCCAGAAATTCAGAGAAATTGTGGACCTGAGGCTACGTTTTTCTCTTGTGAATACTTTATAGATGACAAAACCTATTGTTTCCTGCCAGACCCGATACCAACCACAAAAGGTAAGAAAATATTATTCACCAAAATTAATCAACAAAAAGCCTTGGCAATCATCATTAACAGTTGTAGGATAATTTTGTCTTATCAACTTCTTACTTCTAAATATGCATTGTGTAGCTCAAGGAGGAAAAAATAAACTTGGACTCAATTTATTTGTCTATATGCACAGTCTGACCAGCTTTATTTTAGCTTCTTATCATTTTTATGTCTGCTTTTATAGTTTGCTTCTTTCTTTGCTTTTTAATCGTTTCATCCAAGCAAGTTGATGTCACTAGACTCTAGGGGGTTACAGGAAGTGAAAGTGAAAATGAGAAGACTACGACTGGGAAAGATTGAAGAAAGAACAAAAGTTGGACAGGGTTCAAGAAGATGGCAATTGATGCTTTATTTAAATTTTTGAAGATTGCAGTTATCAGGGAAGCAAGAAATTGGAAAAGAGTTCCACACATAGGAAGTGTGAGAAAAGAAACTTTTAGAGTAGAAGTGGTGGTTGCATCTAGCTAGTTCAACAGTAAAACAGTGAGACCTAGTTGACAATCTAGTAGCATGCTTAAATTCCTGTAGTTGGGGTACCAGTGAAAAAAAGCTCATCAGAGCAATTGCCATGAAAATATATGTAGAAAAGACAGAGAGGAGCCATATCACATTGATTAGAAAGTGACTGAAGTCAAGATGCCTGATCAGGATCGATTACATTACAGACCATTCTTTGGATTTTGCCAAGAATCTCAAGATGTCCAGCAGGAACACCAGACCAGCAGCAACAGTATTCAATGTACGGACATTGTTTTTAAATATCCTATGTTATAATAAAAGTAGTTTTATTGAGAAAAGGGAAATGCTGTATGGAAATTTACTGTGAGCAACTCAGAAATTAATGAACTTTTTATACATTTTCATCTTAAAACACAGACTCTTATTTAAATTAAAACTGCATTCTTTAAGTTGAAATTATGGTCAAACTCATTACAATGAATAAAATTTGCACACACACACATACACTCACACACATATATACACACACACACAGAGGGTGCGATGGGTAAATTGTCGCCATTTTCTATTTTTACTTTTGCATATATACATTGTTTGTTTTTGATTTTGATGACTGCACTATATAGTAGGGTCAGTTGGGCGCCGTCTATGCAAAAAAGAGCACCATGACACAATTCACTCAGCCAGTAATTTGGAAACGGCATGCTGTACTGCTTGGTATTTATCCCAGAAGCACCAATATGAACATTTCAGAGTGTTTGGGTGTAAAATCTGTGGACAATGCTGAGGATTTGGAAAGAGTTGGAAGAGTCTCATAGTGTTACAAAACTCGCTCTGATCATTCTGATAAGAAAAGAACTTCCAAATTTGTTGGTGAGGGCCTCAGATTCAATGCGGAGGCCAACATCAAGTGCCTTGAGGAGGTATTGCTTCCCTGGGTAAAGAGGATGACTACTGGAAGACCCTATGTCTGGCAACAGGATTTTGCACCAACCATGCCACAAAAGCAGAATAACCCAGTCATGGGTATCAGACAATTTCTGTGATATCACCCCTTACATCTGACCACCTAACTCCCTAGATTGCGAGATTATTAGTGCCAGGTGCAGTTGAGCAAGTAACCAACAAAACTCCTTGTAACACCAAAGATGAACTGAAGGCAAGGATTACACCAGCATTCACCAACTTAAACAAGGAGACCATCCAGAAGAGATGCTGGAGATTCTGAAATCATCTGGAAGCCATTGTTGAAACCAATGACGATTTTATTGAATAAATTTACTCTTTAGCATATCAAGATATTTTTGTGTAATTTTGGTAAATATATCTGTTAAAATGAGATGTAAGTGTTATGTTTATTTTTGCATAATTTAAACAACAATTTATTCAATATACACACATATATATATATATATATATATATATATATATATATATATATATATATATATATATATATGTATTTAAGTGTGTGTAATGTAATGATAGTAACTTCTGATATGATATCATCTGGTTCCTACTCCTCCCTGGTCTTTTGAACAGGAGTAGATGTTCATCTCTTGTTTCCTGTTTAGGATTGGCTTTCCAGTTCCTTTTAAAGTCTACTTCAACTCTATACTCCTCATGTCTTTGCCTGAATCCTTACGGTATTATATCTCCACACAGTAACCCTCTACCTTGAGTGGCCCTTGAGCCTTGTAGTAGTGAACATTAGTAAAAAAATTTTAAAAAACATTTCTGTCAACATATTTTGTTCCTTGAAATATAAATGTCCATTTTGTTTCCATTTTCCTTAAAGTTTCATCATTGTTCACATGTGCCATTCATTCTCAGCATCTTTCTGTAGAACCACATCTCTGTTGTTTCAAGTCTTCTCTTCATCTGTGAAAAGATTGTGCAGCATTTACTGCAATACAAGAGGATTGATATTACATAGCTATTCAGCACACTTTTCTTTATTTCTAATGAAATTTCCCTTTTTCTTAATGTATTGTTTAGCTTTCCAAAAGCAACTTTCGCTATTCCAATAGATCTGTGGATTTTAGTGTCCCATTTTCCATCATCTGTTAAAGCACTTTCCAGATATTTGAATTTCTGTACTTGATTTTGGCATCTTTGATTTCTAACTTGCATCTTTGGCTGTTTCTTTTGCTGATGACCAAATGTTCTGTCTTCTTACAATGGATAGTTAGGCCTTTCCTCCCACTTTCTTTTACTATCTTGTCATGGTGTTTCTGCTTCTTTCTTTCTGTGTCTAGAGAAAAATAAATGATGATGGTGGGGGAGGGGGGTCAAAAAGTGCAGTGCGATGCTCGCCGACAGGCCAGCTCTTTTTCTTCTTCTTCACCTCAACGAAATGGATTGTGTGAATCCTTTTCTTGGCTGTTACACTGGGCAGTTGTGAAACAGACACCAACTCAGCCACACCTACTTCAACTTCCTCTTTGTCTGTCTGTCTGTCAATCCATACGTCAAACTCTAACACATGCAGTCCGCCAAATAACTTCACTCACCTGTGCTGCTGGCACCCCGCTTTTTATGCTATTCCAATACAGCCAAAATTTGCATGTGTGCAAATATCGTCTTGTCTTGGATGAGATATGCATGCATAAATTGTCTCTTCAATAGTGGCCATATTTTTTTTTTGTCATCACATTGCAGGCAAGACACGTTCGCACTCATTTCAAATTCCGAGGTAAGTCGTATCTTTCGTTACACTGTGTCTGCCATCAACATGATATCATCCACATATCTTATGTAGTTAAGATTTTACACATCAATAATACCGAGACAGTTTATCTAAAATTCTTTTATATTTTTTGTGTATTTCAGTCACTGTACCTGCCATCACAACAACAGTAAAAACAACTACACAAGGTAATTTTCACTTTTTCATTTTGGTGGATATGATATATAATTTTTTTTTTCTTTTTCAGGGATATGATATATAAATTTTTATACATAACAACAATGTTAGATAATGGAATGAGAGAGTGGAAAAAAATTCTATGTAACATATTTCGCCGTCTAGAAGGACTTAATTGGATATAACTTTACTTTAGTCTTTTACAGAATGGTCGGTGGAAATGTCTTTTTTTTACAAAGACAAATCTTTTTTCTTTTTTTTTTTGCTTATACTTTTCTGTAGGTTCCAATCATAGTGGGAATCATTGCCAAATAGTTCCCCCCACCCAATTTATAGGAAAAGGCATAGAAATGCATGCTTGGATTTCTTCCTCACCCATAAATAGGCCAGTTCTCTGTTTCATCTGACTTAGTCCCAGTCTGTCTTGTCTTGAAATCAGAAAACTGTGTTTGCTTAGCTTAATTTGTTGTTGTGTGTCAACCCCAATTCTTACTTTGTAAACTTTTTACCACATTACTGTTGTTTTTCCTTGCATATATTGTTTTCTTGCTTTATATTATTTTTCCCCTGTTCTTTTCATTTTCTTGTTATTGTTTATTGAAAAGTTTCTCAGTTATGTTTGTTGGGCAATTCCTCCATTTATTTATATTTAATCATCGTCACTCACTCTACAATTTTGCAATTTTTATTATTATAAATTATAAATGACTAAATAAATGAAACATCTTGCTTATGTCACTAACTCACAAACTAGATGGATTGGAATTGTTAGTCAGAGAGCAGAGTTTCAATTCCAGTTGGGTTCGTTATATTCACTTACATGCAAATATCCTTGGGAAATGTATGAATCCACCTTTTTTCCTCAAGTCTATGGGCAAATAAGACTTGTATCACAAAATCATTATTATCTAAAAAAAAATAATCTAAAAATATTTTCAGGCTTTAAATAACCTGCAAAGGGTTGATAAACTGTAAAAAACTGAATCACTCAATCTATAAAACTCAGCATCTACCATGGTCACAAAGTAGGGGGATCAGATTATATATTGAGTGTAATATAGAATTGATCCCTCACTTTATATCCACATTGTAATTTCTTGTTTATCAAATTCTGATTAGGTATGAATCACCTATTCTCCCCCAGCTATGGATTAATTAGTAAGATTTGTATCATTAAATCATTATCTCAAAAAAACATTCTTATAATCTAAAAATATTTTCTGGCTTTAAATAACCTGCAAACGGTTGATAAGTCATAAAAAAAACAAATGAATCAATGAAAATCAGGTAGTAAACTATTTTTTCTTTCCTTCTCTCTCAAGTAGTAAAAATAGATTTTTATCCTGAATTTCATATATAGTAGTTGTAATAATCTTATATCCAATGAATTGTATTTTCTAAATAACATTTATTGAATCAATGCTTCTACATTAGAATAATTAAGACACAATTTTTGTTTGTTTATATTTATAATGAACAACTTAAAATGTTATAAACATAAACATTGAAGTCTAAATAGGATAATTATTATTAAAATTTTCCTAAAATCTTATTTGATTATTTTTATTTTGAAAACTTATCTTTAAAAAAAAATAGAACTTTATTCTAATATTAACCAACCACTGAAAAGTTTACTTTGCCTAAAATGAAGTCCTTATATAATTTTATTGAAGACTTTTACTAATAAATTACTTGTGATGTGTGTAATTTATGGTTTCCTCCTTGAATCTACCATCACAGTAGTAGGACTATACATACAAGTCTATATATGCTCTTCTATTAATGAGGCAAGACTTATTTCAATATCACTAGCTTTGAATCATTATTATGTTAAAATCAACAGTTAATATGGATTGCTATTTGGGGAACATTTTGTTATATATTGCTAGATTGTATTTAAAACATAAACTGCTTTATGTGAATTTTTCATGGCTAAACAAAGGGAAAATATTTCTGAAAGTTCTTTTTTAAGTTTTATCACAACCTAAATCAAATCTGGAGAAAAAATGCGATGGTGAAACATCCTCAAAGGCTAAAGACACAAAATATTAATAATAATAATAATTATATATATATATATATATATATATATATATATATATATATATATATATATATATATATATATATATAATAGCAAAGGATATGGTTGGATAGTCACAACAGCCAAGGACTAGATTATTGCTCTGGGCAGTCAGGGGGCTAGAAATCTATACTTTATACTCACCTTTATGCATGTATGTGGGTGTATGTGTGTATTCATGTGAATACTGAGTGTTGTTAGACTAAATCTTCTTAATAGTCCTTCCCAAGTGGATTCTCTCTGAAAATCTAACTTAGTCCTACTCCACCATCTTTGATAATTTTCTGATTGTCTTCTTATACTTAATTTGGAAAAAAAATATTATTAAATCCATTGATGAGACTTGTCATTTAAAAGCCCAAAGCTTGCTTTGGGCCAGACACACAGAGTTTTAAGTTAATCTGTCTTAATATGGCTTTGAATTTGATATTCAATATGACATGTGAGTAACTATTTTTTTTTATCTTCATTATTATGAGAGTGTGTTCAATCCTTACTGGCTGCACTACATTATAGACCTGTGTTGGACTCAGACAGATTTAATTAATATAGATATTTGTAATAATTAATATCAGTTCTTAAAAAAAACAAATTTATTTGATAATTTGTTAATATTTTTATTGCTTTTGGATCTATAACATGAATTTATACAATAGACACTGTGACCAGAAATAATCATTTTTTTTTTTTTTTTGCAATTTCTTTTTTCATATAATTATAGATTACGCAATCCTAATCACAAGTATATATAAAAAAAATCTTATAAGAGTTAATGGGATGCAGGGGGCGGGGTGATATGTAAATTAAATGTAAATCAAACCACCTTCAGAAACCAAAACAAAATATGAGACATATAATAGCAAAAAATTAAAAAAAAATAATTTAATTTGAAATTTGTAATGTGGAGTGCTTTTTTACATGTTACTATCAAGTAAGTATTCTAGATTACAATCGTCAATTTTTTTTACATTTGAACAAAATCACATTGTACAAGCATATTTGTTTGGGTTTTCATCAGGAAGGGGTTCAATTTAGATTGAATTTACATAGGCTGAATGCCACCATTGGCTTTTATAAATTTACCTATTTAAAAAAATGAAAACAATCAGACTAAGTCTTAAAACAAAGATGGCAGAAAGAATTGGAATGGAAGAGATGGCAAAAAGATTACAGGTTTCTGCTCTACTTAATTATCAATGCTTCTATGGTGAAAATTCTTCAAATGTGGATATGAGTTCAATTCTTATTGGAAGCTATTTATTTTATTTTTAATTTTATATTGTTCGGTTGAGCAGAAGAGGAGGCTATTGATCCAGTGTTGGAATAAAAAGCAATATTAATAGGATGAATTAAAACTAATAATAAAATAATAATAAAAAGTCTACATCTAAAATACAATAATAATAAATTGGAGTAAAACTAGCAATAAAATAATAATAATAATAATACTTTATCTAAAATGCAACAGTAAGATACCATAAAACTAGTAATAAAATAATAATAAGCAAAATGTTTCAAAACTAATAATACAAGTACATGAATCTGGAATGTTTTTAGCCCAACGCACATCCCAAAATCTGACCAAACTGCAGAGTTTTGTTTTAATCCTTTCTTTGTCATACTGGGTACTTTTTTGATAAAATTCTTTCTTTCTCTCCAAAAAATAATAATGATGAAAATTCTTCATCTAATACAATTTCAAAAAATAAAATGAGGATAAATCTAAAAACTATTTACATTATTCAGACTATTATCCTTCATTGATATATTCACAGAGTTTCGGCCATTGTATGCACCAGACTTCATCAGGTGATTGGAATTTTGAGCCGAACCCTTTATTTCTTCCACCGGTGTAGATTGTTCTAGTTTCACATGCCATGCCTCGTCAGTTATTTCCCTTTAACTCAACTCTCTAAGTTTTTTGGTTCACCACTGCTGTAGCCTGATATTAAACTCGCAACTCTCTGGGTCTAGTCACTAAGTGTTCAGTTTGAAATTCCGGTCACTTGGAAAGAGCCCCCCCGTGCATACGACAGCCGTAACGTTGTGAATATGGAAATGAAAATGAGGATAACACTCTGAATAATGTAAATAATGTAAATAATCATAATGCCTCATTTCAGAGATATAGACAGATACCAAAAAACTAAATGAAGTATATGAAATAAATCGGAATTTACTGTTGATAATAGATTCATTATTAAAATTTTTGTTGAAATTTTTTGGTTTACAAATCTTCATTATTATATACTTTGCTATTCAGACCAACATACTAATCTTTGTTTTTATACTCACTTTAGCCATTGTGTTTTCCAACCCTCTTCAACTGTCTGTGTTCATATGTTTTAACCTTCTTGGAATTTCAGAATTTTGGGATATTGAGAAATGATATTGTTTCACAGTTAGATATTTTTGTTATTTCGCACTATTGTCAGTCATTTTGTTTTTATCAATACTAATTCATTTTTCATTAATTCATATTGACTTTCTCATGTTATGAGAGTCCCAGAAACAATGAAAAGTAAAAAGTTAACCAAATATAAAATATTTATTTATTATCTTTCATTTTTTATTTTTACAGACATGTGTTTTTTATTAACTTCAACACCATGTGGCAGTTTATATCCCAAAACAATATTCCCAAATATTTTTAATGACAAAGACTTAAATGCAGCCATGAACACCTTCAAGAAACTGGCAGAACCAATTCTTAAGCAAAACTGTTCCTCCCTGAGTCTACATTATTTATGTGGGTTAATATTTCCAAAATGTGATGCAGGTTTTGCTAAGTTTTCATGCAATAGCACCTGTCAAGGTAAGACATTATTTTGTTTTTCTCTTTTTTTTGTCTCATTTTTTATTCCCTTTTGTCAAACCAAAATGCTTACTCACTTCTTTTGCCTGTATGTAAAAACAGGAGTAATTGTTTGTTGCATTCTTTCTCTCTTTTAAAAACATTTAACTTCAAATAACAACTGACTGACCCTTGTTAACAATGGTTATAACAGCTATTTACTATTACTGCTCCCAGAGCAGTGGTGATAGTGGTGACAGGTCCAATACCCAGTTCACCTTGGAACTGCTTGGAAATAGGACCTCATGAAAAATACTAATAGCATTCTAAACCCCACTTTTCTTCACCCCAAAACAGCTAGAAATAGTTTTAGGATTTTTTATACAAAATTGACATTTTTTTTATACTAATGATCACCAAATACAAGGCCCAAGAGCCACTCAAGTTAACATTTTGTCTATGAGAAACGGGTTGAAAGATGGAAAACACTTCACCACCCACAAAATAGCATAGACACTTTTGAACTCAATCAAGGTTGAAAAGAGAAAATTGAGCAGCTTCAACCCAGATATGAGTGCAATATACCATTTTTGGTCTAATCTGACTCTTGTAAATATTAGGTTGGTGCAAAAATAATTTCGTTTTCTCACATAGTAACATATGTTAGAAAACGAAATTATTTTTGCACCAACCTAATACTTTCTGGAGTGGTATAAGAATTAGAACATTTTTCCTGTATCTTCAGGAATAGGTAATAAATGTTTACCCAAATATCATAAACCAAGAGTGGTTAAACTTGATTAATCAAAGAGCCACACAGGGTAAACTCCATATATTTGAAAGCCACAAGACAGACATGTCTCTGTAAATCTTTCTTACCTCAAATTTAATCTATCTTCCTCCCACTTTTCTTATACTCAGCATAGAAGAGCAATCTGTTGCTCAAATCTTGCATTGAAATTAGAATTTAAATCCTTAAATAATTTTACTCTCTCTTAGCATTAAACTTACATTTTAATCCACTGGGGTCAAAGTTTATAATTGGTAAATAATTAGAAAGCTTTACATTTTTTTCATATCTACTTGTTATATTAACTACAGTCTGTTGTTAACTTTAGCAAAGAATGGCTTGTTAATTTTAACACTCTCTGTTAATCATCTGAGAGATCCTTTTCAATCTTCCATCAGCATGGCTGATGCTAGCCTCCAGGAGAGTGACTTGTTATGGCTTTTCAGAATAACATTCTTGAATGACATGAAGTGGAAAGATTACATTGAATCAAGTGCTCAGTCTGCAGCTAAGAAAGTTGGTTCACTTTGTCATGCTAGACAATTTTTCTCTCCATAATCTATCTTACATATTTATAAGTCTACCATACATCCATACTTAGAATATTGCTGCCACATATGGTCCAATGCTCTTGCTATATATTTAGAGATTCTTGATTAAATTCAAAGAAAAATCGGAAAAATTATTGGTCCTGATCTGGTGTCTCAGCTTCAGTCACTTTTCCAACACCATAAATTTGCTTCCCTGTGCCTTTTCTATAAATACTTTCATGTTGGTAGTTCAGATGAGCTCTTCATAGACTTTATGAATTTAAGGGCAGTACTAGATTAGCAACAAGGTTTCATCAGTTGACAGTTGAATTGGCTAGATGTAAGTTCTATGCTAATCGTTTCTTTTCTCATACTTCTCTCTTGTGGAACACTCTTCCAGCTCCATGCTTTCCAATTAACTTAGGTTTTCCTGATTACTCTTCTATTATTCTCACTCCTTAATAATGTTTCTATTTTCTAATTCTTTCACATCCAGTAACTCCTTGTGTCTTAGTGGCTTCACTGCCTTGCATGGGTTGAATTCAATTAAAAAGAAGCAGAAAAAACTATGATGTGAAAAGCACTCAGTTAATATATTAGATGTCAAAGAGCTATGTGTATTTTGAAGGTCAAAGTTTGACCTATTTTACCAAAGGCTACTAGTAATTTCATCTAGCTCAGTCAACATATCTCCACAAGCAGTGCATTAAATATAAAAGAGATGGTATGTGAGCTGAGGTTTGATTTCTTCTACCATAGACTACTAATTTTAATTGTACCTAGCTCAGTCAACACAAGCCTCACATTAAATCTCAAAGAGCCATGTGTGATTTGCAAGCCATTTTTTGACAACTATTACTTGTACTTAGCCTAACTAGCTTATGTCAATATAAATTATGGATGGAAAAACTACACGCGCACACACACACATACATATACATATATATCATAAATTGATGTAAAATATGTTTTTTTCGCTACACAGTTCTAACCATGTTTCAAAAATGGAAGCTCCAAATTTAATTTTGTAATTAAATTAAAGACATTAGTTCCATTTCATCCTCAAGTGAATTTAATATTAATGCTCTGTAAATTTACATTGAGCACTATTTTGTAAAAATAAAAATATCTATAAGAACACTGGATTATATATCTTACTGTTCTTTCTTTTTATTTATATATATATATATATATATATATATATAGTTTTACTTTGAAAGAATGCTTTTGAAGCCATAATTGCTGATTTTTCAATGGTTTGCTGATAGAAAGGCATTTAATGCAAGAAGGCTTTGTGGTAGAGTGCTCGATATTGGAGAGAGAGATAGAGCGCTAATAGAATTAATATGGATTATATATGCTTTATATTCTTGACAAAATTCAAAGAAGGCTCTTTAATGTTATCAGTCCTGACCAGTCATCTTGACTTCAATCATTTTCCAACCACTATAATAACTTCAATGTGTCTTTTCTAAAAATATATATTCATAGTAAGTATTCAAATGAGCTTTCCTCCTTGATACCTCATCTGCATGATGGTCAAGTAGGTCTCATTATTTTACTCTTAAAAATCTAGCCATAAGTTCTCTTCTATTAGTTTCTTTTCACATACTTCTCGCCTGTGGAACTCACTTCTGATTTCTTGCTTCACTGTTACCTATTGTCTTCAGAAATTTAAATGCAATATTAATTCCCATATTCTGTCTTCCTGAATCCATTCTCTTACTGCCTTTTCTACTCAATAACATTTTTTCACTCTAAGTAACTCTTTGCATCTTAGTGGTATTATGACCTTCACTTCAAGTGAAATGATTAAAAAATAGTTTAAATATAAGATTTAGTTTTGTTTATTTTGTTTTTATTTATAATACTAGCTTATAAGCCACCCTATTGGGTGGCATTTAAGCTAGCTCCTGCAGAGGGCTCTTAATTGGACCTTCATCACAATAGGTAGTGAGGAGTAGATGCGATAGACAACAATAAACTACAGAAGAACTCAAAATTGATCGCTGCATTTAAATATTGCATTAATAGTTAAGCTTACCTTTTAAAGGTTCAATGATAATTTTTCTGCTGCCACTTAATTTAAAGATGTTTTGATGTACATAGGTCCTTACTTTCTGTACAAACAATTATTTTTATTTCATGGGTCGTTTTCGCAATTAATTTCAATTATTCCCAAATTTATTTCCAGCTGTTAATGAAAGTTGTGGATTTGCACTAATTAAATGTACATCTCTAACTGACGACCCAAACCTCTGCTTTCTTCCTGAACAGCAGACAACAACAGGTAATTTTTTCTTGCTTTTAATATTATCTTAATAAGATTTTGTTTATGTTTATTTGAAATGAAAATACTTTTCCATCAATGGAATGGAAAGTTATAAATAAAGCCACTAGTTACAGAACAGGGTTAAGTTTATTTTATTTTATAACATATCAACCACAATGGGTTATTTAATGCCAACAAGACTTTTAAGATAGTTTCATTTGAATATAATATGTATTCATAGCTGGCAATATTTTTTCTTTTTCAAAAATGTATTGCTAGTAATGTTTTGTCTTTTTTTTCAAAAATGTATTACTGGTATCTTTACTATAAAAATGTATTTTTATACTTTTATAGTGTTTTCCCCAGTTTGGGGGTTAACTATTTGCCCATACCTGGGACCATAAGAAGTGCCACCATCTCTGCTTACAAGGTCAAGGTACTCAAATTGTACCAAATGGAAAAAGATGGTTATATTTGAAAATCAGAAAGTGGATTAAGGGCTCAGTGCAGACATGCATAAAAGTATCTTCTAACACACTTTGGACTTGGCTAAAAAGCAAATCCATGCATAAATATATTTCTTCATAAAAAAATAAGACTAAAAAAAATCTAAGAAAAATCTATTTTCCATAAAAACTGTTTTTAGAAAAAGACTATAAATTTCAAACAAGTGCACTAACTGCTTGGTCAATGAATGTCAAAAGTTTCCTTATAAGGAAACAGCTAATATTGCCATTATTATTATGAGAGCTGGAGTAGTTCAGACACAGAAGATGAAATGAAACCATTAAAAAGAACAGGACACAACCTATTTACTCCTATTGAGAAGAAGAACAATTAATTAGTAAATAAAATTACAGTTCAGGCAAAGATGTTAGAAGTATAAAGCTGAAGTAAACTTTAGAAGGAACTGGAAACCCAATCCTGAACAAGAAACAAGGGATATACCTCTACTCCTTTTAAAAAGAGCAAGGAGTGTATGAACAGGACAATTGGTGAACCTGTCTATTGAGGAGAAAAAAATTAATATAAATAAATATTTAATAAATAAAATTTCAAAGTTCAGGCAGACACATTAGAAGTAAAGAGTACAGAAACTGGAAACCCAGGCCGGAACAAGAAAGAAGGGATACACCTCTACTCCTGTTCAAAAGACCAAGGAGAAATGTGAACCAGACACTAGGCAAACCTATCTATTCCTATATATATATATATATATATATATATATATATATATATATATATATATACACACATATATAAATAGAAATCGATTACACCCTGTCACTGCAGTGGATCTAAAACTAACTGTATGCTGAAAGCTCAAGTGGTTGTTTCAATTAATTGAAACAATAATGTGTGTGTATATATATATATATATATATATATATATATATATATATATATATATATATATACACACACATTATTTTTTCAATATTAAATATTGTTAAATATATATATATATATATATATATATATATATATATCATTGTGCAAATTAATTGAAGCAACCACTTGAGTTTCCTTTTTTTCACCATACAGTCAGTTTTAGACCCACTGCAGTGACAGGGTGTAATCAATTTCTATTTTTGCCTCAGGTTAGGTCATTTGCAGAGGTGTGCAGTAATATGAATCTATTTTCGGGATCTGTGATGAAATTTCTTTGGCCTTGAAAAATATTGTGTCATCCGTGATTGCATTATATTTATATCACACCCAGACACTATTGTCGCAACTGTCAATTAGTTGTCCTACATCCATTGTCTGCAATGAATGTTACTACTACAAGAGAATTTTTAAAGCTGCACAAGCTCACTGGCAAGCCTTACCAGTGAGCAAATCAAAGTACTATTAACTGGCTCGGAAACTCTCCTGATTTAAATCCAGTCGAGAACCTGTGGTCAATCTGCAAGGAACGAATTCATGGAATGAACATACAAAGTACTAACATGTGCACTGGGTCATGATTCATTGGAAAAATACAAAAAAAAAGTAAATAATAATGGAATTATTCATTTTGTTTTAATTAATTTGCACAAGAGTATAATTCATGTGTAAATTTATTAAAAATGTTTTTAACTCGTCTAATTTTATTGTATTTTTCATTAAGTATTGAGGTATGGAAGTTCTACATTATTTCTAATTTATTTCTTAACACTTATATTTATTTTTAAATTTCATTTTAGCTCTTGTAACAACAACTATACAAAAGACCACAACCCCTGAACTAGGTCCAGGTAATATATATTTAACTATATTTTACATTTAGATTTTAAAATATGCATAAAATTATCACTTATTTGCATGCCAATACACATACAATGCTTGTTCAGAAGGTGTCTAGCCATTTAATGTTAACAGACAAAAATAGCCTGCCTAGGGAAGTGACACCTTAGTACATTTTGAAACACTCTTCTTGGGAGCTCAGACAATAACCCCAGCATTTGTTCCACTTTTCAAAATAATCTGCCAGGTCCTCTTTTGTGATCACATTTAACTGCCTCATCCCATTCTCCTTAATCTCGACCACAGTATTTTAATAGCAAATTTAGTTTTGGTAGAAAAAACAACTCTCAATAACCCAGCCAAAGTCAGGATCCCATAAATAAAAATGTAATTTGGTCAAGAAGTCCTTTTGAAAGATGTAATGGATCCTGTAGGATTTTTTCCCCTTTTATCATTTAATTTACCTGGCCTTATTCTGTTATATATAATTTCATATAACAGATTCTTCTATATACACATATAAACATGCATACACACATATACGCATATGAACACACACACACACATATATATATATATATATACGCACACACACAACATGTATACACATACAAACATGCATGCACACACAAAAGTGCTATACACATATGAACACACATAAACATATATATGCATAACATATATATGTAAACATAAAATATATATACATATAAACATGCATGCTCACACATATAAATATGCACGCACACACAATTACGCATATAAATGCATATAAACATATATATACTTAACATATATGTAAACATATATATGCATGTAGACATGCAAGCCAATACTATATGTTCATGTAAACTTGCATGCACACACATATAAATCCATGCATACATATATAAACATGCATACATGCATATATAAGCTATAGACACATATAATAATAATAGTTGATCACTCGTATTCAAGGATACCTGTCTATTAGGGTGGCTAACCATTCCTTATTGCAGACTCTCACTCAGGCACATTTGTGTTTGTTCAACACCCACAGAGCCAACATGTCTTTTATACTGTAATTATTATGAGCTAACCTTAGTTAAACTTTCTGGGAGAGAGTGTGTTATCTAGAATGATCAACAATCTTAACAACACCAGCACACTGAAAACCTCAGTCACAATGACTTGTGACTTTGTGCTAGCACAGCTATCAACGGTCCCAAGTGTTTTGTCTAGCCAAATTCACTCACAAGGTTTGGGTCAACTCATGATATGGTTTTCAGGCAAAGATGCCACACACAGACCGATAACATAAGGAAGGGTCTCCTTCCTGACAAATCAACCATGGTGAGATTTGAACTCTGGTCTCATGGTCAGAAAGCAAACATTCTAACCACTCAGCCATGTGCCCATAATGTATATACACATATAAATATGCATGTACACACAAGAATGTTGTTATTATTTTTCACGTTTTTTTTTTTTTTTTTTTTTTTTTTTTTTTAGACGATGAATTTTTACGACATTTTTATTTACATGGGCTTTATTTTGTTTTCTTTTTAGATTCCTGTTACACACTCCCCGAACAAATGTGTATCGATACCGGTTATACTCGAATGATGACTCCAAATTTATTTAATGATATGGATCTGAATGATGCAAAGAAACGTTTCCAGGACATCGCTATTCCTATCATAAAAACTAATTGCTCTTCACTCATTACTCACTACATGTGTGGTATGATATTCCCCAAATGCGAAAACTCTTTTATCAAGTATGCATGCAAAAGCACCTGTGAAAGTAAGTAATTCTTTTCAGAACGCAATCAAAAAAAAAATGTCCTTATATTTTATCTTTGTCACTTCAGTTTAATTAGTTTTAAAATTTTGATCCGAAAAATGGAATTAAATCAATGATGGCACATATCCTGAATCCATCATAAAAATTCAGGATGTGGAATTAGTAAATACTAAACATTTCAAATACAGCAGAATCCTTGACAACTGGACTAAGAATGCCTTACAAAGTCTGGATAGGAAGGTTTATATTTAGATTAAAATAAAAAAACTGAAATCAGGTTTAACATTTATTTTTAATGTTTTACAGTAAACAAAATAAGCTAATGGAGAATGAAATATAACAGAAGTGATTTTAAGGAAAAAGAAATAAATTATGCAATGTTAACAAAAATTCATTAAATTAAGTATGCCATGTATGCAAAACAAATAATGTAATGAGGATTTTTTAAGCACTGTTGCATGATTATTCTTTCTCTTCTAATATCATTCTCAACTTTTACATTTTGTTTTGCTTTTGTTCTTGAAATGTTTTAAATGAAAGATACTTTTTGACTCTGTATGCATTATTGCAATCTTCATAGCTGGTTTTCTTTCCATAAAACTGACAAACTTTTCAATAGCTTTTTCAATTTCAGTCCAGGTTTCATCACAATCATGCATCTCATTGCTATCTTGCTGCAGATGTGTCTCGTTGTCATCCTTTCCTCTTATTCCCGTCATCTTTTGCACCAATTAGGATAAAATAAGCATAAGCAATTATCCATAGTAAATTTCCTGAAAAACAGAAATTTCAAATCAGTTACATATCACAAATAGTTCAAATATACATCAAAATTAAGTCAGGATATGAGGGATTCTGGATATGAGGCACTCCAGATATGAAAGATTCTACGGTACTTCATCATATTGATCAGTTATAACAAGTTTAATATAAGAGAAAAGGAAATTGAACATAGAGTAGGCTGCACCAGAGGTAGTTTCACCCAGTACCACAAACTGCTACAAAACTAAAACATCAACCTAAAAACTCGAGTCATGTTCTTAAATAGCCTTGTCAGATTGAGACTTTCATATGAAAGTCATGCATGGTGCCAAACCCATTAAGAAATATCTAAACTCTGAGCTATATATACAACTGCTTTCTAAGGTCAATGGTTTAAAATTGCTTTGACTATATGAAGCCTGAGGGTCTTGGCAAAGACCGTCCTTCTTTGAACATTGTAGACTGGTGCTACAGAATCACAAAGAACTGTACCAAATAACAGAAACCGCATCACTTGAGGACTACCAACAGCAGAAATTACTAAAATGAATATCACATGTAACTCAAAGAGAAAATAATGACATAATCAAGATAGTGACATTCCACATTACTTCAAATATAATGCTAGGAAGGAAACTCCCATCAACACTGGAAAGAGCGATAACAACTACTAGACTTGAAAAATCAATTTTCCTGAAAAATTGTTTTAAGAGAAAGATTTTAGAAATTTCAACTGAAGGCAGCACTGGCTGCTCAGTTAATGAATGCCAAATGTTTCCTTATAAGGAAACAGTTAATATTACCTTTACCATTTCAGTTTATTTTATTTTATTTTATTTATTTTTTTAATTGGATACAAATTCCTAAGTTTTAAAACAACTAAATTTATCATGTGAAATTTTTAGTTGGGAGCTGTTTTTTCCAAATTCTGTCAAATTAAGAAAACCTTCAGTATGTATCTATATCTCTGAGATGAGTTATTATGATTGCTTACATTATTTACATTATTCAGACTGTTATCTTCATCTTCATTGCCATGTTCACAACATTTTGGCTGTTGTACACTCCAGCCTTCTTCAGGAGATTGGTCTTCAAGGAGACATGGCCCAGTGGATAAAGACATTGGTAAGATCCAAAGAATTGTGAGTTTAATACCAAGCCACAGCAGTGGTGAACCGAAAACTTGGAGAGTTGAGTTAAAGGGAAATAACTGAGACATCCAGAAGAGACATGGTATGTGGAACTAGAACAATCTACCCTGATGGATGAAATAAAGGCTTTGGTTTGAAATTTCAATCATCTTAAGAAGGTTGGAGTGTACAATGCCCAAAACGTAAATATGGCAATGAAGATAAGGATAACAGTTTGAATAATGTAAATGATGTAAAAAAACCTTGCTATCACACATTTCATTCAGTAACCCTCTACCTTGAGTGGCTATTGAGCCTTGTATCTAACCTTATAAAAATCATTAAGAAATAAATAAAATAAAATTCTGCAAAAATAAATTTCAGAGTTACGAACTACTTAAATAGAGTGGTCCCCTCATAAAAATAATATTTTTCAGGGACTTATTTTTTGTAGATAAGCATTCTTTAGAGTTCCAATTCTAGTCATGTTTTTTATATTTACTTATGTGCAAAAACTCTTGCAAAAGGTATGAATTCACCATCACCCCACCCACCCATATTATGAGTCAATTAGTAGGACTTGTATTATTATCTCAAAAATATTCTTACGGTCTAAAAGTATTTTGTCGCTTTAAATAACCTGCAAAAAGTTGATAAGCCATAAAAACAAATCAATCAATCACTGTTAAAATCTCAGAAGCAAAGTTTGGTCCATATATTTGCATATATTTAGTCTCAAGTTCTTAAGGAAATTTAAGTTAATGGCCTTTTAGGCTTCCTCCCCTCATAAATAGGAGTTCTCTTTTTAAATAATAAGAATTATATGTCACAAGTGGCGGGCATGAGGATTTTAGAGATACTTACATGGAGCATGGAAAAAAAACGTTGGGAACCACTGCTCTAGAAGCAAACTATCTCAGCCACAAGGCAAGCTCAAGAAAGGGATAAGGTAGAGAATGAGAAAATATAGACAAAGGTGAGAGAAGAGCAAAGTCATGACATAATCGGTGATCTAATATCAAACTGGATTTATATTTTTTTTAAAAATATGCTAGGTTGGCCAGAAAGTCCTTACTCATTTGACTACCAATTTCCATACATTGCGGTTGCTTGTTGCCCCTGTGCGGTTTATTCCTTTTTGTGTAGGACGCAACTGACAGAAATGAGTTTGGAAGAAAGTGGAATTAGAGTTTTGATTTGCTACTGTTACAAGCAAAAACTTTCTACAAGGAAATTTGTGATACTGAAGGATAGGGCACAGTCAAAAGTCTTAAAGTGGTACAGGTGTTTCAACTCCGAGGATTTTACCCTTGACGATCAACCACATTCTAGCCAACCATCAACCATTGACAGAGAGGATTTAGTGGCAACATTGAAAGTTGAATCTTCTGCAAGCAGTTATGATTTTTCTCAAGACCATGGGAATGGTAGAAGATCATTTAGAATGATGGACTTTATTTTGAAGAATAAATGTTGGTATTGCTCCATAAAATTTTGTTTTCTGTCTGCTTCCTAAATGAGTCAGGGCTTTCTGGCCAACCTTATAGCCATTATAAGTAACAGAACTACAGAACATGAGAGACTTAAATTTTTTAATTAATTAATTTAAATCTAGAGATTTAATGAAATTGACTCACGAGAAAAAAAAATCACAGATAATAACTCATTCTCGAATTGCCCCCACCTTAAAAATCAAATCCCACCCCTACTTTGGTAACCACAGTTCTAGAGGTTGGTGCTTATACTCCAGTAAAACACTGACTTTTCAAATGCTAATTCCTCACTTGGAAGATTTAGAGCTATACAATACCTGCACCCACTATATGGATTTGTACAGGCAGGATGGAGTAATGAATAGCAACTCGGACTGAGGAATTGGAGAGCCGAGTTTGAATTCCAGTCAAATCCAATGTGCTAATACCCTTCGCAAAGGTATGAATCCATTTCTTCTTCCCCCAGCTATGGGTAAATAAAGAACAGACCGGGTTCTATAGCCTTGGATGGCAACTGGTCTACTGCAGAATGAAATGGCAACCTACTGCAGGTAAAAATCTGCGTCAGTCATGTATCAAAAGATACATGATAACCCAAGCATGTATCACACATGGCACATAAGTGACTAACTGACTGATGTACTAATATCCTTGGGAAAGTTATGAATCCTCTACTTCTCCTTCCCCCACCACCAGCTATTAGTA
This sequence comes from Acanthosepion lycidas, assembly GCA_963932145.1. Classification (NCBI taxonomy): domain Eukaryota; kingdom Metazoa; phylum Mollusca; class Cephalopoda; order Sepiida; family Sepiidae; genus Acanthosepion; species Acanthosepion lycidas. Next base: position 19,616,415 of record OZ010583.1, on the reverse strand, counting down.
AATAGCAGAACAGAACGGGTTCTATAGCCTTGGATGGCAACTGGTCTACCACAGAAAGAAATGGCAATACTGCAGGAAAAAATCTGCTTTGTCAGTCATCTATTGAAAGATGATTGCCTAAGCATGTATCATGCATGGCACATAACTGACTGGCCAGAATAAACCAGTCCTGATAAAATGTAAATGTTACTATTTTCATTATTTTTGAAGGCTGTTTAAACATTTCTCAACAAATCAACTTTAGTTCTGATTTTGTGTGTACATGTGGATCTCCTATTAAAAGCTGTATGGGATTTCTAAAGGATAAAATATATACAGAATAAATATGAATAACTAGATGACTAAAGTAGTTACATAATCCCTACAGCAATAGTGTTCAAACATCAATAACAAAAAAAGAAGGCAGATGTAATGACTCACTTTAAATAATTCTAAAATAGACCTTTTATTTTGGAGATTATAATTTTCTGAAATATTGATTATTAATAATCACTATTGCAGGAAAATACACCCTTTAAAATATAAAATATAGACTATAGGAATTTATATAAAATATAAAATTTTGTAGTTTATATAAATTATAAAATTTTTGGAGTTTATATAAAATATAAAATTTACAATTTTACACTATTTACATTATTCGGACTATTGTCCTCATCTTTGTCGCTATATTTATCACAACGTTTCAGCCGTTTTATGCTTCGGCCTTCTTCAGGTGGTTGGAATGTCGAACTGAACCCTTTATTTTGCTAACTGGGGTAGACTGTTCTAGTTCCACGTGCCATGTTTGATGAATGTCAGCTATCAGTTATCTCCTGTTAATTTTCCCTCTGAAAGTTCTCCACTGCCTTAACCGGGTATTGAACTCACATTCTTTGGGTCTTGTCACTGGATCTAACCAACGCCTTTATCCACTGTGCCATGTGTCCTTGAGGGTTCAGTCTGACATTCCAACCACCAGAAGAAGGCCGGAGCGTACAACGGTTGAAACGTTGTGATAAATATGGCGACAAAGATGAGGTCAATAGTCCGAATAATGTAAATAGTGTACATAATACCTCATCACAGAAATATAGACAGACTTTACAATTTTATATAAAATATAAACTTTTTGGGGTTTATATAAAATTTAGGAGTTTATATAAAATATAAACTTAATGAGTTTATTTCAAATATAAACTTTAGGAATTTATATAAAATATAAAATTTTATGAGTTTATATAGAATATAAACTTTAGGAAGTCATATAAAATATAAATTTTAAGAGTTTATATAACATAAAAAATTTATGAGTTTATATAAAAATTTAGGAGCTTATATAAAACATAAAATTTAGGAGTTTATATTTTACTGGAATGATAATTAGGAATTATCATGAAAAATATAAACACTTACATAAAAAGTGATAATAACAACAATGATGAGGACAAAAGTCCACATGTAAATGATGTTAACTCATCATCCCAGAAATTCAAACAAATATTATATTATATATTATTTTACCTCTATTTTTTTTTTTTTTTTGAACATTAATAGTAAAATTCAAATTTATTGTTTTAAACACTTGTTAATTTATCCGATTGTCTTTTTCAGCTATCAAAAATGACTGCGGTTCTGCTGCAACATTAATAAGTTGCTCACAACTAACAGATGCAGATGAATTCTGCTTCTTGCCAACTGTAAGAAGTAAGTATAAAAGTGCATTAATCAGCCTTTTGTACACTCATTGCATAGAGAGTTCTACTATTAAAAAGAGACTGTACAATTTTGATTTGTATGAGAAGTGGGCAAAGAAAGAAACTCTGTCAAAAGAAAACATCAAGTCAAGACTAAAGTTTGTCAAGAGAAAGAACAAGATTTCTGAAACAATGTGCTTTGGACAGATGAATCCAAAACAGAATTATTTGGCCACAGTAACAGAAAACATGAAACTAAACAAAGTAATGAAAAAGAGGTAAATTTCATTAGAAACAAAGAAAAGAGTACTACTCTGCTGTGTGACATCTAATTTTTACATTAGAATAGGGTAAGATAATTTCAAGAAAATAAGCAAAATATTAAGAAACAGGAAAATTTCATTAAGAATAAAGAAAAGAGTACTACTCTGCTGTGTGACATCTAATTTTTACATTAGAATAGGGTAAGATAATTTCAAGAAAATAAGCAAAATATTAAGAAACAGGAAAATTTCATTAAGAATAAAGAAAAGAGTACTCAACTGCTGCATAATATCTAATTTTTTACATTAGGATAGAGAAAGATGCCTCCCAGAAACTAAGCAAAGTATTAAGAAACAGGAAAATTTCATTAGAAGCAAAAAAAAAAAAACAGTACCAAACTATTGTGTAATATCAGTGTTGCAATATGGTTTTCTTTCCTTCACTTTATTTTTTCACACCTTAAAGTTGACTCATGTGAGTCAAAAGCTTGGATATAGTTTTGATTTTGGATATTTTTCGCATCTGCCACTACCAATTTTGTAGAAGCTGATCTGCAGTCTGGAAAAGACAATGAATAAATTCAATAGACTTAGAATATCTATGTTTTGTTGTTTATTTTTACTTAAACACACATGAGTCCACCAAATATTGTTTGCACGAAAACTGAAAAATATCCACACCTCACAACAAAAGTGGCAGTTCCTGCAAAAAGCTCATGGTTTTTAATTTCCTCTTATGATTCTTAATATTTATTTGCTTTTAGACTGTGATCCTGATTTTGAACATAAATGTGTAAGTGGTGAATGTATCAAGAAATACCAAGTATGCGACAACATCACGCAGTGTACGGATGGCAGTGATGAAAAAAACTGCAGTAAGAAAACATCTTTAATATATTTGTTTTTACATCTTTAACAACCTTTGTTTTTTGGCAAACTTAGAGCTTCATGCCTGCAAAAAAAAAAAAAAAACGTGGTGCTTACAGGATGGTTTTTCCCTTGACACCACTATTATTTTAACTACCTTTACTCCTCAACAATGTTTATTGTTTTAAAAGCCATGTTTAGAATTGGAATAAAACCTAAATATATGTAAGTGAATTTATATATTTTATTTCTTTTTTGAGAATAAAAATAATAATATTTATTTTATAATTTTTATTTATTAGAATGTTTATTTACATTGCTTATTGTTATGGTCCTGTTCCTTGTACCACGGTAGAACCAATAAAGAAGAACTCGAGGGCGGATATGGAAAAACACAGATATCCAAACAGGAATATATACAGAGAGGTAGAAAAGTCTTAGTACGAACAATCAGGTTTAGTAGTAATTGTCTGAATGTGACTCTGTTTCAGTCTGCCTCTGACTCGACTGACTGACTCGCTCGCTCGCTCGCACTGACTGACAGACTCCAGACAGACTTCACACCAGACTTCAGACTGAAAAGTATTTAGTCACCCCCCCCACTAGGGCATCATGTGGCACAAGGCTGGTTTAACGTGGGATCGGCCAAAAATATGCCCTTTGAACCCGTATAAACAGGTTCAGGGTCGGTTTACCTCCCTGAAAGAAACTCCGCCCTTTGGCATAGCCTCATTAGGGTTCCTCCCCACCCAAAGGCAGAGAGTTCAACCGATCAGCCGGTCATCCAACTTCAGACTGAACAGTATTTAGTCACCCCCCCCACCCACGAGGGCATCATGTGGCACAAGGCCGGTTTAATGTGGGACCTCCGAGCCCGTGTGCTCGGTCAAAAATCTGCCATTTGAACCCGTATAAATGGGTTCAGGGTTGGTTTACCGCCCCCAAAAGAGACTGCACCCTTCGGCATAGCCTCATTCGGGTTCCTCCCCACCCGAGGGCAGAGAGTTCAACTGATCAGACGGTCAGCCAGTCGCCCGACTTCGGACTGAACTCTCTGCTTCCTCTTGAGACACAGTATTTATTACGTATGGAATAGTCCATTATATTATTATGGGTAAGGTCCCATAACACTTATTATATTATTTATTGGAATGGTTGGCAAAACATCAGCTAATTGGTAACTAATTCAAACTTTATAAAATGGTAAATAATAACGATTTCTTTATCGTTGGTTCACATATTCTAATAATTTAGTAAATGTTTATAAATTTCTGAATAAAAAATTCTTTTGACTTTTATTTCTTTATAAATGATAAACACTGCATTAGTTTTAATACAATTGTATTAGTTTTTAGAATGCTATAAATATAAAATTATTCTTGTAAATAAACAATCTAATAAACAAATAGTGTTTATTATTTTTATGATTAATGTTTAGAATGTTATAAATATAAGATTATTCTTGTAAATAACCAATCTAACAAATAAATAGTGTTTAATATTTTGTTGTAAATTCTCAAGAACAAAAAAATGTGTAAATTCACTTTCATCTTTTTATTAATTTCAATAATTGCTTTTTTTTAAAAAGAAAATAAACATTGCAAAGGAGAGAAGGTAGTTAAAATAATATCAGTGTTAATGGAAAAAATGATACTCCAGTTCTTTTTGACATTCCATTTTTTTGACACTGCATTTTTTTGCAGGTACATAGTTCCAAGTTTACCCATTTTTTTTTATTTTTCATAGTTTTTTCTGTTTTTTTTTCTCCTTGGCATGTGTCCTTTTCAGAAATTTTTTTTTTGTTTTTGTCTAATGTTTTTTGTTTTTCTATTTTAACAAACTTTTTTTGTTGTTTTTTGTTGTTGTTATTGTTTTTTCTTGTCTTTTGTCTCTTTTAAAGAATCTTTTATTTTAAAACTTCTTTTCCCGAAGAATTTTTTAAATAGATTTTCAGAAATAAAATCTTAATAGCTTTCATTATTATTATTATTATTATTATTATTTTCTTTGTACTGTGACACTGAGTCAGTACGTTTTTCCTTATTACTCTTTCTTACTTTCTATTTTCAATATGTTTTTTATCACTGTTTTATATCACAATGCTCAGTGTCAATAAATTCTTCATCATTACTATTATTTTATTCGATTTTATTATTGTTACTTTGCATCATAAAAAACAGGTGTAATAAACCCCATAGCAGCAGCAAGCAACAATAAATAAGAAGTAATGTAACTTTTAATGAATTCTGTACTCAAATCCTCCACCTCAGGCAACCCTCTCCAATCTCAGTAACTTTGTTTAATGTCATGTTAGTAACATAGTATTCTTACTGTAGAGACTAATAAGAATGTAAGACTAAATCACTCATATATAAAATTATTGTTTATTCAACTTTGGATTTCATTAGTTGATATCAGTGATTGGGTGTGTGTCTTGTGGATATAAGAGATTCTCTTCCTTTTCCCTCTCAGGTGGGGTGATTTTATATCTTTCTATCATTTGTTTGTCCCACATGTGCACATCATAAGCACGGCTGGGTCACCCACTTGTTTACATGCTAGAGAGTCAGGGGCAGCCATGAGGATCCTATATGAGGCGTGAATCTGTACCAGTTGACTAGGACATCATTTTCCAGGTCAACCCACTGATGCATATGACCTCTGATGTCACACTGACTACAATGTCTATTTTAGTATCATCTGGGTGAGCCCTGTTCATATTTGGATAACCACAAATATCCCTTATTGATATTATATTCAATTCAGACAACCTGGTATTTCTTGGCATGGAGCATTTACTACAGTAATGTTTGAGAAGATGGGACTAAATTTTTCATATTTAAAATAATTCTTTATTCACTTCTGGATTCCATCAAATAAATTTTATCTAAATCAAGGATATGTGTTTCTAGGTTTTTCTTCAAACATTTAATCTTTTTTTTGTAAGGATTTAAAGATTTGAGGAATTATGCTTCTCCCCTCATATGTCATATATTTATATAACTTGTTGTCATCAGGTTGTCTTACATATATATATATATATATATATATATATATATGTATATTAATAAAAAGAAAGAACAGTAAGATATATAATCCGGTTTTCTTATAGATATTTTTATTTTTACGAAATAGTGTTCAGTGTAAATTTACAGAGCATTAATATTATAAATTAATAGACTTAAAATATAGTTTTTCGCTACACAGTTTCAAAAATGGAAGCTGAAAGCCCCGAATTTAATTTTGTAATTAAATTAAAGACATTAGTTCCATTTCATCCTCGCTTGTATCCACCAACTTCCTTTGAGGCCCAATCCAGTACTTGGTGGCTTTGGATGAATCTGGATGAACCCAGTACATATTGGGGCCACCTCAGATCAACTCTTCTTTATCAAGCTTCCTGATAGACATTAACTTCAATTCAGACCTCTGGTATTTCTTGGTGTAAATCACATACACCATTAGCAATCGTCAAAAATTAATAACTTACTGGCAGATACAATAATGCTCTCATATTGGAAAGATTATTGTATTTTTGACAGACATGTATCTAATTATTTTAATTTATTTTAGCTTGTCCATTTGGCCAGTTTACATGCAACAATGGAAAATGTATAATGTCTGAATGGGTGTGTGATGGTGAGTCAGATTGTGATGATGCATCGGACGAACGTGACTGCAGTGAGTATTTTTTAAGATATTACCATTTTTAAGGTTTCAATCCAAATTTTCTGTCATCCTCAGTAAATGGATTTTTTATCTGCAAAATAATAATCAAAGTAAAAAGTTAAAAAAAAAAAAACATCTCCCTACTTTTGAAGAAATTAAATTAAATTGCTCATCAGTGGTTGGATAAATCATTTCAATAAAAATGAAAAATCTTTAGGGATTCCTGGTATTTTTTCGACACCATCCCTTTGTTTTGCTTTGGCCTGACTAGCCAAAACTTTAGAAAGTCTTTTGGAATTAATTCAAGATATTGACTTTCCACATTAGCTCAAATGTTACAAAAAGTAATAAAAGTTAATGGACTTGAAAAACCTGAATATCTTGTTTTATTAGGACTTTAAAAACAGACATTTTTAAAAAATCTCTATATAATATACACAGAAATATATTAAAAGAAAGGAGAGAAAAAGCAAGGATATGCGAAAAAAATAAATAGTTATTACTCACCATAAAATGGTGGATCAAAAAAATATAGCAAAACAAGAAGAAAGGGCTAACTCTTCACACTTCAGGATTCAATCAAGGACAAAACATAAATATTTTCTTATTTTTCAGTTGCACATATATTTATTTTTGTCCTCAATTGAATACTAAAGAGCGAGGAGTGATAGCCAATTAGCTTTTTTTGTTGTTTCTTATTTGTTATATTTTTTGATCCACCCCCTCCCCTTTTATGGTGACTAATAATTTTATTGTTATTATTTTTTGCTTATCTTTGGTCTCCGTCTTTGTTTTAATATATTTAAAGGTGTAAATTACACAAGTAACCACTAAAAATAAAGTCTAAGTAATATATATATATATATATATATATATATATATATATATATATATATATATATATATATATATATTTATATATATATATACACACAAGTCTATAAACCTGCCATGCTGGAGATTTTCCAATAAAGTATCAAATACTTGAGACCAAGAATGACAGCCAAAGATGTTGTACATTTACAAGTCAATGTCTGCTCTTCATATTATTATGATTCAATCATCTATCATCAAAAATCACAAAATAAATTACTTTATTTGTTTTTACAGATAAATGCCTCACACATCAATTTGTGTGTGATGATTACACCTGCATAGAATCCAATAAACGCTGTGACTATGTAATTGACTGCCCTGATGGATCTGATGAACACCGTTGTGGTAAGTTTGGCTTTTCTATTTTGATTATATTTACTCATATATATTTATTTCTTTATATATATATATATATATATATATATATATACACACACACACTGTCATACACAGATAGACTTGGCATCATTCCGAGATTCTAACCCCTAGGCTATTGGCAGCCAGCAGAGAGAAAGACTAATTTTTGTGTATTTATTTTTCATAAACATCCCAGTGACCTAGAGGACTCAATCTGTTGGGAGAGTCTTGCATTATTAGCTGTAATAGCCACTGTTATCATGCTTTCTTTCCAAACTGCTCAACCGAATGAAATTTTTTCCAGGAGCAAATGCATTTTCAACTTTTATTATATATATATTTTTTACACATGTGGGATATATAAAAAAAATTACTTTCTCACACACATATATATATATATATATATATATATATATATATATATATATTTCGCATGTGAAATATATAAAAAATTACTTTCTTATATATATATATATATATATATATATATATATATATATATATATAAAAGAAAGTAATTTTTTATATATTCCACATGCGTAATATATATATGTATAATAAAAGTTGAAAATGCAACTAGAGTTTTTAAAATATCTATTTTTAGAGTATTTAGAGTTACTCTAGATAAATATTCATAAAGACTCTTTTTCACACACATACACACACATATATATATATTAAATGGATAAATTATTGCCATTTGATATTTTTAATTTTGCACATGTACATTGTTTTGGATTTTGTTGACTGCACAGTATAGTAGGGTCAGTTGGGCACCATCTGTGAGAAAAAAAAAAAGCACCGTGATGAAATTCACTTTACCAGAAATTTAGAATTGGCATGCTTTACAGTTTGGCATTAATGATAGAAGCTCCAATACGAACATTTCAGAGTACTTAGGTGTCAATCTGAGGACAGTATGGAGGATTCAGAAAGAGTATATATATGATATATATTAATAGAATGAGAAGTATATATGTATATGAGTGCACATTTATGTATACACACTCCTAATTCCATCAATTTAATGTTTTATTTTTCTCTCAGTGATAAAATCAGATGAAGACTTACTCAGTGTGGTTGTGAATGAACGTGATTACATCATCTGTGCTTCCACTTGGTCTGATGATCTTGGTTCTTTGGCCTGTGAAAAAGTTGGTATGGGGTAAGTCACCTGTTTATAATCAAGACATAACTTTTCACAAATCAACTGTTTTATCCACTGGGCCATGAAACATGAGTTGAAGTATTCCAAAAATTGACCTGACCCAAAGAGTTGTGAGTTCAATACCTGACCACAGCAGAGGGAACAAAAACGTGGAGAGTTATCAAGAGCATCTAACTGAAACTGAGATATGCAAAAAAAACATGGCCCATGGAATTAGAACAATCTACCCCAGTGCACTAAATAAAGAGTTTATTAATGAAATAAATAAACAGCCAAAACATTGTGAATATAGCAATAAAGATGAGGACAAAAGTTTGAATAACGTAAATAGTGTAAATAGTCACAATACCTCATCTCAGAAAAATAGACATATCCTGAAGAAGGCCAGAGTGTACAACAGCTGAAACATCATGAATATAGCAATAAAGATAAGGACAACAGTTTGAACAATGTGAATAGTGTAAATTGTTGCTATTTTGTTTTGTAATTATTAAATCTCTTATTGCTTTTTAAGTTGGATCAAAGTTGTATTAAGTTTAAGTAAATTCTCTTCAGCTGTAGTCATTTCATTGATAGATATTATTATGTCTAGCTTTATGAAGGCATATCATTTATTTATTTTTGTAGTTTTATGAATCTAATGAGCATTATGATGGGCATTAAATATGATTTATAATTTATGTTTTTATAATCTTATTTATATATTAATTTTTTTCAGCACTTTCAATAGCACAATTGTTACAACTTCAAAATGGTCCATTCGTTTTGCTCATATTGAGCAGCAAGCTTCAAATGTTACCAGTCCAACAGTATTTGGACCTGTTACAATACGGTGAGTTATTTGCCCTTCATTCATACTGCTGCCACCAGAAAAAAAAATAAAATGTGTAAAAATAGTGATTTGTAGAATAATGTTGAAGAATGTGTAGACTTAATATAAGTTGTGAATCCTACCATAGTGGTCAGAATTTTGATGACCCAAACTGAGTGGTCATTATGAAATTCTGAAAGTGATGGATTGTCTTTTAAAACTGAAAAACATGCAAAAATGGGCAGTTTGAATGCAGAAGTAGTGAGCTGAAGGTTTCTGACAGCTTCCTCCTCCAGATATCTTTATGTACTGTGATTTCAATAAAAGGAGAAAACACCATGAAGAGGATGAGTAAGTAGCCAACCTGTTGAAATCCATTCCCTTTTTCTCCCTCTTCCTTCCTCTAAGAAATGAGATCTACTACTAGTGATAAAAGTCTATTTTGTCATGATTAGCCTTGATCTGGGATCTCATCTGCAGTCACTCTCTCACAGATGTGCCGTTACCTCCCTATGTTGTTTTTACAAATACTTTCATGGAAATTGCTCCCATGAGCTGCTTTCGCTGGTTCCCAGATTTCATGAATTTAAGCATTCAGTTAGGCTGACATCTCGCTCTCACCCTTTCACTGTTAAAACTGTTAAATGTAGCCGTTTCTTCTACTCCAATAGCTTCATGTCTTGCACTTCTCACCTGTGGAACTCCCTCCCCTTTTCTTGTTTCCCTGATAGCTACAATCTCCAACTATTCAAATGTAATATCAATTGACATCTCCAGATGCCTTGATCTATCCCCTATCCTTCTCTTCATCCTTTCCTCCATCACTCCTCTTTACACTCGCTCCAACTCTCTGTAACCCCTTGCGTGCTAGTGGCTTCCCACCTTACTTGGGGTGAAATGCTTAAAAAAATTAAAAAAAACGCTGAGAATTATCTGTGTTCTAAAAGGCCCTTCAAAAAACAGAATACCCAAGTACTTTTAATGCATACTTGATAAAATCAATGATTTGGAAAATCTACTGACTGTCCAGGGAAGCATTTTGAATGACTTAATTACTTTTCTTCATATTTTGTGCAAAGATTTGTATAAACTTCCCTTCAACAATATAATTATCTTGAATTTTTACACTGTTTCTTAGACTAGTTTCTAACATGCTATATGCAGTGTAACCCGGATATAAGAGAGTTGTTGGGACCGGAGAAGAAGTCTCTTATATCCGGGGTTTCTCTTATATCCGGGTTACACTGTACAAAGATAACAGGTAACAGTACACACAACAGGGAGAAAGTAGATCATGTCTTTCTTAATCAATATTATTTTATTTGATACATTTAAAACAAATCAATGTTTATTATTATTTTTATTATTTTTGTTACTTTTCATTTCCTCCATATTCCAATTGTAAAGAAGTTCCACTTAGCTTTTTCCCCAAGAAATGCTACTTTGTGCAACAGACTTCCATGTAAATGCTTCCCTTAACATTACAGTTTTAACCTCTTCAATTAAATGACCAATCATTATCTATCCTTCACTTCCTACCACCTTCTCTTTTATTCATATCAGACATAAATGTCTTAACCATTTCAACAGTACCTTCTAATTTGAGTTGTTCCCAAGTCTAGTATTGTGTGAAATTTAGTCTTTAAACATAAAATGTTAAACAACTGAAATTAATTACATAATGTCCCCCTCTTGAAATTCCTGCCTTTTCTTCATTTTATTCTCTCCACACTGGTGTGATTAATATCTTCTTTCTGAGTGATGCTAGTATCTAGGGTAGGAGTTGGCAACCTTTTGGAGAGACCAGACCAGACCAGAAACCCTACATTGTCTCAGAGGAAGGGCATGATATCAAATGTATTATAATAAATTGCCTCAACCTCAGATTACTCTGTCCAAAAAACTGTCTTGATCTGGAGGTTTAACGAAAAAACAACAACGTTAATGTAATATTATTTAAACAATGTTCCTTATTTTACTGCAGGAATAACAGGATAACACCTAACACAATCAACAAAAAATTCAAATTCTTTACTACAAATGAAATACAATTAGAAATGGCAAATTATTTAATGAGACACTTGTTTCTGCTTCTTGTTTGATAACTTCTCCACATCACATGAAATATTTGTCAATGACAGGAGCAAAACATCATCCATGTCATCACCCAACCTTGTTCTTAAATGACACTTGATGTATTTCACTTTCGAAAAAAGTTATTCAAAAGCATATGTATTAGGTTGGTGCAAAAATAATGACGTTTTTTGACGTTAAAAAAAAACGCCAAAAAACGTCATTATTTTTGCACCAACCTAATACTTCCAAATAATGTTACCATTATTTTCATATTATTCAATATATTTTAATTTCGCTCAACAAAATATGTTTCTTGTAGAAATCAGCAATGGATTCAGAATTAAATTTTGATTTTAAAAAAATGTCATATTTAACTCCAACTGATATTTTTCTGCCACTTGCTCTGCAAATTAATTATATAAATCGTGTCCAGGTGCTAAGCTGCCAGGACAGACAAAAATCTTTCATGGGCTGGATGTAGCCTGGGGTTTGCAAACCCCTGATTTCAAGAATATTTATTGTTCTATGCCTACACATTTCTGTTTGAATTTCTGGAATGTGAAGTTATCATTATTTACATTCAGACTAATATCCTCATCTTTGTTGTTATTATCACAGTGTTTTGGATATTAAACTTTCCAGTCTTCTTCAGGTGTCTCTTGATCCAGCTGACCTTCAAGGAATTTTGAATTGAACCCTTTATTTAATCTCTGGTGGGAGACTGTTCTTGTTCCACTCTCCATATATATCAATATTATGCCTTGTTTTCATTTTAGTACTGTTCAGTTATTGCCTGTCCTGTTTACACTAAATCTAAATCTGTACTACCCAGACCAGATATTAAACTCGTAATTGCTATATCACTAAATAAAAGACTCAAATAGAGGCATAGCGGAAGTGGGGTACTCCTGTCTTGCTTATCAAAACACAGATCCACATTCACACCAGCTTGTGGGACTGTAGGGTGCTTTTACAACAAAGTTAATAGAGACAATTTCAGATTTCAAAAACCAAATTTTCATTTTGCTCTTTGATTGGATGCCCTCCCGATAAAGATGCCCAGGCCCTTTGCACTTTCTCCCTCGCTTCTACACACTACTGAGTGGTTTGATATATGACATACACCTGAAAAAGACCATCTGAGACATTGGGATAATAACAAAGATGAGGACATTAATCAAATGTAAATATTTTTTTTTAAATCATTTCACCCAAGCAAGGCAATAAAGCCACTAAGATGCAAGGGCTTATTGAGAATGAAAGACTAAAAGAGTGAAGGAGAACAGGCAATAAAAAGAACAGGATTCAAGGAGACAGAAGATGACAATATAATACTGAATAATATAAATTATGTAAATATTGAACTACACATTTTTTTTTTACTAATGTTTAACCAATATAATGCTTAAGAGCCACTCAAGATAGAGAATGAAGTTGTTGTATAAGCATAAGAGGAGGAGGAGGTAAGAAGTGCAGTTTATGAGGATATGTAGGAAAGATAATGGTTAACAAAAAGTTAAGATTGTAATGATCAGATAAACATCCTCTAGGGCATCTTCTTCACAAAGTAGCAATTGTTGGAACTTCTTTCTTACTAATGGAATATGAAGGAAATGAGGATGAGTATTGTGTCAGTGAAAAAAAATGTGTTGGTGATGAATTAATTTGTCATTTTCTTGATTCACTCTAGGAACTATTGCAAAGACAATAATGGAATCAAACTGACTTGTGCATTTAAAGGTAAGTTCATTCATTTTCTTCCTTATTTTATTTAACTATTAAATTTTATTTTATTTCATGGAGGTACAGAGTTAATTTAATAGTAACAGTATAGAAAAAAGAATTCAAATATCTGCTGAGATATTTTCTATTCATTTTGTACTAAAGTTGTGGATATGGATTTTTGACCCCTTTTTATTTACACCCCCCTAGTATTTTTTCACATTGGATATACACGACTGATTTATGACCCTTAGAATTACGATGTCAGATTTACGATTTTTGGGGATCTGAATCTCAATGTTGCTATTTATCACATATTCTTTGTTTTCTTTTTTTAAAAGGTTGTGGCATTGCCCCTATGTTCAGCTCCATGTCAGATTATTCCCCTCAGGTGGTCCCGTTGATCGTGAGAGGATCAGAAACTGCCCCTGGCAGCAATCCATGGTATACGTTACTTCACATTGGAAGCAAGGTGTGTGGTGGCAGTATCATAAATGAAGACTTTATCATCACTGCTGCACACTGCGTAAGGTGAGACATTTATTCATTAAAACTCTTCTTAGCACTAAGCAGATATCAGTGTAAGTGGATATAAGTCAAACTGGAATCTTCCAAACAGCATTGTTTCTCTAAATACATATTTTCTATAAATCCACTAACGATCTTGTTAAGATATTAAAAAAAAATGGCTTTGTTATTTAATGACAACTGCTATGTGGAAAGTAATTTTAGGTGTGTCTTATAGATATTTATTTTTTTCAGGAAATTTTCAGACCTAACCCTCCTCAAATTCATTAAGACAACCTCATTTATTAATTTCATATTTTTTACCAGACCTCAAACAGGAATCAGTGATTATTATACATGGTTTTTATTGTTTATAATTGTTTGTTGCATAAACAAGTTGCTTTATTATTTAAGTTTGATAATAACCCATCTCTAGGACTTCTTGTACTTTCTAATGAGATAATAGAACATAAATATACAGTAATCCCTCAATTAGTGCAGCTAATATGTACCTTAAAAGATATGCACTAATTGAAAACATTAATCGAATATAATAACTTATAGGAAATGATGTAATTTGAACCTCAAATTTTAGTCTTATTTACAATTTTTCATTTTCACTTTTTAATTAAAATATAGTTACATATAAAAAGATATAATAAAAATGCAATGAATTAATGTTTATTAATCTGATTTTTTATGAAAAACTTATTTAGATTGGTTTACCATATGTTATTCTTCTGTTCTTCATGTAAATGACAGCACTGCAAATTTGTCAGCTTCTGTCTTCATCAGAGTCTGCTTCTAAAAATTTTCCTTTAAATTCTTCAATGACCCTGAAAAATTCTTCTAATTCCATTTTTGTCTTCTTCTTATGCTGGTATTAAAATCTTAAACAAAAATGTTTCAATTTAATTTTTTAAAACAGAACCTTATGTTTTATATATTTTTTATTTTCTAACCATATCATAATCATTAATATTTTAACCTGAAAATTTTATTTATCATCATTCCATAGTAAATGTATACATCTTTTATATTTCAGTATTTTTTAATAAATGTAAATTTCTGTATCTAATTAAATAGTCCATTTTTTTAAGAAAAAGTCAGAAATTTCCTTTTAAAACCTTCAAAATAAACAGGAAAAACATCAAAATATTCAAAAAATTTTAATGGTGATAAATATTCAAATATGTATTTTTATTATCAGTTTATATTATAAAATTTATCTATTTATAACCGTCCATATTTTTTTAACACTGTCTTAATTACTTAGATAATGTAATGCTTGACAAACAAGAGTTACCCATTTTCCATTTTTAAATTTTAGAAAATTTTTAATTAATTGGTAACTATAAAAAATTCAATTTTCAATTACTATGGTTAAACTGAAGGAATATTTTACCACACTAATCAAGTACTATGCATGCACTAATTGAATTTTGGTATATAAAAATTTTAGAACACTAATCAAAAACGCATTAATCACATGCACATTAATCAAGGGATTCCTGAACTTAAATTTTTGGTGAGCTTTTCTGCAAACTGATTAAGTTCTTCCTTGGCTTCTTTGTATCCTGCTATCTTATCAGAAATTGCAAGAAATCCTGAGCAAAAGGTTGGACATGTCAATAGTAGTTCTGAGAAAAAATAATATTTTTGTGTCTGGATGGTTTAAAATGAGATACCCTGTTCGAAATTTCTTGAATATTAATTGAGAAAAGATCAGAGGGTAGATTATCTGAAACATTGTGGTAGAAACTACAAAGATAAAGATGCTAATCTGTAAGTATTATTGATAATTAGTGTGTTGTATCATTTTTGATTAAAGCTAATCAGAAATAATTCTTGATAATCTTGTGGGCATTATATTATAATTAGTGTGTTGTATCAATTTTTGACAAAGTGTTTCCTTTTTTTTTTACAAATTCAGTGGCTACCAACCAGAAAATATCTTTGTCTACTTAGCACCATCTGACCAGTCCAAGAAAAAACCATACAGAATGAAGAAGCATGTACATCGTATTGTAATGCACAACTTCACTTGGATACCCAAAATAAATGACATAGCACTGCTACAGTTAAAGACGCCCATTAATTTTGATGAGTATATTCAACCAATTTGCCTGGTTGGGAAAAACGATATTTTCACTTCCAAGTCAAGTTGTTGGTCCTCTGGATATGGTTATACATCATCATCTAAAAATAGCTGTAAGTATTTTTTTATTATTTCTTCTCTTCCTCTATTTAGAGTTTAGGATTTTCTTTTGTACATTTTATCATTTAATCAATGTTTTATGTATTGTGTAATGAAAAATATCCTTAAAATTAAATAATGTATGGTTAACAGACAAGAATATGCCTTTGATTTTGTTAATGATTTGAACGCAATATTGAAATATTAACAAAATCGAATTCACTTGTATTTCTGAATTAAAATTTGATGGCATACAATTGTTTTTTTTTAGTTTACTTTTATTCTTCATATTTTAAAACTGACGGCTTATTCTCTCTCCCATATAAAACTGCCATTTTATTCTCTTTCCTATATAAAACTGCCATTTTATTCTCTCTCCCATATAAAACTGCCATTTTATTCTCTTTTCTATATAAAACTGACAGCATATTCTCTCAACCATATAAAACTGGCAACTTATTCTCTTGCCCATGTAAAACTGACAGCATATTCTCTCGTCCATATAAAACTGATGGCGTATTCTCTCGCCCATATAAAACTGCCATTTTATTCTCTTTCCTATATAAAACTGATGGCATATTCTCTTAACCATATAAAACTGGCAACTTATTCTCTCGCCCATATAAAACTGACAGCATATTCTCTCGCCCATATAAAACTGCCATTTTATTCTCTTTCCTATATAAAACTGCCATTTTATTCTCTTTCCTATATAAAACTGATGGCTTATTCTCTCACCCATATAAAACTGATGGCTTATTCTCTTCCCTATATAAAACTGATGGCTTATTCTCTCACCCATATAAAACTGATGGCTTATTCTCTTTCCTATATAAAACTGATGGCGTATTCTCTCAACCATATGGAATTACAGCTTATTCTCTCACCAATATAAAACTGACAGCATATTCTCTCACCCATATAAAACTGATGGCGTATTCTCTCGCCCATATAAAACTGCCATTTTATTCTCTTTCCTATATAAAACTGATGGCTTATTCTCTCACCCATATAAAACTGATGGCTTATTCTCTTTCCTATATAAAACTGATGGCGTATTCTCTCAACCATATAAAACTGGCAACTTATTCTCTCGCCCATATAAAACTGACAGCTTATTCTCTCAACCATATGGAATTACAGCTTATTCTCTCACCAATATAAAACTGATGGCATATTCACTCGCCCTCATATAATATCAGTATTTTTTAATATTTTCTTTAATAAGATTTTAATTTTCCTCCTTTCAATTCTCGTGCACCAAGAATCCTGTGGATGACCTGAGTCCAACAATGCTTATCCCCAGGTGCCAGATAAAGATGGGTGGAATAATACATTTAGTAGAAAAAATCAAAAAGTGTAATAAATGGCGGTGGAGAATGAGAAATTACAATAAATGGTGGGGTCAGTAGATGTTTGGGGGGGGGGGGAAATTACTAAAAAAACACGACTGTTATATGCCATACCTATGAACATTAATTGGGTATGTCCCAATCCTCATAAATATATTGGACACTGTTGTAAGTTGGGGTAATATGCTCTCTAAGTACTCTCCCACTAGCAGTGGTTTACCTACTTCATGCCGCTGGTGAGTATTGTATTTTGTTGTTGCTATTAGGTTGGTGCAAAAATAATTTTGTTTTCTAACATATGTTACTATGTGAGAAAACGAAATTATTTTTGCACCAACCTAATATAAAGATTACTATTTAATTTCCAACCTCCATTTTGGTTATTCCTCATTCAGTAACCCTTTCTAGGTTACAACAAAGACTTTCAAACTACTCAAGACCTCAAAGAAATAAAACTAAAAATGAAATGTCTAATATTGTCTTTTAAATAAAATGCTTTAACAGAATTGAAAATATTTTCATCAAAAATTGACAACATTCTTCTGCTTCTATGTGCTATGTCTCTTCAGGATGACTTCCTATACTTTGTAACATTTTGTAAGTTTTATTTTTTCATCATCCATCCTATTCCCTTTTCTGCCATCCATTTCCACAAGTTTGTCAGGCAGATTAGTCAGTCTCCTTCTGTTCCTCTTGCCTTCAATATGTCCTGTGTGTGTCAAATTCTCCAAAACCTCTTTCCTCATTATCTGCCCTAAAAATTATATTGACTTTCTAAGCATTGCTTAGATGTGGCACAAGGCTGAAAGTATGGGCCACCCAGTGAGTATCAAACTCACTACTCTGTCATAATTGTTCTAGCGAGACAAGCTCATTAACCATTACACCACGTTGAGGTGCCCCATGTGTCCTAAAATTGTCCTTTTTTTGTTACCGTTATCCTTAAAACTTCCTAACTACTCACATTTTCAGTCTATGGCATTCTCAGCACCATTCTAGTACTACATAATGTTACAATCTAAATAAATGTCCATAAAAAAAGAAGTCAAAGATTAACAAGTGTGTAGGGATCCTTATAAGCTCAGGAGGTAGGGGATCCCTGAATTAATAAGCAGGTGCTGGTAGGTATTTATTTGGCACCTGAGAATAGACTTTAATGCTATCCTCTATCCCAATTCTGTTCCAGTATTTATTCGATGCTTACCTTTGAAATAACTTTAAAATGTTCATGTACTGTACTTCAGCTATTTCTAACACACTGCAAGAAGCCAAGATGACCCTTTGGCAAACAAAGAAGTGTAACAGTAGCCGAGTGTGGAATGGAGAAATAAAAACTGGTATTTGTGCAGGTTATTATTCAGGACAGATTGCTGTGTGCCTGGTAAGTAAAATATATTCACAACATTTACAATCAATTCTCTTAATTATTACCCGTGGGGTGCTCTGAAAGTAATGCCTCCTAATTATTTCCATAGAAACTAAAAAGTATTGTCATGGTAAAATAACCTGTTTAAAAGAACTTGCCCAAAGAGCAAATGTAAAAGAACAATCATAATTTTCAGCTGTAGAGTCTTGTCATTGAAAACAACAGATGTAGAAGCCAAACTTCAGTTTTTGTCATCAGAGGAAGACATGAGAACAGATTTTGACTGATAAAGCTGTTGTCTTGTTTTATAAAGATGGAAAGAGAAACCAATCAGTAATAAGGACAGTGAATGACATACCAGACATGTGGTTTATAAACTTAACAGGAATTAGCACACTATGAAGGCGGTCACTGGGTCTCAGTAACAATACAGAATTTAATGTGCCAGGTATATTGGACAGTAGCATACAATAAATACTTTGTCACCCAGAGAAACAGGACACAATAAGTATCTATGACATAATATATTTCAGCATACCTAAACTTATAAACAATTTTGAAATTGTCCACAAACACTTTTAATAATATAAAATAAAAAAGACTTATTTATTCATATTTAATGATGAATTTAATCATTTTGAACTTAGAGCATTTCTTTACATTTTTAAAAATCTTTTGTCTCTAAATGGAATTATGTTTTGAAAATTTTAATGAAATATGTCATACTCTCCTCATCAAGGTTTCTAAATATTAAATCAATGTGTGACATAGTAGGAAAACAAAGTCACAAATTCAAGTAGTACTCTTCAAACCATCAGTGCCAACCATTCCAACTCCTTCAACATTGATCTTATAGATCTGCAGCTACAGCTACAGATTGACTTTAATTTGTTAGCAAGCAAGCATCACTATTCTCATGTATATTAGCACAAAGCTTGCCATGCAAATTTGGTAGTGATGCCATCTATGTTTAGAGACTACCTTCACTAAACAGTCAATTATACAAAAGAACACTACCCTTAACTATACCAGACACACCCAAGTTGAGATCTTTTATTCTTGTTAGTCTGGTTCTCTTCTACACAGACCACCCCTACATGATCAAATCCTTGCATTGGATCACTCCTCTGATCTAGCTTTCACAGCTCAACAGGGCAATAACTGGTTTGTTATTTTCAATATCTCAAAAACCAAGCTAGTATCATTTCATCATCACTTTTAGGATTGTATTTTCATCAGTCATGATGAATGGTTCTAATCTCAATGAGGCTACATGTTCTTAATGTTGGGCCCCAAGTTCACTCTAGACATCAACTGGAAATCCAAAAGGTAGCAAGACAAATGGTTGCAAATGATATTGGAATTTATAGAACACAATGAGGAAAGAGGACTTGGACAGTTTAACACTCACAGGGCATATTGAAGGAAAGAGGGAAAGAGAGGGAAACAGCAAGTAAGCTATCTAATGAACATGTGTAAATAGATGGCAGAATGAGGACTGTGAGAAATAGTAAAAAAACAAATATTGTTAAGAGATACAAAGGATAGAAAGTTGTGGAGAGTCATGATCGTCCATATCATGAAAAGATATGGCCTATAAAAGAAGATGGTGCTTTTTTTAAGTTTTGTTTCTAAGCAATAGGCATAAATATTACCACCTTAGGAAAATACATAGAATTAGAAAATTAAATCGGACTTTTTTATTTTTTTTTATTTCATTTCTTAAGTACATACTTAGTTACAGGTGCTATTACATCATATCAATAAAATATCTTATCAACTACTCCAGAATGAAAAATTCTCAGGAGCTATCTCATCAACTCTACCCACCAATGTGTGGCATTTGAACTATTTTTAATTCTGTGAATGTTTATATAAGCCTGCAAGTGGAACTTTCTAACTTCTGGCCAAGTGGCACTTGCCCCCAAAAGTTTTCATTTATTTATTTATTTATTTATTTATATATGGCAGCATTGAAGATTTTACTACATAGTCATTAAAACACTATACACTTCTGACTCAACTACTATCATTTACTGTTCTCTCCTATGCAGATGTTCTCATCCACTCATGTAGGGAACACATCATACTATATATGATAATTCCTTCTCTCAAAACTAAAAACAATTATGCATATTTTTCTTGAACAGTGAAAATATTTTCTCTCCTAAAGCTAAAATTTTATGTTTTTTTGTAAATCATTTTTATTTTTACTCTTCCAAGGGTGACAGTGGTGGTGCATTATGGTGTAAAGACGAGCACAATATTGCTAAATTGGTGGGTATAACCAGTTTTGTGCCACGTATCTGTGATACTAAAGAGAGGCCTGGAGTGTTTACTGATGTAAAACTCTTTCTGTCATGGATTGAACGAAAGACAAGTAAGTAGCATTTGCCAC
The DNA here is from genome assembly GCA_963932145.1 of Acanthosepion lycidas. Classification (NCBI taxonomy): domain Eukaryota; kingdom Metazoa; phylum Mollusca; class Cephalopoda; order Sepiida; family Sepiidae; genus Acanthosepion; species Acanthosepion lycidas. The sequence continues at coordinate 19,595,110 of OZ010583.1, read as the reverse complement.
TAAGCCAACTTCAATAACAGTTTTCAAACTAATAAAACAAAAAAGAAAATTTTTTACTTTCAAAATAATTTTAACAAATTAGATTTGATCTGTCAACTCTAAAAGTCCTTGTAGCTGAATCAGTAGAGCAGGATTCCTACAGTAAAAGCGAAGTAAAAGAAAGTTGATGAGGGAGAAAATCAAACCTTGTAAAAATATTCAACTTGTCCGTAAAGATAAAGGTAAAAAAAAAGAAGAAAGCAAATAAAGAATAAATCCAAATTTTTGACATTTTTCAGAAGTTGTTCAGATGTTTCAGAAAAATTGCTTTTCTTTCTTTAATCCAGTTTTTGTTCAGAAAGGATAGTTTTTTCATAAATAAATTAGACATAAAGATTTCATAATTCCTCTTACTACTCCAACTGATTACTTGATACAATGTCCTTTTATTTATATCTGGCTGTAGCAGAGACTTGGCAACTCAAAAGGGCCAGATTCATGTGTATGTTTTGCAATGGAGTGTGGAGATGGTGAACTGGCAAGCTTCAGACTGAAGGTGAATCAGGCAGCACTTCCTGTGGGCAGAAGTGGTGGTGTTGCTTGTAGCCATTTTTATTGGCTGATGCTAGGCACTCATTGGCTGAGTGATGGCTGGGCCAGGTGCATAAAAGCACCATTGCTCATTCATTTAGGAGTTGCGTACTTGAGACTGAGGAATGGAGATGATTGTGGAATTGATTTGCCTATTGGACTTGTATGCTGTTTTTTCTTCCTCTGGGGGATTCTGGCCAATTCTCACACACTGGAGCACAGAAATAGTAGTAGATACATGAATGCACATAACTATTTAACAGAAAAATACTTAGCTTCATTTGTAAAGTATGCTATTTGAAGACTATAAAATCTAATAACTATAGCAGAAACCATGAGTTATGCCCCTTCACTATTTACATTATTCAGACTATTGTCCTCATCTTTGTCGCTATATTTATTACAACGTTTCAGCCGTTGTACAATCCAGCCTTCTTCAGGTGGTTGGAATGTCGAACTGAACCCTTTATTTCACTCACTGGGGTAGACTGTTCTTGTTCCACATAGCATGTTTAATGGATGTCAGTTATCTCCTGTTAATTCCCCTCTCCAAGTTCTCCACTGCCTTAACCGGATATTGAACTCACACTCTTTGGGTCCTGTCACTGGATCTAACTAACTCCTTTATCCACTGTGCCATGTATCCTCAAGGATATTATAATAACTATACATGCTTAAAAGTTGAAAATTTTGTAGATTAATAATTTGATATATACAGAGGCTTGTTAAGAGCATCTAGTTTTATGAATTAAATAAATTTATCAAGAATGCTCATCACTAAATCTGAATTATTATATTTTCTGGCACACTGACTCCTCTGTCATGAGCTTACTGTGCCAAACAACATTTTAGTTTGGTTCTTAATTTCTTAGATACAAACAGAAACTGGTGAAAAATTTTCAAAATAAATTCTTAAGCATGTCATATTTATAAAGATTTTCTATTTGCTCTTTATTTAATCATTCTGTCAGATTTCATCCAAATTATGAACTCATGTTAATACATATATATATATAGAGAGAGAGAAAGAGGCAGACAGACAGAGAGGCAATGAGGGAGAGAGAGGAAGGTGGGGAGAGAGAGAGAAATGATATTTCCCTTAGTATATCAAGAATAGATAGATTCATTGATTGATTGTTTTTTACAGATTATCAACCTTTTGCACATTATTTACAGCCAGAACATATTTTTAAGATTGTAAGAATTTTTTAAGTTAATAATGACTTACTGATACAAGTACTACTAATTAGCCCACAGCTGGAGGAAGAAGTATTTCCAAGTGGTCACCCATCTAGGTGCTGACCAGACTCTATGTTGCTTAACTTATGCATGTTTCAACACACCAGCAATACATATATAGTATCAAAGCTTCATTTTCTTAAAGTTCATGTCTTAAAAATCAAGGAAGCCAAAACTAAATAAAACTTTTTCAATTCAGGATTTTAAAATCATTGATACATTTGGCCCTTTGATGAGTTTTACTTGTACATCACTTCTTATATGACATAATATTGTATATACAGCAAATGGCAATTCTAAAAATGTATACAAAAATTAAAGAACAAATACCATCCACAGTTTTTCCCTGCCATTAAATTTCATGGCATGAAGGTGTTGAGCCAACGTGAGCCACATTGTCCTTCCAGATCTCACCGTCTTGGCAGATCATCGGAATATACTCCAGCATCAGATTAATCTGCTGGAGTTCCTGGCAGATGACGTCCTTCCAGCATCTGTGTGCCAGTTTGCAGATGGTAGGTCAAACTGGTAGATGACTTTGGTAGGGTGGTCATCAGATCATAGCAGGATATGACTGAGCCAGCGAACACAAGGCTGTGGTGCAGAGATTGTTCTGTCAGCTGGTCCTCCAGAGGGTCTCCTCATTTGACAGAAAATCAGACCAATGTACCCACTGTATGTTCCTGAAGGCATGGGACTCAAAGCCATAGACATGAGAGGCAAAGGTCTTACTGAGTGGCCACATTTCAGTGCTGAGATATTTATTGAATCAAGAGATCTATTTTTTGTACATAAACCAAAAAATTCAGTAACCATTCCTCATTTATCATCTTTAATCAAATTGCATTTACATTTCCTTTTCTTTTTCAGAATGCCACTTTAGATGTAAGGATAATTCGTGTCTATTTGATGATGACTTGTTATGTGACCGAACACCCAACTGTCCTGATGGAAGTGATGAAACCTTACTTTGCAGTAAGTATCACATTTTGATAAGGTACCAACATTCCCACTGAGTCATTGGTAACCTTTATTTTAATATGAATACAGGATAATAAAAATAATTATGACAACACTGGGGATTATCTTTGAGACACTACCTTATTTTATGTATTAACCAGCAGTCATACCCAGCTAGTCAATCAGAAAAAGCATTCAATTAGAATGGAGCAAAAACAGCATCATGTTTAGATGTAACAGAGTCTATCTTCTTCAATTACTTTAAATTACTTCCATTAAAAAAAACATTTAGAATTAATACAGTTACTGATATAGCAGAAATAGTCTGTATTTATTCAACCGAAGTTAGCTGAGGTCATGAAGGGGTAAAACAGGCAACATGAAGACCCAATTCAGACCAAATTATTTTGGCGTTTTTGAAATTCAGTTTGTCAGTGTAAAAGGCATATTAAAGGAGGATGCATTTATAAAGCAATTGTCAAATTTGATGAAAATTGGTTGAAAGAGCAATGAAAAATAAGAAAGAAACCAGTAATTTTTCACTATTTATGTAGGTTTTCATTAAATGGGTGGACTCAATTATCAAGTTAAATGACTGTTAAACAATCAATTTATTGTTGGCTACAATTGAGTGAAGTTTATATTAGATTGCTTGAAAATTGAGGGAAATTTTACTTTAAAATTTGTGTTGAAATCTATTTGTGTTGAAATCAATTTTTCATTTTTCATGGTTTTTTACTAAACGCAGTGGTGTAGAAATAAAAATGAGGTATCATTAAGCTCATCATGATGGAAAAAAGTTGAATTTATTGATTTTTGATTAGTTTTATCAATTATTGATTTTTTAAAAGTATTGATTTTTTATGCTAAGAACTTATCTCTTACATTATACAATGTATATACTAAGTTTGTTCAAAATCAGTTAGATAGATCTCGAATGTAAAGGTATCACACAGACAGACAAACAGACAGGCACACCAACACACAGACATCCTCTATTTTATATAGATAAAGAGATCCAAATTATAACAGGTGTGCCATCAGTATGTGTCAAAATCTTGCTGTGAAAGACATTAAATTGGGATACTTTCTTGTGGATTCTTGAGATAGTAGAGTTATGAGTGTATGTGCATACATATATATATATATATATATATATATATATATATATATATATATAAAGTAGAGACTAAGGTCAACAGGTGACAGTCAGGCCTGAAGATTGTAATGTGGATTCTTGAGATAGTAGAGTTATGAGTGTATGTGCATACATATATATATATATATATATATATATATATATAAAGTAGAGACTAAGGTCAACAGGTGACAGTCAGGCCTGAAGATTGTAATCAAGCATGAAACAGACTGTCACCACTTAGGGTTGACATCAGTGCCTACTTTTATATATATATATATAAATTGGATAAATTGACATCTAAATTATTCGAAAATGAAAATAATAGTGACATCTCATTTTAACATTTCATTGTACATTTACCAAAATTATACAAAAATATCTTGAAATAGTAAATTCATTGAATAAAATCAACCACAGTCTCCAGACGACTTCAGAATCTCCTGCAACTTTTTTGGATGATCTCCTTTTTTTAGATGGTGAATCCCACTGTTATCCTTGCCTTCAGTTCATCTCTGGTGTCACAAGGAGTTTTGTTGTTCTCTCATTCAACTGTGCCCCACACATAATAATCAAAGGGGTTGCAGTCTGGGGAGTCAGATGGCAAGATGTAAAGGGTGATGTGGTTCAGAAATTGTCTGACAGCCATGGCTCGCTTCTCCAGCTTGTGTGGCATGGTGCAGATTCCTGTTTTCAGACACTAGGCTTCCAGCAGCCACCCTCTTGACCCAGGGCAACACTGCCTCCTCAAGGTACTTGATGTAAGTCTCTGTGAAGGCCCTGTTGGAAGATGAATGGAGGCATAACATCACCATTGCCAGTGATCACACCATGATATTAAGTAGATATATCATCCAACTCTTACCGAATCCTCTGCACTGTCCTCAGATTGATGCCCAAACACTCTGAAATGTTTGTATTGGAGTTTCCAATGTGAATGCCAAGCAGCTCAGGGATCCTGTTTCCAAATTTCTGGCAGAGTGAAATGCCTCATGGAGCACATTTTCTCACATGTGCAAAATTAAAAATATAAAATGACGACAATTTACCCATCGCACCCTGTACATATATATACAAATTTCTATCAATATATATCTATATATATATATATATATATATAAATATAAAAGTGAACATAGAAGTCAACACTTAGAGGCGACAGTCTGTTTCATGCTATATGCAATCGTCAGGCCACGACGATTGCCTGACGATTGCATATAGCATGAAACAGACTGTCGCCTCTAAGTGTTGACTTCTATGTTCACTTTTATATTTATATATATATATATATATATATATATATATATATATATAAATGGCAACAATTTACTCATCACACCTTTTGTGTGTGTGTGTGTACATATATATATATATATATATATATATATATATATATTGTTCTTCTTTTAACACTCATAATTGGTGTGGGTTCGCTGATATTTTTAACATCTTAAATTTTGGTTATTTTTGCTTTACTTTCAGCTACTTCAGTCAGCTGCTCATTTGATGATAAATTCTTATGTGGCTATAAAATATCAAACTGGACATGGAGCAAACCTGTCATTGTTGAGCAGGACTTACCCAAATTTGACCACACCCATGGAGGACCACCAGGTAATAGAAATTTTCAATTATCTTGTTATAATTCTGTGTGTCTCTTCCTTCTTTAGTTAGTGCATACATTAAACCCTTTCAATACATCATTAATAATGGACTATTCCATATTGATTACAAGGAAATATGGAAAAAACATATCAGAGATGCTGTTTGATGTTAGTGAGAAAAAAGAAAGAAATCCTCTTCCAATACCTCATAAATAATGGATTGTTTCATTTTGATTGCAAGGAAAGATGGAAAAGACATATCAGAGACTCTGATTTCAGTGAGAGAAAGAAAGAAAGAAAGTAAAATTCATTAGGAAAGCCATGAAATTCTTATGAGTATTACTAGTTAAACTAAATAGCTCTAGCAAATATGCTTCTTGAAGGTTGAGAAAAATAAAACCATATTACTTTTTGCCACCCTAACTATATGATCAACTACCTCATAAAAAGCATACTCAATCACGCTCATGTATATATTTACTTAATTTATTTTTAGGCCGTTTCATTTATGGAAAAGCTGAAAGTGGCATTCTGCAGACCCCAGTATTCACAGTTGACCAACCAAATTGTGTTCGTTTCTTCTACCAAGCTCTAAAGGCACAATATAGCAACATGCATGTCTACTTGATTGATGAGCTCGATAACAGGAATCCTGCTATTCTGCTATGGACACTACCAAAGCAAAGCATGACCGACACCTGGAAAATGGCACTTCTGAATATTAATGTCACTGGAACTTTTAGCCTTAAATTCATATTGAAAAATTCTCAAGGCAGTATTGTAAATCTTGATGATATCCATATATCCAACGGTACCTGTTCTGAAAAGTGTAAGTTACCAATTCTAATTTTAAAAGACTTATTTTTTCTCTCTTTTCCAAAGAAAGTAACTGGAACTATCAAAAGAACCTTTTTCTTTTTTTGATGTGATCTTTCAGGATGTAGACAACCATGGCTCTTCACAATTTCCTTCCTTTTCTAGCACTTTGCAATGTTTGCTTTTTTACAAACTGATCTTTAACTCCTTGATCTCTTATCTGTTTACACAATTTTGTTAAGTAGGTTACTCAATGTTTCTCTCTTGCCTTCAATAAGTCCTGTGAGTATCAGATTCTCCAAGCTTTCTTTTCTCATTACATATCACAGAAATTTAAATTGTCCCTTTCTGATTCTAAGTATAAGTGTCCTTTTTGTTTCCATTTTCCTTAAATTTTCTTTGTTGCTTCCTTAGCATTCTCAGTATCTTTCTGTAGAATCACATCTCTGTTGTCTGAAGTCTCCACTTCATCTGTAAGGAGATTGTCCACCATTCACTACCAATTAGAAGGATTGATATTACATAGTAATTCAGGACTATTTTCTTTTGTTCCTAAGGAAATTTTCCTGTTTCTTAATACTTTGCTTAGTTTTTGGAAAGCACCTTTCACTATTCCAAATATAACTTCAGATTTCAGTGTCACCTTTTTCATCACCTGTTAAAATACTTCCCAGATAGTTAAAGGTTTTCAATTACTCTTTTTCTCTCAATATACCATAACCCTTCTAGATATGAGGTCATAGCTCTCCACAACTTCCTTTCCAAATGCAGCTTAACCTAATATTTGTTTTATTTTTTTATTAAATTTTTAATTCTTTAATTTAAAAAAAAATTAAATATAATTTTTTTTTAATTCTATTTTTATGCTTAACACACAATTTACTCACCTCAGCCATGCCAAGCATTTCTTATATTACCATAACCAAAGATTTGAAAGAAAGTAATGACATATACCCTGTATCTATTGTAAAATTTCAGCATGGGGAATTAATAAATTCTAAACACTTCAAATACTTCAGTGCATAGATCAGTTATAACAAATTCAGTAAAGGAAAGGAGGAAGTTGAACACAGGATAGGTTATATCAGGAGTACTTTTGTCCAACACAGTGAGGTGCTGCAAAACAAAACATTAACCTAAGAAGTTGGGTTATATTTTTAAATAGCCTCATTGTATTTAGACTCTCATGTGGATGTCATACATGACATCCAACTCATTCATAAATCTATTAACTGTCAGCTGTATAGAACCATTTGGTCAGATCATTATTGAAAATGGCTTCAACCCTGTAGGGCTTAAAGAACACAATCCTTCATCAGATCTTATTAACTGAATCTACAAAATCACAAAAAGCTTTACCAAATAACAAAAAACCACATCACTTGAAGACTTCCAACGGCAATAACAACTAAAATGGATAGCACATCTAACCAGAAGGGAAGATAATGATATAATCAAGATGTGTTTATGTCATTGATAACTGCATGCTATTGGTGTCCTTTTTCCCAATTCGTAATAATATGTGGTTGTCAATGATGTAAGCACAGTTTCAATTTTTTTTTGTAAATAAAAACAATGTAAATGTCAGGGATTAATTTGACACTGTATTTATATTATGAACATGACCACCACTTCTGAAATGATAAATAATCTATATTTTTGACACTGAAAAATGTGAGGAGTGAAACTCTAATGAATGCTAAAATACAAAAATTATTTTAAAAACAAATCTTCCTTATTTATTACTAGCAGTCCAGTTAAGTTCAGTAGAGACAAAGAAACTGATTGAATCCACACTCACCTGAATCTATTCCAAGAAAGATGAGACACGTTTTTAGTGGCTGTACGGCTACTATAAAAATAACTGCATCCAAACACTCATGGTCTGAACACATTGGTTGAAATACTGATCTCACAACCTTTTGACAGTAATCCTGACCATCAACAAGTTTAGTAAAAAGTTAGGCCAGATGGCAAACACCAACAACTGTCATTTTTCTTAATATTAAAGTTCACCTAATACAAGGCTCGAAAGCCACTCAAGGTAGATCGTTACTGTTAAAATGGTTCTGGTGAATGAGATGTGCAATACAAATGGAGGAAGAGGTGATAGAAAGTGAAGATCATGATGATAAAGAATAGAAAACAATTGACCATCAACTTTAAGAGGTTAAAATTGTGGATTTCAGGGAAGCATCTGTGTGGTAATCTAATCCATAAATATCAATTCTTTACAAAAAGCTGCCTGAGTTATTCAAATATTTCTCAAAATTAATGCATGTATGGAATTTGAAAGTTGGGTTGGTGTCTATTTTTTGTGTGGTGTGTGTTCATATGTAAACAAGAAGAAGCATACAAAAACTTGGATTTCTACTGTGGACAATTTATTCTCTTTATATATATATATATATATATATATAAACTGTAGTGAAATAAAGTTCTCAGTGTTTCTTGGGGATGTCTGTTTTCTTTTTGTGTCCCTGAATTAGGGTAAGTATATGCATCGCTATAATAGTTGAGCTCAAGTCAGCCTTGTGCAGATTTGGAACAACCAAAGAAAAGTTTATACTTACTTCATGGTTAAAAGTTCAATCATGGTTGAGCTCAATTCAACCTTGTGCTGAGTTGAAACAACCAAATAAAAGTTTGCATTTACTTCATTGTTGGAACGTTTAAGCATGGTTATGGTATGTCAACTTTCTTTTTCTTGGTTCAGAAGGTAGGGTAAGTAAGGATAAGCATCATTATAATGTCAGCTTTGGTTATAATAGTCAAGATGAAGTTAGTCTCGTGCTGAGCCAAAAGTTGATTAACTTCATAGGTTGAGGTTTTGAAAGACATGTATGAACACCATATATTGGAAAGTGGAAAGAGAGTTCAGTCATCAGAAGACCAGGGAAATGAGATGTTTCCCAGTGGGAACATAATTACCACATGGCATTACATCTTGGAGAAAGAGAGTAAGGCAGGAAAATGTTTGCCTTTTTATAGACTTAACCAGCACTGACTAACGGTATTTGAAGCCAAGTAGAGTAATCATATTTCTAGTTCCTGTAAATGTATTTTTTTTTCCTTTTTTTATTATTCATTACTATTATTATTATTTTATTTATCAATTTTTATTTCCTTTCCCCACAGCTACAGAATTCCAAAAACTATTTAATTTTCATTCAACTATTTTATATTTTATTTATAAATGTAATGACTATTTTGGGACAATATTATTATAAAAATCTACATTTATATCCAAACTACTTTCTTTTTGCAGCATGTCTTCCAAACGAGATCTCTTGTAACCAAAATAACTACAATGCCTTATGTCTTCCTAAAGAAGCGCAATGTAACAGTCTTAACCATTGTGACATTACATCAGAAGATGAAATCAACTGTGCAGGTAAGAACATCTCATGGTATTCAACGCATTAACATACATGCAGCTGATGAAAAGCACTTCAGAACTCTTTTATTTCTTTCGAATAAAATATATTCTTATTTCTTAATACTCTGTTTAGTTTTCAGAAGGCATCTTTTACTGTTCTAATTCATCTTTTCCTGTGTCAAATTTTCCCTCATCTATCTGGGATTGGACAATAAATTGCCAAGAAGGGTTACAGTGTGTAGTCAGGAGGATGGAAAAAATTGTAGCTAACAGAAGGTACACAAGTCAATACCCAATCAGTATCGGTTGGGTCACCATGGAGAGGAGATATGATGTTAAAAGACCCAAAACAGCTTGAAACATCACTAATGATGTGTGCCAAAACATCCAATAGATGTATCTTGCAAAATGTTAAAACACTTTATTTTTATTTTTTAATCATTAATCACCAAGCAAATCTATAAAGCCGATAAGATGCAAAGAGGTTACTGAGTGGGAATGAATCGTAGAAAAAACAAATGTCATTAATAATATAGGACAATAAAAGCACAGGATTTAAGGAGACAAAAGATGACGATTGGCATTGAATTTAAATTTTTGAAGATCAAAGTTGATTGGAAAACAAGATGCTGGAAGTGATTTCCACAAGTGAGAAGTGCAAGAGAAGAAACTGTTAGCATAGAAATTGTGGTTACATTTAGTAATTTCAGTGGTAAAATAATGAGACCTATCTTCCAATCTAGTATTACACTTCAATTCATAAAGTTACTACACCAAAGAAGAAAGCTCATCAAATCAAGTCCAAATATCCTAGAGATTTAAAATGCCATAATGTTCTCGACTTTGTTGTTTTCTTTTTCTTTTCTTTTTTGTAAATACCATGTCCCTTCTGGACATAAGCGATCATAGCTTTCCACAGATTCCTTTTCTTTATTATCTGTGATTTATTATGAATTCAGTGGTGTAGTTTCCTATTGCATTCTTTATTGTTTGGAATTCAAAATTTTCCTTCGCTTAGACTGGTTGTTGTCCGAGGCTAGAGAGTCCAGTCTACTCTGCTATTTAACCCATAGTTAGGAGAAAAGGTGGATTCATGCCTTTCCAATGGTCATTTTGCAATTACGCTGTGTGCACCCTCTTTAAGGTGCAAAATGTTGCTGCCAATGATTAAAGAGAGAAAATATCCTTAGTTAAGGATGCCTTATGATATTAGTCGCCCTTACAAATTTGTTTTAGATCGATTTTATTCAGGAATTGCTTCTCAAAACTCTTAAGTGTGAGCACACACACACGCACACATTCATGTATGCAGATGTACTCTCAAATATGCATATGCACACATAGAAACATAATGCATGCATGAACTAAACTCACTGAAGGTGAAAATGCCGATACGGCCAAGACAGAAATCTTTTTTTTTTAATCATTTTGCCCCCAAGCAAGGCAATAAAGTCACTAAGATGCAAGGGGGTTACTGAGTGTGAAAGAATATAGCACTCATCTAAATGCAGGAAATAATTAAAAATAATAGAAGAAGCCAACTCCCAATAATATCAATTATGAATATGGCCTCAATGTGCTGACTGTGTTCAGAAATTAAAACATTCCTATAGCTATAAAAAATAATCTACATATTCAGACAAACAAAAAACATCCTTGATAATGGCTAATAATTTAGCCAAAAGCAACTGGACCCAGAAATCATTTGGACAGTTCTTACACTCTGTGTCCATAAAGGAAATCACCTCTACAATTGCTAGTAAAATATAATCAAAAGCTTAATCACAGCACTTAGTCAGTCGTCTTCAATGAAACCTTGTAATGATTCATGCTTGGTTAGAAAATCAAAACAAAGTTTAGCATACTCTCAGAAAACATTTATTAGTCAAATACATAGTCAATATTAGTACATAGTCAAATAGTACAAATATACTAATATGCAAATATACTTTAAAAATTCAAATATACTATACAAATAGTACAAATATACTATAGTATATAGTACAAATATATAGTCAAATACATAGTCTCCAATTTTTTTAACTACTGTCTTCCATTGTGCTACAAGCTTGTTGATGCCATTTTCATGTTTTTTGTTTTTTTGGAAGAAGGTTGTGTGTCAAATTTTTTGTCATTTAAATTGTTCCGTAGAGACCAGAAGAAATGAAAATCTGAAGAAGCAAAGTCAGAAGAATGTGATGGGTGCTGGAGAAGGTGGGGTCCCATTTCAACTTTTTAAGCTACAGCAAGGTCTGTTTTGCAACATGCAGTCTTGCATTGTTATGGTGGAAATAAGACCTTTTCGATTTATCTCTTCAAAAGCTGAAAGTCAGTTGAGATATCCATTTCCAAACTCTTAGTAATCTCTCCATGATGGCAAGCAGAGTATCTTCATCGATGTTAGAAGATCACCCAGAGCATTGTTGATCATTTAAGTTAAAATCACCTTGACAAAATCTGCTAAACGACTTTTTGACTGTCCAAAGTGCTGTAGCATAATCCAAATAAACCTTCTGAATGGTTTTTGTCACAGTTTTCAAAATTAATAAAGCATAATATGGCAAAAGTGCAACTTTTCATCCTCCATCTTTAAGGCATTCATTTGTGAACAAAATATCAACATTCAACAAGGTTGGACTTGCAACTGAATGATGCAAGGCTTCAATCTAGAATTTACCAGTAATCGCCACCAAAACTAACCACTGTCAAGTTGCTGCCATTTTAGATTAACAATGAAAATTTGGCACAAACTTTTGCAGTGATCTGATATATATGTATTTCATTTGTTAAAATTTTTGATAATATATTTTTTAATTTGTGATAAACAATTTTTTTGTTGACATTCTTTAATGAGATATTTATTTTCCAGATTCTTTCTACCATTGCGAATTTGACAATGGTGTTGTGTGTGGTATTCAACAATCCAAGGAAGATCTTTTTGACTGGTTTTATGTTCCAGCACGCACCATCAACAATATTGATCACACAACAAGGACTGCAGATGGTCAGTACAACAAATGAGAATTTTTCATATTTGTCTTGAGTTTAAATATCCTAAAATAAATAACATATATATATATATATATATATATATATATATATATATATATATATAAATAAAAAGAAAGAATAGTAAGATATATAATCTGGTGTTCTTATAGATATTAGGTTGGTGCAAAAATAATGACGTAATAATGTTGTTTTTTGACGTATTTTTTAACGTCAAAAAACGACATTATTATGTCATTATTTTTGCACCAACCTAATATTTTTATTTTTACAAAATAGTCCTCAATGTAAATTTACAGAGCATTAATATTATAAATTAACTGATTTAAAATATGGTGTTTTCGCTACACTGTTCTAACCATGTTTCAAAAATGGAAGCTAAAAGTTTCAAATTTAATTTTGTAATTAAATTAAAGACATTAGTTCCATTTTATCCTCATGCGAATTTTGGAGTCTCCAAAATTCACTGTTTTGTCTCCTGAGGAACTTTATAAAATAGATTTTATTTTATAACTTGTATTTATACACAGAAGTAAATTGGAAGAAAAATATTAACTTTTCAAATTATAAATTTAAGCATTCTCTGTCAAGGAAAGATAAAATATGGAGAACGCAAAGTAGTTGTAACTAATTTAAAGGAATTTAACTTTTAAAGTAGACATGAGTTTATCTGTCATATTTATTCCCTTTAGTTTTTCAACCAGGTTGCCTGAATTTTTAAATTTTAAATTTAAATTTTTACGTAAACAATCAATATATTTCTGATATATGGATAACCTATTAATATATCCCCCACAAAACTACATTACCTAACCTTGTTGATAAACTAAACAAAATTGAACATACAACAGAATTCACTTACAAAACAGAAACAAATAATACTTTACCTTTTCCTAGATATCATGTCACAATACTGGTAATGACCTAAAATTAAGTGTCCATCACAAATCAGCTAGCATAAATGATCACATAAATTTCTATTCTCACCATAACAACAAAATAAAATCCAGAGTATTCATCATATTGTAAGAGCAGTCAGAATTTGTAACCCACAATATTTATATGAAGAAGAGAAATACATTGAAAAAACCACTTACTGATTTGGTATTATATATATATATATATATATATATATATATATATATATATATATAATTTATATATTTGAGCAGCAAATTTTCTTTTAAACCTGTTTCACTGAATTTGACAAAAAAATCTTTCTATATTTCTGAGATGAGATATTGTAAGTATTTACATTTGGACTGTTTTCCTCATCTTTATTGTCATATTCATGATGTTTCAGCCATTGTACACCCCAGCCTTCTTCAGGTGATATATGTTGGAATTTTGAATCAAAACTTTATTTAATCCACTGGAGGTAGGTTATTCTAGTTCCACATGCCATGTCTTTTCCGGATATCTCATTTTCAGTTACTTCCCTTTAGTAACTCAACTCTCTAAGTTTTTGTTCACTTCTGCTGTGGCCGGGTACTGAACTCACAACTCTTTGGGTCAAGTTACTGGATTACTTCATCCAACGTTTTTATCCATTGAGCCATGTATCCTTGGGGGCATATATCACCTGAAGAAGGCCCTAGCCTAGCATACAACAACTGAAATGTTGTGAATATATATATATATATATATATATATATATATATATATATAGTTAGCAGTCAATATACCACATAACACTCTCGAGCGCTTAGCCTTGGAGCAGGTAGAATAGAGATCAACGTGTTTTAGTGGACTTTTCAATCTGCATGTCTGAATCATCTTCAAGAAGCAAGAGCAAGATCTAAAAGGTCAGCCAATCTAACTGATTTCATCCCACAATCCTCACACTTGATCCATATGTGACCTCCTTTGTAAATCACTAGCGGGTCTTAAATGGTACTTAAGATTAGCACACAAACTTTCATAACTGAATCAATAAGCTGTCAGATCTTCATATGTCGAAACCGAGGGGTGAGTCCATTATTATTATATATATATATATAGGATAAGGACAACAGTCTGAAGAATGTAATAATGTAAAAAGAAAATTTGAGATGTTTTTTTTTTTATTAAGTTTTTCTAATGTTCTTACAGTTTTCTTGCTGGAAGTACTGAGGGAGTGCAGAACCTGCCCATAATGGTTATTGCCCCAAGCACTTTCAACCTTTTAGCCATTTTCAAGGGGTCTCTTGTTAATGTTTTCTAATGTAATGTTATAAACTGTATTGTGTATTACTATTACATGGAAGAACATTAACAAAGGAAAATGAATTTTGTACAGAAAAATAATTGTTTTTTTTAATAAACTTCCTTGAATATTTTTCTTTGCAATACTTTAAAAATACTCTTGTATACACAGTGTATGTGTGCATATTGTAAAACTGTAAAATATTTCTCCTTCAGGTATGCTTGCATATGCATCAACATATCATCCAAGAACAGATTCTTGGAGAAAACGTATGACGCTTAAACTGAGGTCTGGAAACATACCACATTGCTTACAATTTTTCTTTCAATATGATTCAACTGCTACTCTACAGGTTTGAAAAATATTTAATTTTTTAATAATTTACTTTTTCTGAACAATTTATATTTTATTAAGATTTTATTGGGATATGAATTTTAAAACTGTTTTTAATAGGTTTTCTTGATTTTAATAGGGTTGCTTGATTTTAATAGGTTTACTTGATTTGCTAAATAGAAATGCAAAATACGCAGTTCCAATTGTACTCAAGGTCATAATTATTCTTTGCTGTTGGGTGCATGATTTAAAAAACATGATAAAATTTTTCTTATTGAATATTACTTGTACTGCTGATCTGACACTAAATGAACAGAAAATCATTATTCAATCATAAATCATATTCTATTTTACCATATGATGAGGCAGCTTATGGTGATTTAAACTATAGCATTTGTAACGAATTTGATCCTATTTTGACATAGTGTCAGGCAATCTGCACCCCATAAATGACAAAATAAAAGGTGCCCACAGAATTTTTGCTAGATCCAAACAAAATGTCTCTCAAGTAGAACATGTGATAGACTAACGTACTCTAAATAATGAAACAAAGATTGCCTCATGGAGAATAAAGATTAGTATACCTTTCTTGCTAAACCTTTTACTTGTAAAGCAAGTTAGAACCAAACAAGATGATGTCATACTGGACTTATCTATGCTCATTAAATAAGAAGGGCTTACAGCTACATCATTTTGAAACATCAGTTCTTGTCTGATCACCCAAATTAAGCAACGTTGAACCTGATCAGTATTTAGATGGGTGACTGCTTGGGAATACCTAGATGTGCGGGTGGCATAATGGATAAGAGCTTGGAAATTGGAGAGCTGATTTCCAATTCCAGTTAGGATCTTTATATTATATTCACTTATGCACAAATACCTTTGGGAAATATGTGAATTCACCTCGTCTTCTCCCAAGCTATGGGTTAATTAGTAAGACTTGTATCAGTAAATCATTATTAACTTCAAACAATTCTTGTGATCCAAAAATATTTTCAGGCTTTAAATAACCTGCAAAAGGGTAGATAAGCCCTAAAAAACAAATCAATAAATCATATGATGAGGCTAAATAATGAAAAAGATTATATTATATAATTATATAACTTTTTGTAGTAAAAAGTTGTTATCTGAAAATGGTATTAAGCTATGGTTGCTAGAGATTTTTTTTAGTTTTTTTTTTTTTTGACAATGATTTTCACTCTGTACAAGGGCTAAATGCCATTAAAAATAGAGTGTTACAGAGTAAGAGGCTCAACTTATGCAGATATGTGGGAAAGATAATGGTTAACCCTAGACTTGAACAGGTTAAGATTGTAGTGATTGGGAAAGCAGCCTCTTGAGTGTCAGTTCCATAAAGCAAGTAGAGGGTTAGAGTAAGTGTTGGGGTAAAGAAAAGACTGTCAACTGATCAAGAGAACAGACAGGGAGGGATAGTAAAAAAAGCAAATATTGCTAAGAGCTACGAAGGATAGGAAGTTGTGGAGAGCCATAATCACCTACATCCTGAAGGAACACAGCACATAGAAGGAGAATGAATATGTAATATTTTAATAATGTAAATTATGATGAATCTTTTCAGCTTACCCTCCTATATCACTTTAAATATGACTTTTATTTATTTTATTAAAATATGCTTTACATTATTAATATAAATTAACTATGTCTTTGACTATCAACATTTTATTAAAATATTATTTTATCATGATCAATAAATGAATACATTATTTATTTTCTTGATGATGTTTTCTCAGCCAGAAACCAAAGTTGTGTCAGTTTTCCTCTGTTTTTTCCAGCATTAATTCATTTTTTCTATAGCTTTCTTTCCTAGAATTATTTTTAAAAAATCAATTAAAAATCTTGTTTAGATAAGCTAAAAAGAACTATATATTTATAATATATAAAAGAATTATTATTGGGAGAGAAGAGAAAACAATACATCTCCTATCCTGAGAATTGTGAAATACGCAAACATAAATAAACAAAACGTGAAATTTGAAAGAAACATTTATTACAATGATATTATAAAAAAACAATAAAACAGATAACAAAGTTTATAAACAATCTTGCACAAAAATTTCCTT
Organism: Acanthosepion lycidas; assembly: GCA_963932145.1. Lineage (NCBI taxonomy): Eukaryota > Metazoa > Mollusca > Cephalopoda > Sepiida > Sepiidae > Acanthosepion > Acanthosepion lycidas. Next base: position 19,577,796 of record OZ010583.1, on the reverse strand, counting down.
TGTGCACCTTACATTTAGGCAAGATAACAGGTTCTAAAATTACAATTTGCTAAGCTCATAAAAAGTATATTATGTGGAACAACTGAAAAGTTTATGAAACAAAAAACTACAAAAATGTTCTTTAAAAAAAGATATACCTGAAATTAAATATTTACAAATGTAATTTTTTTTTTTAAATTTTCTTTAATGTTTTTTTCTGTTTTGTGATTGTTCCTGATTGATTTCTCTTTCAAAAGGTCAGCTTATTTACTGGGAAAGTGACCAGAACATTGTGGTCATATTCACAATATAAAGCTACAACATGGGCAAAGGCACAAGTCTCCCTTCCAGCTCTCCAAAGAGACTCTGAAGTCTATTTCGACACCATTGGAGCACCACCTGATTCAACACCTCGGCCTTTCATTGTACTTGATGATATCAGCATTGCACGAGGAGCCTGTTCAAATCTTAGTAAGCTTATATTTTATTAATTTAGCCAATAATTATCAGAATGAATGACTTTTGTTCATTTTCACTGAAATACAATGTAGGTATTCAGCTGTTTTTTTCTAAAAACTCATTTAAAATCTTACATTAGCAGCCATTAAAGTTCATAATGAGTCATTTCTTATTGAGATGTTTTATTTTATCATCATTTATTATAAGAAGCATTTAATATAACTGGAGTTACCTCCCTTTATAAATTCAAACCTATTCTACATTATTATTATTAAATTGGGTGTATTGAAACTGCAATTTTTAATATATGCAAATTTAATGTTTATGATTTTTTATTTAATTTATATTAGGTTTGGATCATTTTTCTAATTTCTGGAGAGAATTTTAATATAAATTTTCCAATATCTTCAAAAGTTTTATGTCTTTTATAAGCCATTATAAAATAATTTTGTTTGCATTGATATGGCTGTGTCTCTAGGTGTGTGTTGTTTCTTTGTTGTAAATGGTACTGGCAATTGCTTCATTTGAAATGGTATTGAACTAACACAAATCACACTCTGATGTACCGTTTTTTATTGATGCTGATGGACCACAAAAATGCCAGTTGACAGAAATTGCTCCTATAAAAAAAACACTATGTAAACAGTCTTGCTAACTCATTCCATATTTATATTGCTATAAGAACAAATGTTAAAGCAGAAAATAAAATAATCATTAATGCTTCCAAACAAGGTTTATATTGTTTCATTCAATACAAAGTACAAACTACTATACTTAATGAGTAAATATGTGGATATATGTAAGAAATGAGCAAGACCATATCACCAAAACAGACTGCACTCCCCTTGTAGTCACTCAACAAATTAATAGTGGCTAATTCAAAAAAGTGCTGAACCATGAGAGTTGCAACACTATGGAGTGTCAGATTAAAGAGGTTGGACTGAAACAAATGAGGATTTATAATACCGAAAAAGATTTTTCTTTATCAATGTATCGTTTCTATATAAGACACACTTAAAAGAAATAGCTTAAAAATTACCTTGCATCTTATATGCAAAATTATTACCATAAGTTAATTTTATTACTCACACTTGCAGCTATAGTCTATAATTTCATCTCAGGTGGACAATTCTACCTAGTCCAATCCCATCGTAAAATCATTTAAGTGGTAATAATAATATCCTTATTAATGCTGTAAAAGACGTTATCATAAGAAAGTTCCAAATTTTCAGTATTGTAATTTCTTGTTTTATGTTCGGCTATACTGTTAGCTTGCTTTTTATATACAGTAATGTTTTCTGCAATAGCTGAAGTATTTTTAACTACTTTCCAACTGTTACATTATTAATCATTTACCCTTTAATATGGCTTTGTTTGCTTTATTTTTTAGCTTGTGATGCAAATTGGTTGGCGTGTGCATCAGGAGACCTCTGCTATCATTCATCAGCAAAGTGTAATCGACATATTAACTGCATGGATTTCAGTGATGAAACCGATTGTCGTAAGTTTGTTTTTATTGTTTTTAAGAATTTTGTAGTGTATATGTGTTGATATAATGCAGAGTGTTCAGATATCTGCATATATAAAATGCACAACATGGAAATAGGTAAATAGCAGACATAGTAGAAATAGAATTTTCTGTTACTTTAAACTTGATAAAATCCCTTCTACATGTCATGGGCTCTTTACATGATGACATAGTAGAAATGGAATTTTCTGTTATTTTCAACTTGACAAAATCCCTTCTACATGTAGTGGTCTCTTTACATAGTAGAAATAGAATTTAGAAATGTTTAGTTTTAATAAGGAACAATAGACAAAAATGTAAATCTTGTGTTACTTATCAGCAGGGTATGAAGGTGTGTAGGTGGTATAATGGATAGTGGTTTTAATTGTTTTAAATTTTAGCTCAATTTTTTATCATTTTTCTTTTTTTATTTTACAGTGTGCAATAATGATGAATTCAAATGTGGTTCTGGAAGGTGCATTGATAATGCTAAACTTTGCAATGGCAAACAAGACTGCAGAGATGGCAGCGATGAAATCACTCCTTGTGGTAAGTTACAAATATATATACATATATATATCTATATTTTTTTAATCAGTTCACCTGTAGCAGGGTAATAATGCCACTAAGATGCAAGAGGCTACTGGGAGTGAAAGAGAATGAAAAGACTTTAGAATCAACTGGAACTCAATCCTAAACGGGGAACAATAGCTGAATCTCTACTCTTGTTCAAAAGACAAAGCAGGAGTGTGAACCAGATGATAATTGAACTTATCCACTTTTATTTAGTAGAAGAAGAAAAAAGAATATAAATAAATATTTAGTAAATAAAATTACAAAGTTTACGCAGAGACATTAGAAGTATAGAGTTGAAATAGACTTTAGAAGGAATTGGAAACCCAGGCCTAAACAAGAAACAAGAGATAAACCTCTACTCCTATCAAAAAGAGCAAGGAGTGTATGAGCAGGACAATTGGTGAACCTGTCTATTGAGGAGAAAAAAAAGAACATAAATAAATATTTAATAAATAAAATTTCAAAGTTCAGGCAGAGACATTAGAAGTACAGAGTTGAAGTAGACTTTAAAAGAAACTGGAAACCCACACCTGAGCAGAAAAGAAGGGATAAACTCTACTCCTGTTCAAAAGACCAGGGAAGAGTGTGGACTTAGCAATAGCCAAACCTGTTTGCTCTTATTATATATATTATATATATAATTAGTTACCACTTATTTCTCCTGTTAAAGATTTTTTTGATTAGGAGGTTTGAGATTGTTTTTCCCATTGACAAAAATAATTTAATAAAATGGTTAAATATATATATATATAAAAGTGAACATAAAAGTCAACACTTAGAGGCAACAGTCTGTTTCATGCTAGTTGCAATCATCAGGCCTCTAAGTGTTGACTTCTACGTTCACTTTTATATTTACACACGCTCTATCTCTGATATTGAGCACTTTATCCCATAAATATAGCACATCTTAAGACTATATTTCTTCATATATATATATATATATATATATATATATATATATATATATTAAGAAATGGACAAAGTCCGACAATTTATTAAAGACATTTTTATGTTTAACATTCTTTTTATAGATATAAGTATTTAAGTAAATGCTCTGTTTATAATAAACAGTATTAAATGACATTTACCGGCCTGAATGTCTGAGAAATTTTCATAGAAAATATTCGTCCTTTGACAGGATTCAAAAATTTCTCAGACATTCAGGCCAGTAAATGTTATTTAATACTGTTTTTTATAAACAGAGCATTTACTTAAATACTTGTATCTATAAAAAGAATGTTAAACATAAAAATGTCTTTAATATATATATATATATATATATATATATTCACCTAACTATATTCACTATCAGATTCATAATATCAGAAAATAGATAGATATGGACAGATTGAGATAGATAGAAAGATAATGAGAACTAGATAGATATATAATGAGAACTTGATAAATAGATAGCAATCGACATTATATATATATATATATATATATATATACATATATATATATATATATATATATATATATATATATCAATGCCAATAAAAAAAAAAAAAATAACAAAAACAGAATCTGGCAGTGATTTCTTTGGTTTCCCTTGTTGAAAATTTCTAATTTTTGTTTAGCTGGTTTAGGATTCTTTTTTTCCCATAGACAAAAATAATATTGTGGTGAAGGCACCCATAGTTGTCTCCCCCTTCAACTACTCTAGTATATGATGCTCAAAGCTTGTATATGTGCACGATGTAATGGAATAACTTGTCGCCCCCATGAGTGACTGACACTATAGGTAGTAACTGCCAATAAGTATCTGTAAGTCAACGGACTTCAGAGGCTAGATGGGATCTGTTACTCAGCTCTTAGCTGTTATTGAACTCTCTGCCTTCAGGCAGAGAGGAACCCAGATTAGGCTATGCCAAAGGGCAGAGTCTCATCTGGGGAGGTAGACAGACCCAAACTTGTTTATGCTGGGTCTATGGGCTCGGATTGTCTCACATTAAATTTAGCCTTGTGCCACATCCTACCCCATGGGGAGGTTGGTAAATATTACTAGCTGGGATCTGTTGAGTACAACTGACTTACACGGGAACTACCAACCTTCCAATAGTAGCACTCACTACTGGATTGACATTTGCAACAATCTTGTGCATAACTGTTACCTTTATTCTTATTGTACTGTTTTTTTTTACAATAAACCTTTACTTATTTTATCCACCATGTTTTTCAAGTATATATTCCTATTATCACAGAATATAACAGTGCAGTAGTTGAATGGCTTTGAATAAAGCTTCATTATGAGCTTAAAGGTACATCGGTTTTCCTTACAATTTATTTAAAGTAATTATGGGCAAGTTTCTGAAATCCAAACTCTCAGACTTAAATGTGTCTGACTCAGATACCACTGGAAAATTTTATTTCCAAAGACTTCTTTTACTCTTAGAGACTTTCTTGTTGAAGAGAATGTCAGGAATTGAAAAGCTTCTTGTAACAACTATGAAATTGCTGTTGGCATTTTAGAAGAAATGTTCATTAAGAAAAAGAATTCCATTTTTGCTCATCACCTACTCACCACTAAGAGGACAACAACTGGATGAAAATTTAAACCATTACCTACAGGCCCTGACGACACTATGCTGGAATTCCAACTTCAAGGCAGTAACAAGATATTGTCTCATCAAATAAGACAAAGGCTGTGCTTGAAAATAAAACTTTACACCTCACAACAACTTATGACCAGGCTACTTTACTAGACATGGCCCAGAAATGGCACCTGAAACTCCTTCAAATACATAATTTTTTATCTGTTGAGAGTACTTCATCTCTCTTCAAAACCTCTTATTTCTGCCACCTCATACTCAAAACTAATCCCTTGCTCATTCAGTTCCAGAAACCTTTTCTGAGTCTCTTAATATTTTAATTCAACTTTACCAAGTGTTTAATAACACAGTCTACAGCCTATTATCTTACATTCTAAAACAAAAAAAAAAATTATTGGCCAAAATTTTTTTTCCAATTTTTGCATGCCAAACTCATTTTTGCTATGAAACCTTGATCTAATTTGATTTCCACTTAACTTAAATATTTACTCACTTGTTTCACCTATCAACACTTCTTCTCGACATAGCTTTGTTACTGACTGGCTAAAGAAAAAAATATGCTACTAATTTTATGATAGCTCTTTATCTGTTTTAATTTCTACTTTATTATTATATAAATAAACTCTATTTATATATTTTGTTCATAGCTTTTATTATCCCAGTAAATATTCATAAGAAATATTAAATATTAAAGTGATTCGTATAAGTCATAAATATTGTCTTGTAGCTGTAGAGCAGTTGACAAAATATATTCAAAAAAATATTATTTTTTTTTGTACTGACTCATGAAACAATATTATACCTGAAAATTTCCATGTTGCCATCTTTTCTTATCAATAACTTTTTCTCAGTTTTTTTCACATTGTATCTCAGTGGTTTTTATTGCCTTGCTTGTGTTGACAGTAATACATACACATGCTGCACCATAACATAAAAATTAGCCACAAAGAAACAGAAAAGATGTTGTGTCACAAGACCAGACCCCCATCTGATTAACAGACCTTCAGCAGCTTCCCAAGAAGAACTTACCTCTTCCCTGGTCATGCTTTGTCCACTACAAAGTGGACAAAGATGGTCACAAAGTAGGCATGAAATCCCCTTCCATTTCTTTGTCTCTGGAAATAAGCCCACAAATGAAAAAAAGATGAATTGCTGGTGTGAATCATAATGCGCAAAATAAGGATAATTCTTTGTCTAAAACATTCCGACATAAATTTAAAAATATATGGCAAAAATATAAACAATTTGTAAGTAAAAAGCAGTGAGCTTCCCTTCAAAAAGTAGTATGTATTGAAATATAGGATGCAACCTCCACCCCCATGGAAAAATATTAATCAGATTCAATATAATTGGTGAATAATTGAGATTATGATGAGCATTGAAGCAAGTGAACATCTACAAAGTACACCATGTCACTTTAGATTCATTCATGTAAGATCAAGACTTTCTGTAACAAAAAATTATTTAACATCCATAGAAATATAAGACTGTTGCAAGATATAAAGATATTAATTTTCTTAATTTGTGTCATGAAGACATCATTGAAAATATGAAATTGTAAAATTCTAGTTTATTTTTTAAAAAATCATTTTTTTATAATCTCTTTCTCTTTTTAAATCTACAGAAATTTACAACAATGTAACCTGCTCTTTTGAGAAACCATACAAATGTGGATACCGAACAAAAGGTACTGAGTTTATTTGGTTACGAACAAAAGGAGATACACCATCAACAGACACTGGGCCATCTGGTGATCATTATGACAACAAAGAAGGTAAGATAGCAAAAAGCTCATTTTCTACCACTCACTTCTTATATTTATATCACACACCTCATTGAATAACACTCTAACTTGAGTTGCTCTCAAGTCTAGTATTAGGGAACTTTATTTTAAAGAAACAACTGAAACTAGAAAAATGCTTTTTGTGATAGGTGGGGAAAAATACAAGTTTTTTGCTTGAATATTTGTATTTCACTTAAAAAACAGCAAACTTTACCCTCAATGTCAAGTTGCTTTTATTGAATTTATTTACTAATAGATAAAGAAGTCTACCCTGTAATTAGCCAAACTCCAGCTACATTTAACATTTAAAGTTAGCTTTATTTGTATTTCAACTAATCCCTCATCAGCAGAAGTCTTGTGATAAATAATTTTTGTGCATATCTGGTTAGAATTTAGAGACGTGCAAGGAAATATTCATGATAGAATAGTAAAGAAATGAACAAAAAATATTAATTAGTTTTGCATAAAACAATGATACCCAAGAAATAGTGATACATTTCTTTTGTGAAAAATGTTATTTCTATATATTTACTATGTAATGGAAATATATATTTGTTTATAAAATAAATGTGTCATTAATTTATGCAGAAATTCATAAATTTTTTATGTTTTCCCTTTTCAATTTTCAATATATATAATTTTCTTTTCAGCTTTTGTAAGAGACAAAAAAAGAAACATATAAATATTGGATCATTATTATCTGTGTGAGCATGAATGTAGACCCAACATTATTATTATTAAGTAGCAAATTGAATTGGAAATTCCTTTATTCTTCAAGTTAGAGTAATTTTGCAGTATTTTCCTAACAAGAATCTCACTATTATATATCATTTTGTTTTTGGTTTACTGTAATAAAAAAAATAATCTATAAACAGAAACCAACCATTGTATGAGAAACACAAAATATAAAAAGTGCTATTTTAATCACTTAACATCTTCTTGCATATTAGTTATTATTAAATTTGATGTCTAATCTGTGGCACTACAGGAGAATGCTGAGAATACCATGGACCAATCATGTGAACAGCAACAAAGTTTTAGAGAAAATGAAAACAAAAAGGACCCTTATAGTTAACATCAGAAAGAGACAGTTGAAATTTCTAGGACACATAATGATGAAAGAGGGCTTGGGAAATTTGATACTCACAGTACAAATTGAAGACGTGAGGGACAGAGGAAAACAACACATAACCTACCTAGTGAGCTTGAATGAATGGATGGCAGAACAGGGTTTAGGAAAGACAAAATCTATTAAGATCTATGGACAAGAAATTGTGGAGAGCCATGATCGCCAATGTCCTGAAGGGACAACAGCATATAGGAGAAGAAGAATAAAAAGGAAAAATAGCAATTTTAACTTTGTCAGGCTGAAATTGCACAATAACTGGATAATGATATAATGTTTGTATAATGCTATTGAATTTAAAAAACAGAAACATTATATAAACTATTTCCATATTTTATACTCATACATGATAGTTTGTGCAAAACTATCACTATTTTCACTCTTCAATTTCACCAGTTCAGACCGTCACAGCTAGGATTTACCATGCTACAACCACAAGTTCGAATTATCAACATTTCCTCAGTATTCCATTTGTAAGGAGGAAGTTCCACTCATAAACCTTTTTCCCAAGAACTGCTACTTTGTGAAACAAACTGCCACATGGATACTTACCTGAATGCTACAATCTTAACCTATTCAAGTAAAGGGTCAATCCTTCCTGTCCTTATAATCTTCACTTTCTTTTACCTCCTATTATCTTTGACTTCAAATTACCTATGTTTATATCAAATACATGTTTAACAAATGGCATAAGAAAAGATCAAACATGAAGAGGTTTGCTAGTAAGAGCTATCAGAGAACAGTACAGTCATAGCTGTCTTTCACGAAGTTGGGAATCACCTTTGTCCATCAGCGGTTGCACAACAGGTAATGACAATAATATAGATTAGTATATACTCTTGATGGCCACGGATGCATTTCTTTGGTAACAAAGAAAACAAATACTGAGCTGCTATGTGATATCTGTCCTCCTTTATGGCAGCAAATGTTGAACGGTTTCCTCAAAGATGAACAAGAGACTCGAACGACCAGAGGTATGGTTCTACAGAAAGATGCTAAAGACATCCTGGATCAAGTGTGTGAGCAACAATAAGGTTTTGGAGATGATGTAAACAAGGAGGAAGCTTATACTTGACATCAGGACAAGGTATCTGAAATTTCTTGGACACAAAGGAGGGCTTGGAGAATCTGATACTCACAGGTCAAATAGAGGGAAAGGGAGACAAGGGAAATCAACGCATGACGTACCTGGCAGGCTTAAGCAAGTGGATGACAGAATGTGGTCTGAGGGAAGTAGCAAAGAGACAACACTTATTGAGAGCTACAAGGAATAGGGTGAAGTGGAGAGCCATGATCGCCTACATCCTGAAGGGACAGGCACATAAAAAGAAAGAAAAAATTCTGCTAATTCATACAAATTCCTGTTTCATGAATATATATATATATCTATTGCTTTTATTTGTTCAGGTTATTACATGTATACTGAAGGCACAGACGGAGAAGAAGGAGATAAAGCCATGCTGACATCACCTCATTTCCAGACCAAACAAACCAGCAGTCTTCATTTCTATTACCATATGTTTGGCAATGGTATGGGCACTCTGAAATTGATAATTTCTCATCTGAACAATGGCTTACAGACTGTGGTATGGAATAGGACAGGTAACCAAGGTGAATCTTGGTTCTCTGAGTGTATCCTGTTGCCAAGCAATGCCAATTTGAAAGTGACCTTCATAGCTATAAAAGGACGTAACTACCAAAATGATATGGCAATTGATGATATTTCTCTCTATCATTCACCATGTTCCTGTAAGTTCGATGACCATTTCACAATTTCTTTTTCATTTTTCTTCTATTGAAGAGCTCTGTTTCTTTCATATTATTGCTGGTAACTTTTAGGGAATACTTTTAACTAGGATTTATCTTGACACTGTGAATCATTTAACAAAATACCGCCTCCCAAACACTCTCAGAAGGCAGAGCCAGTGTATTTGTTTTATATGTTGTTATTGCTGACACACTACAGGCTCTTTTTGAAGTTTTGCATGTCAAACAAAATAGTTTTATGGTGTAAATTTTAAAAGTTTAAATTTTTTAAATTTGAATTTTAAATTTAAATTCTAAATTTAAATTTTTAAATAAATTTTGATTTTTAATTTAAAAAATTAAGTTTTAAATTTAACTTTTAAGAATTTAAATTCTAAATTTAAATTTAGAAATTTAAATTTTATGGTGTAACTTTTAAAAATGATGTAAATCAAAATCTTATAAGGTTTCTTTCTCTCTAATATTAATACAGTTACATTTTTCTCATTGTTGTATGAATAATTATCTGCTCATTGTATTCCTTTTAATCTTATTTTAATTTTTGATTATCTGTTATTCTCACAGCTGAGATAAACCTTCAAGTGTTGTTTTATTTGATTGTTGTTCCAATTTGAAATTAGTGAAAATAAGGATAATTTTGACAAACTCTCACATCTTTATTTAATTTTTAATCAAGATTTATCACTGATTTGCATCAAGAGTCAATGAAAAATATCAAAATTTTGTACCAAATTAAAATAACTTACCTTGTAGACTTTATTGAACTAGAAAGTTTAAAAAAAAATAAGTAAAATCATATCAGTTGTGACACATCATAAACTGAGTAAAATATTTAGATATTGATGTTTTCTTCATTTGGTTAAGATTAACTTTGTTTTTATACTTAAAATAATTTAGCTAAAAAAACAAAACAAAATAAATATTGTGTCCATCTTCTAAATTAAAATCAATGTGTATTGATACATAATGCATATATAATATATACATATCTATAAAATATATGTAAGTATATGTATATGAAGATATATATGTTTATATACTGCAGTTCAAAAGTTTAAAGCCACCCTCAGAATTAGCATTGGGTGAACTTGACAGAATAGTGAAAAGAAAATGAAAAAGAACTACTTGTGACATTGAAAAAAGAATGGAATCAGTTATGAAACTTATACTTTGAGAAAATTTTGCAATGAATGTGAAAAAATTTGTGTTGCGATAATCAAGGCTAAAGGAGGATATTTTGACAAGAGCAAAATTTAATCATAAAATGTTTTTTCCTTTTTGTCATAACAAAATTTCTAATAAAAAATCATGTTTTCCTTTTTTCAACTATGTATAATAATTTTGTCTTATTTAAAGTACAAAACAATTAATTTTGGGGCCAATTTAAAAAATCACCAGGGGTTTCCTCAAACCTCTGAACTGTATATATATAGATATTAATCAAATTTTATGCAAGTCAATGTTTTTGCAATAAAATTTGTATTATCCAAATGATATTCATAAAATTTTCCTCAAGTACTGTTATTTATATAAGTATTAAATAATTGTTATATACCATACCTATGAGCACTAATGGGTATGTCGCAATCCTCATAAATGCATTAGACAGTATTGTAAGTGGGGGATATATGCTGTCTAAGTAGTCCACCACTAGCAGTAGTTTACGTACTTCATGCTGCTGGCGAGTATTGTATTTTGTCAATGTTATAAAGATTACTATTTTCATTTCCAACTTCTGTTTTGGTTATTCCTCATTCAGTAACACTTTCTAGGTTACAACAATAATATTGATTCAGTTTATATCTATCTTTAATAAAAAAAAATATATATATATACACAATAACTTGGATATCAGGTTTTTATTAGGCAAATATTGTCAAAGTATGCCCTACCAATTTGACCGTGGGAAACCATAATGATAAAGAAAGGTTCAGTTACCATATTTAAGAAATGCATATCTCCCATTGGAACCTTTTCTTTTAGCTGTTAGCATTATTAGTTTAAACAAGATAATTTATGAACAAATTATGGATATTCAATTTCTGTCAAGAGGAAAATTTTTCTTTAGTCAAATGTCTCAATTTCTAGGCCTATTGACATTAATTTTACTATTTAAACTGAAATGTCACCACAAACATATATACATATTGAATATAATTTTTCTAGTAATATATATATATATATATATATATATATATATATATATATATATATATATATAGGGTGCAATGGGTAAATTGTTGGCATTTTATAATTTTAATTTTGCATGTTTGTTTTTGATTTTGTCAACTGCAGAGTATAGTTGGGTCACAAATAACCTTGCATGTACATGGAAGGTTATTCGTGAGTATGAACGGATTTCGTTAAAAATTAGCAGACATGATGTCTGTAATTTATTCAGACATTCCTAATAGAGAATTTACTTCCTAAATACACAAATACACACATATATATATATATATATATATATATATATATATATAAATGTAATGGATTACATAATGTCTGTAATTTATTCAATCAGACATATATATATATATATATATATATGTGAAAAGTGTGTGTATATAAATAAATATATATATATATAATTATTTATATATTATATATATAATTATTTATATATATATATATATATATAATTATTTATATATTATATGCGTGGTACTTATTGTTTGTCTGACAATCACAAAAGCGTGAAACCCAGGGTCACAAACTCACATTAATACAACCAAATATATATATATATATATATATATATATATATATATATATATATATATATATATATATATACATATATATATATATACATATATATATATTCAGTTGTATGGATATGAGTTTTTGACCCTGGGTTTCACACTTTTGCAATAATCAGACAAACTGGTTTATTTTTTAAAAATTGGATCTCTTTATACTTGTTTGTGTTTGATTTTGTTTGGTGGTGGGGTGGGGTGGGATGACACTCTCTCACACACAGATATACATACATGCAGGTGTATGCATTTTAGTTCACAAAAACACACCCATATAAACAATCTGAGATTAGGCGCAGATATACATCCATGCATTCGACTATACATACATACATAATTGTAATCCTATTTTGGTGTCAAAACTGTATGTAGTGATATTCTTTCAGCAAGGGGTAGGTTGGTGTGTTCTTGGCTCCTTTCAGATTGGTTGTCTATATGTTAGCTTTATCACTGATATTGAGCACTTTCCAATAAGTAATGTGCATATAAAATAATATATATGTGTGTGTGTGTGCAGGTATGTAGAAAAATAGGAAAAAGCATGTTTGGTAAATAATCCAGGGTTCTTTGGTATTTTTGTTTTTATATTTAAAAAATAGTGTTCCATACAAAAGTAGAGCTTAGATTATAATTATCTTTTTTAAAATATGATTTATTTGCTACATAAGAGTTCTCACGTTTCAAAAACGAGAGCCGAAACCATCAATATAATTATTTAAATTCATCCTCAAGCGAAACTTCAGGAATTTTCGCTTGAGGATGAAACAGGGCTTGTTACTTTAATTCAATTTAATTTTAATGATTATATTGATGGTTTCAGCTCTCGTTTTTGAAACATGAGAACTCTTATATAGCGAAGGAATCATATTTTTTTAAAAATAATTAGAATATATATATATATATATATATAAAACCTAGGAAAAGGTTACTGAATAAGAATAACCAAAAGGAAGGTTGGAAATGGAATGATAATATTTATAACAGGAACAACATACAAGATTCGCCAGCAGTGTGTAGTAAGTAATCAACTGCTGGAAATGAATCAAGGTGAATTGCAAGTGAATTCCACAGTGAATCCCACATAGAGTATATTCTACTGTATTTATATGGATTGGGACATACCCATTATAGTCCATAGGTATAGTATAACAATATATATATATATAATGATATATGTCTGCCTCATCATTGTGACAATGAAATATATTTAACAAAATTTAAATTATGTAATGGTCAGTCTTAACTCAGCACCTGAAGATTGCATTCCGCATGGAACTCTGAGTTGTACTACCAGTGAGGGATAATATGTATATTTTTAATGAAGATATGTGTGTATGCAAGTCCAAACTGTTATCTACAAATGTTCTTATGCTGAGCAACCTTCCCCCGTAATTCCAGCAAATTTTAAATAATTTCTGTGTGATTGTGAAAATGGTGTTTTTTTGATAAAATATATCAGCCGTCATATATAAAATTGTGAAAAACAATAGCAATGAATTATTTCTGCTATTTCATCACCATTTTTCTTTTCTCTAATTACAGCTTCTGGTGTCCCATCAACAACACCGATTTCCAATGCTACTGGTAAGTTCAGAAAAGGTTGAACCACTTTGAAGAGGCAAAAATGCAGTTAATTATATTTGCAAAGAACAAAATTGAACTTTTCCAAGGGATAAAGGCAGTTTACAAAACATACACACCATATATACTCAAGTTTAATGCAAGGTTTTATAATCAGATTTTTATGCAAAAAGTAAGGAGTCACACTATGCACACTAATTTTTTTGAAGAGGTTAAAAATCATGTATTTTTGGTGACAAGTAAATTTTTTTTGGAGGAGTTCAAATACATACAAAAAATTCAGTGATCACACACTATACATGAACTCAACATATACGCAATTTCTCTTTTTAACCTTTATCACTTCATGTGACTTCATTTGCTGTACAAAAAGTTTATCCTGCCACTGAAGGTGACTCTGATCCCTGAACAACAGTCTGTTTGAATTACATAGTTGTGTTGTCATATCCTTCTATGGTAACAGAAAACAACTTTGAGAGAAATTAACAGTAACAATACTGCAATTGAAAGGCCTTGAAAAAGAATGCAGAGGAAATGGAATTAATATTAATAATACAGTCTGATAAAGGTTAATGAAAATATATTGCTAACTTAAATGTATTATTAATTCCTTTAATTTTATCACAATTCTTAAAAATGATTGAGCCACCTAAACTTTTCAAAAACTCTGTGTTAGTGATGCTGACCAAAAAAGTAGTTAGAACTGATCTAGAAAATGATTGATCACAGTGCAGAAACTGAGCAAGAAGTCATCAGAAATGATACGGAAATGTTTCTATAAAAATGTTTTTAAATTGTTTTCAAATAATAAACATGTCTGCCATGAAGCATTTTGACTAGTGTTACAGAATATGAAGGCTGGGCTGGGCTGGGCTGGGCTGGGCTGGGCTGGGCTGGGCTGGGACACTCAACGATTGGTCAGAATACCTTGTGGGCATGGTAACCTGACAGGGTTAGAGTTGCCTTTGTCTAATTTTTGTATATAAGCCCAAAACAGCCTGAAATCAACAGAAAGCCACAGGAATTTTGAAGTCTTCATATACTCTTCCCCCTCCACCTAGGTTCAAGAGACTGGCTAAGACCACATGCAGAGGGGTACTAAGACATCCCCTTGAAGTTCTTCCTTCCACTGCCTATTATAATCGATGCTTCCACACCTGTTCCTCTTCTCTAATAGAATGAGTATTAAAAAGAAACCATCTTTCATTGATACTATCTATGTAATTGAGTCCAGTGACGACACTGAATGTAACACTAGTATTGTAACATTGAGTGTGTCTATGTGTGTGAATAAGCAAAGAATAAGTGAAGGTTAAGGACTAGGAAATTAAAAAAATCTTTTAATCGTGTGGTCAACATGGGTTATTGGAAAGTATATCATATTTCTGAAATATTTGCTAGGATCAGGTGATGGCCACAATACAAAAAGAGAAAGAATGATGTGCAAAGCTGGGTTACTTTTTATTGGCCCAAGAATTAATGAATGAGCAATTAGTTATAAGTTGAGATTTCCTGGTAAAAGAAAGGAGTTTCTACTTATAAAACTTTCTTTTATACAGCTTGAACCCCTCCTGCATAATTGGGAAGAATCACAAGTCATAAGTCTAAGAGACACAGTGGAGTAATGGATAGAAACTTTGATTGAGGAATCAGAAAATCATGTTTGAATTCCAGTCAAACATAAATAAATAAATGCGCATTCATCTGGGTTTGTATTGCTCGTTCCATTAGCAAAGATAAAAAAAGGTTTCCAAAATGGGATTCTTTTTCAACTTTCCATTTTTTTCCTTTTGTAAATGGTATGAAAATTGGTAATATAAAAAATAATTAGATGTAGAAAAAAGGTGTTAATCAATAATTTTCTTCCAGAAAGTAAGACAAATCCCAAGAGTTATTTGAATTATGCGACTATTTTAAGATTTTTTTTATGGCTTATCAACCCATTACAGGTTATGTAAAGCCAGAAAATATGGTAAGAATTTTTCAGAAATAATGATTTTTAGTGATATAAGTTCTACTAATTAACCCATAACTGGTTGAGGAAAAAGTAAATTCATACTTTTCCCTTAGTGCATAAGAGAATAAAAAGAATCAGACTGGAATTGGAGCTTGTTTCTATGATTTCCAATTCTGATCCATTATCCATTAAAGCAATAATTCCCAACATGAGGTGCATGCTCCACTGGTGGGGCATGGTAATATTTTGGTTGGGCATGGTAATATTTTGGTGGGGCATGGATGTGCACTCTTTGGCTTACTATACCAACGTTAGCTCAAATTTCATTTTGCATTATTATTTCATGATTAAAATGATCAAAGTATATGACAGAATAAGCTTTTATTCAGATATTTTATCTTTCTACCTTTCAGCTCACTATTATATATTTTGAAATTATATATATTTAACTGTCTTTTTGTTTTTTAATTTTTCTCTTTCATGGATACCATGGTCTTTGGAGGCTTGTTTAGAGACCAAGTTAATGGCCTTTTAAGCTTCTTTCATGTGAGCTGCAGTAAAATTTTGAATATGTAAGAATTAAATATTACAGGGAGGTACCAGAGTTTTAGAAATAGCAAAGTGGGGCATGGCCCAAACTCTATTGGGAAGCACTGCATTAGACCATCTAGATACTGACCAGGATTGACATTAATTAGCTTTTGTGGTTGTATGAGAACTGTTGTTTCAATGTGTTAGGGCCATAAATTTATATTTTAAGACTTATTGCATTGCTTTTTTCTGTGAGTTTCCATAGTAACTATATTAATATAAGATGTAATTATATATATATATATATATATATATATATATATATATATATATATATACACACACATTAACCACAGTTCTTTTTGTTTTTCATAGAAATGGGATAAAATTAACACAGATGATAATATTTAATACAAATAATTTATAGATAACTAACCATATTTCATTTCTTAATTTCAAATACCATATATACTTGTATATAAGCTGATTTCAGATATAGTACAACCTCTGGATTTTTTTGCAGGAATTTTAACCACTCCAGAAAAATTTACCTGTGTATACTGCAATACTGCAACTGTTCACCAAAAATGTATGGTTTAAACCACTTCAAAAAGATTACCTATGTATAGTGCAACCCCCTATTTTTTGTGTAAAAAAAATTGTTGGTTCCACTCCTTGTAGGAATGACTGCAAAAAAAACATCGCCCTCCTCAAATGTATGGGCAAAACTCACTGATGCATGCTGGGATTTCTTCCTAGCCAATAAGATCGGCCACTTCTCAGCCTCATCAGATTTAGTTTTGTTCTTTCCTGTCTTGAAATCAGAACACTGCTATCACTTGCCTGTATCCCCTTTTGAGTGTTAACACCATTCTTAGTTTTTTGCCTTAGTACTGTTGCTTTGCCTTGCATATATTGTTTGCTTGCCTAATATTATTTTTGCCCTTTTCTTTTCTTTCTCTTGTTATTGTTTATTGCAAACTTTGTCAATTCTTTTTGTTGGGCATTTCTGCCAATTACATTTAACCATGGCCACTTATTCTACTGTCATTTAGGATCAAAGAAAAAAAAACTGACAAATCCATTGTACCTAAAATACATTTTTAGATGAAAATTAAAGATGATAAAATAATTGGAAAAAAACATTAGCTTATTTATATGACATTGTATCAATGTCAACTGATAATTGCATTTTTTAAGTCTGCAAACTCTTACATATGGAAACAGTTGTCAAGAAACAAACCCTATATATCACTCCCCCTCCAGGGGGTCTACAATAAATGTTAACCCCATTCTTAGTTTGTGAATTATTTGCCATATTACTTTTGCTATGCCTTGCATATATTGTTTGCTTGCCTTATATTATTTTTGCACTTTTCTTTTCTTTTTCTTGTTATTGTTTATTGCAAACTTTGTCAATTCTTTTTGTTGGGCATTTCTGCCAATTACATTTAACCATAGCCAATTACCCTACAAAACTGATTATCAAAACCCACACTATACTTTAATATATATAGAAAAATGTTTCAGTTTATGCTGATATATTTTTTTAATCATTTGATTCCAAGCAAGCCACTAAGACATTACAGAGTGTGAGAAAATATGAGAAAAAGAAAACATTACTACGGAGAGAGTTTTGCTATTTTTCTTTCCTTGTCTTTCAGATTGTTTCTTTGCAGTAATTTTTTTTTTTAATGTATCCATTTTATTATTCTTAAAACATTTGAATATTCATGTTTCCTTTCATTTCCTTTTTTTACAGCATGTGAAGGTGACAAGTGGCAATGCAAAACAGGAGAGTGCATTTCTATCCATCTGAAATGCAATAAAGTGCAAAACTGTGCAGATAACACAGACGAATTGTTATGCCCTAATTGAACTCATTGTAAGGAACTAAAACGAACACACAAAATGGCTTACAGTTTCATGGACATAGTTTAGCGACTCCTAAAGTATTTTCTCTTCCCTTTTCATCTGTGAAACAAAACAACAACAAAAAAAAAAGCTATCAAATTTGACTCTTTCAGTTTGTCTCGTTGAAACATCTTAAAATTTCATCTTCATATTGTTATTTCTTTTATTGCATCTTCATCCTCATTTTTTTTATTTATTTCTATTTTTATGTGTGTGGATAGTTGGAAGTGATATGAGTGAAAGAGGATGAAAAAGAAAACAATGACTTATCTGTTGCATTCATTTCTTAAAAATTAAAATAAAATTTTATATGAAAGATATTTATAACTCCTGTCCGATACACCATCTCTAAAACTTCTTATCTTTCTCACTCTCATAATACTGAAGCATTCTTTCATAGACATTTCATCTTTTGTTGTGCTAACAAAGAGAAAGGTTGCTCTGATAAATACTTAGAAACAGAATAAGTGATGATGACTGCCAATGATACAGCAAATATACCATAGAATCTTTAAACATGTTAAAACAACCAAACTCTAAAACTTCTAAAACAAATGGTATATAGACTTTAAGAATTTAAGCACACTCATTATCTGTTTCTTAATTCTTGTCTTTTTATTGTCCTCACAATTCTGTTATGATGGTAATAAATCTTGTTTGCTTCAAGTGGTACCATAAATTAAATTTTTTTTTTTTTTTAAGCTTTTATTGCATTATAATTTAATCTTTAAAATTTTTCAAATTCCATTATATGCTCACATGGCGATTGCTCATTTCGTGTTTTGACAAGCAAGTTCTATAATTAATACAGGGTGTCCATAAAGTTCGTGTGCACTTTAAAAAATTATAACTTTATTTGTATTTGCATTAGAAATAATTTGTAAAAAGGATTAGAAAGAAGTAAATCTATATTTTTTAAGGTTTTATTGAAATTTTAAGTTTTCACATGTCATCTATTAGTAGCAATACAAAGGGTAATACGATTTTGCAGTTCATGGAAAACATTTGCCAACTGATTTACAGTAATGCCTGAAATCACATTAGTTATTTTAGATATACTTAAAACTAGGTAAATTAAATTTTATAACATTTTTTACAGATTATTTCTATTGCAAATACAAATAAAGTTATAATTTTTTAAAGTTTACACGAACTTTATGGACACCCTGTATAACAATAAATTTTCTCACTAATAGAGATAATTGCTGAATATTTCCCCAATCAGTGAGTCTATTGATATTTTTCATTATATTTTTTTTTTTCACCTCTACCCTCCCAGCAAGGTAATAATGCCACTAAGATGCATGGTGGTTAAAGAGAGTGAAAGAGAGTGAGAAAAATTTATTGAAAAAAATGACAATAAAGGGACAGGATTGAGGGAAACAGAAGATGGTGATTGACATTTCATTTAAAGTTTGGAAGATTGTACTTGACAGAGAAGCAAGAAATTAGAAGTGAGTTCCACAGGCCAAAAGTACAAGAAAAGAAACTATTAAAATAAAACTTACAGTTACATCTAACTAGTTCAAAAGTAAAACAATGGGACCTAATTGCCAATCTAGTAGCATGCTTAAATTCATGCAGTCCAGGCAGAAAGGAGGAAAGCTCATCAGAACAATTTCTATGAAAATGAACTGAGAAACAAGCAGAAAAAGAAACTGTTTATTATATGCAAAAATAAAAAAAGTCTTAATTTTTCCTTTGGATAATGGAAGTATCCACAAACTTGTTTTTTTTTTTTCCTTTTGGTTCTATAAACAAAAAAAAAAACAAAGATTTAGGTAAACTCAGTTTTTGATTCGACAATAAAACAAAGCAATGAAATCCTCAAATTGCATTTGTTGTTGCAGTGATGTGAGAATATTTAAAAGTAAATAAAAAATTAATTTAAATATATTTGTTAAAATTGGATGCTCTCAATAGCAAAACAAAAAGGAAATTCAATACATTTATTATATGTTATTGAATTGGGCACCTCGAGGCAGTCTAATGGTTAGCAAGATTGTCTCACTAGAACTGTTATGACTGACTAGAGTTCAAACTTCACTGGGTGCCCCATACTTTCAGCCTTGTGCCACATCTGATCTACAGTTGGAAAATCACTATATTTATTGAATTACTGTATAATATTAATTATACAGGATGAGGCAGAAATACCTCCCACACAGGGCCAACTCAAACTATTGGCATCTTGAGCAGGTCACCATTGAGGTCAAGGACACCATGATGCCACCTTGTTCCACCAGGGCATCCATGACTCAAGACAGATTAAATTCTTTGGCTATTTTGTCAATAGAAAATGATCTTTGTAGGTGTAAAAAGTACCCAAAAAAAAAAGTGATTTGCAGATCTAAAGGCTAGAAAAAATGTTTTTGTTAGAATAATGACTTATATAAGTTCTAGATATTAGGTTGGTGCAAAAATAATGTCGTTTTTTGACGTTCAACTTTATGTGAGAAAACGACATTATTTTTGCACCAACCTAATAGTAATAAGTTTGTTATTCAACATTTTCAGTTTTTTCTGAAGTTTAGCTTGCCCGAGGTACCAGCAACTCTAGATATTACATATATATATATATATGTATATATATATTTATTATCAGTCCAGATAAAATACTGGTTACCTTACCATTAATATGTGGAAGGTATTTCTGTCGCACCCCATAGATACAGAGAATCACTCATCAAAACAAAAAGAAAATGTTGAAAATTAATAGAATCATTTTTTAATATTTTAATTAACCTGTTATTCTTTCATTATTTATTACTTGTATATATTTGAGTGTAGACATGCTGTTTGTATATGTATGCTATATTATGTATATATGTATGGTATATTATGTATATATAAAATTCATTTGTGTGTGCATATGCATAGATAAAGTGTGTATCTGTGTGTGAATGTGTTATCATGATTTCATCAAAGCATGTGGTTATAAGATTTAGATGATAAAGAAGCCACTTGAAATTGAAAAATCTTTGAAGGTTTTTTTTTTCTCTTCATAATGAAATTTGAACGTGACCAAAAATTATACAGCAGACATCTTGATATTTTTTGTTTTGTCTTATAACTGTCGTTACGTACGTGCCTCAGCTCAAACATTTTCTTTTTAACTTTTTCACTTGACTCCAATTGATGGAGAGCCTTTTATAATTCTATTAACTTGTTTTCAAGGAACCGGAGGAAAAAATTCATCTTGATTTCATATCAGCTGGTATAGTTACATCAATATCAAATAGAAGGAAAATACACAATATCTATATGTCTTTTGCATATATGCAGATTTATGTACTTTCATATATATATATATATATATATATATATATATATATATATATATATATATATATATATATATATATCGATATGAATTGATATATATACATATATATTTATATACTCACATACACATACATATATATATGTAACACACACACACACATATATATATGTACAGTTTTTTGAATTTGTAGGTCTGAGGAGTTGGGTTGTTATTATGAACCAAATGAAATAAATTATAACCATGAAATATTAGTGTTTGAGCTTTTTATATTATATTCTTGATCTGCTTATGATATAGAGCTCTACCTGAATTATATCCTCTTGGAAATATATATATATATATATATATATATATATATATATATATATATATATATATATAACAGTGATGTTCAGAGGTTTGGTGCTGCTCAGGACCAACTTCTTGATTGTATGTCCCTAAGGTTCAAGTGGGGGGGGGGCGTATAAGACCTTGTACTAAGAAATGCAAGAAAGGAAGATATTTTAGATATGTAAAAACAGATGAAACATGAAATAAACACTTTATTTCAAATTTCAAAAACTAAATTTTTGTTTCACTTTATTATTGGATACACTCTTGATATGGATATTCTAGGGCTGTCGTACACTCTACCCACTCCAGCTTCTGCATACTACTAATATATAGACATATATTCAAATACATGTATACGCACACACACACACATATATATATACACACACACACACGCATATATATATATATATATATATATATATATATATATATATATATATGGTTGAATAATTTAAAAACAAGTCTATAAACTAAATGTATTGTTGCATTGTTTTTTTGCTTTAAACAGTGTGTATTACGTCTATTGGCCTATACCTCAAGAAAACTAATAAGGAAAACAGTTTCTTTATTAAGTCTTCATATGTGTGAAGGCAGCTAAACATAATGCCGACTGTTTAAAATAAAAACAAAAAATGAAGCCTTTATTTCAAACTTGAGTAGCCACTAAAAATAACATTTGAAATAATAAAAATTTTAGAATAAGTATAAAACCATCAATTCTCTTAATATGTATATATATATATATATGTGTGTGTGTGTGTGTTTTAATACATTTTTTATGTTTTTACATTCTTTTTATAGATACAAATATTTAAGTAAGTGCTCTGTTTTTATAACAAACAGTATTAACAACATTTACCAACCTGAATGTTCAAGAAATTTATTGTAAAACCATACCACTTACTTAAATATTTGTATCTATAATGTATAAACATAAAAAAAATATCTTAAAATAATTATCAGACTTTGTCCATTTCATGTGTGACGTCATATGTGTGTGTGTATATATATATATATATATATATATATATATATATATATATATATATATATATATTTATGTATATATATCTATATATATATATATATATATCTATATATATATATATATATATATATATATTTATGTATATATATCTATATATATATATATATATATATATATATTTATGTATATATATATATATATACATATATATATATATATATATATATATATATATATATATATATATATATATAAGCTAGTAGACGATATAAATGCAGTGAGAAAATGTGGTTTTATCTTGCTTAATGCCCTAAATATTTTAAATAAAATAAAATAATAATATACTTTCTCATATTTTGTTTCATCAGCTTCACATTCTATAAGAATTATATATCAACTTTCTTTATTATAATTGACCATATATATATATATATATATATATATATATATATATATATATATATATATATATATATATGAATTGGGATCAAATACAGATCAAATGTGGTTTGGCATCTGATCAAATGATAAGATAAAGAATAGATTGGCAACATTTATCAATGTAACATGTTTTACTTTTATTAAAGCTTCATCAGAGAATGTTTTAACAAGTCAAATACGTGTATATGTACATTAAACAATGAAAACTAAACAGCACAAAAGAAAAATAACAATATTTCTGACTTCTTTTTCACCATTTCTCATTCTGTGATGAAGCATTAATAAAATTGAAACATGTTAAGGTGATAAATGTTTCATATTTGTTTGTTATATCTTATCATATATATATATATATATATATATATATAGAAAGTGAATTTGCCAATATTCCTGGTTATATCCTTGATAGATGATTATTTGGTACATAGGTGCAACACATGTATACATGAACACACACACACACATATATATATATATATGTGTATGTGTGTGTATATACATATATATATATATATATATATATGTTCAATAAATCAATAAAAGTCCAATGAACTTCTTGATTGATGCCAGAGTTTCATATCAGAATTCTCATCAGGGCCAGATGTTTCACACTGAACACGTTTTTGCAGGAATTCTACTAGCTTAAAAAGATATTAACTTCTCATAATTTTTATGTTTATTTTTTAGTCAATATATATATTTTATTAATATATATATATGTGTGTGTGTATGCGTGTGTGTCTACTGATATGCCTTCATCATATTTTACTAAAAGATATTTTAGTCATTATCAACATATATATGCCTGTGTGTGTGTGTGTGCGTGCGCGTGTGTGTCTACTGATATAACTTCACCTCATTTTACTAAATATTTTTAGTCATTATCAATATGTGTGTGTGTGTGTGTGTATGTATGCACGCATGTGTATGTGTGTGCATGTCTACATATATATACCTTCATCTTGTTTTACTAAAACTTCTAAGGCTTTCAACAGCCTCACTTGTTTAGCAACATTTGGATTATTTTGCATTTTCCTTAATAATGTTTATACATAAACATTTCCTTAACGTTTGATGTCTGAAGAACCTTTACAAAAATAAAGATGAAGATTTGAATCCTCATTATATCATTTTTTTTTTCATGTGTACATTTTTTTAAAATCTAAAATATCAATGTTTTTCATACTAATTACAAGTTGTTGTTTTTTTTTTATATATGGAAGCAACAATAAACCAAATCATTTTGTGTGTTCTCTCTCACTCAGCTTTTATGTCTTTTGCTGTTACATTTACTGCTGTTGTCAAACTGCTTTCGACTTTTTCAGTTAAAGAATAAATAAAGATAATGTATTTTAAAGAATAAAGATTAACTGAAAAAAATTCATTTTTGTTTTCATTTTACATGATGAGGTGTTGCCTCTTGTCACAACGATTACGATTCAGTTGAAGCTTCATATCAAAATAAAATATTTATAAATAAAGAGGATTTATATAAACTAAAAGTTTCTTTTTCAAAAGACAGAATTTTAACAACATTTCTTGATGAAAACCATTATTATTGTTGTAACTTAAAGAAGGTTACTAAACAGAATAATCACACGAAAGTTGGTAATGCACGATAATACTTAAAACATGAACAACATATATAAGATTTGCCAGCAGTGCATAGAAGAGTAGTAAACTGCTAGAAGTGAGTCAAATGAATTCCACAATGAATCTCCAACTGCAGACCAACATACAGTATTCACTACTGTATTTATGGGAATGGGGGCAGACCCATTATTGTCTGTAGGTAAGTTACAACAATTATTAACTCGTGAAAATGCCTCGAATATTGTTTCCACATATGATCTGATGTTCTGCTATATATTTAGAGATTCTTGATAAAATCCAAAGATGAATCAATAAGAGCAGTAACTGGGCAGGTACTAAATAAGAACTAGATGAGATATTGACAATGGAATAAGAACAATATTAAATAAAGATGTCAGTTCTAAATTCGCTAGAAATTACCTGGATTAACAATTACCTGATAAAGGTCAGAGGGCACAAAGGATGAAACATAGTGATAACAACAAGAGAGATGGGGGATAATAGTCTTTGTGTAAATAATGGTAACTATTCATCCCAGAAATTAATTTCTATTATAAGATTGTTTTTTAAAAGTAACTATGGATTTTTATCAATGCCCGGGTGCTTTATTTTTGCATAAAAAATTGCTGAAATGGTTGCTTAAACATGTTAATTCATGGATCTGTTACATCAACAAGAAAGACATTTTAATATAATTAAACTGGTTGGTTGGCAGGTGGTTGATTTTTTTTTTTAGCAGCATATCAACTTCTATGGATTATTTAATGCCAAAATTTAAATGTTTTGTATGCAATTTTCTGCCTTTAATTACAAATATTTTGTACATAATTTCATACTTTCAGAGTAAATGTATGTTTTTAGATATATAGTTTGTACATAAAATGTATTGTTGGTAATTTTTTTAAATGTATTGCCAGTAATTTCACAACAAAAATATATTGATGGTCATTTTTGTAAAAAAATATATTGCTGGTAATTTTACTATAAAAATGTATTGTTGGTAATTTTATTATGAAAATGTACCGTTGATTTTTGTTTAGGGGTTCATTATTTGACCATAGCTAGGACCCTAACAGGTGCTGCCACTCTGATCCAGTGTGGACCCGGGAACAACACCAATTAAGAGGTGGTTCAGTACTCCTCAAAACCTCCAAGCTCTTGGTCAGTGGCCTTGCTGCCAGATGTAGTTTATCATCATACCCAATATAAATAAACTAGTAGAATTGATAGATTTCTTGAATACAGTATAAAATAACATAACAATTCTTTTTGTTTAATTTTATGTTTCTTTTTCCTTTTTTTTTTTCTTTTTTCAATTTGCCTATGGCTAATCTTTCAAGGATTAGGAAATCAAAGCAGGGATTTCCAAGGCTCTCTCCATGGTCCTACTGTCTAGGAACATTCTCAGATCATTAATGAATATCTATGCAGATGATATCACTTTTTATGGATCACAACTCCGGTAACCCCTAATAGTCATAGGGGCACCACATACACTGCAGCTGCACTAGCAGTGGTGTTTCCTGAGCAAGGTAGCCTAACAAAGCTAAACCCTCTCTAGGATAGTTTGAATTTAGAGTTTTCCTTCTCTTAGGCTAGTCACCAATCAAGGCTATAGGACCTGTCCTGCTATTTACCTATAGCTGGAGAGAGACGATGGATTCATACCTTTCACAAAGGTATAAGCACATAAGTGAATAAAATGAATTAACTCGATTCGGCTCTCTGATTCCCCAACCCCAGCCACTTATCAAGAGAGCATCACTATGGGTGCACTTCCCAAAACAGCCCTTGCAGCCAATTTCTCTTCTGTCCTCATAACAGGGTAAAAACCATGCCTACTATCATTTCATTACTGATTACACCCTGAGTTTTTTTTTTCCAATCACAATTAATGGTTGCATTCTCAATAAGACTTCATGCTTTTAATAGCTTTTGGGTCTCAAATTCAATCCAGACCTGAAGTGGAACATATATATATATATATATATATACAATTGGTTGTTAAAGAAAGAAGAAAAATGTCCAAATCTTGTTCTCTTTCTTCTTCTCAGCTGACATGAACTGGAAAGATTATATTGAATCCATTGCTAGATCAGCTGTTCTGCAAAACAGTTTTCTCTCCAGAATCTATCTTACATATCTATAATTCTACTATTCGTCCATGCTTAGAATATTGCTGCCACATATTGTCCGGTGCCCCTGCTATTTACCTTGAGCTCCTTGATAAAATCCAAAAAAGAATCAGCAATATTACTGATCCTGACCTGGCGTCTTGGCTTCAGTCATTTTCCTATCACCATAAAATTGCTTCCTTTGCCTTTTCTATAAATATTTTTATAGTAATTGTTTCGATGAGTTTTTGTTTGGTTTCTTGTATATAGTTTTGTTTTGTACTTGTAAATATTCATTGGGGTTTAGATTTTTAAAATTGTTATTTCATTCCCCTCCCCACACAGACAATGAATTGTCCATAAGGGGAATAGTTAGGACGTTCATAGAGACAATGAGGTATTATGGTGGATGAAATAAATAAAGTAAGAATGTGTTTTTTTGCTGTAAGGAATACTGTTGTATGTTTGGGTCAGTGTTTATGGCTACCTAATTTTAAGTAGTTTTCCCCCTTCCCCATTTTGGCCTTGTGCCACATTTTGTAATTTTTACAAATAAATAATGCTCTTCACTGTGCTAATTAGACTTTATGAATTTAAGCACATTACTAGACTGGTGATGAGGTCACACCAATCTAGAGTTGGCTAGATGTAACCATAAATTCTATGCTAACAGTTTCTTTTCTTGCACTTCTCACTTGTGGAACTCCTACCTGGTTCCATGCTTTCCAGCCAACTTTAATCTTCAAAAATTTAAATACAATGTCAATTACTATCTACTGTCTTCCTGATTACTCTTCTTTTATTCTTGCTCCTTAGCAATATTTCTGTTTCTAACTCTTCCACACCCAGTATCCCCTTGTGACTAAGTGGCTTTATTGCCTTGCATGGGGTGAACTCAATTAAAAAAACTCATTATATCACTGTATGTTATCTCTGACACCTTCTGCCATGTTGTATCTTTATATAAGTCAGATCAGGCCAAAATAGAGTATTGCTGCCATATCTGAAGCTGTACAATCCCCACTTTCCTGTATTGATAGAGTTCAAAATCAGATATACAGTCTTGTGGGGGGCATCAGTTATTTCCCACTCTCTTACAGATGCAATGCTGCAAACTTAACACTATTCTATTGATATTTCCATGGCAAATGTTCAGAAGAATTCTACTTGTTAGTCCCACCAATTCAAACCTTTACTGCTAGAACATTCTATGCTACTTCCACGAAGTTGAATCACCCTCATCTCCTCCACTTTTTCCCACGAACTGCAACATTGTCTCCACCTTCTCTTCCACTTAGTTCACACACCTAACTTATCATTGCTATTTTGGCTGTTACCCTCTACATTGTGTTACCCTTGAGCTTTGCAAGAAAAGTCGTATACTGCTTCTCACTTAAACACTTGAACTAAATATACTAAATACTTCAGATATATACAGGGTGTGATGGGTAAATTGTTGCCATTTTATATTTTTAATTTCGAGCATGCGCATTTGTTGTTTTTTATTGTTTTTTTGTTTTTTGTGTGTGTGTGCTCAGTATAGTAGGGTCAGTTGGGCACCGTCTCTGAGAAAAAGAACACCATGATGCAATTCACTCCACCAGAAATTTGGAAACTCATGCTGTACTGCTCGTAGCATTCGAGCCGGAAGCTGCAATAAAAACATTTCAGAGTGTTTGGGTGACAATCCGAGGCCTGTGCAAAGGATTCAGAAGGAGTTGGATGAGTCTAATTGTGATTACAAAGGTTCGGCAGGCCGGAAAACTCACTTTGATTGTTCTGATAAAAAAAGAACCCCCGAATTTGTTTGGGAGGACCTCAGACACAATACAGAGGCCTACACCAAGTGTCTTGAGAAGATAGTGCTGCTCTGGGTCAAGAGGGTGGCTTCTGGAATACCCTATATCTGATAACAGGACTCTGCACCATGCCACACAGGCAGAACATATTTTTAGCTGTCAGACAATTTCTGCAACCACATAAACCCTTACATCTGGTCACCTAACTCCCCAGACTTCAACTCCCTTTATTATGTGTAGGGCGCAGTTGAGCGAGTGACCAACGAAACTCGTTGTAATACCAAAGATGAAATGAAGGCAAGGATTATGGCAGCATTCACCAACTTTAACAAGGAGGCCGTCCAAAAGAGTTGCAGAATATTCAAAAGTCATCTGGAGGCCATTGTTGAAGACAATGGTGATTATATTGAATAAATTTACTCTTTAGTATTTCAAGATATTTTTGTGTAATTTTGGTAAATATATCTCTTAAAATAACATGTCAGTGTTATTTATAATTTAGACGGCGATTTATCCATCACAAACTGTATGCATGGGTAGAAGTAAAGAAACCTGCACGTCAATTTATTAACAAATACAACAGAAAGTAAAGCGTAAATGTTTTTGACACATGTCAATATACAACCGGCAGTTTTAATGATGTATCTATTATTTGATATGACAGCTGTTACATATTTGGAATAATTTTAGTTAAAGTTTATATTTTTGTAAAAAAAAGTTTTAATCTCAAGTCTTATTCACAATTATGATTATTCAAGTTTCAGAAATTTCTTTGATGAACTTAAAATTTAAATTCCTTCTACATATTTTCTATACAATTATGTCAGATGATCAACTTCACCACTCTGCAACCCTTATTTTTTGCGCCTGGAATCACTTTTTCATTTTCACCGTAGTCCTGTGGAATTTTCCACATTAGCCTTCCACCACTTTCGGAAAAATGTATTCTTCCCTAAAAAAAAAAAAAAAAAAAAAAAAAAAAAAAAAAAAAAAAGCCTAAACCAATCACCACTTCGTTTCAGTAAATTCAATCTTCTATTGGTTAAAAAGCACTAAACTGTAGCAAAGTCGAAACAGATCTTTTTTCCCGCCGAAACTCCCTGGAGCCGAATTTTAGACACCAAAGACTACAAAAACAACTGCATGACTCAATTCAAGTCAGTCAGTCATCAAGTTTCGTGAGATGCTACCAAACTCTACGCGTGTCAATTCACTGACTCAGCATCACTACAAAATTCTCAACAAACTCAACACAGCACTCAATCGACCATTGTCCACGTGGTAATCAAATTACAATTGACTTAAAAAGTGAACGTTTTCACTACACAAACAGTAATTGTGCAATTCATCAATTTAGCCAAACAGTTAAAGGCAAACAACTCTTCACAACTTAAATTCTGACTAACATGTAACACACGCATACACACTAATATTTGATCGAACACATTTGAGATTTTTCCTTGCAGAAACCAAATGATTTTAATTTCACTAAAAAATCAAACCCATTAACTTTTATTGACCAAATTTCTGCATGAACATTCTTCATAACTTTGTCTCAATTGCCACAATCAACAAACATTCTGTTATCCTTGCATGTATATCTATTGTATATATAAAAATCTCTTTATTGTTGGATCTCTAACCATTGTGTTTTTTAGTAATTTCTTGCAATGCAAATTGTTCTTATATTCTTTATTTGATCTACGTATTGTGGGATAATGCATAATAAGCACGCATAATCTTTGCCTTCACATAAATTACTTTCTGATACATTTTCACTCACCTACAACCCGCAACAGTCTACTTGGAATCGTTGTTTTACTGAAAACTCCAATCTTTCAGTAGTTAGAGGGTTTTTACAAATATTTTTTTCAGTTTTGCAAAATAACACTATCCAATATTCATTTGATAATATGTAGTATATTCATGCAATTGGAGGAAAAATACGAAATCACAATATGACCACTATGTTTAACTGTTGGGATGGGCAGAGCTGGTTCTAGGGTCTCGCCACCGACCCCCAAAATTTTGATATGAGGCTCTTCTTCTCTACTATATATCGATTTCAAAGTTTCCCAACAAGGGGGCTGCAAACCCTTGAAGGAAAAATTGCGTTTTTTTATTTTAAATTACGAAAAGTCAGCGAATTATCCAATTTAAATGAAAATTTCACTACATATTCATTAATTATTTACTTTTATAATGAATAGGTTTTTTATTTTTAACAAATCTGAGAAAATGTTATTCTTTTTTTTAATAATCACTAATATTTTCATGACCAAATTTTACTTGAAAAAAATGTTTAAATTGCAAATTTTTATATTTCCATAAAAATTAATCATCAACAACTCATCTCCACTGAAAAAAAATACTTTTACAAAGATTCCAACACAACACAAACGGGATTATCTCAAGATTTTTTTTTTAAACTATATTTCAGTTTTGGGGAAATTTTTTCATTAAACATTTTTATTTTTTAAGCGATCATTTTCACAGTTTTATCTTCCTCTAGTTTGGTTTGATTTGTTTTACTGCATATCAAGCACAATGAGTTATTTAATGCTGACAAAATTTTTATAGCTGGTAATATCTATCTATCTATCTATCTATCTATCTATCTCAGTATATATTGGTTTAGTTTTGTTTGTTTTATGGCATATCATCCTCAATGGCTTATTTAATGCCGACAAGATTTTTATTGCTGCTAATATTTTTATCTATCTATCTATCTATCTATCTATCTATCTATCTATCTATCTATCTATCTATCTATCTATCTATCTATCTATCCAGTATATATTGGTTTGGTTTGGTTTGTTTAACGGGATATAAACCTCAATGGGTTATTTAATGCCGACAAAATTTTAATTTCTGGTAATAATTTTTCTTCAAAAATGTATAGCTGGTAATATCTTTTTCTTTTTTCAAAAATGTATTGCTAGTAGTAAATTTTTTTACAAAGTATTTTTGGTATTAAAACCTATTTTTACACTTGCATAGTGTTTTGGGGCTAACTATTTACCCATAGTTGGGACCCTAACAGATGCTGCCACCCCCGGTCAGGGTGGACCAGGAAACACCAGCAATTAAGAGGTGGTTCCACGCTCCTCAAAACCTCCTGATCTTGCTGTTGGACGTAGTTTATCGTCTTACCCAGTTTGCGGATGTAGTTTATCGTCTTACCCAGGACGGAGAAAAGAGTCTAGAAATCTACCTTAATTACCTTAATTAGTAGTCGTGAAATTCTGGTTAGTATTACTATTAGTAAAAAAAAAAAAAAAGAAAAAAATCAGATATCCTCCTTAGTGGATGATCGTGGAATAAAAAATGATTTTACCGAAATATATTCCCCTCTTAATCGATTTTAAAAGAACTGTTCAGAAAGAAAATTACAATTTAAAAACAAGCGCTACTGAAATTAGGACTTCTTCTCCGTCACCTCCTACCCAGTAGGCATGGGGGGGAGCTCCATGGTTGAGAGGTTCAGGTTAGTAAGCACCAGCCCTGTTGATTATTATAGTTGGTAATTGGCAATATAACTCAGAAAAAATATGTAAATAAATAGTAAATAAAATTTTGGAGTTTTAGGCAGAGACGTCAGAGATATAGAGTTGAAGTAGACTTTAGAAGGGACCGGAGACCCGATCCTAAACAGGAACAAACCTCTACTCCAGTTCAAAAGACCGGAGGGGAGTGTGAACCGGATGAAGGCCAAATCTATCTACTCTTATTGAGGAAAAAATATCAGTGCATAGTAAATTGGACAATAGGCAAATTTATCCACTCTTAGGAGAAAATATCAAATAAATAAATAAATAAATAAGGAACCAGAAATCTCATCAAAAACAGGAAACAGGGTACTAGGATTCTGATCAGAAACAAGAGGTGCCTTCGACCAGGATATAAGGTCACTAATCGTGAGCCAATGAGATGCGAAGCGGCAATTTCAAAGTGGATCTTTAGATATGTATATAATGAGATGGAAAATCAATTTAAATCATAATACATGAATTAATTTTATTCATTCTTCCCTGCTGTGTTCATTGTAGTGTATCCAGAGCCAAAGAGTAAAATGGTTGAGAAATGCTTTATTGTCATGTTGAGTTGTGTCCCTGTTTTTATTCTTATTATTTTAGATGTTTCGGCTGGGTGATGATGACCATATCTTAGCTCCAACCCACCGCTTAGAGACACAACACTTTACTCAGCACATCAGCTTTCCCAAGCATTTCTGCCACCTAACCACTCCCAATGATGCCAGGTATCTCCAAGGCATCCTGCGAGGCAGAAAGATTCCGAGGAATAGTCCCGAATGGGCCAACCACAAAAAGAACAACTTCAGCTACTTGATATATTTCTCTGATTTACCCTACCAGTTCTTGGTACCTTTGTATTTTCACCTGCTCCGCCATCCCATATTTTTGTCCCATTATTATTATTATTATTTACGTTGTCTAACCAGGAAATTTTAACCAGGACTTCCGAGAAACAGGAAGTGAACAAGAGCACCGTCCGTAACAAATGTATTGTACTGTAGGGATAGAAAAGACGATTATCTCCCTTTGGTGAAGATAGTGAAATGTGTCACGTGACGGCTGCTTAGTGTCGTCACTCCATACAGTGGCGAAAGTAGCTAGTAATTCAATTTGTTTACACCAGACAAACCGAGCGGTTCTTTTTCAGTCTGGGCCACGGGACCCGGGCTGAGGCTAAATCTGCATCCTCCAGCAAGTGCCACGGCTTACAAGTCCAACGGAGGCGTTTCCCTTTAGGAATATATCGTTCCTAGATATAGAAAGACACTCCAACTTATAGTCCTGAATTTGGAAAAACCTAAGACTCATCGTTTCCCATTCATGGAATATGTCCTCACCTGAGACATAGTAGATGAATCCGGCACGTTTTAATCTGGAGTCTTAAACTTGGCTTCTCCAAAAAGACCAGAATCACCATATTATATGTAAGCTTTTTCCTTTTTGGTTTTCCTTACACTCTGCTTCCTGTGTAGATATGTTATAATTTCTCTGCGTGGGGTACGTGTATATATGTATATATAGTTTTGTGTATGTTTTCGTGGTATAAAAGTCTCTCTGAGAACAAAGCATGTTTGTCATTCCTTTTCTTTTCAGTCATTCCGTTCTGTCCGTGAAATACGGTGTTATTATATTATTTTAAAACTTATATGGAATGTTTAAGTGATTAAAACATCTCTTCATGTTTGCATATGCGCAGAGCATAGTCTAGGACGAGATGAAATAGACTGGAGCTTTTATTTCCTCCTTGTCGTACCCCAGGTGAAGTTTTGGAATGTTTTAATATTCGGGGCCTGGTCCGACATGTATGATTTTGTTAATCGATAGAGTTCTATCAGGTCTAACGATTCAGTGGATTCAGCGCTTGAAAGGTGGTTTCTAATGGATGAGAAGAGGAAGCTTTTATTGATGCGTCCGTCTGGTGCTCTGAAGTCTCCATAGCAGGTATAAAATTTTATCTGGAGAGATAAACAAATTCCTGGGATTGTTTGATGACATATATGTCATCATTATATCCCTTGCTAAGGAATGGAACCCTCATATTAGAGAAGGAAAAGGAGCGAGTATACTGGAGAAATCTTCCACGGCGAAAAGGGACAACGAGCAACTCACAGAAGTACCGACGAACCTGGAATTCTGAAAACCTAAGTAAAAGCCGCACTTGCCAAATTGAACAGAAACAAGGCAGCTGAGCCAGACTTTGGCACAGATAAGATCACCGAAATAACAAATGAAATATAAAACAGCGGGGATATACCGGAAGACTTCAGCAGATCTATCTTCATAGCTATGCCTAAGAAACCAGGCACAAACAAATGCGAACTCCACCGAACAATAAACCTGATGAGCCACATGACAAAACTCATCATCTGTATTCTGTTGAATAGAGCGCGCATCAGAATCAGGCCAGAGATAGGACAAGAACAGTGTGGGTTCGTTAAAGACGTTCGTTAAAGATGCTCAGCATGTTATCAGAAAGAGCGATACAGATGCAGAAGGACGAGTACCTATGTTTCATAGACTACACAAAGGCCTTCGACAAAGTACGCCACAAGGATCTGCTCAGCAACCTTGATATATTCGGGAAGGATATCAGAATAACCAAGAATCTATACTGGCAGCAAACATCATACATGCGCATAGGGAACGAATTCAGTGAATATACAAAAATAGAAAGAGGCGTAAAGCAAGGATGCGTCTTCTCACCCAACTTCTTCAACCTATACAGCGAGGCAATTCTGAGAGAATTGGAAACCGGGATTTAGCATTGGCGACCGCAACCTTAACAACCTAAGATATGCAGACGACACAGTACTGATAACAGACACGGAAAAGAAATTATAAAATCTCCTACATAAGGTAGCAACGGAGAGTGTGAAGAAAGGACTAAGCATAAACTACAAGAAGACAGAATGCATGCTCATCAGTAAGAGGAAGATCCCGAAATACGATTTGCAGTTTGGGAACGCTAGAATCAAGCAGACGCAGAAGTTTAAGTATCTGGGAAGCATCTTGACAGAGGACGGTAAGTGCGACACTGAGATCTGTAGACGTATTAAAATGGCCAAGGACACATTCCGAAAGCTAAGCAGGGTATCGCGAGACAGGAGGATTTCTTTGGCAACAAAGAAAAGAATACTGAGCTGTTACATGACGTTTGTTCTTCTTTACGGCAGCGAATGTTGGACAATTTCCTCAAAGATGAAGAAGAGACTTGACGCGACGGAGATGTGGTTCTACAGAATGATGCTAAGGATATCATGGACCGAGCGTGTGAGAAACGATGAGGTCTTAGAGAGGTTACAAACAAGGAGAAGGCTTATACTTAATATCAGGGAGAGGCAGCTGAAGTTTCTGGGACACATGAGAAAGAAGGGCCTGGGGAATCTGATACTCATGGGTCAAATAGAGGCAAAGAGAGACAAGGGAAAGCAGTGCGTGACATAACTGAGGAGCTTGAGCAGGTGGATGACAGAACGGGGTCTGGGGGAGGAAGCAGAGGGAAGGAGCTTGTTGAAAACTGCAAGGGATAGAGGCGGTGGAGAGCCATGATCGCCCACGTCCTAGAAGGACATGGCACATAAAAAAAGAAAAGAAGTTGGGTCGAATGAATGTCCATAGAACTGTAAGTCAAGTTAATAAAATGTTCATTAGTATATTCATCATAATGGATACAGTTGAGATAGTTCTGTATGTGTGAGAATCTTGGCAGTGTTCAAGATTATTTTTTGGGTCTGAGTAAATTTCGGCTCTCGGTAATAAGAGAGGAAAGGATGAACATAATAAAATAATTTACTGAAACCTGAACCTTACTGCCCTGTGTGCTGTTGCTTGATCTCCAAAAGCCCCCATCCATTCCTTTACTCTTCCATTCCCCCTGGGGTAAAAGTGTATGCCACCGAGAAGAACAGACTTTTAAAAAAAGTTCTCTAGCTATAAAAGAGAAACACTTGATATAAAAATAAGAACTTACCTTCGCCACCATGACGTGGGTGTCTGAAACATAGTATAACATATCTATCCAGATATTTATAATTCTTTTTAGAAATTACAAAAAAACAAAAAGAAACAGACAAAAGTCCTTGAAAAGGGAATTAAAATTTTACATTCAATGTATTTATCTTTCTACTTATTTTGGGATATAGCGAGAATTATTTTCTCTATTTCCGTGTCTTGTACGCATTGAGATGGGCCTATTTTTTTGTTATTTAAATCCTTCTCTAAAATCTAATTCTGACATTAAAATTTAAATTCCTAAAATGGAACCCCAGTGTTAACATAGTTGTCACTAAAATTTGGCACAATAATCTCCATTCGTCTCTTCCAAGAGTCTTCATCAATGTCTTTTCTCAAAAAGGTTTTGGCATCAGAGAGCGAATCATTAGTATCCTCTTCTTATTCATTTTCCATATGAATAAAATAAAAAAGGAATTCGCTAATCAGTATCCACCTAAATTCTCAGCTAAAACATTTGTGGTGTTGTTAACTTCTGCTAGCATCATCATTCCCAGTATGATTTGGGTCAATTCTCCTCTTTTCCAGTTCAACTCATATACAATCTCCGCCACGCCCTACGAGTAACAAAAGGATGCCAAGAACTTCCCATTGAGGCTTCTGCTACAAAGGGCCAGGTCTACATATGGTTGCTTGAGGATTCTGTTACAAAGGGACATATATTCTTCCATGTGTTGATTGAGTTTTCTGTTAAAATATACTATTTTTTTACCATTGATGCTTGTGGCCTTTGGTAAAAAGGCTCAGATATTCTTACAATTGTTATTTGATGCTTCTGTTATAAAGGGCCATTTCTTCTTCCAATTGGGGTTTGAGGCTTCAGTTACAAAATGTTATGTCTTCTTCCCATTGTTATTTTCGCCTTCTGTTAAAAAGGGCCATGTCTTCTTTCCATGGTTGGTTAACACTTCTGTTAGAAAGTGTCATGACATCTCTCCATTGAAGTTTGAGACTTTTGTTACAAATTGGCATGTCTCTTCCCATTGTTTTTTGTGGCTTCTGATGAAAAGACTCAGGTGTTCTTCCAATTGCTGTTTGATGCTTCTGCTAAAATCGGTCATGTCTTCTTTCCGTAGTTATTTGAGGCTTCTGTTAAGAACGGTCATGTCTTCTTCCAGTTGTTGATTGAGACTTCTGTAACAGAGTGCCATGTCTTCTTCCGATTCTTGTTTGAGGATTCTATTACAAAGTGTCATGTCGTCTTCCCACAGTTGATTGAGACTTCTGTTACAAATGGTCATGTCTTCTCCCCATTGTTGTATGTCTTCTGTTACAAAGTGTCATATCTTCTTCACGTGATTATTTGAGGCTTGTTTTACAAATTTCCATCTTCTAAGCATCTGTTAAAAAGAGCCATATCTTCTCGTTGTTGTTTGAGGCTTCTATTAAAAAGTCTCATGCTTTCTCGTTATTGTTGTTTGAAGCTTCTGTTAAAATGTGTCATGTCTCATTCCCATTATTTTTTTAGGTATCTCTTAAAACTGGTCATATCTTTTTCCCATTTTTGTTTTCGCCTTCTGTAAAAATAATGGTCATGTCTTCTTCCAATTTTTGTTTAACACTTCTCTCACAAAGTGCCATGGTTCTTCCCATTCTTGTTTTTCGGTTTCTGTCAAGTCTTCCAAATGTTTGATAATTCTGTTAAATAGGCTTACCACTTCC
This sequence comes from Acanthosepion lycidas, assembly GCA_963932145.1. Lineage (NCBI taxonomy): Eukaryota > Metazoa > Mollusca > Cephalopoda > Sepiida > Sepiidae > Acanthosepion > Acanthosepion lycidas. The sequence continues at coordinate 19,539,539 of OZ010583.1, read as the reverse complement.
AATTGTTGTTTGAGGCTTCTGTTACAAAGAGTCATATTTTCTTCCCATTGATGTTTGAGCCATCTGTTAAAAAGAGCAGTCTTCTTCTCATTATTGTCATGTCTTCCCATTTTTTTTAGCTATCTGTTAAAAAGTGCCATATCTTTTTACATCATTTTTTTCCAGCTTTTGTAAAAAATGGTTATGTCTTCTTCCAATTTTTGTTTGGCACTACTTTCACAAAGTGCCATGTTTCTTCCCATGTTTTCGGTCTTCTGTTAAAAAAGTCTTCTTTCAATTTTGTTTGAGGTTTCTGTTACAAAGAGTGATATCTTCTTCCTATTGTTGTTTGAGGTATCTATTAACAAGAGTCATATCTTCTTCCCATTGTTGCTTGAGGCATCTGTTAAAAATTTTCATGTCTTCCCATTGTTGTTTGCGGCATCTGTTAAAAAGAATCATGTCTCCTTCGCATAATAGTTTGAGACATCTGTTAAAAAGAATCGTGTCCCCTTCGCATTGTTGTTTGAGACATCTGTTAAAATATCAATGTCTTCTTCCCACTGCTGTCTGAGGCTTCTACTACAAATTCTCATGTCTACTTCCTATCTGTTACTTTCTGCAATTCTGTAATAAATAGTAGTATTTTTTTAATTTTTTATTTTAATTATTTTAGGTCACTGTCGTTGAATAAAATTATACAGGTGCACACGCAAATATACACATACACAGAATTTGATTGAAATTAAAATACATATGAGCGATAACTCTATAACAATCAGTCAGCCAAGAACAATACTTTTTTTCTTATTTAATACAAAAACAAAAACAACTGTTTAATTTTCCTATAAAAACAAATATAGCTAACTACACCTTCTCATTTTCACACATACAGTACAGTAACTCAAATTCTTTCAGTAACACACACCAAAGAACTCTATTGTGTTTATCAACTTTTGCACTATATATTATGTATTTGTTGTGTTTATAAAAAAATATTTATTGTTGAACAAATTCATAATTTCTTCTACTTGATTATTTCTCTTGTTGTTTTCTTTGTTACATTTGATATTGTAAAAATTGTAGATGGTCAGTTTTTATTTCTATTTATAACCAATACAAATTGGCTGAACCACTATACATATCTGTTTTGCGATAGCTAATTTAACTTTCCGTTTAGCTATAACCTTGGTCTTAACAGAGAAAATTAGAAGCTGAAATGCTTGGCCCTTTGAAGTCATTTTCATGACTCATTCCGTATTTAAACTGAATATATTTTCTAATTAATGCAGTAATTTACATAAACAATTTAGACTTGTAATTTGACCATCTTGTCTGAGAAACAATAATCACAGAATTGATATTTTTCATTGTAAATATAAAAATTATTCATTTTACTTAAACACAGAAATGTGGCATGAAGTCGAAAATTATGAAAAGAGAAAATCTCATATCATTAACTGAGCTTATCGCACTCTTCTCGTTTTATGTTCCGTATCATTTCAGGACGTTGGCGAGACAATGTCCCGTCCTTCGCAGCTCTCAATACTTTTTTTCTCAACTCTTTTAAATATTGTTTCGCCATCCATTTATTTAAGTTCGCTAATTATGTTATATGTTGTTTTTCTCTGTTCCTCTTGTTTTTAATCTGTTCTGTCAGTATCAAAATTTCCAAGCTCTCTTTCCTTATTATGTACTCTAGAAATTTTGTTATGGCATACCTATAGATGATAATGGATATGTCCCCATTCACATAAATACAGTAGTAAATACTGTATGTTGGTCTGCAGTTGAAGATTCGTCTCCAGCTGTGCTGGTCAAACTCATGCCTCCGAGCAGAGAGGATCCCCAAACGAGGCTATGTCGAAGGGCAGTCTCGTCTCTGGAAACAGCTACACGACCCTACGGGGTCTACGGGGAATTTTTGACCGCGCCTACGGGCTCGGATACCCCACATTAAATTCGGCCTTTTTGCCACATATGATTGCGTGGGGCGGTTGGTAGATATCCTGCAGTTGGAGATTCATTATGGAATTCTCTTGACTCACTCCTAGCAGTTGACTACTACTTCTACGCGCCGCTGGCGAATCTTATATGTGTTGGTCTTGTCCTAAGTATTATCGTTCATTACCAAGCTTCGTGTGATTATTCTATTCAGTAAACTTCCCTAGGTTACAACAAATTTGAACTACCTCTTCCTGATATTAAGTATAAGTTTCTTTTTTCTTTCAATTTTGGTTAAAAATCTTTTAGGTCCTTGCTAGATTAGATAATCGTCATATTTATTCTTTATATGTTTATATTTGATTTGTAACCTGTAGTCGATATTATTTTTGTCAAATTTTCTCAATTACACAGCGTCCCTTTCAATTTTAATTTCATTCACCCCATCTTTCTTCCCCACCACTTCTTTCCTTACCTCTCCCTCCTTCTTTAACATTTGATCGGCCATGGTGTGTGTATGTCACCACGAAGTGTATCTTTAATGTATTAGACATCCGACAACAATCATTTTCCCCCTTCCACTCACACCTAGTTTTAATAAAAAAAGCCTCTCTGTTAAATTCACTCGTATATTACCCCTCTCTTTAGAACTAACATTCGTCCCACACTCTCATACTTACACTTATCTCTAAATTCTATTTTTATTTCTGGAGTAGGTTTTTTCAGTTTTCTTTTTGAATTTGTAGGTCTGGTGAATTGGATAGTATTTACGATTCCAATGGAATAAATTATGACCATGGAATATTAGTGTTTAAGCCTTTTTATTATATATATATATATATATATATATATATATATATTATTTTGCTTCTTTATGACTTGAGGTGTTTGTACGATTATTTCTTTTGTTTCTACTCCAGTTGCAGTCGTTCATGATTCTTAAGCCTGCTAAATTACGAACATTCTTTTCGAAATAGGGGCAAAGATGAAAATGTTCATGTTCGATGACATGAACGCTTGATATTTGCCAGTGTGGGCGTTGGAAAAGAGAGTGCGTGTGAGAGGAGAAGATGGAATTAGTGATAGACAATGAAAGAGAATGAAAAGGAATGAGGACGTGAGAGTGTGTGAGAACGAAAGAGAGAGTGAGATGTGATGAGATAGAGTGAAAAAAGTGAGAATTAGAGAGAACGAGAAAAAGTTAGAAAGCAAAAGAGTCAGTGTGATAAAGAGAGAGTATGAAAGACTGTATAAGGAAAATTGGCTCATGGAAGATTCTAGTTTAAAGACGGTAAAATCGACCTTGCTAACCGAACGCTCCTCTGTGGCCGAATCGGTTAAGGCACATCAGTCTAATGACGGTTCCGTATAGGATATACAGTGTAACCCGGATATAAGAGAGTTGTCGGGACCAGAGAAAAAGTCTCTTACACCCGGGTTTCTCTTATATCCGGGTTTGGTCTATTTTGTTTAGGTAAGTATGGCTCTAATTTGGGACCAGATAAAATCTCTCTTATATCCGGGTTTCTCTTATATCCGGGTCTCTTATATCCGGATTACACTATATATATATATATTGCAGACATTCCATAGTTGCGGAAATGCTTTTTTGAACGTCAAATTAAAAAAAAAAACATACAGCTACGTATAATGTATCAAATTCCTTTCCTTTTTCTTTTCACCTCGCCGGTCAATTTCTGTAAAGGCAAGGTTTTCATTGGTTCAAATAAAATGCCACATAAACTCGCCAATTCTTTTCCTTCTTCCCCAGTCCTCCGAATTTGACGGGAGTAGATGAAGAGAGTTAATACCCTATATTGATAAAGCAATACCAGCACAAATAGACATCTCACCAGATGTCGTCAGGGCTATGCATACAAAAGAGCAAAACACTATGATATCTAGGTCTAGAAGATAGGTTACTTAGAAAAGTGACATTACATACTACTACTATTAATATACTAAAGGACTCAAATCTGGGAAGGGAAGTGATGTAGTGAGTGCAAAATAATATTAACACTCTTCATCCACTCCCAACAAATTCGAAGGAGAGAGAAAGAAGAAGAAAAGGAGACAATTGCTGGTTTCAATACATCTATGGAAACATTGCCATTTACTTCTGCGGTTGTAATGGGGAAGTGTTTATTATTACGCTTAACTATTTTATATGGACCTGTGTACAGTGCTTCTAGAGATTTCTGAACTCTGTCAGTCCTAAGCCATACAAATTTACGGTTTTTAGGTCCTTTAGGATATAGGGATTTGGTGATGAATGTAAGTGTCCATTAGACTGATTCGCCATGCCATGTTTTGTTCACCAGTTCTCCTATTGTCAGTTTTGATGCTTCATCACTCTTTTCACATGGTCTTAGAACTTGCGCATTACAACCCGTCACTGCTGCATATAGTGAGTAACTTGATTCGTTGGGTGCAGTTCTGATATTTAAGAGTACAATAGGTAGGCGGGATAGCTATGATTCCTTCCATGCAACTGTAGCTGTTTTGGAGTCCTGTGTGCGCCTCCAATCAATCCGTTCATCTGAGGATTGTACGAAGTTGTTCTTAGCCTATGAAAGCCCCTGAAAACAAAATCCGACTCAAACTTACTACCTTTAGCGGTGATGATATGTAAGGGTACTCTGAATCTGGATAACCTTGAGTCAATTAAAGTTGTAGAGATATTTTGTGAAGTTATTTCAGTTACAGGAGTCGCCTGTATCCACCTAGTATCCCTGTCAATTATGGTTAATAGATACCGACATGGCGAAAAATAAGAATCTGTTAGTTTTTTTTTTTTTGCTAGTGGTAGTGGATCCACAATGTCCATATGTACTGTTTGAAAGCGATTAAGAGATAGTTCGAAAAGTTGTAAGCCATCTTTTGTATGTTTACAAATTTTTGTTTACGAGCAATTTTGGTACTGTTTGCGGAAATCTTTAGCTGTGATAGCTAGATTTTAATAATCGTAAGGTGGCTAATATGCCCGAGTGCAATAATGCGGGTAGACTATCAAATACAGATTTCCTGAGTTTCTGTGGTACAAATGGTCTCAGAAACTGTAGTGACATGTCGCACATTATAATTTAGTTTTTACTTGCAGTGTGGTTTCAAACTGTCTTTCAATTGTTTAAACTCATCAGAATGCTAATCATTGATAATTTCCTGTAGATCACAATGTTCTCTTGTTACTGCATTAGCTGACGTTGACGCTCTCGCCGAAACGTGTCTTGGATCATGTTATTTAAAGTCATGGCAATTATGTGGGAAAAATAATAGCGCCCAAATGTTGCCAAAATCTGAAAGAAAAAGAAAAACCTAATTAGACTCTTAAATTTAATTCACATTTAAAATCGTTCCAAGTTATTGGAATATTCTTTATATGTATGTATGTATGTATATATATATATATATATATATATATATATATATATATATGTGTGTGTGTGTGTGTGTGTGTCCGTGTGTATGTGTGTGCATGAGTGGCAAAAGGTATCTCTAAAGATTCGCGAAAAAATAAGCATACATAATGAAAAAAGTTGCCCCAAACTTAAAAAAATATTTATTGTCAAAATCATTTTGCTATTATTATGAAGATGAAAAGGTATTTTTTATTATTAAATTATATTTTTAATCCTTTTTAGAACCTTCAAAATATTGATTAAAATTTTGTTTTCCTTGCTTCAAGTAGGTGACAATAAATTAGTATAGCAAATTTTAGCGTCTTTTTGTGGTGAAGATTCTTGCAAAATAATTGTTAGATTTTAATGAAACTTTCAAGATTATTCACAAATGAATTATTTTAGAAACGTTTCTTTTTTTAGAAAATGTGTTAAATACTTACTTAATTTTATGCAATTTCGAGAAATACATTTTTGTAGGGCTTAATGTCAATATTACTTATAAGTCCTTGGAGAATTTAAATCACCCTGTATTATCATTTTATATTAATTTATAGCGGCTAGGTGCTACTGTTATAGAGTAAAAACTATATTTACTAATGATAAATGAAAAAGCTTACTACAATTCAGCGACCCACAGTATTTTAAAAAGAAATTTAAATTTTGTATGTGTGTATAAACGTGCCGATTTTTGTAAATACGGAGATCCATATTTGACATTATTAGAAAATAAAAAGGACAACTTTTATAAATAAAAAATTTATTGGTAATTTTTTAACATTTCCTTAATGTTATGGTCCAAGTTCCTTGTACCACGGTGATGGTCAAAGGTTAGAACCAATGAAAGAATAACACGAACACAGGTATGGAATGCAAAGATATATTACAACAGAAATATAATACAAAAGAAGTAGAAGTATTAGTAATGACTATCAGATTTGGTTAGAGTGAACTATGTTGTCTCGACAAGTATCACTATTCCAATGTCCTTACAATATGCTCTCAATTATCTCTGCTCGTCTTACAATATTTGCTCATACCTCGTGAGAGGCGCAGTATTTATAATGTCAGGAATAGTCCATTATTATTATGGGTAAGTTCCCATAACACTTAACAAGCATCTCCACAGATAATCTTTTGGTTAGTTAAAAAAATTATATAAAAAAGCGTTCACGTTATATTAAAATATACTTTTCTGCGACAATTTAAACTAAAAGTAAGTAATATTTGTTTCAATCCAGATTAATTAAACTTTAAATCAAATAATCTACTTCAAATAAAGTTTCAGAAAAGTATATTTTATTTTTCAAAGATCTGTTAATAAAAAAAAATTACGTTGTGCTGACAGATTTAACTATTTGACCGATTTCAGTCAATTTTAGCCATTAAAAATAATTCCAATCAATTTAAATTCATTTTGAATTACAGCAAAGTATTTTGCTTATTGGAAATATTAAATTTAATCTATTAGCTTTAAATTAAAAGTAAAATAAACGCTTCAAGAAAGATTTTCCATTTTAAAATTCATTTTAAACCTAAGGTATCTCTTTGGCGATACCTATATCCATGTATAGTCATATCATGTGCATATGTTTGTGTAAGTATATATGTTTTTTTTTTTGCATGTACATGAAAATCTATTTATTTAGTGACTCATGTCAAACAGAAGTTATGAATTCTACAGGGGCGTAAAGTTGTCTTCGTGGAACTTCCCCCTTGCCAGTGGAATACAAACGGAGTGAGAATGAGTTGACACGGCATGGCCGGTCCTAAACTGTGACGGTCTGGCCTGGTGGAATATCTACCCTGAAAATAGCTCCAGATCTCCAAACACCCAACCTCAGGTTTGAATACAGAGTTTTCCTTCTCCTACACTGGTTTCAGCCTCAAGGCAAGAGAGCCCAGTCTGCACTGCTATTTAACACATAGTTGGAGGAAGATGGATTTATGCCTTTGTCAAGAGCAGTAGTACAATGTGAACGAAACACAACCGACCGTGGAGGTGCGAATAAAAGTTAACACTTTTTACGAATGTTTTCACTACCCCAAATCCCAACAGCTTAAAACATATACACACGCATATACAGAGTGTAATGGGTAAATTGGTGCCATTATATATTTTTAATTTCGTGCATGCGCGTTGTTTGGTATTGATTTGGTCGACTGCACACTTTAGTTGGGTCAGTTAGGCGTCGTCTGCGAGAAAAAGAGTACCATTACAATATTCACTCCGCCAGAAAATTGGAAAGGGCATGCTGTAATGCCTAGCATTCGCGCCGAGAGTTCCAGTACGAACATATATATATATATATATATATATATATATATATATATATATATATATTGAACAATAAAAATATTAAAAAATTAAAATCTTCAGATACACTGGGTTGTAGATTAATATTCTTTCGTTATTATTATTATTATTATTATTATTATTTCATTGAGATTCCTCTACTAGTTTCGACCAAAATGGTCATCATCAGGAGAAGAAATATTTTTGCTTGCTGGTAGCAGTAAACTACAGAAATGAATGTCTTGATGGAGAAAATTAACTTTTGTCTGTAGTTTTCATTTGGTTTTCATTTGTTTTTATCTTTTTAACATGAATTTTTTTACATTCCTTGTGTTGGTCATACAGTCTCTTTTAAGTTGTTATTTGAGATAAGAGCTGGATGGATCTATGCTGCTCCTCTTAATTTCCCTAGTCAGTTTGACAGTTTTATTGGTTCCTGGAGAGGCGGTGTGTCTCTGTTAAGTGTGTATGTTATTTGGTTCTTAGGGAGTGAGTGAGTATGATATGTGTAAGCGTGTATATTGCTGTGGGTGTGTGTTATCATTTGGCTCATTAGGGAGTGATGTAAAATAAGTATAGATATAAATCTAATTATCTGATATTATTTCTAGTATTGTACATGTGCATAAAACATTTTAGAGTTGTAATTTTGGGATAGATCAGTAAAGATAAATAAGACCATATAAAATCTATGAAGGAGGTTAGTTATAAATTTGAAGGTTTAGCAAGAATGTAATGTTAGATCTTTAATGTGCCTACAAAAAAACGATAGTCTCGGATCTTTAATTTAACAATTGACTATTATTGAAAAGCCTAATAATACATATTTTTCTTGTAGACATAAGAAACAGGGTTCTTTCAGAGATCTGCAGGTTTTGACTTATTTGAGGATTTTCCACTTAACTTAGGTGTTTTGTTTTCTTCCTTTCTTTCCTTTCTAAATATTTCCAGAAATTTCTAAAATGTTTTATGCATATGTACAATACTAGCGTTAATATCAGATAATTAGATTTATATCTACACTTATTTTACAAAGTATATAGTTAAATAACAGGCTTAATTTTATAGAAAATTAATATTAGCAGTCCACACCTTTTATGAATCTTTACTTAGATCTTTAAATTCTGAACAAAAATTTATTGTAGTATTTTTAAAAATAACGTATGTATTTTTAACTTCTTTTATTAAGCAGTTCCGCTATCAGAACTAATATTATCTTATTCTGTAACCTTCTCTTCTTTCCATTCTTCTCCCTCTCTGTTTCCTCTTAAGGTTTATCTCCCTAAAGGTTTTTAAGGAAGTGATGTACCATAGGCGGCTTGTTTTTGAATAGAATTGTCCATAATCGTTTTTAGTTCCCATCAGTCGAGATGCAAATAAGGCATCGAAACAAGAATTCATCTTTGTAGTGGATAATTAAATTAATTTATCATATAGGCAAAAACAGTTTACTCACAACAAAGATGCAACTTCGTTTCGGTGCATTTCAACTGCACCTCGACGGGTAAGAACCGAAAATGGTTATGAACAATTCTGCTTGCAGGCAAGCTGTATGGGAAACGTCACTTCATTTTTTTCCATTTGTTTGAGAAAAATTTACATAAAGCAAAAAGGTGACAGAGTGAAAGAAGAGTGTTTTTTAATAGCAGTTTGGTGAAGGATGGATGGGGTGTTGAATGCACTAGTCTGTGTAGATTCCTTACTGATAACCACGGTCAAAAGTTTAGGGAGATCTTCTCACAAGCGTCCTAAGAGTGAGGGGTGGGGGAGGAAAGGTGGAGGAATAGGAGATATTAATACGATGGAGTAGCTACTAGCGATACTTATAGTAGTAATTGGGAATGGTTATTTTTTAGTGTACTATAAATAACCACGCTAAAGCTGAATTACATATATTTATGTTGGTGTAATCTCTACTAATTCTGTAATCAATGGAAGTGTTTTGCAAATTAATAAATTTAGAAGTGGTGATTTCTTCTTGGTACGTTGGATATATAAGTTATTTAAAAATTAAATATAAATAGAAAAAGTATGGGATATTAATATAACTTTTATAATCTAATTTTAACCTATTTTCGGACAGTATAACGTGTAGAATAAGTATTTGTGTAAAGCAATTTACCTGAAAGTATTACTAGTAATATATATGCAAAAAAAGGGGAAAATATTTTAAGAATAATAATCTAAGAGGGTAGGTACATAAGAGGATAGGAAATATATCAAAGGAAGTGAGTTATAATTTTAAACGTTTAGAGTTATGGAATTAAGAATTTAGCAAAAAACGGTGGTTTCATATCAATAATTGGGTGTTGTTCAAAAGTTCAATAATACATATTTTCTCCTGCAAACATAAAAAGCCTGGTTCGTTCAGAGACTTGCAAATTCTGGTTTGTTTTAGGATTTTCCATTTAACCTTAGGTGTTTTTCTTTCCTCCTTCAGTTTCGAAAAATATTTCGAAAGTTATGTCATATTGCGTTTGCCCGCCTTTGTAAAGGAGTTTATGTGATTGTAATATCTATCTGTAAAAGATCTTCTAGTTGATTTCACATATAGCTTAATATCTCTGGGGTTTTCATTTGATAAGATATATCACATATACACTATGGATTTCGTTAAGCACCTGTCTAATAATGAACATTGATTAGGGATTCTGCTATTACATAGCTCTTTTTCTTCGGGTGTATTAGAATTTGTGTTTAGTTTGAGTTTATTGTCGTTATGTAGTTTCGGTATTCTATTGTTGTGTGATTTAATAATTTTATCTAGATTTTTAGAACAGCTATAACTAATTTTTAAGGTATTGCGGTTGAAGATTTGACTTAATTTACTCTTCGTAGGAAAGTGCTTGTTAATTAAATTTAAGAATTTGTGTCCTAATTTGGCACGGACTAATTTGTTGAAGCAAGGTGCATACCAAATTATTCTCCTTCCTCTATTGTTGTTTTTAGAGTAACTACAATTTTCTCTATATTTAATTTAGGAAGATCTGTAACCACTATCGATAAGGATTTTGTTATAGACAATTTTGTGCTTATCGAATATTTCCTTGTTAGAAGAGTGCTTGTTTATACGGCATTCAACGGATGATGGGCTATGCTTAATAACTGACGTTGGGTGATTGGAATTAGGATTTATATAAATGGGGTTAGCGTTATTTTTCAAGAAGGGTTGGAAATTCTTTAGGATTAAGTTTAAGGTTACATCTAAGAAGTCTACTTGTTTTATGTTAGAATTAATTTTAACCTTGAGATGTAAAGATTTAAACACTCTATGAATCAATTTCCTCAACTTGTCAACCTTGCTTCCGGTATAATTATTTACTACCATCACGCCATCGTCCCTATAAATTCCTATATTATTTAAACTTATTTCATTACGAGCAGTGAGATTATATAAAATAAACAATCCGACCAAGTCCGATGTCTAAGCAGAATCCAGCGATCCCATAGATACATCAAAGTGTTCACCTGATTTTTTATCCATTGTTCGTTGTTGTGGATTATAATTGATTTTCTGCAATTTAGGATGATGTCGATTTCATCCTTAGAAATATCGGAGTAAAAAGTCCAAAGCCATTTCGAAAAGGATTTTAGATATAGATGGATAGAAGTCCACGATGTCAAATTGAATAAAGCTACTGTTGTTTTTGTTATTGAAACTTTTAAACCAATCAATCACTTCTGTAGTGCCGACCCATTAGATTAACACGTTCCAGGATCGTTTTGCTAATTCTCCCGATTTCAGACCTGACCGGGTTGATAATCCTTGTAGGTAATTTGTTTGGCAAATCTGGTTTATGGTCTTTGAGTAGAATGTAGCTTTCTCTAGTCGAAAGTTTGGGGACTCTATCACTGATTTTCAGCTTATCAGTAATCTTCTGTCTAATGAACTAATTATGTTTACATCGTTAAAATTATCTGTATGAACCTTATAATTTTTCGTTAATTCCTTTTTAATCGAAATATTGTAATCCTTTGGATCGAGTTTATAAAAGTTTGTAGTCTTATCCGACTTTACAAATAATTAATGCTGTGAATTTTAGAATTTTTATATTACTTTCGTTCACATTGCATCGGATATATATATATATATATATATATATATATATATATATATATTATGAATAGAGTATTTACTTAAATATGTGTGTATATATAAATAACGTATAACAATAAAATATGTAAAAAATAATTGTCGGACTTTATTTCATTTCGTAGTGTGTGATTCATTTGTTTACGTTAAAATACGTTTCGTGAAGATATGGACGTAGGAGGGAAATCGTGTGAAATTTGCAGTTTAACCAGACGCTCCTTCGTAGCTAAACTGGTGTAGCACGTAAGGCAATATGACGGTTCCGTATAGGATACAAGTTCGTTTCCTGTGTAGGACTCATATTTTCTATGAAAATTTCTTGGACGTTCAGGCCGGTAAATGTTGTTAATACTGCTTATTACAAACAGATCATTTATTTAAATATTTGTGTATATATAAAAAACGTATAATATATATATATATATATATATATATATATATATATATATATATATATTACATATTACATAGAATAGAAATCCCAAATTACCCCATTCGAATAGCTTTTTTGGCCCACAAAGACTTATAGGTCTTGTCAGCTCAGTGGTGTGAAGAAATAAAATAAAATGGCAGATTAAAATTTAAACATTTAAAGAATGAAGGAAGAAGAAGAGGATAGAAAGATGAAAAAGAAAAAGTAGAAAAAAGAATAAAGAGGAAGCTGCATATAGTGTCTCGACATAAATTAACTTCCAATGTCATAGTAGTAGAAATGAAATTTTTTGGTTGAAGGATAGATTTAAAATATTAGGTTGGTGCAAAAATAATGTCGTTTTCTCACATAGTAACATATGTGAAAACGACATTATTTTTGCACCAACCTAATAACTTTGACCTACATTTTAAATATTCGCATCTAGTTTATATAAGGAAAATTACTTAAAAGAATTTAAAAAATTGAGATTTGATATTATTGTTTTTTAAAAAGAATTTTAGGAAGGAGTAAGTAAAAAGGTCACATCTAAAATTAAAAATTAAAAAAATATGTAATGTACAAATAATAATACTATATACAATATAATAAATAAAATAATTATTAAATAATTATTAAATAAAATTATTAAATAAAATAGAATAATTTAAAGTATAATTTAAATTAATACATATTAAATATAAATTAATTATTAAATATAAATTAAATAAAATATTAAATATTAACTATAACTTAAATAAAATATTAAATAAAAATAATTAATTAAAATACAATAGTACATATAAAAAATAAATTACGAACAAAATAATAAAAAATATTAAATAATAATGATGATAATAATAATAATAATAATTAAAGGGCAAGACGTATGAATAAGAAAAGTGATGAAGGTAAAAAAGGTAAAAAATAATAAAGGAAAAACCATAATAATGATAAAATATATTGAAGATAAAAATATTGATAATAGAATTTACGAAGATAAAATGTTATAAAAAAAACTAAGTTGGAGGTTATTCGATATGATTGAAAAGGAGTAGTTTAAATGTGATATCCAGATAATCTACAATTTTGTGGTTAGAAGTAATTTCAATCTTAAACCCCAGTAACTTAAAGGCCCTAAAAATTTTATTCTCTAATTTTACAGTGAGTGGACCATTGCTATTGGGAACAAAAATGAGTTCATCGTCTCTATATAGACCTACTAGTTTCGGATCTACAATTCTACTAAGAATATCTAGAATATAGAAGCAGATAAGGTCAAAAACTTGGGACAAATCATGAGCTCCCATCGAAACGTCAAACTCGTCATTCTTACTTTTAATCCAGATAGAATTATTAAGTGCTAATGGTGATTTCCTGGCAGTAAATATGATATTAATTTCATCAGCAGTTATCTCCATATCTCGGACGATGCTTTGTAGACAGTCCCTGAACCCGTTTAGGCGGCCTCTAAGTGAATATTTTTGCCCGAGCCTACGGGCTCGGAGAAGCCACGGTAAACTCGGCCTTGTGCCACATCCATCCATCGTGGGGGAACTGTTAAATATCAACAGTCGACCAGACTGTTCCTAACTGTCGAACTCTCTGCCTCGGCAAAGAGGGACCCGGACGAGACTTTGCCGAAAGGGCAAAGTTTCGTCCGTAGAGGTAGACAGTCCATGAACCCGTTTATGTGGGTTCTAAGGGAATATTTTTGACCAAGCCTACGTGCTCAGTGAACCCACAGTAAACTCGGCCTTGTGGCCACATACACCCCTCATGGGGTGTTGGGGGGGCGTGTTAAATATTAACACTCGACGACCAGACAAGGCAGAGTTTACCGTGGTTTCTCCGAGCCCGTAGGCCCGGCCAAAAAATATCCCCTTAGAATCCGCATAAACCGGTTCAGAGACTGTCTACCATCCCGGACGAAACTTTGCCCTTCGGCAAAACCTCGTCCGAGTTCCTCGCTGCTCAAGGTAGAGAGTTCGACAGTTGAACAATCTGGTCGAATGTTCCTCCAAGGCCTTCTCTCCTACTAATCTTATAGCAGGCGGAAGTGTCCAACATAGGCTTTTTAGAGGGAAGACACCACAACATTATTATAAATATTAAGTAGGTGAAAATTTAATTTCATAAAATTTCATAAAAAAATAAGTGCGTGTAACATGCAAAGAAAATACTTTTAAAAAGATTTTCTAAAAAAAAAAAAAAAAAATTCAAGAATAATTTAATTCTTTTGTGAATAATTCCTTTAAGTTTCATTAAAATCAGACAATTATTTGATTTCGAAATCAGTGTGTTTTTTACCCCAAAAAGACGCTAAAATTTGCTTTTCGAATCTCTGGCCCACCCACTGAAGAAAGAACAAAAAGATTTTTAACCAAAATGAAGAACTATATTTTTCAGACGAAGAGGGCTACGCATGACAGACATGCTACAGAAGGCGCCACTTGAAATTATATAACGTCAGCAGAACAGCAGTAAAAATTCTACAATGCAAGGGTCAAGATCCCCTCAAGGTAGAGTGTTATTGAAAGGTTTTTGTAAGTGCATAAGTGGAGGAAGTAAGTTCAGGTTATGAGGATATGCAGGATAGATAACGTCTGATGCTAGACTTGAACGTTAAGATCGTAGTGATCAGGAAAACATCTTCTCGGGAGTCTGTACCACAAAGTAGCAGTAACAGGGTGGAACCTCACTTTTTACCAATGGAATACGAAGGGGACGAGGATGATTCGACCCTGTGTACATGCCAGGCCGTGTCCTAGCTGTAGACTAATGGAACTAACGAATAAAGCTCGACTGAGAATTTTCAATGGAAATAGCGATAAGCTTGCTAGATTTAGGCTGTGGGATAGGGCTGTAGATTTGAAAATGATTCATCGCCCTCAATGCCACATAAAGGCATCAAGGTTGCTAAGTGAAGATCGGGAAGTTTTAGCCCAAATGTGGGAGTAATAGGCCATTTTTTGCCTAATCTGACTCTTCTAAAGACAGAGCAAGGCAGGAGGAATATAGGTACTTTCTGCGGTGGCACAAAGAAACGACCATTTTCAGCATCTTTGACGATGGATCGTATATACAGAACTTCAGACTCGATTAGTGTTCAAAACAAGGAGCCACATTGAGAGGCAGAAGTTCATCATGAGTGAAGATAATCCAGTGTCTACACGGTGATGTTGAAATATTACTAGGTTTTAGAGGTGGTTAAATAGTACATGCCAGTTTTTACCTATTGAGCATCGAGAGCTAATTTAGAAGAGTGATCAGCTGTCAGCTTCTGATCATATCTATGTTTTGGCAGTGAACTCATAAAACGTAGTAACATCTACATAGATAATAACTAAAATCTAAGAATATGTTCTGTTTATTCGGTCTTTGCTGATAGTTTACGTGCAGTATTGTTTTAATCATTTAATCCCAAGCAAGGCAATGAAGCCACTAAGGCCCAAGGAGTTAGAGAATATGAGAAGAAGAAAACACTATTAAGGAGAGAGAACAGTAAAAGAACAAGAACAGAAAATAACGATTGACTTTGCATTTAAATTTTTGGAGATCAAAGTTGACTGGGAAGCAAGAAACTGGAAGAGAGTTCCACAAGCGAGAAGTGCGAGAGAAGAAAGTATTAGCATAGAACTTACAGTTACATCTAACCATTTCATAAAATCTAGGTACTATAGAAGAAACTTCATGAAAGTATTTATGGTAAAGGTACAGAGAATCTACGTTACGTCGGTGGGAAGCTGGTTGAAGCCGAGATGGCGGGTCAGGACCAATAACATTGCAGATTCTTTGTTTTTATTAATATATATCAGGAGCACCAGACCAGATATGACAGCAGTAAAAGTCTCCATACAAGAATGAATTAATTCGGAAATATGAGAGGCTGTTCTAGGAGTTCTACTTTTGAAGAATTCTGAAAGAGACGCGATGTCAGATATGAAGATGTACCAGCTTTCGAGTATCAAAAGATCGTCCTGTGAAATGTGACATTTGAGAATTCCTTTGGTTTATCAGTGAGTGGTTCAAAGAGGCCAAAAGAGCCCACATTTCAGCGGAACATTTGCCATGAGAGGAGGCGAGAAAGAGTGATTTTTATGTGGTTTGCGTGATGATCAGGCTTAGCTGCAGTCTGGGTCAATTCGTATGCAACGGAGAAATCACGATGATATTTACTTCCTTCATCGGTTTTGTTTGGGTGAACTAATCACCCCTCATGGTGAATGATGAAATCGCCACGTGTATGAATGCTTACCGATGGGTGAGAAGAGAATATCAGTCTTCTCATCTATTCTGTCAGACATCACACTTCTATCTTTATATATATATATATATATATATATATATATATATATATATATATATATATATATATGCCATGTCCTTTCAGGACGTAGGCGATGATAGCTCTTCACTATCCTCTATCCCTTGCAGCTCTCAACAAACTCCTTCCCTCTGTTTACTCCCCACCCTTAGAAGAGAACACGTTCTGTCATTCCCTTGCTTAAGCCCGCGTTGTTTTCCTTTGTCTCTCTTTCCCTCTATTCGACCTGTGAGTATCAGATTCTCCAGGCCTTCCTTCCTCATTATGTGTCCCAAAATCCTCAGCTGCCTCTTCCTGATAGTATAAGCCTCTTCCTTGTTTGCAACCTAAGGCCACATCGTTGCTCACACGCTCAGTCCATAGCCTTAGCATCCTTCTGTAGAACCACATTTCGGTCGCCTCGAGTCTCTTTTTCATATTTGAGAAAATCGTCCAGCATTCGCTGCCGTAACGAAGGACAGATATTATATAACAGCTCAATATTCTTTCTTTTGCTACCAAAGAAATCCTCCTGCCTTGCTTTTGGAATGTGTCCTTGGCCATCCCAATTCGTGTAACAGCAAAATTGCCTCACACATTTCACGTACGATTTCAGTTACAGATGAAACTCCTCTCTCATGTGCCAAACGTCTTATGAATTGAGTTGGATCTTTTCTAATTGATCTCTTTAGCTATAAGTTAAAATGATGATCCCTCTACCTTTTAGGGCCTCCTGATTCAATTTTCCTCTCTACTATTCCCTTTTTTAAAACTTATTCACCGTTCTCTTGATGGTTTTTGAATGGACTTTGAAGATGGAATCCAGAGTATGAATGTTGGTACCATTACTGAAGGTCTGAATGATCTTTTTCTTCTCATCATTCGGGATGACAGTGGGTTTGACACAAAACGATTTTAACCTGTTCTGTCTTTTTAACTGAATAAATCAGAGTGCTTTTCAGTGATTCTTATGAAAAATGGTGTCAAGATGGCTAAATGTCTTATCAGAAAACCTAGAAAAAGAAACTCAATTAGTTTAGAGTTTTTTAGATAATAAACACTTTGTGGGATGGATAATTATGGTGTAACACGATTTGGACAATTTTGCTCTTACAACTCGTTATATCGCTGTTTATTTAATCCTAAGGATGTCTACAACCTTCCTCACAATAATAAAAAAAAAAAAATTGTGGAGAAACCTGGTTAGTCGCCGATCACCCGATCATGCAAAAGGTAGGTTCTGGATTACATGGTACTGAAAATAATTGAAGTGTAATGCGTATGGACATATGTGCTGAAAGGAATCAATCAGCTTGCGGGGATTTTTTTTTTTTTTTTTTTTTTCAATACCGAATTGGTTAAACAACTTACTTCTCAGGACCTTCTTTCGTACACACAATAATGCTTCCGTTTTGCTAGGTTTACCGCCGAGGTGTTACTGGCCATCACTAAATTTGCATATCAAGCTCTAGATAAGAATGGCGAAACTAAGACTATGGCTCTTGATATCTCGAAGGCATTCGACAGGGTTGTCCTTCGACGCAAGCTCAAATGCTAAGGTGTCACGGGAAAAATATTTAACTTAATCCAATCGTTCCTAACAATCGTGTAATGAAGGTCATGTTGAACGGGCAACGCTTCCAGATCATTTCATACTAACGGAGGGATCTGCGAGCGCTCTATACTTGGACCTATGCTGTTTCTGATCTTCATCCATGATCTCCCCAATGTCATCAGTTTCCAACTAGCTATCTAGCTATTTATGCAGACGACACAATCATTTACTCCTGTCTTAGGAGTAACTCCGACAGACCCGACAAAGTAAACTTAGCAAATGCTCTTGAAAAGGAGCTCCAATCAGTGGTTAATTGAGGAAAGAAATGGCTTGTAAATTTTAACACATCCAAAACAAAATTGCTTTCATTTAATCAACACAGAGAACTTTTTCTGACACCCATCAGCAAGGTTGATGCTACAATCCAGAAGAGCAACACTCTACACCTTCATGGACTCACGTTTTTTCTACTGACAAGTGGTGCTACCATATCAAATCAATTGCTACGTCTACTGCAAGGAAATTTGGTTCACTGTGTCATGCTATAAATTTTTTTCTCGTCTGACTCCATCTCGCACTTTTATAAATCTACCATTCGTCCGTGCATTGAATACTGTTGCCATATTTGGCCTAGTGCTCCTTCTGTTAATCTCGAGATTCTTGACAAAATCCAAAAAAGGGTCTGTAATGTTATCGGTCTTGACCAGGCAACTTGGATTCGCTCACTTTCCCACCGACGTGAGGTGGTTTTCCTCTGTCTTTTCTTCAAATATTTTCACAGCAAGTATTCTGATGAGCTTTTTTCCTCTGGTGCCCCCACTGCATGAATTTAAGCATGCTACTAGATTGGCAACTAGGTCCCATCCTTTTAGTGTTGAACTAGCCAAATGCAAATGCCACTTCTACTCTAGCAGTTTCTTGTCTCGCTCTTCCCACCTGTCGAACTCCCTTCCGGATTTCTTGCTTAACGATTAACTTACTGTTATGGTCCGGTTCCTTGTACCACGGTGATAGTACAAGGTAGAACCAATAAAGAAGAACACGGATATGGAATAACACAGATATATTACAAACTGGAATATATACAGAGAAGTAGAAAGTGTTAGTATGAACAATCAGGTTTAGTAGTAATTGTCTGAATGCGACTCTGTTTCGGTCTGCCTCTGACTCGACTGACTGACTCGCTCGCTCTGACTGACTGACAGACTCCTGACGGACTTCCCTCCAGACTTCAGACTGAACGGTATTTAGTCCCCCCTCCCCACGAGGGCATCATGTGGCACAAGGCCGGTTTAACGTGGGATCTCCGAGCCCGTGAGCTCGGCCAAAAATAAGCCCTTTGAACCCGTATAAACGGGTTCAGGGTCGGTTTACCTCCCCGAAAGAGATTCCGCCCTTCGGCGTAGCCTCTTTCGGGTTCCTCCCCGCCCGAAGGCAGAGAGTTCAACGGATCAGCCGGTCAGCCGGTCGCCCGACTTCGGACTGAACGGTATTTAGTCAATCCCCCCCACCCACCCACGAGGGCATCATGTGGTACAAGGCCGGTTTAACGTGGGGTTTCCGAGCCCGTGTGCTCGGGCAAAGTTATGCCCTTTGAACCCGCATAAACGGGTTCAGGGTCGGTCTACCACCCCGAAAGAGACTCCGCCCTTCGGCGTAGCCTCCTTCGGGTTCCTCCCCGCCCTAAGGCAGAGAGTTCAACCGATCAGCCGGTCGCCCGACTTCGGACTGAACTCTCCGCTTCCTCTTGAGGCGCAGTATTTATTACGTATGGAATAGTCCATTATGTTATTATGGGTAAGGTCCCATAAGATTTACAAAATTTAAATGCAACGTCAATCGCTATCTTCTGTTACCTTGATCCCTGTGTTCCTATTTTTTTGTCCTTTCCTCAATTCTCTCCACTCCTAGTCTTCTCATTCTCTTTGACTTTAAAACACCAGAATACTTTTTCTTCGCTTAACAATATATAGAGCAGGTACAACATTTATTTTCGAATTTTTTTTTTAAATTAAGAATCACTAATTTAGATAGTGAATGCAGTTCTCATACATTCCTGGAATTTTTTTTATCTATCATTTTTTATTACTGTAACGTTAAAAGGCAAGGTCTTCCCAACATACCAAGATAATGTTGCGTGCACGTTGTGGAGAGTCTAACAAAAGAAGCCTTCTAAAAACAAAACAAAATATTACGAAATAGGAAGATGTCGTGAGAAACAAAGATAAGAGTGCTGAATTGTTATGTAATGTCAATCTTCCAAAACGATAGTGAATGCTGTTCAATTTTCACACAAATGAAAAACAGACTTGTGGGTGGGGAGGGATGTGGTTCTGTAAGAAATTGTGTCGTCCGGGATTTTTATATTAAATATCCGAATGTATTAATTCCAAACAATAATATAATAAAAATAAAGAAAATATGTCATCTCTCTTAAATAAATCATCTGTATTTATCAATATATGTATATGAATACCAAAGAGCCAAAAAAGAGTAAAAGTAGTTTTTAATTGAATTAAAATCTTTAGGTAGTGGGTCCACGGAAAAGGACTTGGTTTTGAGAAGAATTTTGAGTAATTGGTCAAAGTCAAAGCTGCGGTTGAGTAAAGATTTTTAAGTAGTTTGTCCGCAGTAAAAATCTTCAGTTGAAGAAAGACTTTGATCGTCAGCGAAGATTCACTGACCGTCCCTGCTGTTGTTGTTGTTGGAGATGATTCTTTTGAAGTCGTCGACATATGTTTCTTTCAGAACGCGCTGTGGGGAGCTATGTAACCACGTATTCTCTTGTGTATGAAGGACTTGGAGGCAGTTGCATCTCTGCACCTGGAAATTGAAATTAGTGGGATTTTATAAGAATTTTTTTCCAGAAAGTAGGCTCGAGAAGGCTTTAGTTTTCTCTGATTTGTATAATATTTCACGTGGTGATATTAATTCCTAAGTAATAGAGACTTTAATTTAAACGGTGTGCGTTGTATTATGGAATCTTTTTTAGATGCTTGTAAATATTGTATGTTATTGGGTAGAATATCAAGTCTACTCGTGTTTTAATATGGTATGTATGTGGGTATGTAAATGTGCTAGAAATAGGGTTTATTTCCTGTAGTTATACAGAAGAAGATGGAGAATGCCATAGACGGAACATGTAATCAATGAGGAAGTTAGAAGGGATATAGAAACAAAAGGACATTTAGAATCAGAAAGAGTTGAACATTCTGGGACACATAAAGAAAAAAGTGGGATTAGAAAATTTGATACTCTCGAGACAAATTAAAGGTAAGGGGAACAGAAACACACACACGCGCACACACACACACACACACACATCGAGTACCCTAGCTACAGAACTTGTATAAATGAATGACAAATGAAATGGGGGATATTGTGATGTATGGTGGGAGGAGGCAAATATTGCTACAAATGATATGAAACTGTGAAGAGCCATGATCGCTCACGTGCTGAAGGGACATGACAACGTAAAAAAAAAAGAAGAAAAATGATTTTAGAATAGAGTTCAGCAGCTCAGTAGCTTTGTCATAATCTTAGAGTATAAATTTAGTTTTCAGTTCAAGCAAAAGACTGACACGACCCACCCTCGTCCTCCCTCTTGTTGTGGATTACATATTTCAAACAATCTGTAACTCGTATATTTTTATCTGTTGTTTGACTAATCATTTGTTTGTTGCTATCAGTTTTCATCCTTTCCTATTCCACAAGCTGTCACTGCTGCTAAATGAAAGCGAAGGCTAAAGAAAGTACTTATTGTCACCGTTAAGCAAAACTGTACCTGATCGTGGACACTGAGGGATCAACAATCACATACTAAAAGTATAATTTATTAGGTTGGTGCAAAAATAATGTCGTTTTCTCACATGTGTTACTATGTGAGAAAACGACATTATTTTTGCACCAACCTAATAATAACTAATAGACTATACGGTATTTTTACAAAAAATATATTGGAAAAGTATGCTTTATGCAAATAAGCATTTTATTACTTAAATATTATTTTAATGAATACTAGGTTTCGTTTATTTAAACAGTATATTTATTCATTTTCTTCTACCTTCTGGAATATTCAAGAAATCTTACTGAAGAAAAATATTAGCTCTCCCCACCCCCTTTAGAAATTAAAATAGGTATACTATAATATATAATAATAGTAAATAATGACAATATACGCAGTTATGGTGATCAAGAATTATTAATGGCCCACGTGTCTTTTTTCAGCATTATTCTTTGTTGAACTACCTCTGAGTCACCAGATACGGTTTGTTCTTCTTCCTCCTACTCCTACTCCAGTTTCCCTTCAGGATGTGCGTGATCATGCTTATCGATCAATCCTTTGTAGCTCTAAGTATTTATTTTTCTTTTTACACAAGCCAGTTATTCGCTGCTTCCTCCTGTTTCTCTTGACTACAATATATCCTGTGAGTGTCAGATTCTCCAAGCACTCTTTCCTCATTAATTTGCCCTAGAAATTTCAACTCTTTCTGATTCTACGTGTCACCACAATCTGGCAATACACCTGATAAATATCACAGCCAAGAGTAAAACCGTATTCATTTATTTATTTATTCAATAGCAATTGCAAAAACAAAAGAGAAATTGCTTTTACAAACTTCGTTCTGGAATTTTGCTCAGTCATCTATAAAAGTCTAAAAGCGAATCGAGAAATCGATAAAGAAATATTTTTTTTCGTTTCTAGTGTCGCTGTCGCCATTAGCCGCTCCTTAGAAAGACCTTCACAACTCCTGATCTCGCAGATTTAAGTCAAGCAACTCGTGGGTGGATTAACTAAGCTGCTCGGCCCGGGGGCCTGGATCAAAGTGTAGTACGCTGCCTTTGTGAGCTTCCGGTGCTTTGTCGAGAGTGTTACTCTTCGGCGTGATCCCGGCTTCGCCAAGTGATATACTTTGGCGCGATCCCGTTTCCGCGGTCGATCCGCCCTGTGAAGTCTATCACTATTCTGACTTGGCCCTGTTTAGGGACTCCGTCTTCGTCAAGTGATACACTTTGGTGCGATCCCGTTTCCGCGGTCGATCCGCCCTGTGAAGTCTATCACTGTTGTCGATCCGCCCTGTGAAGTCTATCACTGTTGTCGGTCCGCCCTGTGAAGTCTATCACTGTTCTGACTTGGCCCTGTTTAGGGACTCCGTCGCCAAGGGATACACTTTGGCGCGATCCCGTTTCCGCGGTCGATCCGCCCAGTAAAGTTGTATCACTGTTCTGACTTGGCCCTGTTTAGGGACACCGATCAACCTGCTGCTGTTCCCGTCTATTCTCCCATCCGGCAGTCGACCAGCTACATCCGTTTCGCCGATCAACTCTACATTCGTTTTACCGATACGATCGAAAGCAGCTACCCCTAAACGAAACCAGTCATACCGGACCCGACACCGACTTGAACACATTTCTTCAGAGTACACTCTTGTACAATTAGCATTAATAAAATCGACATGATTATTGTTTCATAAACCTTCGCCTTTGTCCCCTCATTAT
This sequence comes from Acanthosepion lycidas, assembly GCA_963932145.1. Lineage (NCBI taxonomy): Eukaryota > Metazoa > Mollusca > Cephalopoda > Sepiida > Sepiidae > Acanthosepion > Acanthosepion lycidas. The sequence continues at coordinate 19,516,057 of OZ010583.1, read as the reverse complement.
CTTGGCTGTTCCCACGTTTCCTCATAAAGCTTGCGGGGGCGACATCCTTATCGGCCCCGCAACACTAGCGAAATATTTTCTTTAAGTTTAAAACTTTAACTTGAAAGCAGGACCGTAATTATTCTTTTTAAATAAAGAAAGAGTAATATTGAAACTTCCAACGGTCAATATTCTAAAAAAATAATTTCCGTAAATAACTTTTTCCCTAAAATCACACATTTTTTATAAACAAAATTTTGGAGCTTCATGCGAAATAAAAAAAATAAAATAAAACAAATCCTAGAAAGATAAGATAAAATATTCACTAAAGAAAGAAAGAAAGAAAGAAAGAAAGAAAGAAAGAAAGAAGGAAAGGAAGAAATAAATAAATAAACAAACAAATAAACAAACAAACAAACAAACAAATAAAGAAAGAAACAAAGAAACAATCAAAAAAAGATAGTAGTAGAAAGTGAACTCGTGTCTAAGTACAACCACTTAACATCCTGTTAATTTCCCTGCCGCTGATGTTAAATGTTGATTCATTTAGTCCAACGGTTTTTGGTGTCAGGCTGAGTAACTATCTTCATGACATCTCTTCAAGATTTATTTGTTTTTTGTTTTTTTTGTTTTTTTTTTTTTGTTTTTTTTTTGTTTTGTTTTTTTGTTTTGTTTTGTTTTTGTTTTTTTTGTTTTTTTTGTTTTGTTTTTTTTACAGTAATTGTGCCGCTTTAAGTGTAATGAGAATTTGTGTTTGTGCTTCCGTGGGCCCTCAATCTGTGGATACGTACCAAAACATGAGCCACAAGGAAGAAAGGGTTGAGAAAGACTGATGTAAATTTTTGTCAAGAAAACTAAAATGCTGTCAAAAAAAGAGTAATTTCGTGTTTTTTTTATTTTTTTTTATTTTTTTTTTCCTTGTTTATTTATTATATTGTTATGACTTGTTTATTTTCGGGTTTGTTGTAAGGCGGGTCACTTGAATTGTAACAAGAGTTTTTTCCCTTTCACTGCCTTTACCTTGTTTAACCTCAACGTTCCCTTTTCAGCTTCGAAAAAGCAAATCGTGAGAGAGAATGAATTAAAAAAAAAAAAAAACTTTTCGTCACCCTATATTCACTGGAGCGTTTAGGTTGAAGGGGATAAAAATCCTAGAAATAAAAACTAAAGCTAAATTAGACAAGTGGAAAAACATTTTTGAGGACACTTTTTTTTACAATTTTGATTTGTATATGAGATATTTTTAATAAATTATGCTGCTGCTGCTACTACTACTTATCGTCTCCTCCGTTTGGGGATACAGATATTAGTTTCCTCTGTACCGGTCAGTATTCCCAGTGTTTTGGGCTCACAGGGCCAAAAACGGATTACCATTGTGGCAAGTCGTTATTATTGGCACTGCGTCTACAATTTGATCACTTTTTCGCAGCTTCTCAAAGTCGGAAGACGCACAAAACTCCGATCGTCCAATCGTAAAATACAGTTCCGTTTTTTACAATATAAACTTCGACTACTGTTTATGGACTTTTGTGAATAATGCCAAGGCTGAGATTGCCAAATAAATTTTTGTATGGCTTTCCATAAATCCCACATGAAACTCCGACCTTGTTAGGATATGGACGCGGATAAAATAACCATATGATACGCTCTAATGGCCGTGACGAGGCTGGTCACTTGTAGCGAGGTTAAAGCCTCAAACTAATTTATAACGCGTCAATCTCAACTTCTGAGAGATTATTCTATCATCGCAAGCCCACAACTTCCACTCACTTAATTCATCAGGCAAGTAAAATCTTTTTCTACAATATCCACAAACCTTATACAAATTGTAATCTGTATATTAACCTGCCTTCTTTTGCTCACTGATTTGAATTTTCGTGATCTTTGTCAACTAATCAGCTACCTTCGTTTCGGCTGTTAGAAGCATTAAACTTAAACCTATGTTACACACCTATTCAACCAGCGACAGATCTAATTTGGATCATAGTGTAAATAACGGTGAGTAAACCCCATATTTGTACCAAACTAAGTTTACCATTGAATAACGTTGGACCAGTTTTAGTTAAATCACGAGCAACTAAGTGGATTTTATTAAATGAGTTGCGAAATTTTAAAGGTAGAAAATATTTTTGTCGTTTCAGAGTCAGATAGCAACACAAAAAAAATTCATACGCAACTTTCTTTCACAACGACACCGAAAGCTTTGCTCCCCGCCTATAATCTTTTTCTTTGTGAAAAATATTAGCAATTAGTGAACTGAAATATTATTTCTTAATGTTGTAACCATCACATGGAATAGCTGACAAAATGACATTTTTTTAAATAGCTATTAAAAAACTTATAGACGTCAAGTTTTTAAATCCGCGTCAATTTTATCAAAATTTTAATATTTGTCAACATACGATCGCTTTTTTTTCTCTCTATATATACATACTAATCGTGAAATTTATTTGAATACAATATAAGCAACAAAATATACATGTATTCAATCTTTTCTTTCTTTCTTTTTTATATTAAAAGATGTAGTTTTATGGAAAATTGATTGATTTTCTTTCTTTCGTTTTTATATTAAAAGATGTAGTTTTATGGAAAATTGAGTGATTTTTGTGCGTTTAACGGTATATCAACTCCTTATGAATCACTTAATGCCGAAATTTTATTTTCTTGGGAGCAATAAAAATGATGTTATTCTGCTTTCACAATTGAATACATGGTAGATACTCAGCTTTTGTGCATATACATGTCTGTGTGTGTGAACATAATTACTAGAAGCGGTGTTGTATGTTTTATGTTGTAGTTCTGTTGAAGTTATATTTTGGAATACTGTTTGATTTAAGAAATTGTAGGATATTATATGGACTAATGCCGTGAAAGTTTTTTCACGTTTGTTTGGTAGTATTTTACACAGATTTGGGTGTGGTTGCTACAATTTGTTAGTATGCGCATATAGTTGGTTACTATATTACTATATATTATGTTACTATAAATATACACTGTTGTAATTTTTCTTATACATAAAATATATTAAGAATCTTGTCTCTTGGAGGTCGACCAAAAAATAGTTTATCTGGAGATATCTGAGTATGAATACCTGAATATGCGGTGTATTACAATATGCAAAAAAAAATTAGAAAATTTGTTCTCCAGTTTCGTCCTTCGGTATACGATAATTTAATGGCTTCGCTGAGGGTTGTATAAAAATAAAATCTTTCTATCTCAGATTTACTTTGAGGATATTGATCGGTGGTACCGAATATCATTCGTTTACACTACAGGTTATTTTCTTGTAAAATCCTCAAACAGGCCTTCAGATTTTATTCATGAACACTTGATCATTTACACCACAAATTAAAATATCATCTGACATATTCTTGACACTTTATGGAGATGTTTAAACAACTCATTTTTTATGCAATTTTGATATTTTTCAATTGTTGAAGTAGCTTCTCCTACCAACCTTTTATAACGGAACAAACCAATATGAATGATAAATGTAGTAATATTAGAGGGGGGATGACTTATCCAATTCAATCTGATGGCATCCCTGTTTCAAGTCAATGTTACTAAATACCGTACAACCATTGGGCTTTTCAAGTAATTTCTCGGGCGTGACTACAGGGTAGTGATTTCTTTTTATGGCTGTGTTTGTTTTATGCATATCAACTAGGAATGCCCGTAGGTACACTGCTATTAATGGCGAAATCCACGACCTGGGTTCCCTAACTAGTTGTAATTCTTCCAACTTATTTTCAACCTTTCTCGGACACAGAAAGGAATATGCTACAAATGTTGAGACGCTGGTTTTATTGTTTGATCAACTATTTAATTTGATTCTAACATTTTCCAATCTGACCAGTCCTTTAAAAACTGAAACGAATTTGACTAGAACAGGTTACCGCACTGAAATTATTCATTGTATTAACAACGCCTAGTATAGGTAAGAAGCCTAATTGCTTAGCAGTTTTCTTAATCAGAGTGTTGGCCCTATTACATGAATAATAGACAACAATAAAATCTGAAGTGGTGTGTGTAAACCCAAGAGGGACATTTGAAATAAAAGCGCCCTCTATTTGTAGCGGAAATCTCGAGCCACATCTAAATATTTTCTTTTCACAATTTTTTAATTTGATATTTATATATGTTTTTTTTTTAAATATTCATTCGTATTCCGATCAATTTAGATTTGCACCAGAGTCGATCAGAACCGAAACAAACTGACCATGTAAGAAAATAATTGCATCAGAGTTGTGTCCCATATTCATTCACTTTCTTTACTTTCTGTCTATATCTCTGAGATGAGGTATTATGATTATTTGCATTATTCGGACTGTATCATCTTCATTGCCATATTCACAACGTTTCGGCCTCTGAGATGGGGTATTATGATTACTTGCATTATTTACATTATTCGGACCGTATCCTCATCTTCATTGCCATATTCACAACATTTCGGCCTCCGAACCCTTTATTTCCCCCACCGGGGTAGATTGTTCTAGTTCCACGTGCCATGCCTCTTCCGGGTGTCTCAGTTATTTCCCTTTAACTCAAGAACACATGGTCTAGTGGATAAAGACGTTGGTTAGATTGAGTAACTAGAGACCCAAGTAGTTCTGAGTTCAATACCAGGCCAGAGCAGTGGTAAACCAAAACTTAGAGAGTTGAGTTGAAGATGAGGATAACAATCCGAATAATGTAAATAATGCAAGTAATTGCATCAGAGTTGTGTCCCTTATTTGTCATTAGTACAAAATTTGTCATTAGTTCACGCTGGAATCTTTTTGGATTATACAAAAGCTTTAGTTTTGTTTTGTGTGTGTTTTTTCTTTGTAAAAAAACACATCCGTTCAAAGTGGTTGAGCTAATGACAAAATGTGCATTGTTTTCCTCTGGTTGAATACTGTCATTTTTGTAGTACGAATCACTACCACGATCGTAACATCCTCGACACGTTTCAAAATTTGAGGATATTTCTGCACGTAGTTTTTTCAGTCATTTTATTTTTGCTCAAAGTATTTATTGTTTCTGTTGAGCTAGATTTCTTTTCTTGTAGTTTGTAAATTTCAACATTTTGTTGTTCCATTTTGGGGGCTTATTCTTTCGCCTGTTCTACCAATGTTGCAAACTGAACAACGGTGCGATCGTGTTTATATTGTTTCTCTTAATAATAATTATCGTCTAAGACGTTGGGGCGAGCATCTTTTAATAAATTGGTCTACTACTGCTTCATCTGCAGATTATTTCTTTATCGGTATCACCCCAAGCAAAGCAATACAGCCACTAGCATGCAAGGAGTTACAGAGTGTGGCGGAATTAGGAACAGAAACATTAATAATGAGCAGGAAGAAGAAAAAGTAAAAAAACCTCGGAGAATTCCAGTAAGATATCTATAATAATTTCTAAGATACAGTAGTTCAAATATTAACCTAACAATTGAACAATTTTCCTGTTACACAATGTGTGTGTGTGTGTGTGTGTGTGTGTGTGAATCTATAAAATTGATAGTCGATGTGTTAATTTTATTTTATTCCGAACTGTCCATGGCATAACCAAAGAGATTACACAAGGTACATAAATATTGTTATTCTTGGTAGCGTTTGTCCAGTCTTTCTTCGCAATGTTGGGTTTAATATTTTTTTTTATCGGTATCACCCCAAGCAAAGCAGTACAGCCACTAACATGTAAGGGGTTATTGGGTGTAAAGGAACTAGGAACAGAAACTTTAGTAACGAGGAAAAAGAAAAAAGACGAATCAGTAAGACACTCGATAGCGATTGACATTGCATTTAAGTTTTTGAAGATTAAAGTTGGTTGGAAAGCATGGAGCCGGGAGGGATTTCCACAAGTGAGAAGTGCTGGATAAGAAACTGTTAGTATAGAAGTTACAGCTACATCTAGCTAGATCAACTGTAAATTGATCACGACGCTAGTAGTTCGCTTAAATTCATACAATCTAGGTGCCATAGTGAAGAGCTCATCGGAACAATTACAATGAAAGTATTTATAAAAAAGGCACATGGCTGTGGGCAACTGACTGACGCCGAGCCGCAAGAGCCAATAATATTGCTGATTCTTCTTTGGATTTTATCAAGGAGCTCCAGGAAAATAGCAGGGACACCAGACTATCATTAAATTTACGCATATGTGCTAGATTTTTCAAGTCAGTTATGTAAGTCACTGCGCTTTCTCTACGTTTCTGAACTCTGGATCGAAATTGGTGTCTCTCATAGGCCAGGGTTTCCTCATAAGTGCCATTTCCATCGTCCAACGTTTTGTAAATTTTTCTTAGTTCAAACCCCCCACCCTGATAAAGAAAAAACGCCCTTTTTTTGTTTCGTTTTTCTTATATTCATCGCCATGAAATACATTCCTATTTTTTCTATCTACTCCTCCCAAGTCGGTTAATAACTGTGGAATCCAGATTCAGTTGTGCAGGAAGTGATATTGCAAATTCTTGACTCGTCGCCATTTTTGAGTTTCTTGAATTGTTTCGTTGAATTGTAGGGACCTTTTCCATTAAGGATTAGTTTTAATTTAATAACAACAACTCTTATCCAATAAAAATAATACATAATTTTAATATTTAATTTTGTAAATTATTCTAATTAAAAAAAATGAAAACAATTCTTGTAAAAATTCATTATTAATCGAAAAATCTTTTTCTTAAAACAATAACGTCGATAATATTTCAATTCATAAAAGCAAATAAGTTTTTCTTATTAAATAATGTTTTAATTTTACTACATTTTTTTTATTTTCCGATTCAGAGCATGTTTTCTGACTGAAGGTACATAAAAAAATAGATGATTTAATTTGTCAGGACTTGCTTATAATTAATATTTAATATTAAGCGATACAAAAAATAATTAAATGGGAGCAGAATAGCAAATATAAAATTTTACAAAGATTTTCTAAGAAACAAATATTTTTAAAATATCATTCATTTCTGAATAAATCCTGAAAGTTTCATTAGAATCTGTCTATTACAGTGTAACCGGGATATAAGAGAGTTGTCGGGGCCGGAGAAGAAGTATCTTATATCCGGGTTTCTCTTACATCCGGGTTTGGTCTATTTTTGTTTACGTAAGTATGGCTCTAATTTGGGCTCACTAGGTGTATTTAGGTCTGCTCTACGATTGTATTGAGCTCTTTTGTTAGTTAGTTGTCTACTCGTATCGGGGTTTTTTCTTGGGCTTAAGACCTGCATCTGTGCGATTTGTTCGACAGTAGTTCATGCTTGTAGCTCTTTCTTTTTTTAAAACCTTTTTTTCCCTCGTGATTGATTTGATTATTTGCAAATCAAAAATTCGAGGGTTTTTCGAAACGAGTCTAGTTATCTATATATATATATATATATATATATATATATATATATATATAGTGTAACCCGGATATAAGAGAGTTGTCGGGACTGGAGAAGAAGTCTCTTATATCCGGGTTTCTCTTATATCAGGGTTTGGTCTATGTTGTTTAGGTAATTATGGCTCTAATTTGGGACCAGAGAAAATCTCTTTTATATCCGGGTTTCTCTTATATCTGGGTTACACTGTACCTTATTTTTGCATGAATTTCCAAATCAATGTGTTTTTCACAGGAAAAAGATGCTCAAATTTCCGTACAATTATATATGACGCCTGAAAAACAATATTTTTAACCAAAATATCCAAGCTTCTAAAAAGGATTAATCCTTTGAGTCCTGACCAACGCTTTACCGGTGGTAGAGAAAAATGACTTAATGCCCAGCCACGGTGGGTAAAAACACTTACATTGTGTTTTGCTATTGGTTGTCTTATTTAGGCAGACTGGGACATAAAAAAAAAAGAATCCTGGCGATAAAGTGAAGGCATGCAATCATACTCTCTCCCTGCTAAATATAATGCTTATATTTTTTTGTAACTATTTTTATGTCTATTGTGAAACATTACATACCAATTATTTGTGAATTTTGATTCAGCAGCTCAAGTAGAAGGGTTAAAATTGTTCAGGAACGTAGGGCTCAAAGGGTTAAAAATAATAATTTTTACACATCAATAAACCTTTTGCTTTCATCGTAATAATAACAAACATTTTGACGATAAAATCTTGTTTTTGTTGTGTTGTCCTTTTTTTTTTTATCATGCTTCTTCTTTTTCCCGTCGAATTTTTTTAAGTACCTACTTCACCTTTTATCTCACTGCTGTGTTAGCTTATAAAGATAAGGAATCCATTTCTTCTCTCCCCTAGCTTCGAAATAAATAAATGGCACTACAGTATTCTGTAGCAACCACTCCAGACGAATTATTTACTTTGAACTCAAAACTATGGAAACGTTAACTGGAAACTAATCCATCTTTTCCAAGAAACAACGGTAATTCACAAATAATAAGGAATCTGCGAAGGGCCATAATCACCTAAGCCTGGAAGAGTCATAGCATTAAAAAAAATCATTTTTTTATATAAATAATAAAAAAATTATGTATTTTATATTATTTTTCATGTCTAGATAGAACCTTTTTTCCATTAAATATTTTCTTTCGGATTTGATAATTGAAACAATAATAATAATAATAATAATAATAATAATAATAATAATAATAAGAAGAAGAAGAAGAAGAAGAAGAAGAAGAAGAACAATCAAGGCCAACCGCCCAGATATTGTTATTAAAGACCACAAACAAAAACGGTGCCTCCTTATTGATATGGCAGTCCCTGCTGACTGCAATGTATCTTTGAAGATATTCAAAAAGCTGTCAAAATACAAGGACCTTGAAATAGAGGTCTCGAAAATGTGGCATATGGGAACATCAACAATCCCTGTTGTAGTTGGAGCCCTAGGACTGGTTGGAAAAGATTGCAGTAGACTAATTGCAGGGATTCCTGGAAGCCCATGCCTCAAGGAGATACAAAAAATTGTTCTGACAAGTACAGCCCACACTTTACGAAGGGCTTTATCTATGTAATTATTTTATTTTTTTTTTTTTTTTTTTTTTTGTCAGTGAAAAGTGTCATGATGCCATTTCTAACCTTAGGTCCCTGGATGGGACCCGGAAAGAAATGTGTAAACGCCAGAAAGCAAAGAAAATAATAATAATAATAATAATAATAATAATAATAATAATAATAATAATAATAGAACTAGCGTCTTGTGGTTTGGTGTCAGTGCACGTTCAATTCCAGTCGAAATAAAATTGTTTTGTCTTCTTTGTCGATAATTTCCAATGACTTAATTCAATTCATGTCCATATCATCTTTTGGGGGGATGTTAAGTACTCAAATAAATCCTTAGATCATTGCTAATCCATTTCCCAGTCTGCACTAAAACTGTTACCTTTAAGTGGTACTAGAGTATCCGACTAAAATACAAAACACCATAAAATATCCTATAAAGAGAACGAAATATCATATAAATAATCTATCTAATACTAAAACTCTAATCTTGTATGTATGTGTGTTTCCAAAATAGAGCTTAAACTATACATAATACCCTAATCAATTCAGGAGCATATTTTACCGTGAACACCTGCCGAGTGCAATGCCAAATTTCATTAAAATTAAACAAGAAGTTCCTTGAGCTTAAGCCGTTTTATTTAATAAACAACTTGAAAGGTGAGCATGTGTTATATGAATTGATGTTAGATAAATAAATAAAGAAATGAACGCTGATTATCTATGGTCACACATTTTGAAATAAATTGCGAGGAAGAAACAAGTATATATAATAAAAATATAGTTATTCTTTCGAAAATGTCTACACCTGTTTTAAGCTATTACTCCAGATTTTCACTCAATTTGTTAACTATGAAGCCCAGTGGAACTTTAAGTCTTATTTTACTGTTTATAATTAATTAATAATGTTGTATTCAAAGTACATTTTATAGAAGAAAATTCTCTTTAATGTAAAGCATGTAGCTATTGATATCGTATAATAATTTATTTTCACACTTTCAATCAGGATATATTTGCTTTAAGGCGTTTTGGATGCATTTCATTCGTTTTCGTGACAGAAAATTTTTACTACTAATTAATAAAAATATACTAATTATTTTGAAAAAATACACCTGTTTTAAGCCATTACTCCAATTTTTCACACAATGGGCTAACTATGAACCCCAGTAGAACAATAAATCTTTTCTTGTCGTCTTTAGAAACAAATTAAAATATGTAATTGATAATAAAATAGATAATATTGTTTACCTCGTCATTTTGTATTATGGATTGGTTTTAAAAGTAACCCAACGGGTATATGAATCGTCTAGTTATTTATAAGTATATCAGTCGTAATAATACAAAACAATCACTTTAATTCAAATATTAATACAATATTTCTATAAAAGTATAAATATATTATAATTCTTTTAAAAAAAAAATATGATTCCATCGCGACACAGAAATTTCTATGTTTCAAAACTGAAACTAAAGTTGTAAATTTAATTATAAAAATTAAACTTAAAATCCAGAGTTTCGTTCCATTGTCAAGCGATGTTAGGAATAACTTTCTAAGAAATTTACTTAATTTATAATCGCTGACAATCTTAATATTTTGAGTTGTTAAGATTAAGGATAATTCATTCTATTTTGATTAGGAGTGGTTGGGTTTTAATTTTCCTAGACAACTTATGTATCCAATATATGTTACTTACAAAGTCAGATTAAATTTGGTTGGGGTGGGGGTGCCTCCTCACAAACATAGACATACGTTTTTCAGCGTATCGTCTGGGTTTTCAATGACAAAAAGATTTGGCATTTTTATTTATCCGCTCAATTCATATTTTTATACACAAGGATATTCTAAAAGGGTCATTTAAATATGAGTAAGTCATATTTTTAATATTTAAATTTTATTCCTACAGATTTAAAGTACCATTCCTCCTTCTATTAGGTTGGTGCAAAAATAATGTCGTTTTCTCACCTATGTTACTATGTGAGAAAACGACATTATTTTTGCACCAACCTAATAATAACTAATAGACTATACAGTATTTTTACAAAAAATATATTGGAATTTAATTACTAATTAATGATTAAATATAAAATTGTATGTTTCATCTCTCTTCTTTTTTTTTTATTTTATTTGTTTTTTTTTTAAATTAATTATTACTTAAAGAAAATATTTGACAGTGCATGCAAAATAGCTATTTCATTTCTTTGATTTAATAAATTTTTATTTTTAAATATTTAAAAAAATTATTTGTATTTAATTATAATTATACATACATAGCTACACACAAGATGTATCGCACAATTATATTTTAAAAGACAGGCGTGAAAAGAAATATGTAATTGAAAGGTTCAATTAATAACAAACTCCTTGAAAATTGCTAAAAAGTGTCCGAAAGAGCTTGAGACAATAGACGCTATGAACAATTTTTACACTTCCATCGTAAAAATTAATAATAATAGAAAAATTCAATAGAAAATTAATCAAATTTTACTTGTCTGTCATATTTTACGATATATATGTACTGTTTAAAACTTGCTAAATTTATGGAGGAAGGGTAGTCAGTATCGGAAATAACGCGTTTATTAATATAGACAGTGTAGACATAGCAACCAACATAGTATGGTAACTGTCAATTCCTATGTACACTCTGTCTATATACTTAAATGCTTGAGCACCCTTCTCCTATAAATATAGCAAATTTTAAATATGTATATATATGTGTGTGTGTGTGTGTGTGCGTGTTATATATATATATTATACATGCGCAGTACCTATTGGAAAGCGCTCAGTATCAGTGATAGAGCTAACATATTGTCTGACAATCGCAAATAGCGTGAAACCCAGGATCACAAACTCACATCAGTCCAACTATATATATATATATATATATATATATATATATATATATATATATATACTAGCAGCATGGCCCGGCGTTGCCCGTGCTTGATTCAAAAATCGTACGAATCATACAGCAATCCCTATCACTTGACTTAAAATATTTTTGCCCTTCCTTGCCTTTAATTGAGTACACTTTGCCGTGCTGATGTTGCTACATACCTTACTTCTTGCCTATCTCACACTGCGAATTTTTTCTAAGCTCTATACTAAACATTAAATCTGTTACGAAAAAAAAACAAAACGAATCAGCTTTAAAAAAAAGTACACGTAACTGAAAAAAAACGAATGAAAAAAGAATGTTAACAACAAATACTTTTTCACACACAACCCAGTTTTGCGGAATCAGAATCAACGTTGAGTTTAAGCCGGCGAATGAGCCAATTGGAGTAAAGTGCCATGCAGATTTAAATTTTTCCCACTTGTTACGAATGCAGCTATCGATTTTTTTTTTTTTTTTTGCATGCTAGCATGCTAGTTAACATTCGTGTCAGTCAGCTGTTAGCTCTCACGCTCGGCAATAGAATCTTCCTGCCTATTCGTGGCAGCCAGCTATAGGCTCTCACTCTGGCCAGTAGAAAATGGCCACAAACTACATGAAAACTGCTGTAGAAGCATGAAAATATCGATTATTTCCACTATTGATGGGAGTTGGGAAATGCAAAGTCGGTCTTGGCCTTCCCGCTATCTTGGAGCATGTGCATGTAAATTTTGGTGCAAATCCGTCGAAAATTGCGGCCGTGCATTCGTTACACACACACACACACACATCCTGCCTTTTATATATATATATATATATATATATATAGATAGATAGATAGATAGATAGATAGATAGATAGATAGATAGATAGATAATATCCGTTCCTGTGTGTGTGTGTCTAGTGGGAGTTCTGAGGTCTTCATTTTTGTACGGTCAGCCCGCGTACTGGGGTGTCACATGGTTCTCATTTATGGCTGACCTCGTTAAGCATGTATTCTTTCTATTAGATATCAGTTAGATTCTTTAAGAATGTATTCAAAGAAAAATGGCGATGTAATGTAATGTCTTAGGCGTGTGTTTATAGTTGGCAATAATGTTATTATTTATGTGGGCAAGACATCACGTGATCTAAAAGCCCGCACCGACGAACACAAGAGAGACTTGCGTTCGGACAAACGATCTAACTCTAGCATGGAAAAGACGTTGGCCAAAATTTTAATTTCATTAATGCCACCCTAATTTTAAAAAAGAGCATAATTCTTTAAGGAGCAAATACATTGAAAACTAAATAACATTATTGGCAACAAATAAAGCCCTGTGCTAGTTAAGTAATGAGACTCTTTACTTGGGCCCTGAAGGGGGTAGGCCCGGCATGCCTACACAAGCAATCCGGCATACATACT
>OZ010583.1:19294891-19487391 GCA_963932145.1 Acanthosepion lycidas | reverse complement strand
CGTGTATTCTGGACCACGGTCTGTCGACTTTAGTCCATCGCCTTTGTATAGAGGGTGGTGCTTTCGTCGCAGCAGCACAACCTTTGCAACTTTCCACCATTTGCGTGATATCATCGTCCATGTTCGGCCAGTAGACAAAACTTCTCATAAGTGATTTCGTCCGGTTTTTTCCGGGATGTCCTAAGTGAAAATCCTTTAAGATCCGTCTTCGTAGTGACTACTCTCTCGTTATACAATAATATGTTGTCACAGATTGAGAAACTGTCTGCTAAATTCCTCACTTTCTCTTCTATTTTTTCTTGGTATCCTGAATAAACTCGTCTCTTTCTGCTTCTCGTCTTATCTCTAGCAGCGTTACAGGTAGTTCCTTTATTGTATTGCATAGTACCTTACTGATTTCATCTTCAACTTGTAATGCTGCAATTACCGAATCTTCTAACGGTTCGCTTTTCGCAGGTATTAATCGTGATAGTTCGTCAGCATGTCCTATTTACTTTGATGGTAAGAATTCCAGTTTAAAATTGTAGTTTAGTAACACAGTTCCCTATCTTAAATGTCTGTTCGCTGTATAGACTGGTAGACCTTTTTTTGAACCGAAAATCGTAAGAAGTGGTTTGTGGTCCGTTTGGAGCGTGAACTCTCTCCCATAATTATATCTGTGAAAACGAGTTTCTGCAAAAATTATGCCTAATGCCTCCTTTTCGATCTGTGAATATTTTCTCTCTGTCGGTAATAATGATCTAGATGCGTGTGCAACGGGTTTGTTTGTACCGTTCCGCATCTTGTGTAAAATACACTCACCTACACCATGTGAGCTCGCGTCACTTGCAATAATGATTTCGAGTTCGGGATCGTAATGTGTCAATGCTAACTCCGAAGTTAATTTTTGCATTATTTCCTTAAATGCTTTTTTACAGTCCTGTCCAATTCCAATTATGCTCCATTTTTAGTAACTCATTTAATGGAGCCCTCAGTTTATGCATATTATCAATAAATTCGCCATAGTAGTTACCTAGACCCAAGAAACTTTGTAGTTCTGCAACATTTTTTGGTTCCGGCATATTTTTAATTGCCGATGCTCTCTCTGGGTCCGGTTTTCTGCCATTTTCATTTATTATCTGACCTTTTGCTTTGAACCCAAAGTTCTGAAGTCTTCTGAAAACTTCTTTTATGTGTGATATGTGCTCTTCAACATTGTCGCTCTTAATTAGAATATCATCCAAATAAGCGGTCGCGAAATTCTGGCCCGTGAGCATTGTGTCCATCGTTTGCTGAAAAATTGCAGGTGCAACTTTTACTCCGAATGGTAGTCTATTGAATTTGTACAACCCTTTCTGTGTATTAATGCAAAGGATTTTCGTACTCTCTTGTACTGGGATTTGTAGATAAACCTCACTTAGATATATTTTTGAAAATATCTTACCGCCGTCGAGTTTTGTAAATATTTCTTCTGGGCTCGGTAGTGGGTAATGGTGGCCTTTTATCGCCTTATCGAGTCCCGTCGAAAAATCTGCGCATACGCGGATTTCTCCTGACTTCTTTTATACATAAACCACCGGCGCTCCCCATCGCTAAGCTCTGTTTTTGATAGAATCACAGTTTGTTTAAGTCTCTCCAATTCTTTGTCTATTTTTTTCTATAGTAGCGAACGGTACATTTCGCTTCTTTTTAAAAATTGGTTGGACGTTTTCTTTTAATTCTGTTTTGGCCTTAAATTTGTTGCATCGTCCCAACCCATTGAAAATACCTCAGGAAATTGGTTATATAATTCTTCCTTCAATTTTATAGTATCTATACAATGGGTAAACTGTTAGTAAACCCAGGAACGCGGTTATTCGTAATAATATAATATATATATATATATATATATATATATATATATATATATACACAGTCTCGAAGTAGGACTTCCTTAGAGTCTACGTGCTTGTAACTGACTTCTACAAGCGGTTACCTCACACTATTACTCTACCTCCAACTCAATCACAATCTCTGCTCACTCTCTCTATATTCTGACTGACTCTGGGTATTTAACGGCAACAGTTCAAGTAACACTCTAGTCGAGTCCACTTATATGAAAAAGGGGAGGACCCCATAATATATATATATGTATATATAGTGCTGTTCGATAAAAGTGACTCACCTGATTTTTTTTTTACTTAAAATTTTTTTCGCCTATTGTTTTGGCGGTCAAACTAATTTTTAATCTTACTAATATGAAGACCCCTTCCCGACCACCTAGTAAAAAAGTTTACTCATCCTAAAGTATTCTATTGATAATTATAAATTTGGATATAAATGAGATTCAGGAAAAATTCTGTGCAAAAAAAAAGTGACTCACTTATTTCCTGCAACTAGTAATGTTACGTTGTAAAGAGAAGAAAGCAAGGATAGAATAACCTTTTCTTAAGGCTTTACTGAACTTAATTCACAGCAGTCAGTAATCAACAAAGGAAAGAATTCAATTATTTATTTGTATAAAATACAAAATGTGGCACAAGGCCTAAAAAGGGGGTGGGGAAGGACGGTCTTCATCTGTCTTAAATCTAAACTCAGCTAGTCGCAGACACTGACCCAATCAAGCCAACAATATTCCAATCACCAAAACAACACATTCACTCCTACCTTTCTTACTACGTCCACCATAATACCTCAAATTCTCGATGATGTCCTAACTAGTCCCCTTATATACCATTATTGTTCGTGGGGGGGGAGGGTCAAAAATTAACAACTTTTAAAATGATCCCCAAATGAGTATTTACAATATGACTGAAATATTTACAATAAAACTAAACAAAACTGTGTTAGTAATAAAACCCCCCACAAACCATGAATGTGGCAGAAACATCAGTTCACCGGACGAAATCAATGCGGGACTATGAAAAAATGAAAAAAGCATTCATACCTCCAAGCATTCACGCAAGCACACACACATTCATACACAACAACAAATACGAAAAATCACACACACGAAACGAAAGTCGTCCCGCATCCACCAGAGAACTGACATCACTGACCACCTAACGAGGGAGGGGATGGGGAATTAAACAAAAGAAAAAAAATAGGGACAGAAATAAAAGGGACCAATGAGCATGCATACCCTAGCTAAGTTTACTAGAAAAAAAAAGGGAAAAACTAAAAATTCAAAATACAAAACCTAGTCTAACCTAAAATCTGGGTGGGTTGCCTATGTTCAACCCTGTTAGGACAAAATTCTGTACCTAACCGACATCCAAATGCCACTCTAGGTCAGCCCCTTTCACTCTACACATTCGCGCAAGATTCACCCACCTTTTGCCAAATTCCGATGAAGGGAGCCGCCGCCTT
Source organism: Acanthosepion lycidas (assembly GCA_963932145.1). Lineage (NCBI taxonomy): Eukaryota > Metazoa > Mollusca > Cephalopoda > Sepiida > Sepiidae > Acanthosepion > Acanthosepion lycidas. Next base: position 19,484,064 of record OZ010583.1, on the reverse strand, counting down.
TCCGTCCTAATCTTGACTTTAAGCTGATGCTTAAAGAACAAGATCAGTTGGGAAGAGGTGAACTTCTCGCCCTCATGGAATCCCTTCTGACGCGTCGTCCAAATCACGACTCTCATAATCCCTAGTAAGCAACAGAACACATAGTGTTCAGCCTTCGTCAATTGCGGCACCACATTGCTACAAACAGAACTGGCTTCCAGGACAAAGAACTTTCCCTGCAGCATGCGAACCATGAGGCCTTCAACAAACCTGCACAACGGCACTACCGTCCTGCACTGAAAAAAGGCGTGACCAATGGTCTCGACTTCGCCAGTACAGCGACGACAGTTTGGATATTTCTCCAAACCTGCTGAACAAAGTCTTTTGCCGACCCAGAGGGCCTCACGAATCATCAGCCAGGTAAGTGATGCCTCATCATTATTGAGACATTTCAACCCAGGCGCCCAAGGCCATATCGAGCGAGCCTCCTGCTTCGTAAGACCGAGCTCGTCGATCAGACCATCTTGAACGGACCCCCTAACTAACAACTGATACAATGCCTTACGAGACAACGCCTGAGCGTCGGAGAGGCCGTCCGTCGTCCGTAAGAGGAGCTTCAAAGCACTACGACATTCGCGGTAGAAGGAGCACTCGGCACGAGGTGTACGGCCGGCCTCCTCCTCGCACGAGTGCACACTTCTCAGGGATGGGAAATGTTTTCGGACATCTTCTTTCCAAAAGGTGCCCACCTCATCCAATCCGCGACACATTCGGTCTAGAAAGGTAATGCGAAGCATATATTGACGAATCTCAATGCTAGGCATACCCAGACCGCCCTCAGAGGGATGAAGGCTACAGATCTTGCGACACACCATAGGGGCCTTGTCTCTCCACAAGAAAGAGAACAAGGTCGGGACTAATGACATTAGCCTGGCATACGGGAGTGGAAGCACAGACAGTCGGTAAAGGAGGATCGGATATATGTGTGAAACACATACCTCCGCCCTTCCCTTCAGGGAAAGTCTCCTCCGAGACCACAGTTTACCCGCGATCTCGGCCTTCCCTTGCACCTCCGACCAATTCATTTCCAACTGGAGATCAGGACCGAACCAGACGCCGAGTATCTTGATCGGCCCATCCGTCCAGAGGAAAGGTCCGGGAAGAGAAACTCCCTTCCACGCACCCAACCGCAAGCCCACAGACTTATCGCGGTTGATTTTGGCCCCTGTCACCATCTCATACCCACTGATCTCTTTGCTGACTACGTCAATCTCGGCTCTGCTCGACACAAGAACCGAAACGTCGTCAGCATAGGCAGAATACCTGGCTGAGGTGGAAGCCCCAGGCAGGGAAATTCCGCGCAGGACCGGATTCGCCTTTAACTTGCGAAGGAAAGGTTCCAACGCAAGAACGTACAGCAGAGGCGAGAGCGGACAACCTTGACGAATGGAGCGAGACAATACGAAAGGCTTCGATCTTACCCCATTCACTTCCACCAGCGCACCGGGGGTCGCATACAAAAGTCGAATCCAAGAGCGAAAGTCGGCTCTGAAACCGGCCGCCGAAAGGACAGCCTCCAAAAATCGATGGTCAACCCTATCGAAGGCCTTGGACTGATCTAAATTGATCAGCGCGGCTTCACTGTCGACTTGTTCTAAGATCAAGCGTACCATATGAAGTCGGGGTAAAGACCCCTGCTTCATCCAGTGGTTGTAAATCAGTTCCAGCAAAGGAACAAAAACGTGCGACAACCTCAAGTACACTTCGTAGGGAAGACCATCTAGTCCCGGAGACTTATCCAGGCCAACCTGCTTCAGCGCTTCCCAGATCTCCGACTCTGTTATGGGACCCTCGCACCTAGCCGCTTCAGCTGCCGAGAGGCAGGGAAAGTCAGCTAAATAGGCGTCGAACTGAGCAGAGCTCAGACCGGGCTCCCTGGTGAAAAGATCCTGAAAGTAGTCCCGAAACACCTCACATATGCCCGCGTTTGTAGTCACGGTCCGCTTATCCGGCAACGTGACGCATGCAATATGTCGCCTAGACGCGCTTCGATTTTCCTCTGCACGCAGTTCAGTGGCCATATTCGTTGCCTCAGAAGACATTCTTTTTAACCTAGCCCTAACTACCAGAGCTTGATCCTTCTTGATAAGCAAGGAGGACAACTCTGCCTTAGCTAAAGCTATGTCCCCACTAACACGGGATTTCACGGCCCGATCGACTTTATCTTCTAAAGCAGTTTGCGCCGCTAATCTATCTAGATTGAGTCGACGACTAAAATCGGCAGCAAACGTTCGAATTTTAGATTTAAGATTTCCCCACCAGGCATTTCCCACAACCGCTCCCGTCAATTCCCTTTGGATGGTTAGTAACAGCTGGTCCCGGAAACCCTGATCACCAAAAAGTGAACAGTTTAATTTCCAGTAACCAGCCAATCTAACCTTAGGCTTATCTAAGTTTACACGGACCCGGACAAGCCTATGATCCGTATAAACTATATAATGGAAACTTGGACACCCTAAGAGCCCTACATCGACTCTCCTAACTAAGACTCGGTCCAGGTAGCTCGCAAGCGTCCCAGGAGCCGAGTTGCCACTAGTTGTCCAAGTCCATGCTACCTCCCGAGGGTGTTCATTCCGGAACTTATCGACCAGATCAAACCGATCGATAAAGTCCCGGGTTGTTAGTACCTTGTTTATGCCCTATACGATCTATATCGGGGTCAAGGACGGCATTCCAATCCCCCGCTAAAACTACCCGACGAGACGTCGTCAAGAACGGCGCGATCTGCCGAAACAAAGCAGGCCGCTCGGAATGGGTATTGGGCGCATAAACCCCAATGAGACGTAGAACCTTATCCTTTATGGTAACATCCAGCACGCAAAGTCTGCCCGCCGGATCCGCGAAGACAAGGGTACAAGCAGCCTTCAAAGACCTGCTCACTAGCCAAGAGACACCCCTCGAACGACCATCAAAACAGGCTGAATAAAGGGCGAACCCCTTAGACAGTATGTCCTCACGATCATGAGAAGAAAACCGGGTCTCTTGTATACAACATACATTCACCCCGAGGCGCTGAAGGTCACGAGTGAGCCTCGCCCTGCGAGACTCGGACCTCAGGCCCCGGACATTTAAACTGGCTAACCAGAGAGCCATCGTGAAGCCGATTAGGGTTGTCCTTCAGGATAGAACATGGCTGGGGTGAGGACACCGACAGCTTGTCCCATCGAACCAGATATCATTTCATTATTAAGTGTATCATCCTGGGACAAGCCACCGATGTCCGCAGGATAGGTTAGTTTAAGGGCTCTATAAAGGGACGGGTGAACAAAAAGAGGGACCCTCCCTTTACACTGCTTGGATTCGTCCAGATTTTCTTCAAGTAAGACTGCTGCTGGGGGCACCACTTTCAAGGAGGCCTTTGCCTCCTCTATCATGCCCCAAATCTCCCGCGTACCCGGGCCAGATCTAACTACAGTCAGCAGATTTCGGGCCTTCGTGAAATTTTCCGGCACTTCTACATCAACGCCATTGATGTGCCGGAAATTCCATAAGACTTTTAAAGGCTTTGGGTTTTTCGTTTGTCCGAAGACCCTTTCTGCCTGTTCCCGGGATACGCGGCAGACGTCTTCCCCCGGGAGATATGGTGGTTTGATTTTCTTTTTTTTTTTGTTGCAGCTTGTGATTCCGGGCTTCTGACTCTTTTCTTGTTTGGAGACTGAATGGGTGTTGGAATGGGAGTTGTAATAGGAATAGATGAGGGCGTCATGCCCGAAGGCGTCCTCACAGGAGAAGGTTTTGCAGATCGAGTTTTTGACGGCGAATTTGTCAGCGATTTTGGAGGAGGAGGTTTTGTGAAAGTGTCTTTTTTTGATGAGGGGGAAGACGGGGCAGAGGATAGGGAGCCCGGTGCCCCCAGCGATTTTCGACTTTTACCCCGCTTACTATCCAGCTTCTCTTTAAGTTTTTTTAAGTCAAGAATCTTTTGCCATCCGGGTTCATTCAATTTTTGGGCATCCGTAGCTGTCTTTGCATAAGAGGCCGAGGCGTCGCCCTCAGAGCTGGTAGAGGGAATGGGGCTGTAGGTGACATTATCCCCGGGGTCATGTTGGGACTGAGGAACCGCTTTTTGGGTCTTCCTCTTGCCCCTAACTACGAGGCGCCATTCCCCCTCCTCCTTCTCCTTAACCACACTTGTGGCAGGCGTTGGTGTCGGGGGTAATGTGGGTCTGGGCCCAACCGGGGGATTTTCCTCACCGGTCCGCCTCGCAGCTAGGCCCATTACAGGCGCCGCGGAATTTGACTTCTCGGCCAAGGGAGGATTTTGGTCGCCAGCGACCGGAACTCCAGGGGCCTTCTTTCCTGGGCAGGAGGAGGAAAGGTGACCAGTCTCTCCACACCTCCAGCAAGTTGGTCTCCTACCGGTCACTATGACCGGCATTTTCCGGTCGCCATACACCAAACAGTTGGGGACGGACTTGAAGGCCTTCTGATCGAGCATAATATCGAAAGTCCATCCCCCGTTCAAATTGTCCGAGAGAGCCCCTAAAATCTGGCCGAACTGCATAAAAAATGCAGCCAGAAGCTCTCCCGAAATTTGAGGAGGAACCTCGAAAACGGCCACCCTGGTCCGCCTTCTGCCTTCATATTCTGTTCTTAAAATGAAATCCTTAGTGATAAGTTCTTTTTCGCCATGGCTAGGCAATCTTCTGGGGTGGGTAGCAGAATGTCCCACATGAAGAACCCTGTACCCTTAATTATTCTTTGGGGTTTTATCCCCAGGGACAAAAGTGATTTAATCACGGTGTCTTTTGTGGAGCGACAAATCTTTTTGGTTTTCTTATCGACCACAAAAACGGTCACCATTCTTTTTGCGAACACGTCAAGTTCCTGGACAATATCGACGAACCCATCTTTATTAACAAGATGGGCGTACCCCTTCGCCTTATCCAAGAAATCCGCCATGTTCAGAATGCAACTAGGTGGGCAAAGGAAAGAATTCAGAATGAAAAGGAAGAAGAACGCAGCTTTTAAAGAGGAAAGGGAACGTGTGAAAAGTCACGTGGGCAAGAAAGTTAGTTTCCTTTTTTTTTTACGAAAATATAACAAGTAATCAATAGAAACATAACCGAACAGCTTTAAATAAAGAATAAAAAAGGTATAATTTATTTATAATAGGTAATATAGTTCGAAATATTTAATAATCTATGGGTCCTCCTTTATTTTGAATAACCTTTTCAACCCTTTTTGGCATTGACTTGATTAGGTTCTGGCAAATTTCATCTTCAAGCATTGAATTCCATTCGGATATGAAATTCACAATCAAATCCTCTTTGTTGCTCAACTGCTTTCTCGAGAGCCTGTACTCCATGTGTTTGAGGTCAGGAGATTGGGGCGGCCATGTCATAACACTCACCTGTTTCTCAACAAAGTATTCCTTCATCAATTTTGATTTGTGAAAGGGAGCATTATCCTGCATAAAAATGAGCTTGGTGGGGTCGATTTGCACACTTCAGCAGAAGGGAGCAGACAAGACTCTAAAATTCTCTTGTACTGCTCGCTCCTGAGGGTTTTTTCAATAGGTTTTAAGAAACTAGTTCCATGAAAAGAAAAGCATCCTCAGAACATTATACTGAACGGATGCTTGACAGTACTTACTGCTAAATTCAAAGAGCTTTCAAAGCTTCTTCTTCGGATTTTAGATCGTTTATCCTTTGAATTTAGCTCAATTTTCGTTTCATCGGAGAGAACATTCTTCCATTTTAACCCCCAAAACAATAGGCAAAAAATATTTTCAGTAAAAAATCAGGTGAGTCACTTTTATCGAACAGCACTATATATATATATATATATATATATATATATATATATATATATATATATATATATATATATATATCAGTAATTTAGTTTTTTACATAATTTCTCATGTCATCTAATAATTTCTTTTCTTTTCGGATGATAAATTATATATAAAATGTCCAATTGTTCTTTTTATCCAAGCTCTTTCGGCTATACATTTACCCATTTTCAAGCTTGAAATATATTAACTGTTAACAAGAAATAGTTTGTTGTATGTATGTATGTATTTATATAATGTTTTCATTTTCAAAACACGGCCAAGATATTGTGTCCATGTTCATAGTTGATATTATTGAGTGTTGTTTTTTGTTTTTATTAATAAGGCTTCCATTATTTTTAGCCTTTTTTTTTGCATGTAGCTAAAAAGAACAATTGGACAGTTTTTATATAATTTATCATCTGAAAAGAAGAATTATTAGATCACATGAGAAATTGTATAAAAAAACTAAATCAAAGCACCGTGTCTGTTGTATTCAATGAAATGTGCATAAAAGAAGGACTGCTACCTAATTACACACATATATATATATATATATATATATATATATATATATATATATATATATATATGAATAAAAATGACAATAGGAAAACTGGTAATTGCTGACGCGTTTCGTCCAATGTGGACTTTATGAAAGCAAAATACGTAAATGAAATTAAATGAACAAAGTAACTAATAAAAACAAAAACAGAATGTACCTAGCAACTGGAATGTAGAGAAACGCTATTTTCATATTTTTAACTGAAAAATAACGTCGGTAATTGTCACGTGTGGAGAATATTGTCATTATAACTGTGTTAATGTATTCAACCATTTTCTTTTGATTTTATGAATCTGTTGTGTATATTTGTTTGTAAGAGCATTAATTTTGTTAAGAAAGGTGAAATAGGGAAAAAACCTGGGCGTAGATTAATATTTGGGTAGTTTACTATGGCGGCACTCTCCAGAATTTTTCTTCTGAGTGAGTTTTAGCATTGGACGAAACGCGTCAGCAATTAACAGTTTTCCTGTTGTCATTTTTATTCATAAATATTGTCTCTCTACGGATTAATTCGGATAAATTTTCATATATATATATATATATATATTTGTGTAAAACATATATATATATGTTTGTGTGTGTTAGAGAGAGAGAGAGAGAGAAAGAGGGGGAGAGTCGTTGTTAATGTGTATGTATGTATAAATATTTTTTGATAGTAGTAATTCTTTCGACTCTCTCTCTCTCACACACTCACTCACTCTCTCTGGGATTTTTAGGTGTGTCCTAAGAACGGGACAGCGGATTAAATCCTTTTCAGCGTCTGGTCTGGTTCGTTTGCGTGCTCTGTCTTAACATGTATGCTTTTTTAAAGACAATAGAATTAATTCCTGAATTGTTCTTGATAACGAGGAAAGAATCTGATCAAATTATGGGAACAGATCAAAAGTTAGACTAGCAAGAATCTTCACATCATCAGTCAACTGATAGAAGACACCATCTGTCGGTGTCGTCCCTGTTGTATAGAGATTTGTATTATTTGTTTTTACTAGTAAGGGTACCAAGCGTTGCCTGGGAACTAATTAAGTCTAAATAAAAAAAATGAAGCAAACACTTGTTGCGGAAACGAAGAATGGGTAACCTGGGAGGGAGAACTTTTCGCTATTGTTGTTACTGCTGAAAATGTTAATTTCTTCTTCGTCTCAGCAAACGTAAATTCGAGCAAAGGAATACATTGTATTTGGGGTAAATAAATGTATAATTTATTTACATATATACAAAGGCATCATACTACCCGTTGCTGCTGTGGCAACAGGGTGCGCGCGCGCGCGCGCTCTCTCTCTCTCTCTCTCTCTCTCTCTCTCTCTCTCTCTCTCTCTCTCTCTCTCTCTCTCTGACGTTGAATCAGGAAATTTATATCCGTCGTATCGGCTCCAAATCACAGCCTGGGTTTTTTAGCGGAAGTTATTTCTACTGGTCAATATATAAAGTTCATTTTATCATTCAATAATACCGAAAACGTGCGCCGAGCCATGAGACGCGTTTTCGCATTCTGCCTTGGTTCGTCGAGCAACCAACATCCGGTTTAGTGTAAGAGACACGACACACTTCATTTTATTTGTATAGATTAGCAAAATGAGAAAGAAAGTTACCATGTATTCATTTATTAGGTTGGTGGAAAAATAACGACATTATTACGTCATTATTTTCCCACCAACCTAATACTACCAAAAGTTGATTTACCCCCCTTACCGTTACATGTTTATGTGAGAATAAATATTTAACTCCCATGAGAAATGGCTTCTTTGACCTTTGGTTGAAATGAATCCTGAAGCTCCTGAATCTGTTGTGAAGAAACAGAAAGAAAACGACGAGCACTTGATTTTATTTCTATAGAAAGTGTTGTGATTGATAAAATTTGGTTTATTCATACAGTGCAAGAACCTATACTGGCAGCAAACGGCTTGCATACGGATAGAAAATGAGTTCAGGAGATATACAATAATAGAAAGGAGTGTAAGACAAGGATCGGTCTTCTCACCGGACTTATTCAATCTATACAGTGAGGCGATTCTGAGAGAAATAGAAGTTCTACAAGGATTCATTATTGCTGACCACAATCTTAACAACAATAAGGTATGCAGATGATACATTGTTGATAGCAGATACAGAAAGAAAGCTACAAAACTCCTACAGAAAGTAGTAAAGGAAATCAAGATACAAAGTGAATTAAAGTTTTGAATCTATTAAACGTTCAAAATAACAAAAGGTGGTGAAAATGTCCAAATCCCGTCTCAGAAATCCAAAAGGCAGGAAAGACGAGTAAGATTAGAAATCAGAAAATTTCAAGTCCAACGTCAAAAGTCCAACGGGCAAAATAAAGTAGAGTCGAATAAATGCAACTCAAAGATTCTAACACAGAGAACTTACTCTCGCTCACGAACCAAAAAAAAAATCCACTCTTCTCGTCAAGAAAAGCACCTGCTTTTACTGAGAAGCTAAATTATTCGATTGATCGCGATAGTCAGGGAGGATAAAAAATTCCAAATGTTAGTTAATAATTATCTAGGATTTTTTCCCAGCAAACTGTACACAGGACACGAACTCTTTTTTGGGGAGTAGTTGATTTTTGGGTAGTTGATTTTTAGGAAGTAGATGATTTTTAGGGAGTAGGTGATTTTAGGGAAGTAGATGATTTTTGGGGAGTAGATGATTTTGGGGAGTAGGTGATTTTAGAGGAGTAGGTGATTTTTGGGGAGTATATGATTTTTGGGGAGTAAATGATTTTAAGGGAGTAGGTGATTTTTGGGGAGTAGGTGATTTTAGGGGAGTAGATGATTATGGCGGAGTAGATGATTTTAAGGTAGTAGATGATTTTAGAGGAGTGGGTGATTTTGGGGGAGTATATGATTTTTGGGGAGTAGGTGATTTATGGGAAGTATATGATTTTTGGTGAATAGGTGAATTTAGGGGAGTATGTGATTATTCACATTCGCCACAGATTTTTCTTATGAATGTATTAAGCATAGTGTATGTGAGTCATACTCACTAACACAATCATTTGTATTTCAAAGAGATGGATTCTATTTGGATTTTCTTGATGTCGATATTGCTATTCTTTAAACCCATACCTGGTGTTTTTATTATTAGTTTAATAATAGTTGGGTTTAAAGGTCACATTCTTGAAATTTCTATTTCTAGCTTGTAGGCTGAAAAGTCAAATTCCTTTGTTACGAAGTTTTTATCAGATGGGATATTATTATCATTTATTAGTATTGGGTTTTGCCTTTGTGTTGTATAGTATTTGTACCCAAATCTTAAATGACAAGGTTTTGAATCATAAGATGCCATACAACCAATGCTACTTCTAATCTATACTTCTAACTACTCCGACTAAACGCTAAAATTTTACTATTTATTTTTTCCTCATTAGGAGTAGATAGGTTCGCCTATCATGTGGTTCACACCCCTCTCTAGTATTTTGAAGTGTAGATGCTTATCCCTTGTTTCGTGTTTAGGATTAGTTTGTTAGATTTGAGCAGTACTCATTAACATCTTCTATTGTATTTCAGATAAAGATGAATTTTTTTTAAATATATTTTTCGGTGTCCTCCATAATCACTCCTAGTACTGCTACAACTACTGGAATAACTGTTGTGTTTAAAGGCAACATTCTTGTAATTTCTATTTCCAGATTTTTATTCAATTCAATTGTCTATACTTTGAAGCAAATGAAAAGTTTATTGTAAAGATTATTTTTAAGTCAATATGTACTGCGTAAAAAGATCATTATTTTTCTTTTTCTTTTTCTATTATAGCTGATCAGAAACAGTTCAGTTTATAGATTCCGGACTACCTTAATGAATATTTCCATCTGGTTAAAAAATGAAAACGAAATATCTGCAGAATTTTCTGATTGCGTTCACTGTATTCGCTGTTTTGTGTTGCATTGGTCTATATCAATTGACACCAAAAAAGGAAAACTACATTTTGAGGACAAACTGCACCATGACAAACTGTTTTCTCAACAGCAAGTGTAAATTTGCATCAAAATTTAAAGCGTTTATTTATCCCAACCAAAGTGGAGAAAAACCGTTTAAAAACTTGCTTTATGGAAAAGAATATTTTACTGATGATCCTAATGAAGCCTGTGTATTTATTTACTTCTTTGATAACAACATCAGAAATTTCCCCAAATTAAAATACTGGGGTAAAAATGGTGAAAACCATATAATTATAAATTTGCATAATCGCAATATGGAGTTTTTCAATACTGGATTTGCTTTACTGGTTCAGTCTATATTCCCGTCTCAAAACTTCCGACCGGGATTAGATTTTCTCTCGCCTTTATACAACGAGACATTTTCGCACAGAATATGGGAGTTACTAGCCCCTATTTTTCCCCTGAAAAGAAAATGGCTTCTGTCATATATGGAAAGTTACGAGACCCCCTCGAAAGACGCCAACGTTTATCAAGACATTAAAGAGAAATTATGCAGAGTTATGAAAATATGGAATAAAAATGCACCGAAATTAGCGGGCAAAATATACTTCCGGTGTTCGGCCGGCATATCGAACTGGAAACCGCAGCCTAAAGAGGACCAACACCGCATTTTTGTTGGGTCTATTTTCACCATAATTCAAGTTCCACCGGACGCTGAGGCGAGTCTTACTTTCCAACATTTGCTTTTGAATGCCCTCTACAGTGGCGCCATTCCTGTGCTCATCGGCAACAGCAGAAAGAAAGAAACTTATCTACCTTTACAAGAATATGTCTCCTGGGATAAAATAGTTATTTGGTTCCCGGCTACCAATATTAAAGATATCAGTTCACTTATTGCAACATTAAGTGAGGCTGATATTTATCAAATGAAACTAGACGCTAGATACGCCATAGAAATTCTGCTTTCGAACAAAGGCTCGATTCTGGCTTGTATCCTTGAAACAATAATAAAACGTCTGCGTCTTCCTGCGATTGGATTTCAACAGATGCCATCGCGAAAACTTTTTATTCGCTACCCAAAAGACTTTAAGGAAAAAGATTACCACCAGCCGAATGCATACAACTATGGACAGCAGTTTTTGGAGAAAATGACCATTCCATCTAAAGTGTTATCTTTCATTGACCCACATTTAGGTAAATATAATTTTATTTTTCGCTCATTTAAATATGGTTTAGCTTATTTCTTATTTAAGATATATAAATAACAGTTTCCGAATCCCATAATTTGAAATTCTCTTAACCATTCCAAGAGATGTTCACTCTTGTTATTTTTGTTTGTTATTGTAATTGTTATCGTAACTTTTCGGTAGATGTACAGCATTTCTCAGGGAACAGGTTAGACTCAATATGTATTGCTCTTATCTACCTGCATGTATTCGATATCTCTAACATGTCCTATACTTCCTAAAAATATGTAGGTCTACTCTCGTCAATGTTGGTGTATCCTGGGTGCGTAAAAAGCCAGCACATAAATAACAACAGAAAAAAACCCTATGTGTCTTTAAATCAATCAGTTATGTAGCATGCGTGATACACACTTATGCGATCATGTATCTTTTGATACATGACTGACGAGGTAGATTTTTCCCGCGGTAGGTGGCCATTTCTTTCTGCAGTAGACAAGTTGTCATCCAAGGCTATTAAACTCGGTCTGTCCTGCTCTTTACCCATATCTGGGGGGAGAAGATGATTCATACCTTTCCCAAGGGTATTAGCATTTAAGATAGATGTAACCGATTTGACTGGAATTCGAACTCGGCTATCCGATTCCTCAATCAGAGCCACTATTTGTATACTATTGCTCTTATCTATATAAGTATTGTAATGAGTTAACAAACACACATATAATTTAACACACACTCACACTCTGGCGTAAATGCATACATAGCAGCAGTAGATTTTCTGTCTAGATCTGCCCGATGTATAGGAGTTCTAGATTGGTCACAAAACTGACTAATCTCAGTCTGTCTTTATGCTACGTCAGCGGGAGATATTCTACTCTAGGTCTCTCTTCGTCTCCATTAAGAGGACAGACAACAATGACTTTTATCTACCGCTCTTCTGATATCATACGTCTGACCTTTTCGAAAGCAGAAATTTCATAGTTCTATAAAAAAAAAATTCAAGGGAAGTATATAGGATATCCCTAATGTCTCTCATACTTCCTAATGTAGGTATATTGAAATTATATAACTTCTTTCGTCAATGTTGGTGTATTCTGGGCACACGAAAAACAACACATAAGTGACAATGCTCAAATTTCCAGTCCGGTTCGCAACATTCACTCATGCGCAAATAAGCTTGAGAAATGTATGAATTTATCTACTCCTTACCTATAGATTAAATACTAGGAATTATATCTAGAAAAATCATTTAGCTGATCTAATGAAATAATGATATAATTGATAAAGACATGATATAACTGATATATAAAACTTAATGATATAACTTAATGATAAAACTGATATAATAAAAATGTTTTTCTTTATCAGTGTCGATAAAATTTATTTTTTTCCAAAAAATTTTAATGCGATATTCACTCGCAAAAATTAAAATATTATTACAATCTAAAATATGATTTGGCTTTAATTAAACTCTAAAGGGTTGATGAGCTGTAAAAAAAAAATCAGTCAATCAATATCTATCTACTTATATACGATATTTTAACACACCTCATACTTTATAAAACGACGTAGGTATATTGAAAGTGTAGCAATATAAGTTATGATGTCAAAGCAAGAGATACAGGAGGAAGAAAAAACGTAATATCTCAGGAGTATATTTGGGATAGTACACTTATTTGATATACAAAAGAAGTCACAAGTGAAAGTTAACGTTAATACTTGTAATACTGAATTGTGAAACTTTACAATAGTTGTGGTCATTTTTGTAAAAAAAAAAAAAAAAAAAACTAATATTTAAAATAACAATATATATTTAATTCCCGCTTGTTGCTTACTAGTCAAATTTGATCAAAAATTTAAATTCAATGCTAGTCGTTATCTTCGATCTTAATAATTCTTTTTCCTTTATTGTTCTCTCTCATTAGTAGTGTTTTTTTTTGGGGGGGGGGGTTATATCTCTAACACTCAATAACCTCTTTCGTCGTAGTAGCTTTATTGCCTTGCTTGGGGTGAAATGATTTTTTTTTAAAAATTAAAACTATAATGCATCGGGAAAGTTGAAGAAAAATATTTACACAATTTACATCGTTCGACCCCTCATTTTTATTGCTACATTCACGACGTTTCAGACGTTGTTCGCTCCGAGGTTCCTCAGCTGATATAGATTGGAATTTCGAACCGAATCCATTATTCAGTCCATGGGTGTATATTGTTCTAATTCCACATGCTATGCCATTTTTTGGACATTGCGTGTTCAATATCTGGCCACAACAGAGAGAACACAAACTTGGAGAGTTGAGTTACTAAAGGGAAATAACTGAAACTAAAACATCCAATAAAGGCATAGCATTAGAATCTTAACCTATTCAAGTCTAAGCTTAAATGTTATCTTCCCCACAAAACCGTATAAACTGTGTGTCTCTTATTCTATAACTCTCTACCTCGATTGGGCCTTGTACAGTAGTCCTTGGTATGACGATAAACTACATCCGGCAGCAAGGCCTCTGATCGGGAGATTGGAAGTTTTGAGGAGTGTGGAACCACCTCTTAATTGCTATTGTTCTCAGGTTCACCTTGAACCGATGTGGTAGCATCTGTTAGGGACCCAGCTATGGACAAATAGTGACCGCCCCCCATAGCAAACAAAACACTATGAAAGTATAAAAATACATTTTTATAAAAAAAGATTACCAACAATACATTTTATCTGCAGTTGAAGGCATACAATTTTGTTCAAAATATATTTACTTTAAGCCATAAAACTGTGTTCAAAATATTTAGATTTCGGTATTAATAACCCATAGATGTTGATATGTTGCTAATCAAAATCAAACAACAAACATGCAGGAACACCTTCATGACGTTAATCCATATAATATCCTACTATATCTTAAATCAAATTGTATTCCAAAATATAACTTCAACAAAACTACAACATAAAACACATATCACTTCCTTTTAGTAATTATGTCTACACAAGCCTGTATATGCACAAAAGTTGAGTATCATCTACCATGTATTCATCTATGAAAGCAGAATAATGTATATCGTATTTTTGGTACTTCAAAGCACCCAAGAAAATTAAATTTCAGCATTAAACGACCCATAAGGTGTTGATATGTCGTTAAAATGACAAATCAATCAAGCCTTGTACAGGGTAAATATCACTGCAAGAAAAAAAAGAATAAACATGAAAGAGCCACTTGAATATGAAATATTTTTAATTGCAAATTAAATTTCCTCAAAACTAACAGTGAACTTACTAAAGTAATTAAGATATAGGCAGGGTCAAGGTGGGGAACCATTTTGTGTATGAAAGCCACACATTGATATTCATCGTTCCTTTCTTCCTACATTTTTTTTTTTTTTACATTCTTTTTCTTCGGTTGATTTTTTTACATGCTTTTTTTTTTATTTTCATTATTTTTTTTTTATCCTTACATTCTTTTTTTCTGTTTTTTTTTTGTTTTTTTTTTCCCAATTTTTTTTCTTCTGTCCGCCATGTTCACATTAATTTTTTTTCCAATTTTTCTTTCTTCATTTTATTTTTTTACATTTTTTTTCAAAAATTTTTTCTTCGATTCATTTTTTTCGAATTTTTCGTTTTTCAATTCGTTTTTTTTTTTTTTACCATCTTTTTTTTTAATTTTTCTTTCTTCAAATCATTTTTTTATATTCTTTATTCAAATTTTTCCTTTTCATTTCATTTTTTATATATTCGTTTTTCCAATTTTTCTTACATCGTTTCATTTTTTTCACTTTCTTTTTTCAAATTTTTCTTTCTGAATTTCATTTTTTTTTCCTTCGGTTCATTATTTTTACATTGCTTTTTCCATTTTTCTTTTTCAATTCATTTTTTTTACATTCTTTTTTCCGATTTGTTTTAATAAAATTCTTTTTTTTTTTCCAATTTTTCTTTTTTACATTCATTTGCAAATTAGTCTCTTTTCATTTCAGTTTTCATACATTCATTTTTCAAAATTTTCTTACATCGTTTCATTCTTTTTCTATTCTTTTTCCCAATTTTTCTTTCTACATTTTATTTTCTAAATTCTATTTTCCAATTTTTCTTACCTCACGTTTTTTTTACTTTCTTTTTCCCAATTTTTCTTTAAGCGTTTCATCTTTGTACACTCTTTTGTTCAAACTTTTCCTCTTTTCGCATCGATCGTCTTTTCTTCCCTTTTCTAGCTGAACCCTGATATTGAAATGTCGTATTTTAATCTTTTTAAAGTAAAAATAGTTTTTAACGTTCATTTTAGTCATTCAATTTTAGTCATGTTATCCAGTCAATGTTTGTGCTTATCAAAATTTAAAATAGTTTTATAGCATTCAATGTTATCTTTTTGCGTTGAGAAATTCTTTGTCCACTTTTAAAGTAATGTTCAATTTGAGTTTAAATTTTTCCCCAGGTGTAGGCAGAAGTTGGCCGAAGGAAAAATTTACAGGTAAGTAAATTTAAAAATATAAATATAATATTTTATAAGAAAGAAAAAAAATAACTAAACCGACAAAATTGACTACGTTCACCAGATTTTACTGAGTTGCATTAATATATTTCAATCTTAATTTATTACTGATAAGAACATATACATTATATAATCATTATTTTGCTCATATTTTATATGTAATAAATATTACTTATGAGAATATATATCAAGTAATGTATATTAGTTATGCGAATATACATTACTAGTTAACGAGACAAAATGATGAGATAATATTATCAATTTTATTATTAATTACACATTTTAAGTTGTCTTTAAAGACGGTAAGAAAAGGTTTATTGTTCGACTGGACCTCATAGTTAACAACACATTGCTTGAAAATTTGGAGTAATAGCTTAAAATAAGTGTACTGTAGTCTTTTTCAAAGTAAAGTATATTTTTTATTATACATACTTATTTCTTACTTGCATTTATTTCAAAATATGATAACGGCAACAAAGTTGCGTATAGTTACTTATTTATTTACTATCAAGTTATGTAACACATATAGCCTCTTCTTTCGAAAATTATAAAAATATTTTGTATTAATTATTAGTCAATAAGTATTTTTTCCGGTCCGAAAATAACTTAAAAGCCCCCAAAACGCCTTAATGCAAACTTATCTTGATATGAAGAATGAAAATAAACTATTTATTTTACGATAAAATGTACTTTGAATATAAAAAGGAATACTAAAAACTGGAAAAGAAGGTTTATTGTTCCATTTGGCGTCATAGTTAACAATTGGTACCACCAAAATGGATACTTTTTCTGCAATGAAAGTAAAAAAAAAAGATATCCTTATATTAAAATATTTGCCAAAAAAAAAAAAAAAAAAAACAGGGAATTATCCGATTCTTACGAAATTTTCAGGATTTGTTTATTAGTGATTGAATAAATGTTTTATTTAATGTTATTTTATTAAAATATCTTGGGTAAATATTTTGAGGGCGTATTTTTCATACACTCTTTTCGATACTTTTTAATTTGGTGGCGGTGTTCGTCCAAATTTTTACAGTTAATAAAAGAAATACCTGGCGATGGTATTTTTCTCTAAGAAATTTATGAAATATCGAATGTGAACATACATAATTTTTCCCAAAAACAATTCAATAAAACTAAAAAAAAATTATTATTTTGAGAATTGGTGCTTATAATTTTATAAAACATGTTCTTTTCTTTCAGATTAGAGAGTCTAGACAGAATAAAATCTAGACTTAATATTATTTTCTTTTTAAAATTTTGAAATTAATTCTGTTAACTGTTGGTCGCAAGACTTTATTAAATAAAAACGTTTGAAGATTTAAAAAATGTAACGTTTGATATAATTTTCGAGTATGGCCTTTTTTAAAAGCATTTTATTTTATCTTTTTCTTTTAGCAACTGTTAGATTATTTTTGGTATGGAAGTACAAAAAGGAAATAATTCTGTCGCACGTTGATTGACTACTGTTCAATATCGGAGGAGTATTATATTAATCTATTTTCATATCTTTCGTTCAGTCAGTATAAATAAATAAAAATATTCGTTATTAATGTTTGATAAAAGTGTATAGAATTAAAAAAAATTATTATTAAGCTATTGGTTATATAAGATTAAAGAAAAATTTAGATTTAAATATAAATAACAAATTCTTGATTATCTCATTGCTGGTCTTCCGTAGTTCTTTAGATTTTATTTTTACCTTTTTTTCCGCTCTTTTCCGGACGGTGGACAAATGAATGCGTTTCTACCGTATCCTTTGACCTCACAGACCAGTGTGAAAATTTATTAAACTTGGCATTGCACTCGGCAGGGTTTTAAGGTACAATACGGTCTTAAATTGATTGGGATATTATGCACCGTTTAAGCTGTATCTCGGGAATACTCATATACGTACAAGAGTAGAGTTTTAGTTTTATATGGAATTAATGTACATTACTTATGGGGATGTATTATGCAATATATATTATGTGAATATACATCATGTAATCTATATTACTTATACGATCATATTATGTAATGTATATTATGCATATATATATATGTGTGTGTGTGTGTGTGTGTGTGTGTGTGAAAAGTGTGTGTGTATATAAATATAAATAAATAAATTATATATATATATGTGTGTGTGTATAATTATTTATATATTATATGCGCGGTACTTATTAGAAAGCGCTCATCGATGTATGCAGACACATATACATACTTGGTCGTCCGTCGGGACTCATACATATATAAACATATGTGGGCAGTTTCGGATATGACATATGTATGTATACGGGTGGTGTTGTGTCTATACATACGCATTTGTATGTTGGAATTTAAAGATTGGAAGTGTGGCGGAAATGTCTCGTGAATATATATATATATATATATATATATATATATATATATATAATTACTTATGTGGCATACACAATGTATATTATGTGAATATATACTATATTACTAATGCGAATATATATATATTATGTAAGTGCATAATGCGTATATATTAGCAAGAGATGATACAATGTATCGTGGTTCCCATAGATGAGAAACTCCACTCCCGCATTAAATATTTTTGTCTTTGTTCTGCACCTCCTCGACCGAACCTTATTTATAATGAGTTACTCAACTGAATATTTTATGTTCTTTTTGTTCTCGACGAAGTCTTCAGCAGGGTGGGTGAGGTCCTCAACTGATTTTTTTCTGAATACCTTGTACAAACTCTTATCCATAATACCGTGTTGCGGTATAAATATTTATCCATGTTTTCATAAAATAGTTTAAGGTTTTTGTTAATGAAAGTTTACAATCTGATTTTTATATCTATTAACAATATTTTACGTATAATTTCAATTCAAAATAGCCACCATTTGTTTTCACCATAGCTTTTATCTCTTACCAACGAAAATGCAAGTATCCTTCATCACCTCTTCGCTCAAATTGTACCACGGTGTCAAAAGAGTTTCTTTCAAGTTTGACACACTTGAATATGAGATACGTGAAACATCGCTCTCCAATATGGGCCATATCGTAGTCCCATAAAATTAATATTAGGGCTTGATGAAGGCCAAACTGACTTATCAGAAAACCACGGAAATATCACTTTGCGCCAGTTCTGCATCAAACTAACGGTGTGTGCTGGACCTTCGTCTTGAGTGAGGACTTCCAAATGCGAATAATAACCAGAGCAACATACCTTGCTCCAACATTTGCCAATTAACTCGGCTATTCACTTTCACTCCTTCAATGAACACCAATGACAATTTCTAAGTATCAGGAGCAACAGCAAAGCAAACCATGGCACCAGTTGATTTTTGTCGCTTGAAATGTGTACCGAAACCTTTGGGTATGTTTCCTGATGAAGTAGCATAAACCCTATCTACCATTTTGACAGTTGATCACGGTCACAAGAGTGAAAAACTCGTTCGACCAGAAGAAAACTTTGTCTGTGGCACGCTGTATCTCCTCCAACATTTTCTTACCTCTGCCGTTTTTTGTTTGGAGGCACTTGAGAGCAGCTATCGTCGCTGAATCATGTATTGTTTTAGCCCTAAATCCTCTTTCACAGTCTTCCTTGTCGACCTATCCGAAATATCCAACTCTTTTGTCATCTTCCGCATACTTCTTCGTGAATTTCTCTTCACATTTTTCTTGACGATTTCAATGATACTCCTGGTACAAACTGAAAGGTTTCTTCCTATAATTGGATTTGATAAGGTTGCTCAGCCACCGTGACATTCGGGAAGGATACTAGAATAATCCAGAACCTATACTGGCAGCAAACCGCCGGCATATGGATAGAAAATGACTCCAGCAGATATAAGAGAATAGAAAGGGATGTAAGACAAAGGTGTGTCTTCTTACCGGATTTAAATAACTGGGAAGTTATTGCGACACTGTGAGCCGCAAACGTAAATGGGGTGGACACTGCATTAATCCAAAAGCTAAGCAGAGTATTAGCGAAAAGAACAATGCGGATAGTTGATAAACGGATATTATTAATAACTAAAACTAATATTTTTTTTATCTAAGTCTTAAAGAAACTATGTATTTGTTTTGCAGTTTTGATTGTGACCTACCACAGAGAAAATATCTTAAAACAAATTCTGAGCCAATACAAAAACTTACCATTTCTAGATCGTATTGTGTTAGTTTGGAACGCTCAAGACAACAATGTTAATAAGTCGGTCATACCAGATATTGGAGTGCCAATACACGTAAGTAAATATTTATAGTAATTATTTCGATTTTTATGAAGAGTGAGCAGAACTTATGTTTTACCTTGTAACTGTTAAAGAAATTCGAGATTTTAATATTGTTATACAAGGTTTTGATCAACCAGGAATTACTAAATTCTCATGAAAAGAATGTGCTATTTTTTTTTACACAAGTCACTCTATTAAAAGAATATAATTAAGTTGAATTTTTATTTCACATTTGGTTTATTTTTATGGGCTTCAAAATACTCAGCAAAAATGCAAAATAGCTATTATATATATATATATATATATATATATAACAAAGAAAAGAATGCTGTGCAATATCAGCCCTCCAGTGAATTCTGGATAATCTCCTCATAGATGAAGGAGAATCTTTAAGTAACAGACATGTGGTTCTACAGAAGGATACTGACAATACCAAAGACCGAACATGTGAGCAACGACGGAATTTTAGAGAAAATTGAAACAAAAATTATGTTTATAGTTTACATCAGAAAGAGACAGCTGAAATTGCTAGGGTTTATAATGAGGAAAGAGGGCTTGGAAAATTTGATACTTACAGGAAAGATTGAAAACAAAAGGAACAGGGAAAATAGCGCATAACAAATTTAATTGTGGAGAGCTATGGTCGGCAACGTCCTGAAGGGACACAACACATAGAAGATGAAAAATAAGAAGTAGAAGAAAACTATAAAAAAAAAATATATAAAACAATGGGAAAAGGAAACTATAAATCTATGTTCTATTTATCAGTCTATAGGGACATCAAATTTCAACGTTACTGCGTAACTTTCAAAGCAATATTCAACAGGTTATCTCTTCAAATAAATTGATCTCCTGCGTTGAATATTGTTTAAAGCTAGGTTCTGAACATAATATTTGTATACCGTGATCCTCAATAGAAGATTTTAAATCGTCCCTGTTCTTTCAGAACAGTGTACATAAAAGAAGGGATGATCGGGTGGCGCAACTGCTCAACAGAATCGTCGAGCCGGTTTCAAGTTCCAATCTAGTGTTTTGCGTTCATTTTCACACTCATGACCTTGGCAAAGGCATGAATTCAACACTTCCTTCGATAGTTATTGGATTCGGACTCAAATTAAGTTTCTATTTTCATATTTCCCGTATCTTTAGGGTGGATATAACACAGTAAAAATTGCATCCAAATTGACCCAAACTAACCATGCATGCAACTATTGGTTGAGTTGACATGGAATGACTTATATATATATATATATATATATATATATATATATATATATATATATATATATAATAGAGTAGATAAGTTGGTCAATAAAACAAAGGAAACGAAAGGGTACCGATGAAATCAGTACGAACTTGACCAACTTTATATATATATGGTTAGAAAAAAGTCCAAGTATGCTTCATATAGTTTATAAAGTAGAGTAGATAAGTTGGTCAATAAGACAAACCCAAAGGGTACCGATATGATCAGTACGAAAAACATTTATTAATATTCACCAGGTAATAATAATGAAGCACGGAGATTGAGGTTCCAACTTTTTCAAATGTTCTTCATCAGCAGATGAGAGAAAATAAACAGAGTGACGGTGGAAACTATCCAACATTAGTTTTTTAAGGTGGGCAGAATCCGCTTGTAGGTGAAATTGTTAGAGAAATTCCTTACCCTCTTTGATTTCTTGCGTGCGAAACTTAATGTGAAAATAAACTTTTCTAATATATATATATATATATATATATATATATATATATATATATATATATATATATATATATAATGCAGCGGACTAAGTCTGACAATTATTTCAATATATTTCATAATATATGACATCATTTTTTTACGTTAAGATACGCTTAGTACATCTATGAACGTTCGAGAGAAATCAGGGGAAATTTGTAGTTTAAAAGTAATTTGTCCTTGCTAGCCTGATGCTTCCTCTGTAGCTAAATGATGGTTCTGTGTAGGATACAGATTCGATTCTTGTCGGAGGACGAATATTTTCTCCGGCCGGTAAATGTTGTTAATACTGTTTATTATAAACAGAGCATTTACTTAAATATTTGTATCTATAAAAAGAACATATAAATATATAAATAAAACATATATTCAAACATGTTTTGTTTAATAATATCGACAAGATCCGTCTATCAGTTTTTCAAATTACCGAAATAGTTGTTTTATGTTATCGATAAATTTGCTAAAGATCTTTTTTTTTTTTTTTTTTTTTTTTTTTTTTTAAATTATTTTTCCGGTGAACTTTTGAATGTTGCTACATTTGTTTTCAAGAAGTATGTTTTGAGTTCTCCGGTAAAAAATAATATAAAATAAATATAAACTTTGGAAAATTTATCATTAGCACAAAACAACAATTAGAAAATTAAAAATAAAATACAAAATTTAGTTAAGTTTTTTTTTTATTTAATTCCGACTTTCTCAAGTTTGATGGAACCAATTTTAAGTCACTCATCGGGGCATCATTTAAACGGTCAATGTGAAATTTTTATGTGTATTTTTTTTTTTTTTTTTTTAACGATACCTGTTTTGAAAGAAATATTGCTGCCAAAATATATTTGAAATAGGTACCTCCAAAGATATGCTAAAAATGAGTTTATATGATGAAAAAAATGCCCTAAACTTTTATCTTCAAATTTTTTGTTAAGAAGAAAGACTAAAAGAGTTTTGATTATTAAAAAAAATTAGTATGGTAAATTTTAGCGTCTTTTTGCGGTGTAAAATGCATTGATTTAGAAAAACTTGCAAAAATCAAATAACTGTCGGATTTTAATTAAACTTTCAGGACTTATTCACAAATGAAGGAAATTATTTCAGAAATTTTTCTTTTTGAAAAAATCTCGTAAAAATATTTTTTACACCTGATGTCCTCCTCCACTTGTTTATATTAATTAAAAGTAGAATTCCTTGGAGAATTTAAATCATAATTTTGTTTTTCTTTTTGAAAAACAGGAACCCCATTTACCGAAAATTTACTCACAATCGTACAATAAAAATGCAATAAAACTGAGATATTTAATTAGAAAGCTTTTAATTGTTTGTATAAATAAGATATATTAAGGACACTAATGTAAAAAATCGATGAAGTTTTACAAGAATTGTTATAATTTTTTAAAAATTTAATTAGAATAATTTATCAAGTTTTAAATCTTTTAAAATTCTGTATTAATTTGTACCGGCTAGGTGATATTGTTATTACATAAAATCTATATTTAATAACCATTTAATTAAAAAGCGTATTACAGTTTAGTGACCCCCCTATATTTTATAAAGAATTTGGAAATTTTTTGTGTGTATAAACGTGTCGATTTTTGTAAATATGTGCGTCCATGCACAACGCTATCAGAAAATAAGAGTACCAATTATAATAAATTTGAAGCCAAAGAATTTAAAATTCAATAAAATATTAGATTACTTAGAATATTTTCATAAATTTTAAAGATTACTGGATAGTTAAAAAAATGATATAAATAAAGCGAATTCGTTATTGTGGGAGTAGCCACTCCCATAACAACGAATGTTGTAACGGACCATGCCTAAAAACACACGTAAACCGACAGATAGCTTATTCCTAAAATTTCGCTTGAAGATGAAACGGGACTAAACACCTCAATTCAACTTAATTTTAATAATTATTTGGATGGTTTCGGCTCTCGTTTTTGAAACATGAGAACTCTTATGTAGCGAAGGAATCATATTTTTAAACAAATATATATATATTATTTTTTTACTTTTTAAGCTTAGCGCCCCGAGCAAGGCATGAAGCCACTAGGATGCAGGGGGGTTGCAGAAGATTTGTAGCAAGAGCAGATAGGAGTGATAGAAGAAAGGATGAAGGGAAGGATAGTGTGTAGATCAAGGTGACTGGAGATGTCGATTGACATTACATTTGAATAGTTGGAGATTATAGCTATCAGGGAAACAGTAATTGGGAAGGGTGTTCCCCAGGCGAGAGGTGCGAGGTATGAAGCTATTGGAGTAGAAGAGACGGCTACATTTTAAAGTTTCTACAGTGTAAGGGTGAGAGCGGGATGCCAGCCTCGTAAGGCGCTTGTATTCATGGAGACTGGGGACCAGGGAAAGCAGCTCATCGGAGCAATTGCCATGAAAGTATTTGTAGAAGAGACAGAGAGAGGCGACGGCGCGTCTATGAGATAGTGGCTGCAGGCGAGACGCCAGATCAGGGCCAATCACATTACATATCCGTCTCTGGATCTTGTCAAGAACTCCGAGGTAAACAGAAGGTGCCCCAGACCATATAATGGCAGCAATACTCCATGCAAGGGCAAATGATCGTTTTGTATATTTGAAGTATCGATTCAGGGGAGAAAAATTTCCTGGCGCGGCACAGAGAGCCAACTTTCCTCGCGGTGGACGATGCAATTGACTCAGTGTATTTGTTCCATCTCGGGTCAGCAGTCAACGTGAGACCGAGCAGACGCAGGGAGTCGCTCTCAAGAAGTTGACTATCAGACATTCTAATGGGGGGCAGGTAAGGATATCTATGGTGGTTAATGGAGAGTAGTTTAGTTTTTGAAGCGTTAAATTTGACCATCCAATTTTGCCCCAGTTAACAACCGATTGGAGGTCCATTTCAAGACGCGCGGCCATGTTAGTTTTGACCCCGACACTAGATTTGTTTTTGAGGCAGGTGTAAATTGTAGTGTCGTCCGCGTAGATGCCAACTTGGGAACCTATGGCGTCAGGAAGGTCGTTGATGAAAATAAGGAAAAGTGTGGGGCCAAGGATGGAGCCTTGGGGAACACCTGCGTTCGTGGGATAGGAACTGGAGGAGAAACCGTTGAGAACGACCTTCAATTCTCGGTTTGACAGGAATGATTGTATTAGATCAAACAGTCGACCAGAAATACCGTAACCCTGGAGCTTACGAAGAAGGCCGGCATGCCAAACACTATCAGACGCTTTGGAGATGTCTAGGGCCACGGCACGAGCCTCACCATTATCTTGAAGTGCTTGGTAGACGGTTTCAGTGATGGCCGTAAGCACGTCAGCTGTAGAACGGGCGTAGCGGAAACCATATTGCTTGTCTGAGGTAAGGTCGTGTGTGGTAAGGTGGTTAACCACTTCTGCGTTGATTAGGGCTTCGAAGACTTTGCCGAAGAGGGGTAGGAGACTAATAGGACGGTAATTAGCGGGGTCAGAGGGGTCTCCAGAGTTCTTAAAGACAGGAACAATGGATGAGGACTTCCAGTAGTCAGGAAAGCAGGATTCCTTGAGGCAGTAATTATACAGTTTAGAGAGGGCGGGTGCTAGCTCAGGCGCGCATTTCTTCAAGACAATGGCTGGTATGCCATCTCCACCACTAGCCTTGTGGGGGTCTAATTTGGAGATAATACCCAGTACTGATGACGGGGTTATGCGTAAGCCGCTCAATAGGGCCTCAGTTCTTAGAGAGACGTCAGGTATGGGTACACCGGTAGAGTCAAGCGTCGAGTTATATGAGAACTTCCGAGCAAGGCATTCAGCCTTGTCGGTTGAGGAGGTCAAGACCTCGAACTGGTTGAATAAAGGAGGTATGGAGGGTTTTCTATTGTTCAGGGCACTCTTGCAGAGCTGCCAATAATCTTTGGAGCCAAATTTGCGAGATGCAATACGCTCCCTCATCCGAGCAGCAAATATTGTCTTAGCTTCGTTGAGGACACGCTTACACTCGCTACAGCGGAGGCAAAGAGACGTCTATTGCAGTCCGACATGTCGCTACGAAATATGTGAAAGAAGTGGTTCCTATGGGCAATGGCGGCTGGGCAAGCAGCGGAGAACCAAGGGGAGGAGTGCGACTTGACCTTAAATTTCCTTGAGGGGATGAAAGCGTCGATTCCAGCTTTAACCCAAGATGAGACGTCAGAAACACATTCATGGACAGGGAGTGTAAAGACAACATCCCAGGGGACATCGCGGAGGAAGTCACGGAACGAGTCCCAATCCGATCGTTGGTAGTAGAACGAGGTTCTAGTAATGGGAGGTTCTTTGCGGGGTGTGGAGTTTAAGGAAATGTTAACAGATACCACGGCATGATCGGAGTTACCAAGAGGGCAGAGCTGTGTGGCGCTACAGGATTCGGGGATGGAGGTAAAACGCAGATCTAGAAGGGAGGCCTTATCTGCCAGGTTGGGGGCAAAACGCGTGGGGAATTTGACTATCTGCGTGAGGGATTGAGAAATTGAGAAGTTAAGTGTTTGAATGCCAGCCCGGTCAGTAGTAGCATTCTCGAGACATTTGGTATGATGGGCGTTAAAGTCACCAAACACGAATATGTGAGCAAACGGGTGGAGAGAGAGGGCCTTCTCTCTATGCTGTCCGATATGCTATCGAGTATCCCGCAGTCTTGAGAGGATGGAGAGCGATAGAGGAAGAAGAGATAGCTTACGGCATTGAGTAGAGATAGTCGAAGACACATGTACAAATGGTCTGGTGATTCGAGAGACAACTCTCTGGCCAGGGGGAGATGATCCTTGACATCGACACCAAGGCTGTGCATGTGGGTTAGAGAGTCTTTCCTGAGGATAGAATGGTAGCCGGGGATCGAGAGATCAGAGGAGGGAATAGACAGGACAAGGTTTGTCTCGCACAGGGCCATTATATCCGGGCTGTTTGCAGTGAGGAAAGATTCCATATTGCAGAAATTTGTTCTAATACCACGGCGTTGCTGACGAAATGTTGAAGGGTTTTGGTGATTTTTGAGTGGCTGGTTTAGGTTTACTTTTTTGGTTCATTTGAGTCTTCATGTGGAGTAATTGCAGGAAGATGAGAAGGCCTGAAGTACTTCAGGCCTTAGTCTTCATGTGGAGTAAAAGTTGGAGGATGAGAAGGCCTGAAGTAAGAGAAGCAGACGGTTATCGACCGCAACATGAGCAGAGAGGAGTTGGCACAGTCTGGATCATAATGTGGCCTCAGGGTTGCCCACCGGAGGTGACTGCAGGGACACCGTTCCATGCGCGACATGGCACTACAAACACCCCGGTATTATACAACTGTTGATCAGAGCGGCCGCTCAAGACGCTACGCAAGAGTTAGGGCTCCTAACTACCAGTCGGAAACAGCAACCAGTGAACTGTCAACCGTGTACCCTCAAAATGAAGAGGCAATGCCACAGACTGCACACGTCACGGGAGAAACACATCAGCACTTGTACAGAGGCCAGAGAAAGAGGGAGAGAGAGAGAAAGAGAGAGTACCGGGAACCCCTTCTTAGACAGGAAACAAGGTGTGAGCCTCTACTCTTGTCCAGGGGAAGGGGGAGGAGTGTTGACCGGGCGGTAGAAGGGTCTACCTTCTACTATTACATATAACACATAACAGTGACAAAAGACAAAACAGAGGGATATGGGCGGGGAAGTAGTTGATAGTACCAGGCTGACACTAGGTGTGTGTTCGGGGGGATAGGATGAGACTTATTAATATTTAATCCTTACATAGGACTAAGTTTTAACTTAGTATAAGTCCCATTGTTCTATTCTAAAGACAGAAAAAATATGATTATCCACCTTTTTGTGTATATGGCATAAATGCTAGCTTACTTGTGGCTGTGGGTGGTAATAGCAGTCCGTATGCATTCTAATGGTCACCAGTGAGTTTGACACGTTAGTGCATTTTAACAAGCAAAAGACAAGCCCACCGGGCCGAAAGAATACTGAAGACATACTAACGCCTGGTGAAGAGACATTTTCCCTTCTTTTCAGGTGGGGGGAGGATTTTCAACTACACAAAACAAACTGTTATAAGTTAGGTTACAATGGTTAGAACAAGAATCAAAGTTAAATTAGTCGCACAGAGTGGGGGGAGACCAAACAATAGATAAATAAAATAAGTACATAAACGTATATATATATATATATATATATATATATATATATATACACACACACACATAGAGAGAGAGAGATGCTTTGGATGCGTCTCAGATAGAATGAATTTATACTCACACATGGCAGAAAGTTAATGCCCTCTTCAATTCTGATGGACGCCAGTGATTGTATAGCCAGCCAGATCTCAATGCCCAAGCATCAAGTTACAGATAACGCAGTACGGTGGGGGGGCAATGGTCAGCGACCATTCCTACCCGCCACCAGCAGTGGGCTTGGGAAAATATGCTTTTATAAAATATTTAAACCACGAGGAGAAACGAACGGCTTCAAAATTACACGAAGATTACATTTTTATCTAGCAAAAGACAAGCCCACTGGGCCGAAAGAATACTGAAGACATGTATATATATATATATATATATATATATATATATATATATATATATATATATATATATATTTCACTGAATACGACAGGAAAAGTGCTTTGATTTAATCTTTTATATAATTTCTCATGTGATCTAATAAATTTTTTCTTTCCGGATAATAAATTATATAAAAACTGTCCAATTGTTCTTTTTATCCGAGTGCCTTCGGCTATACATTTAACCATTTTCAAGATTGAAATATATTAACTGTTAACAAGAAATAATTTCTTGTATGTATGTATTTATACAATGTATTAATTTTTAAAACACGTTCAAGATATTGTCTCCATGTTCATAGTTGATATTGAGTGTTCTTTTTGTGTGTTGTTGATTTTATTCCATTATTTTTAACTTTGCATGCAGATGATGGTATTATATTTGTGTTGTCAAGTATGTTACGAATATTGTCCAGTAGGTCTCCATCACTATTTAAATGATATCTAATGAGCTATGGTCAGAAAGTTGTAGTGTGAGTCTTCGTGTCAAACATGTTGTAGTATGGCCTATAAAATTGTTTGCAAATTTTGATTGATCAGGAATATAATTCCTTAATGGACATTTAAATTCGTAAATAATATTTTTCCTTTTGTTCTAAGATGTGAATTATTATTTTTAACGATAAGGTTAGAGGTTTTAATTTTTTTGTAATAAATAATTAATCTAATTTTTTTGTTATTGTCAACTGATGTGCATTTTTTATAATATTCTTAATTCTACTTTCATCTTGTTTATAATTTTCGTTCATTTGATTTTATAAAAAAAAATATTAATGTTATTGTTTGTTTCTATTCTCGTCGTTGCTATTAGCTACCTTAGACAGAAAAATCCTAATAAGGAAATCCAACAGCTGATTAGGAAATTCGTTATTAATAACAGATTTCCTAATCAATTGTTGGATGTATTCAACTGTGAAAGCAGAATAGCATATATTTTTATTACTTCAAATTTCCCAAGTAAATTAAATTTCCGCATTAAATGATTAATAAGGAGTTGATATGCCATTAAACAAATCAACTTACTAAAACAACTAGAAAGCTTCATTGAACACTGTGAACCGTTTCTCTGCTTCTTTTTTTTAAGTTTTCCGTTTCTTAAGATGGTGTATCATATAAGATATTCACATAGTAAGATATCAAATAGTAAGATTTGATAAAAATCTGAGATGGTGAACATGAATCTCTTAAAAATTTGGCTGGGTTCATATTTCTTTTACAATAACATTCTTCCCGTACAGGGCCCAAGAGCCATTTGAAGTAAGAGGGTTACAGAGTAAGAGGTAAAGGGGGCAGTTTTATGGGATTATGTGGGAATGATAACGATTAAATCTAGACTTGAACTGGTTAAGATTGTGGCATTTCACAAGTATCAGTTCGTGGGAAGAAGCTGTCCGAGTATAACCAATGGGGAAAACAAAGGAATGAGGATTGCTCGCTACAATGTGAGAGGCACGGTGGGTCTTAACCGTGAAGGCTGATATATATATATATATATATATATATATATATATATATATATATATATATATTAGGTTGGTGCAAAAATAATATTTCCTCACATAGTAACATATGTGAGAAAACGACATTATTTTTGCACCAACCTAATATATATGTTGAGCCTCCAAAATTTCATTTTTAAGAGATATTTCATCGTTTTCATATAACTGTATTTTGATTGCTCATTGTAGCTTATGTAACAGCGTTTCCCCTATCGAGGGACGTTTGGTTGATTTGAACCTTTGAAAACTCATTATTCTATATTCAACACAGTCACTTGATAAGACACCAGAAGTGTTGAAACAAAATGGCTGTAGTGATTTTATAACATGTTTGTCAGAATTTTCGAATAAATTATTTTTGCTCTGCTCTGTATTGAGCACTCTTTTAAGAATAGTATTTTTGGTCATTGGAATTTGTTCTGTATACACCAATCCTTTACTTGTGTGTGTGTGTGTGTGTGTGTATATATATATATATATATATATATATATATATATATATATATATATATATATATATATATATATTGAAACATGTTTCATTGAATAATTTAGGCAGGTTTTGTCTACTTATCTTCAGTTGGCTTCTTTCATATTCACTGACAATCTTTTTGGTGTCGTTATTGGAGGACGAGGGAAAATTGCCCTGTTGATATATATTCCTCTTATTCCGAGTACTTTCGGTATAGCACAATGCCATCATCAGGGTGTTGTTTATTGCAAGATGATGACAGCACAATGGTGATCATGAAGGTATGTCGAAATTACTTGGAATAAATGAATATGTATCAACACGATGGTTTTCTCCCCCCCCCCCCCCGTCCCCCTCCAGTAACTACACTAAAATGCTTGTCGGTGAATATGAAAAGATCCAATTGAAAATAAGCAGACAAAACGTGTCTAAATTATTCAATAAGGCATGTCTCAATGAAACCATGCTGCCAAAATATACATACATACATACATATATATATATATATGTGTGCGTGTGTGTTCGGAACGTAGGTGAATATGACTCGCTGTAGTTTTCGTTACTCTGTCTGTAAATTGTGAATTGCCAAAACTGTTCTTGGGAAAAAGTAGTTATGCGTTTTCCCATTACCTTCTGTTATTATTATTATTATTATTAATTCGCTTTTCTCCTTCTCTTAGTTTGTTTGCCTTACCTTGGCTAACAAGCACTGGATTTTTCAATGTGCAAATATTTTTTGCTCACACATCATATATCGTAGACACTACATAACTTGTTATTCTAGTTATTTAGTGAATCATGCATTTCTTAGACGTTTCTGCTTTTCATTTTCTATCTAGGTCATTAGCAATGGCAAAAACAGTTTGAATAATCGATTCCTACCACTTGAGGTGATCAGAACACAAGCGATTTTTACAGTCGACGACGATATTACTTTAGATAATGGTGATATTTTATTTGCTTTCAGGTAAGTCGGTAGTTTTTTTGCTAATAAATATGGTTGACAAAGAATCAAAAAGAAACATAGTAACAATTCGTTTTTATGGTGGATAGCGGCTCGGATTCCAGTCGAATTCTTTACATTCACTTACGTGCTGATACCCTTGGGAAAGGTATGAATCCTCCTCTTCTCCCTCCCCCAGCTATGGATAAATAGCAGGACTGACCAGGGTTCTATATCCTTGGATGGCAACTGGTCTACCGCAAAAAGAAATGGCAACCTACTGCGGGAAAAAAATCTGTCTTTCGACATGATCGCCTAAGCGTGTATCACGCGCGACATATAAATGACTGACTTAGTATAAAATTAAC
This sequence comes from Acanthosepion lycidas, assembly GCA_963932145.1. Lineage (NCBI taxonomy): Eukaryota > Metazoa > Mollusca > Cephalopoda > Sepiida > Sepiidae > Acanthosepion > Acanthosepion lycidas. The sequence continues at coordinate 19,452,414 of OZ010583.1, read as the reverse complement.
AAGTTTTATAGTCTTCTGAAATTTCCCAAGTTCCAAAGAATTCTCGCTGTGTTTATTTAAAATACTATGTGAAAACAATATATACTTTTTTTTTATATGCCAAGAACAATTTTAGTGGGGAAACTATAACAAATTGGAAATTTTTTTGTGTGACGCGTTTCGACTTTTAAGACATCATCGGACTAAAGTGATGTTTATGTTGAATGCGACTGCACATGCGCACGAAAGAAAGGGGGGTGTCATTTAGAAGTATTTGTATCAATAAATTATTATTATTAGGTTGATGCAAAAATAATGATGTAATGTCGTTTTTTGACGTTAAAAAATACGTCAAAAAACGACATTATTACGTCATTATTTTTGCACCAACCTATTATTATTGCCAAAACAATTCTTACAATCCAAAAAATATTTTCTGGCATTAAATAACCTGCAAATGGTTGTCTTTGTAAAAGACAAATCTGCCTGTGTGTGTAAATGGTTTCTAGGAAGTTATCTGCATGATCTTGGTGCATGAATGCTTTTATTTTCTATAAAATATTTCCAAAAATTAAGCCTCTTTTCTTTCATTGGTATTTACATGTTTTTATTTTCTATATAAGACACTTTCAACTTTCTTTTCAGAGTTTGGAGAGAAAACAGAGACAGAATTGTCGGCTTTCCGGCTCGTTATCATGAGTGGAACCCTCAGAGAAAAAAGTGGTTTTATAACAGTGGCTATAAAATGGGTCAGTCGTTGATTCTTACAGGAGCAACGTTTTTGCATAAAGTAAGTTGACATCTGCTTTGTCATCCCATCAAAAGTATCTAATAATACGAATTAAGAAAGTAATATTTCTAATTGGTACGTTCAAAAGAGGTTTAAGCATAAATATCATGAACAAAATGTCTGTCTGTCCGTGACATTCATATATACGTACGAATAATTTAACTATTACGAATAAATACATTTTTAAGATATTTAAGAGAGATATAAAATAAAGGGGACTTATAAAAAATGACAACTTTTTTGCATCGCATACCAAATGTAAATATAATTTTCAAAAAAATTCAGCTCTTCATTTTAAGAAATCAGAATCGGTAAATCTCGCTACAATTTACTCAAATTATAGAACAATAATTATGAATTTCAAAAGATAATTTTCAAGTATAATAAAAAAATTCATCTTCTGTGATATTTTTATAAAGACCTAAAAGTGTAGTCTTTACAAAAATCAAATTTTTTAAAACTTAAAAAAAAAAATAGTCAAATACAGCGAGGATTTTCTCGTGTCTTAGAGTTAAAATATTTATGTATTTTTCACCAGTAGGAAGCAAAATCGCCTGCATACGGACAGAAAATGAAATCAGTAAATACACAAAAATAGAAATGGGTATAAGACAAGGGTGCATCTTCTCACCGGACTTATTCAACCTATACAGGATGGCGATTCTGAGAGAATTAGTAGTCCAACCAACATTGATCACGATCTTAACAACATAGAATATACAGATTACACAGTATTGATAACAGACCCAGAAAAGAAACTACAGGAACTCCGACAAAAGGTAGAGAAGGAAAGCGAAAAGAATTGACATCAATTGCAAGAAGACAATGCATGGGTATCAGCAAAAAGAGCAGCCCCTTATGCAAATTACAAATTGGAAATATCAATATAAAGCAAGTACAAAAATTTAAATATACCTGAGGATGGAAAATATGACACCGCAACCCGAAGTCGCATTGGGATACAGAAAGATGCTTTCCAAAAGCTAAGCAAACGGGAATTTTTTTTTATTAAAAACAAAGAAAAATGTTATGTAATATCACTCCTCAGAAATGAGGAAGATAGTTGAGGCAACAGAAATGTGGCTCTACAGAAAGATGCTGAGTATACCATGAACTGAACATGGGAATAACGACGAGAAAATGAAAACAGAAAGAATATTTATACTTACGTCAGAAAGAGACAATTGAAATTTCTAGGGTACATAATGAGAAAAGACGGTTTAGAAATGTGACACTCACAGGACATATAGGCGAAAAGAGGGACAGAGGAAAATCGCGCATAACCCCAGCCTGACAAGCTTGTATAAATGGTTAACAGAACAGGGTTTAAGAGAAACAGCAAAAAGACAAAATTTACTAAGCGCTACAAAGTGCAGGAAATTGTGGAGAGCAATGATCGACAAAGTCCTGAACAGACACGGCAAGTAGTAGAAAAATTGACATGACTGCATTACTGAACGTAATATTTGCTCTAACGTATTTTCATTAACCAAGACAAAACATGTACATATTAACACCCCATTCGATTAAGATCAAAAGCCATCATCATTAATATTAGTATTAGCCATATCCCCATATTATGAACATTTCTCTTAATAATAATTTTAAAATATTTCAGCAAACTGTGTTATTTTATTAGTCACTGGATTTTTGGCGATTGCCTTACTCGGGTTGCGTCGTTCGATACTGCGAGTCTGAAAAATTTTAATCGCGGTCATAGCTACTCAGCCTTTTGGCTATGATCAAAGTGTAGTATATGCCCTCGGTCGGATAAATTACATTTCATCTCTCAGTTGTGTCTCTGTCTACTGACAGAACGCAAATAAAAATATTATTTCGAGGTGCAATGAGGGCAGTACTGCCCGCAGCAGTACCGCCCTAATTGCACTAAATAGCTGGATAGGTAGTAATAGCGATGCCAGCGTAAACGACGGTGACATGGGCGGTCCTAGTTTGGGACCTGACCTAGGTACATAGGTTCGTGTTCCCCACATTAAACTGTCTTTATGTAACATTAATGGATAGCGGCTCGGATTGAGGAATCAGACAGCCGAGTTCGAATTCCAGTCGGATCCATTATATTCACTTACGTGCTAATACCCTTAGGAAAGGTATGAATCATCTTCTTCTGCCTCCTCCCCCAAGGTTCTATAGCCTTGGGTGGCAACTGGTCTACCGTAGAAAGAAATGGCAACCTACTGCGGGAAAAAAATCTATCAGTTATGCATCGATAGACACGTGATTGCTTAAGCGTGTATCACGCACGGCACATAACTGACTCATGTAACATCCTGCCAGCGTGGGGCAGCAAGAAAATACAATTTCTTCTCGGCCTTTTGGCTAAAATCAAAGTGTAGTATCTGTTCTTATCAGCTTAATCTGATTCTCTTTCTCCAATTCTATCGTTCGTTTTTCTTTCTTACATGCTCTTTCCACGCGAAAAGAAAACAGAATAATCCATTATTTATGATGTATTGGCAGGACGTAACAGTCGTGCAAACTAACAAATGGCAGGACTAGTACAATTATAATAGGATTAGTAGAAGTATAAAAAGGAATTATCATAACTAAGTACCAGTGAAGTTGAAAAGTACCAGCTGATCCTACATGCCTCAATATACTTCAAACAATATGATTAACCTAGTTGAATTTGGCAGTGACAGCCTCATATATATAATGATAATAATAATGGACTCTCCCGTCGGTTTCGATGTATGAGGATCTGATAACTTAACCAATTGATTCAGTTATGAAATTTTATGCGATAATCTTAAGTGGCACTTAAGACCCGCTAGTGATTTACAAAGGAGGTCGCATATGGAGCAAGAGTGAAGATTGTGGGATGAGATCACTGTTAGATTGGCTGACCTTTTAGATCTTGCTCTCGCTTCTTGAAGACGATTCAGACTAGCAAACTGAAAACTGCTGAATCCACTAAAACACGTTGATCTCCATTCTATCCACTACAAAGCTAAGCGCTCGAGAGTGTTATGAGGTATATTGACAGCTGACAATATATATATATATATATCTCGGTACAGACCTGGCATCTCGACTTCAGTCAAATTCTCACCGCCATAACGTAGGTTCCCTTTGCCTTTTCTCTAAGTATTTTCATGATAACTGTTCTGATGAGCTTTCCTATTTCATACCCCGACTTTACGAATTTTAGCGCAATACTAGATTAGCAGGTAGGTCTCATCACTTTACAGTTGAAATCGCTAGATGCAATCGTAAATTCTATGCTAATATTTTCTAATATGACACTTTCCTTTCTTGTCAATACACTTAATTCTTTAATGAATATTAATCATATAGAACGAATATACAGTCAACATTTAAAACCAAAATCCAAGAGCGCTTTGAAATAACATAAGGTGCCTTCCAAAAACTAAGGAAAGCCTTAAGAAACAGGAAATGTTCATGAGTAACAAAGAAAATGGTGCTGGATTGCTATATAATATCATTCCTCTTATATGGCAGTAAATGCTGGACAGTTTCCTCACTAATGAAGAAAAGAACTTAGGCAAAAGAGATGGTCTTCTATGGAAGGGTGCCGAGAATTACATGAACCGAATATGTGAGTAAAACTGAATTATTGAGTAAAATGGAATCCAAAATGAAACTTGGCTTTAGAAAATATCCCTGAACAATGAGGAAAGAAGGCTTTGAGAATTTGACACTTGTGGGGTTATTCACTCACATCACTGCAATAATAATTAGCTTCGTGTTCACGGAGATAAAAGATCTTGACAGGAAATAAAACGTGCATAAATAACAGGAAAAGTAATTTAAATTCTATGTAACTTTCATACAATCTATTTATATTTTTGAGTGTATTTTTTAGGTTACAATTATTTTATGGTACATGTGATAAAAGGGAGAATTTATTCCGTAGTATTACACACCATATCACCGAGAGAAGTCGGACATGTGTTGCCCGTACCAAGGTTCGTGGCAAAGAGATTGAATTTAACACCTTTTGGAGGGATGTCCGTATTCCGGCAGGAACAGTTTTTGTTGCATGCTGGGTGTATTTTTATTATTTTTTAATTTGTTTAATTTATTTTATATAACGTTTTTATGTTACTGTTTTGTTTTATTTTATTTATAATTTTCATTATTATTATTTTATTTTATATATTTATTTATAATAATGATAATAATAATAATATCCCTCGCACTCACAAGACATATTAGAGGCTAAGAGGGAAACAGTGAGTAACTTAACTAACCTTGAACTTGGAGGGATAGTAAGTGGACAAATATTGCTTAGACCTATAAAGTATAGAAAGATGTGGAGAGCCATGAGAAAAAGAAGAATGTTAGCGGTTCGCAAGAGGAAATCGGTGAACCGAGTTCAAATTCCGGTCGAGTTCGTTACATTCACTTTAACGAGATATACCACTGGGAACGGTATGTTCATCTCTATGCCAACCCCTTTGGCTATGGGTTAGATAGCAGTGTAGACAAGGCCGTCGTGCCGTTATTGGCAACCAGGCTGGAAGAAGAAAAACTCAGAATTCAAAACCGTAACACACAACCGTCTGAAGTTGTAGAAAGATAGTTTGACGTTGGGTGCGGATACCATATCAGTAAAACAAAAGCACGATAGATTTCTACAGCTGTGGATAATCTCAGTGGAGTGTAAATATTCAAAATGCTGTTAAGATCAACGTGCATTTAACCCAAGGAATGCGTCACATGATAGTTTTTTTTATAATGTCACTAGTTGATCTGAATAAACATATTAAGTTCTACTTTTTTTTCTTTTTCTTTTTCTTTTTTTCACAGCATTATTTCTTTCTGTATTCGTATGTGATGAACCCAGCGATTCGGGAATTAGTCTTTAAAAAAATGAACTGTGAAGACCTTGCAATGAACATGTTGGTCGCACACGTGTCCAAAAAGTCCCCGATGAAGGCAAGTATCATTTGTTGATTCATTACTATTCTATAGAGTGCCCAGTAAAAAAGTGGCACTGTTTTACCCTTCAGGAATAACTGACCTTGAATAACCTTGAAAGATTTATTGAATATTCATGACCTTGAATAATCATTCAACTCTCGTGTAATTACTTAACTCTGATTGGTTCTTTTATGATTAATTAATTTGCTGCTCGATCTTTTGAAGGTTATTTGTAGACAACTTTTGTCGTTTGCGCTGCCCTTCTCGTATGGCTAAACAACTCACTGATCCCCATGTTGGATGTCCCTCTTTGAAAAGTGCGATAACTTGACGCATTATCTACTTATCGTAATTTTCAAATAACATCCGACGTGAGGATTGACGAAATGTGCAGAAATTCTTCCTGAATTTTTTAGTCACATCAGTCGTCGTGAGTTTTCAATGATTGTCTCCCATCTTTCTGAATGTGCCGCTTTTTAATGGGCTCACTGTACAATTATCCAGTTTACATTGAAAACTTATCAATATAAAACTCTAATTTCATTTTTAAATTCAAGTTTCTCATTATCAGTTACGAAACTTTTGGCTCTGATCGAAGACTGAATAGTGAATTCCCTCTTTCATTATTATCTAGAGAAAGTCAAGTTATTTTGAATTTAAAAAAAAAAATAATAATAATAATAATATATTTTAGAATAGTGTTTTTTTTGTTTTTTGTTTTTTTTTATTTTTTTTCTTTATTTATTTATTTATTTATTTTAGTAGTGACTTGTTACCGACATGTTTTTTTTAAAATAATAACAATATTGTTTAGCACTTTAACTAAGTTAAGATTTAAGCGCATTACTAGACTGGCGTTGAGGTCTCATCAATTTACAGTCAAAATTGCCCAGATGTAGCTTTAAAGTAATGTGCTAACAGTTTCTTTTCCCGTACATCTAAATTGTGGAAATTTCTTCTGGCTCCGTGCCTTCCAGGCAACTTTAATCTTCAGAAATTTGAATGCAATGTCAATCGCTATCTACTGTTTCCTAATTACTTTTTCATAGTTCTCGCTCCTCAGTAATGTTTCTGTTTCTTCCTCATCCAATATCCCTTTGTTTCTCGGCGGGTAAGAAAAGACATGAGTGAAAGGTATCTCTGGGCCGTCATTCAACGACTGAATCAACGTGGCCATTAAGAAAATATAAAGCAGAAAATTAAAAGGTTGAATGTTAATATGTTAGGCGTGTGCGAAACAATGTGGGAAATCAATGGAGATTTCGTCTGTGACAAACAAAAGACCGGGGAGAAAATGAGAGCGGAGTAGGATACTATCAATTATCTGAAAAGGTTCTGAAAGGGAAATCCTTTCAACATGTCCACCAGAGTTGTTTATGTACCGACCGTACAAAATACAGAAGAAATTGAAAAATGTTACTGCATGCTAGACAATCAGTGATGTGCCATGCATGATACACGCTTAGGCGATCATGTATCTTTCGATACATGACTGGAGAGGCAGATCTTGTTTCGCTACAGTAAGTTGCCATTTCTTTCTGCGGTAAACCAGTTGCCATCCAAGGCTATAGAACCCAGTCTGTCATGCTATTTACCCATCGCTGGGGAGGGAGGGAGAAGAAGAGGATTCATACCTTTCCCAAGAGTATTTGCGCATAAGAATATCAGTCAGTTATGTGCAATGCGTGATACACGCTTAGACGATCATGTATCTTTCGATACATGATTGACGGGGCAGATTTTTCCCTGCAGTAGGTTGGAATTGATTTCTGCCGTAGCCCAATTGCCATCCAAGGCTATAGAACCCAGTCTGTCATGCTATTTACCCATAGCTGGGGGAAAGAAGAGTATTCATACCTTTCTTAAGAGTAATTGCGCGTAAGTGAATATCAGTCAGTTATGTGCCATGCATGACACACGCTTAGGCGATCATGTATCTTTCGATACATGACTGAAGTGGCAGATTTTTCCCCGCAGTAGGTTGGAAATGATTTCTGCTGTAGCCCAATTGCCATCCAAGGCTATAGAACCGGGTCTGTCATGCTATTTACCCATAGCAGGGAGGAAGAAGAGGATTCATATCTTTCCCATGGGTATTAGCACATAAGTGAATGTAATGGATTCGACTGGAATTCGAACTCGGCTCTCCATTACTCCAACATGCCTCCTACCAAAGCCTAATGCAAATCACAAGAAAGTGCAAATTTCATGGGATACCAATGTAGGCAAAGAGAGAGAGATGATAAAATAACTGACAGATTTAGACAAGGAACTGGGATTGAACGCGGGCAAAAATGGGTCAAACAGTGCCCCACGCATCATCAGGTAAGAGCCAATACCTGGTTTGAATAACACCAAAGACATGCATATGGAAACGACCAGCAGACTCTATAACTATCAATAAGAGATTTAGAAATGCAATTTTACATTGCAAAACATAACCAAATACCGACTACGACCGCCTTGTAAACCAGGGAGTGAAACTACAGAAATTGAAGAGGGCCAAGACAGCACTGAAATTGCAATACAACAGACTCCTGAATAACCGAAATGTGAAGGAAAATATATGAAGAGCGTTAAAAACATATACAATGGACAAAATGAGAAGAGAAACTCGAAGTGAAACACATTAAGAAGAAACTTTAGTAAGACTAGATCATCCCAAAGAAAAATAGGCAAAGAAAAATGAATGGATGATAGATTTAATTCTGGACATGATGAAAAGGAGACAAAAAATAATACCAAGATAGGGCACAGAATATAAGACACAGCACAAAGAAATTAGAAACAAATGCAGGCGGACGAAAGAGGAATTCCTCAACGGAAAATGTGCAGAAATAGAAAGTATCACAGATAAAGTAGGTTTAAATAAGAGAACTAATCAATAGGATGCATAAAATCCAAGGACAGAACACTGATATGAAAGAAAAAAAATACTTCAGAGATGGAACGAACTCTATCACGACGAAAGAGGACAACCGGCAATACAGAGAAATATCGAAGGACGAGAAATATTAAAAACTGAAGTGAAATCGGCAATGGCCAAATTGAACAGAAACAAAGTAAAAGGACCAGACAGTTGAAATAGAGACGCTAGCAGCCTTAGATGATTTCGGCATTGACAAGATTACAGGCATAATAAATGAAATATACAACAGTGGTGATATGCCGGAAGACCTAAGTAGATATATTCTCATAGCACTGCCTAAGGAGCCAAGTGCAAACGTGTGTGAACTCCATCGGACAGTTAACCTAATGAACCATATAACTTATCATCCGAATTTTGTTGAATAGTGCGCACAGCAGAATTAGACCAACAATTGTATAAGAACAATGCTCTTTCGTTAAAGACATTGGAACAAGAAATGAGATATTTATGCTCATAATAATATTAGAACGAGCAATGCAAATGCAAACGGATCTGTACACAGATTATGAAAACGCATTTGAAAAAGTACATCGGAACTGGTAGGTAACTTCGACATATTTGGGATTGATTTTAGAATAATACAGAACCAATCCTGGCAGTAAACCGCCTGCATACAGATAGAAAATGAATTCAGTAAATGTACAAAAAATAGAAAAATAGTGTAAGACAAGGATGTGTCTTCTCACCGGACTTATTCAATCCATAGAGTGAAACGATTCTGAGAGAATTAGAAGTCCTACAAGGATTCATTATTGGCAGTCACAGTCTTAACAACATAAGATATGCACATGACACATTGTTGATCAAGAACTCCTACAGAAAATAGAGAAGAAAGGACTAACAATCAATTGCAAGAAGGCAGAATGTCAACAAAAAATGAAGAGCCCAACATTCAAATTACAAATTGAAGTGTTTTAACAGAGGACGTAAAATGCGACACGGAAATCCGAAGACGGAGCGGGATAGCGAAAGATGCCTTCCAAAAGGAAAAAAAGGAAAACTTGGTTAGAAACAAAGAAAAAAGTACTGAACTATTATGCAATATCAGTCCTCCTATATGGCAGTGAATGCTAGAAATGAAAAAAAAAGACTTGAAACATCAGAGATGTGGTTCTAAAGAAGGATGATGAGAATACCATAGATGGAACATGTGAGCAACGACGAAGTTTTAGAGAAAAGAGAAACAAAAACTACACTTATATTAGGTTGGTGCAAAAATAATATCGTTTTTTGACGTTAAAAATACGTCAAAAAACGATATTATTTTTTGCACCAACCTAATACCTAACATCAAAAATTGATAGTTGAAATTTAGATCACATAATGAGGAAAAAGGGCTTGGAAAATTTGATACTCAGAAGACAGATTGAAGGCAAGAGAGGCATAAGAAAAAACAACGCATAACCAGGCGATTGTGAGTAAAGGGATGTCATAACAGGGTTTAGGAGCGAAAAAATATTATTAAGAGCTACACAGGATAGGAAATTGTGGCGAGCCATCGTCCTAAAAAAACACCACACATTGAAGAATAAGAATGCTTTTGTAAGTTATTCAAAATATTTAGGTGATGAAAATATATTTTAAACAACATTAATTGCTGTATCTCCCGTGTGCTAAGACGTTACAAGTGATAAAACACACCCTGTCATTAACTAGGTATTTTTTTTTTTTTTTTAATGTTTGCGGATTTAATAACTTACCGCATAAGGAAGTAAGTACAAGTCGTTGACTTTACGATGTAAATTTTCTTTCTGACACAACAAATATAATGGAGTTGTTATTGAAGATTTGTAGTTATTTTTTATATTAATTGTAAGTAAAAATCATCGGCTCACGTGCCAGTGTACCGCGCAATAAAATTAATTTGATTTAAATATATCGTGATCGGCAATTAATATTGCAATGTAATATACAGTTAGACAGAAAATTAAAGAATAACACGCAAAGAGTACTAATAGGGATGGTGTTCTTGGTGTACATATGACACATAACTGTCAGTTTTTACTATGTGGCTGGGGTTGGGGTCTGTGAAGATATTGTACGGTATGCCTAGATAAACGAAAGACAGAGTACTGATATGAAGCTGCCGACTGGTTTTCATCAATACTCGTAATATATATGGAACTATACTGGTCACTTCAACGTGGTGACATTGTTACAAAGCTTGTCTTTCGGCCTTGTGCCACATCTAAGTCGCGCTTAGAAAATCACTATATGGCATGATACTAATGGGATATACGGAATTTATTACATATGAATGACAATTGTAGGCTTATATGTCTGGGGTTCGTCTTTGCTTTTTTCTTGGTCTTGACCTTTTAGTGTGAAGACACAGGATGATTTTTGACGGCATTTTTCAGAAAGAAATGCATCTTAGCGTATGGGAAATATGGTAATTCTTAACCATGCTTGCTATGTTCTTTGTTGTTTGTGCAATCATCACTTTACAGTAATGTTTCACACTGTCTAATAATCCCGTCAAATTTAGCGTCTCTTTTCATATTTATGCGTATATCTTTTTTTCTTTTTTTTTAATCAAGTTCGATCAAAGTAAGGCAGTAAAGCTACAGAGGCACAATGGGTTACTGTTTGTGGAAGAAATAGGAACAGGTATATTGCAAAAGAAAGAGAAAAAAGGAAGAACAACCTGCTAGCTTAGAATTTACAGCTACCTCTAGCCAACTCAACTGTAAATTGATGATATATATAAGGATTCTCAGTTTGTAATATTTTCCTTTTCACCACCTTTGACGCGTAATAATTGTCAGATTAAATAAAGCTACAGAGGCACAATGGGTTACTGTTTGTGGGAGAAATAGAAACAGGTATATTGCAAAGGAGGGAGAACAGAGGAAGAATAATCAGAACAACAGCAGATAAAGATTCACATTGAATTTAAACTTTCGCAGATTAAAGTTGGCTAGAAATCATGGAGCCGAAAGGGAGTTACACAAGCGAGAAGTGCGAGAAAACAAACTGCTAGCTTAGAATTTAAATGCCAACCGTTATATTTCTGTTATCTTATTGTTCTATCTCCTTCATAACATTTTGTCTCATATTCTCTCACACTCAGTAAGCCCTTGTGTCTTAGTGGCTTTATTGCCTTGCTTGGGGTGAAATAATTAAATTGAAAAATGTGTCAAAATCGTTACTGTCACCACGAATCTTCTTTCTTTTCCATCAACAAACCATTCGGATTAGTTCGTCTTTTCTACAATACTTGAGAAAAGAGAAACAAAAAATATTCAGTCACGTCATTCTTTTTTTTTTTTTTTTTTTTTTTATATATATATATACAAATGACTCCAAATTAACCGCTAGATATCTGGGGTTTTTTTTCGCTATCTAACTTATTATTTTTTTTAATTGCAGACTATACGGAAACAGTTCTTTGCCAATAAATTTAAACTAAAAGACGGTTTATCCTTCAAGCCTAAACACAAAGATAAACGAGACAATTGTTTGAACGAATTTGCACAAATATACGGCTACATGCCTCTTATATTTACTCAGTATGAAGCAGACTACCTCATTGGAAAACAACAATACAATAATAAATTCTATAGTGTAACGTAAACATGTAATTTGTGGCGGACATGTTCGAAATTTGGTACCAGAAAACAACCTCACATCAATATAATGAAAGATAAAACGATGTAGGTAATAAATGATATGACTATATACCAACAACAAAAAGTTGATTGAAAGAATTAAATAAAAAGAATCGCTTGTTTGTTAATAGAGTCCATGAAAATTGTGGGAGCTGAATTATGTAGTTATGTAATAATGGTTAAAATTGGTAATATAGGTGTGTGTGTGTGTATGAGAGAGAGAGTGAGAATTAATCCGTGTTTGAATGAAATATTAACGTAAAAAATAGATAAATATAAATATTATTTCTTACCGTGTTCAGTGAGGATACAACAAGCTTCTATGTGTGAGTATGAGTGTGAGTGGGTTTGGTAGCAGACTCAAACGTGGACCATGCTGAAAATAACTATGACTGTAGATTTATTATTGACTATTTTACAACAATTATGGCACAAGGGCAAAGGAAGAAGTGGAGTAGGGCTGCTCAACATTAACTATCCTAGACCGAGCTAATTACCACATGTTCACATGGAGCCTACAAAAAGACCCATGATACAAAAAGTTATTATTTACAACTGTCCAAATATCCCCTCCTCCTTTACAAACATATATAAAAAATATAATGATATGAATTTAGTGGGGAGGGGATGAACCCACAAAAAGAAACTAAATATGATAAAACATTCAAACTAAAATAAAATATGTTAGTAAGGCCTGTCCACCCCAGAAAAAAATTGGAGCAGCCGCTGTATTCTGCCGATAGGTAGAACCAAGAAGCTCGTTCATTAGAGGATAGGGAACGGAAAAATAAATGATGGTGTGTGAAAATAAAACAAAACTGACCAAGTAAATATAAAAGGGGAACAAAAACAAACTGGATAGGTTGGGAATCTCAACATGGGTCGTAACAAAAGATAATGCCGGAACAACACCTACTGACATGAACTAGGTAAACAAGATAGTCTATCTTAACCAGGGGCGGGTTCGTCAAGAAACCGCCCCGTTGCATCAAAGACGACTTTAAAAAGGAAAATTAAGGCTGGTCTCATTCACTCGAACAAAGCTCGCTACTTTCACCCACCTTTCGCTAAAATCTAGCGATAACAAACGCTTCGTATCAGTTCTGATCTTCATGATGCCCAAAAAATCCGAGCAGATGAGGCAATAACTATGACTGATCCTTCTCTTAAACCGGTTCTCTGTCTTTATTTATACCTGAGCCTAGGATAAAATCGGCTCCGATTTAGAATTTTTTTTTATCTTGGCGGGAGGCTGTCTGATTGGATGAAAGAAATATATTCAATTATCCGGAAGCGTGTGTACGCACAGACACATTTTCGTCACATGGATTTTAGGCACGGGAGCGTTAACTTCCTGTTTGGTTCCCACAGCTCTTAAATATTATTTTGTTTTTATAAAATCGTAGGATGAAATGCTAATATGGTTAATAGGAAAAGCATCTTGATACCACCGTTTGAACACTGAAACGTAACTGTTTTACAGAAATATATAAACAAAGTCTGAAACCACAAAATTTACCCTGTTCCTAATAGTACGAAGCAGAACAACACTGAATACGTTGTTTTAACACTACACAGACTCTAAAATTGAGGTACATGCACTTATAAGTTCAACTAACTGAATGAAATGTGGAAAAAATTCGACATTTTTCAGTTATACGACTACATATAATGCAAGTGAGGAGTAGAGCGATTTAAACGACTACATAGATTATATTTACTTCAATAATACATAGTAATCTCATAGTTCTAATTATTCTATACAAACAGCTTCAATATTCCTATGGTCAATTTTCTACAGCTGGCTTCTATATAAGGTTAGGGATCGTTTAAAACTTGTCGTACAATTGAAAATGCACAAAATTTCATGTACCACTGATATTCCTCTAAAAGCAAAAGTAATATTCTTGAATATATATATATATATATATATAATATATAATATATATATATATATATATATATATAGAGAGAGAGAGAGAGAGAGAGGCAAATATATATATATATATATATAAGTGAACATAGAAGTCAACACTTAGAGGTATATATATATATATATTGTATGTATTTAGGCAACATTTTTTCATTGATGCTTGTTTCATTAAATAATATAGACAAGTTTTGTCTATTTATTTTATGTAAATTCTTTTCATATCGTCTGATAAGCTTAATAACATTATCATTAAACCAAGAAAGAAAATCACAATATTGATACATATTTTTAAATCCTATCTAAGCTTTCGGCTTACATAAGCCATTATCAAAGATGACAATTACATTACAATATATTAATCAACACACGGACAAAACAATGATGATAATCTGTTTCTGTTTAAATCGAATATTTCCAAGCAACGACAAACTTGTGCATACAAGACGCTGGAAGCGAAAATCGGACCGCAGCTCATGACGTCACACATGACCATGCGAGAGTGAAAACAAGAAGTATTAAGTATGGGAAGCCGTTGGTATGTTACCAAATATAGGCATTTAAGAATATCTGTGGAGATTTCATAGTTTATTTTGTTCAGGTTAGGTTTCAATTGTCTTATGTATATAGCTTCAAGAATTTTTAGTTTTTGTTTATTGTTTTCATGTTTAAGTATAGTTGTGTTTTCCTTGTTGAAAACACAACTATACTTAAAATCATGTCGCTCCTACTATCAACCTCGCCTTACTCAGCAGTGGTAAAGGGGTGGTGAAAGATTTTTTTAAAAACAATAGGTATCTGCACACTTGTATTCCAGCTGCGCTCAACACTCAAAGCTTGGAATAAAGGACCCTACTAGTATACAAACCAACAGGAAAACACACCTTCTAGTCAAACATGAAGAGAAATTTACAACACCCAAAAACAAACCCTTGAACATGGCTAAAGAAGTGACCGAAATCGCTTGGGACAATGGACAATACGGACTATGTAAGAATGTGGGAAGAACTAAATAAAAATTTTAATAAATTTTCATTGTTTGTCTTATTCAACGAAAACGATAAAGAACAAACGGGAGACGTTTATCAATCTAACATGTTTTACTTATTCTCTCGGATTCCGATCTATATTTCATCGCAACTCATCTTGTCTGGAAATTACTTAAAAAAGAAAACAGCATTTTAAGCTTTAATACAAATAAAACATGTTAGATTGATAAATCTTTCCTATTTGTTCTTTATGCTATCCTATCATATCTCATTCTCTGATGAAGCGTTAATAAATGTGAAATATGTTAGATTAATAAACGTTTCCGATTTGTTCTTTATCATATCTCATTATCTGATGAAGCTTTAATAAAAGCGAAACATGTTAGATTGATAAACCTTTCCTATTTGTTCTTTATCCTATCCTATCATATCTCATTATCTGATGAAGCTTTAATAAAAGCGAAACATGTTAGATTGATAAACCTTTCCTATTTGTTCTTTATCCTATCCTATCATATCTCATTCTCTGATGAAGCTTTAATAAAAGCGAAACATGTTAGATTAATAAACGTTTCCGATTTGTTCTTTATCATTTTATAAAGAATAATTTTTTTTAAATATTTTTATCCAAAAATTTATTTAAAAAGAAATACCAAATATGTAAACCTGCTACAATGCAATATTTATTATTTACCATTTTATAAATAAGTAAAAAACAAAAAATGAATAAACATATCGCAAACATACAATGTTTGATTCAGAGAAAGAAATGCTCATAGCCCATTTTAGTGAATTTATGTGGAGAATGAAAGCAATGCTGGAAAATGTATATTTTCATAATATATAATTGCAGTTTCTCGTTATGGGTTTATTTAAATGTTCTTGTACACAGACATTATTTTCATATTTATTTCTTTATAAAATGGTAAATTATTGTGGAGTCGTTTCACAGTGGAGGCTTGTATTTCAATAAGTCGTCCTAAATTAGGTTCGACGTACAAAACGTTAGAACTTGGAAATAAGAGTTAAGGACACAGCAATCTAGTTGTGATGGTTGATACTTCAATGTCCGATATCGTCTGACTCGCTCAACACCACCTGAGTATTTATTAATCCCCCCACAAGGATCAAATGTGGCACAAGGCCGGTTTAATGTGGGTAATTCCGAGCCCGTAGGCTCAGCCAAAAATATGGCCTTTGAACCCGCCTTGACGGGTTCAGGCTCTGTCTACCTCCCCGGACGAAACCTTGCCCTTCGGCAAAGCCTCGTCCGGGTTCCTCACTGCTAACGCAGAGAGTTGGACAGCAGGCGTCCACAGTCAAAGACCGCGAGACGCCACCTGAGTATTTATTAATCCCCCCACAAGGATCAAATGTGGCACAAGGCCGGTTTAATGTGGGTAATTCCGAGCCCGTAGGCTCAGCCAAAAATATGGCCTTTGAACCCGCCTTGACGGGTTCAGGCTCTGTCTACCTCCCCGGACGAAACCTTGCCCTTCGGCAAAGCCTCGTCCGGGTTCCTCACTGCTAACGCAGAGAGTTGGACAGCAGGCGTCCACAGTCAAAGACCGCGAGACGCCACCTGCCCCGAACTGGCGACCGCTACTGCTACTTATTGTCTCTGGAAGAGTCCATTACCATAGAATAGGTAGTATAACATCCCCCCACTCTAAAACTTTACTCCGCAGGAGCAAAAGTTTTTTTTTTTTTTTTTTTTAATTTTTACAGAAAATATGAAGAAAAAAAAAATTTTTTTTTTTTTTAGTAACATCGTAGCTCCTGCATTTTTGTTATCCACTTTTAAATGATCAGTTGCTTTTCTTTTTTTTTTTTTTTCTTCTGGATCGGCGTACCTTAGGTAAAATAATTTGCAGGGGTTGTTAGATCAAACGTATCGAAAATCACCTCTATCGGCGTTTCTTCCGCGGGGCCGCTGTCGACCACATCTGAAGCACGTCGTCTGATCTGGTTTAATGTGCCTTCTGCACGTGAATTTTTCCCCTTTCACCAAGTACGTCATATAGCCAATCCGCTTTTTTTTCTTTTTTTCTTTTTTTTTTTAAACAACATCGTAGCTTATTTCCTACGTTTTTTTTTTTTTATATATCTCCATAGTGTTACCAGAAACAACCTTCCGCTTTGAACTTCTTACAAATGGACTCATAGTTTCTGTAGGCTCTTCTTGTTGACTTAAATCATTTAATATTACTGCATGTCCTTGGCTGCGGGTAACTCGTTCCTCAAGTTTTTTTTTGTTTTTTTTTTCAGTGTCGGCTCCATTTTTACTTTCTGAAGCTTGTTTTTCACGCATATTATCAGTGTTAGCCATTACACATTTTTAAATACGCCGTTTTTCTCTAATCTGTCCAATTCTTTATCTATCTGTTCAATTGAAGCAAACGGCACATTCCTTTTCTTTTTGAATAACGCCTGAGCGTTTTGTTTTGGCTGTAAGTTTGCCTCCATCTTGGTACACGTTCCCAAACCTGGGGAAAAAAACATTAGGAAAAGTTCTCTTTAGTTTTCGTACTAATTTTTTAGCTTCGTAGTTTAAATTTTCAACCTTGTAACAGAAAGAATTTATTGGTAAATCCCATAATTGAAATTCTGTTATCCAATCCGTACCAAGTAAGTTCGGGGTATTTTTCATGACAAATAGTTTAGCTTTTCGCGTTTTTTTATTTAACGTGACGTTTGTAACAAATTCTCCAATAAATTGTATTTTTTCTCCTGTCACGGACCTCGCGATTTTATTTGTCTTCATTAAAGTTGGTTTCCCCAACTTCTTCCACGTATTCAAATTTATGATAGATAGGTCGGAACCAGTGTCGAGTTGCATTTTTATTTTTTTTATTACTTATTTCGACGGTAACAAATTTTCTAGTTATTCCGTCGTTCACTTCGTCGGACTTTAATTTTCTTATTTTATTGTTTTTATTTTTTGACCTGCAGTGCGAGCTTTTATGCCCCACTCTTTCACAGGTGAAACATTTTTTATTCCTAAAATTGCAATATCTATACCAGTGAAGTTCACCGCAAGCAAAACATGGCTTCGGGAGTTTTTGTTTATTTTTTCCTGGTATTTCATTTTTTGTTTGATAATCCGCAATTTTAGAATTCTTTTCGGTAGACCGACTTTCTTTCTTGTAGCATATTTTCCTTACATGCGAAACGCCAGACTGCTCTATCTTTTTCGAGTCTTTCTTTACGCTAACATATCTTGTGCAGTCTTCCGCCAAACTCTGTACCGAAATCCTCGGTTCGTTTTCCAATTTTGAAAGTACCAATTTCCTTAATTCTGCGTCTCTTTATGAAACTAACCCTTGAACAAATACTAAGCACTTAAAATTGTCAGCGCTTAATTCTGCTAGTTTGAATTCTTCACAATGCTTGTTCACATTAGCTGCATACGTTAAGAAGTCTTGTTCATCCTCTTTCATCAGATTCAAACATTTCCACCTCTTGTGAAACAAAGATGTCTTTTTACTAAATAATTCACTTAATATATTTACCGCCTCGGTAAAAGTCAACTCGCTAGTTTTTTTCGGTAAAATATAGTTTACCAATTTGTTATGCTCAGCAGTTCCTACTTGCTTAAAAGAAGTATAACCTTCTTTCCTTCAGACCACGTATGGCAGTCCTCGTTATACACGTCCGTATATTTTTTTAAATACTCTTCAAAAGTTATCTCTTCGTCTGGACTGTACGTGAATATTTCAATCGAATCATATTGTATTCTCTGGGAAAGAATCATTTTGTAGATTTTTCTCTTTTCTCTTCTCAGTTATTTCCAGAATTTTGTTTTGAAACTCCTCATGCATCAGTTCCATTTCTTTTTGAAACTGCATTTGTCTATTAAAGGTTTCTTCCTGAAGTTGTATCTGGAATGTTTTCTGTTGTTCCAATATCGTCTTCTGTTGTTCCGTCTGGAACTTAAAAAAATCCTGGAATATATTTTTGCATTCCTCCATCTTCGCAAAAAGTTTACACAATGCTTAAATATTGTAGAGGGGGGGGGTCCAAAACGAATTTGTAATTCGTGACCTATTTGAGCAAACTGTCTTATGGAGAAAAAATAAAATTCTTTTGTCAGTTGAGAATACGACTGATTTTTCCGTCATTAAGTTGACGTTTTGTCTTTTGAAAAAACTTTGCCAAGTTTTATATATATATATATATATATATATATATATATATATATATGAATCTGAGTTGTTGTCGCCGAAAATTTAACGAGCAAATTTTTTTTCTTTCGTATAAAAAACGAATTTCGTCACTAAATAACGTAAGCGAATTTTTTTCCCCCTATATGAAACGCAATCCCACGTACGCCACGTTTATTATGGCAGGTGAAATTTTTTTTCACTTCTGTACGAGTTACTAATCCACGTTGACAAGTGTTGTAGAGTGAACGCAAAATTTTTTTCTTCGTATGAGTTTTGAATTCTGGTCGCCAAAGTTGTTATAGTTAGACGTACGAAAAGTTGTTTTTTTTCTTTCTCCGTCTGAGTTTCGAGTCACTCTTCGCCAAAAAATGTTGTTAGGCGTACGAAAAAGTTTTTCTTTTCCTTTCTCCGTCTGAGAAACGAATCCCTCGTCGTCAATGTTGTAGTAAAGTAACCGAAAAATTTTTCTTTTCCCGTGTGAATTACGAATGCCTCGTCGCCAAAATATACTGTGGCGAACGAAATTTTTTTTCTCTTCCCACGTATGAGTCCGAATACCTCGTCGCCAAAATATGTTGTGGAGTCGTTTCACAATGGAGGCTTGTATTTCAATAAGTCGTCCTAAATTAGGTTCGACGTACAAAACGTTAGAACTTGGAAATAAGAGTTAAGGACACAGCAATCTAGTTGTGATGGTTGATACTTCAATGTCCGATATCGTCTGACTCGCTCAACACCACCTGCCCCGAACTGGCGACCGCTTCTGCTACTTATTGTCTCTGGAAGAGTCCATTACCATAGAATAGGTAGTATAACATAAATAATAAAATATTTCCTGATATTTCGTTCACATATTTTTATAATCTTGTAAATATAAAATTATTCTTGCAAATAAACAATCTAAGAAATAATCTTTAATATCTTTGTTATGAAGAATAAAGAAAAATTTTAAAATCCACTTTCATATGTTTGGGTTTTATTAGAATTCTTATTGTCGTTTGTGAAATGCGTAGCCATGGTCAAAAGCAAAATAAGTAACAAAACTCCCTAACAAACAGAATTGACAAAGTTTTCAATAACAAGAAACAGTAAGAAGAAAAAGGCAAGAAAAATAATGTAAAGCAAACAAACAATATTTGACACACAAAAGCAAGTTCTGACAAAGGAACGTAGCGTCCTAACTTTCAAGACAAGACAGACCGGGACTGAGTCAGATGAAACTGAGAACTGGCGTATTTTATTGGCTAGGAAAAAATCCCAGCATGCATTCATGTGCTTCTGCCTATAAAATGGGGAGGGGTAAGTGTTTTGTAGTTATTCTCACTAGTTTGAAACGAACATCGTTTTTTAAAACAATAAAAATTGTTTAGTGTACCATGGGATCACAATATTTCTGTCAATGAATTCAGAAAGTTGAGTTAAAAACTTGCAAATTGAAATTGAAAATATCGCAGTAATAATCGGAGAATTTGGAATGATGAAGGAAGGAACTGAGAAATTTCTAAACACAATGCATGGTAAACCTTCTTTGCAAGAAATCCCAAAGATACTATCGATTGTACTTGCCCATGTGTTGTGGAGAGTTCTGTGTTCATAGATACTGGCAAGATATGGCTGATATCGCATACTCACAAGTAAGCCTTCCGCAAGTCAAGAATAGAAATATTAACCCCCCCCTCTTTGTCGCCACTCACTTAACATCAGCTGTGTGCGCAACAACATACTCGTTCAGCTTACGGCAGTCTAACACTGGACGCGCATTCCCCTTGTTCTTTTGCACCACTGCCATCAATGGGACTAGGTCTCTTGAGGAGGGCAAGTTCCTTTTTTGGTTACGGTCACAACCATCCGTTGTCTAGCCATGTCTGGAACTAGTGTTCATATTCTTCTGACTTTTTTGGACACTGGATACTCGGGCACCGTATTTCCGTTGCTCTGGTGGATGACCATTTGTCTATTTCCAGCTTGCAGTCCTAATTTTTGTGTTTTTGTCAAGTTCAGCTAAAAGTCTGTCTCATCGATTTTAAGGGTTGCACATATCGGCAACTTCCGTTGCGAGAATACCTTCTTACCTGAGCTGATTATTCGAACTCCATCCAAATTCCTGATAATGTCCATCCCCAGGATGGGGTCGAATCCCAAAAATCTACTGTCCTCTACTAGGACAGTGGATTTAACTGGATTCAGGACAACTATTTAATGACTCTTAAGGTTCTCTCCTTTGACCTCCAGTACATTCAGGGCTCATTTTGCTCCAAGTAACACAATTTGAATTATTCATGAAAAAGCGGGAACAGCCCGAATCCATCAGTGCCGTACATGGTCTCCCATCTAAGAGCAACTTTATCACTGAGAGAGCCTTATTTATTTCTTTTGTGGGGAAGAAACTGGCGATGACAACTTTGTCCTGTTGTCCGTTTGCCTGACACTGCGCCGCAATATGACGTAGTCCTTGGCATCGAAAACACAATACTTGTTGATAGGCCTTTTGTAGATGGCTAACGCTCGTCCCTGCGGGTCGATACTGGCAATCATTCGCATAATGACTATGTCCGGAGAATCTATAGCAGCTGATGTTGGTAGGACACTTACTGAAGGGAACGTCAGTTTCAATTGGAAGAGTGATGGGTACTTCAGCTGTGTTTTCATCTTTTATAACAACATGGGCCTTACATCTTTCTCATTGATTCCCGCCGCAAAAAGAACATGTTAGACCCTACTGCGAAATTCTCCCAAACAGAGAAGCAAGATTTCGTAAATCTGCAAGATATGCATCGACGAACTCTCCAGAAACTGAGCCATAAACTGTTCATAGACCATTTCTGTTGAAATTTGTTTGTTTTCTCTTTATTTCTGCGATGTCCAACTTTGCTTCCTCGCGGAGCTGTTGAGAATCGTTAGAGGCACCACCGCTCAAAGGTAATGGAAGAATGCGTTCTAGTCTTTTTATCACGCACATTCTGCAAACAAGCTCTGATTTTTCAAGCCATTCAAGTACATGACTGGACCATCGAATTTAGAAATCAGTTTCCAGTTTCAGGTCAAACAATGTGTCTGCCATATCTTAAATGCCGAAATAGCTTGTACACGCAGCATGGCCCGGCGTTGCCCGTGCTTGATTCAAAAATCGTACGACTCATACAGCAATCGCTATCACTTGACTTAAAATATTTTTGCCCATCCTTACCTTTAAAGGAGTGCCCTTTGCCGTGCTGATGTTGCTACATGCCTTACTTCTTACCTATCTCACACTGCGAATTTTTTCTAAGCTCTATACTAAACATTAAATCTGTTACGAAAAAAGAACTAAACAAAATGAACACAAAACGATCAGCTTTAAAAAAGGACTCGTAACTGGAAAAACCGAATGAAAAAAGAATGTTAACAACAAATACTTTTTCACAACCAACCCAGTTCTGCGGAATCAGAATCAACGTTGAGTTTAAGCAAGCGAATGAACCAATTGGAGTAAAGTGCCATGCAGATTTAAATTTTTCCCACTTGTGACGAATGCAGCTATCGATTTTTTGCATGCTAGCATGCTAGTTAACATTCGTGTCAGTCAGCTGTTGGCTCTCACGCTGGCCATTAGAATCTTTCTGTCTATTCGTGGCAGCCAGCTATAGGCTCTCACTCTGGTCAGTAGAAAATGGCCGCAAACTACATGAAAACTGCCGTAGAAGCATGAAAAAATCGATTATTTCCACTATCGACGGGAGTTGGGAAATGCAAAGTCGGTCCTACTAACTTGGAGCATGTGTATGTAAATTTTGGTCCAAATCCGTCGAAAATTGCGGCCGTGCATTCGTTACACACACACACACACACACACACACACACATCCTGCCTTTTATAAATAGAGATAATAAAAGCTCACAACACCCACCTACGCTTACAGACGCGCGAGCCCAGGCTTACGCTCGCGTGAAGTTTTTTCAGGTTTTTGATTTGTGATGCATAAAAATCGATTAGCATATTTTTCTATGCACTCCATTTCACTCATTGAAGCTTGAACCACGACTGGTTAGCAGAAGGTAATTTACATAAACTTGCTGGCCTCATTCGGCGAATAAGCGTTTTTCTTTCTTTTTTCCACTTTTTTATTGTTTTTTTTTTCCAAATGCAGCATGCAGCACGAAAGCGTTTTGACTTTCAGGTTATGTCACCCTTTTCTTCTATACACCTTACAAACGTGATAATTTGAGCTTAGTAATTTACCAGTTAATTATTTACCTCCATGAGATCGCTAAAAATCAGCAGACCATAATGAAAACATGCTCCAAACTTAATGAAAACAGTTTTATCGTCAAATCAAAATCTTTGTTATTATTAAGATAAACAATCAAAGTGTTTTTTTTTATTATTTTATTAAATTAATTTTATTATAAATTAGAACTGATCTGCTAAACTTTCTGAATGTACTGGCCAAACATACCCAAGAGGTTGACTTAAAAATGAACATCTCAAAAACGAAGTGCCTGACAACTGACAAAAACAATTCCAATCTGCAACTCGTAAATCACAAGTTACAGAGTGTGTATATCTTGATCACAAACCATCGTTCAAACAACAAGGAAATAGTTGGCGTGCAACATTGCATCGATCTGGATTGGGCCACTTTCAACAGGAACAAGGAAGTGCTAACATCAAAACCTGTTTCTCATCATTTGAAGGCTAAGATCTTTGACAGTTACATCCTACCAATTGTGGTATATTGTTCTCGATTGTGTTAACTGGACGACAAAGTCACTTGAAAAGTTCATTACATTCCAGAACCATGAGCAACACCTCAGCCACCATATCTCTATCAATGAACTACGCAACATTACCAAGCTCAAGCCAATCACATTAGTTATCAAGTCAAAGGTATTTAAACTGCATAGTCATATCAGAAGATGAGTCATATCAAAAGATGGCATGAGTAAGTTATGCCTACAAGGAAAGTTGGCCGGTAAGAGAAGCAGGGGTCGACAGCCAAAACAATGGCTTGATAATGTCCACTAATGAACTGGGTTTGACCTTTACTCTTTAAATTCTGCTGTTGGTGATCGAACGTTGTGGAAAACAATATCTCATGTTGACGAACATTTCGCAACAGACGGATTTAACGACTGTAATATTATTATTACATCGTAGTTGTGGAGAAAAATCAGGCGGGAAAAATATACACATGCCTAAGCTTTACCACATACTAGGAGTAGAAATTTTCATTGCGTAGCGACTTTCGGTGCTGCTAAAACCATATTCCTGGTGCCATTGCGGCTGTCTTCTGTTTCGCGTCGGACTTCAGTGATTAAGTATCTCCGCTGAATTACCGACCAAAAAGTAATGGCTCGGATTAAATTTCTGCATCAGATTTCATTTGATGGCGATTTATATACTGTTGGAGCAGCTTCAAAATATCTGCTCCATAGCTCAAGTGAAACTCATTCTATCACGCCACGAAGTACTTGATTTCCTCTGAGTTCTATTTCTTGGAACACTTGTCGGAGGATGTTGATTTTCTGTTCAAGATCCTTCTTATCCTAACTATGAATGCTTATGTCATCAGCATCCTCATCATATCCACCTTCATCATCAGTACATTGGCCTCAGAAGGGAAAGCATGGTCGTTGTCTTCTATTGATAGATTCGTTTGGCATGGGAGGAAATAAATTCTTATAACAAATTTAGTATAGGGTATGAGGAAATTGAACATAGAACAGGCTTCACTAGAGGTAGTTTCTCCCAACACTCCCAGTTGCTACAAAACCAAAATATTAACCTGAAAACTCGTGGAATAGCTTTATCGCGGTGTTTCGGGGTTTCCTGTGGAATCACAAGGCCGGAAACTATGTGAGACCCTGACGAAGAACTACGGCAATATGAGCTGCAGGATATCCTTATAGTCCATATCCTTGACGCCCATCTAAAATAAAATCAAAGAAAATATGGAGGCCTACCACCCGGATATACTGGACTTTGAATGCCGCTACTAAAGATCATGTAGCGAGAACAAGATGGGAAATTATAATTGGGGGCTGATTCGTAAAAGTAACTTGCAGTATAAGCGTAAATCAGAAAAAAACTACTCACTTCTAAAAATTTTTATGGTCTCTCTTGCGTAATCCTAGAATAAATAAATGTTATTTTTTTTAATCATATGTCATTTGTTTCCTAATTTGCGTAAACAAGAATTGCCACATTAGCCAGTTTTTTCGAATATGTAAATTTCAGAAATATAATTATCCAGGTCACAAAAGCAAAGATTAAAGGAAATATTAGCCATTTTTCAGACTTTCTAAGCTTAACCAAATAGAAAATAACAGTTACTGAGAACAAAAATCGTATAAGCGTAAGTAGTACAGCATTTTCGTCTATCATAAAGCTATGTTTTATCTGTTGAGCCGTTCACATTCAGAATTTCATTTTCAATTTGGAGACCATTTTTATGAAATATATGCAATCGACTTTGTGCATGCAGCAATTAATGGGCGATGTAGCCGTTAGCGGTACAGAAGAAGAAATCGAAAATCCGAGTTCGAAGCTCAGTCGGGTTCATTATATTTACTTACGCGAAAATACAGTTGGGGTAATTGTGTATCCATCAGCTCCTTCATAGCTATGGGTTAAATAATAGGACATGTATCCAGCAAAAGTATTATGCGTTTAATGTTGATCTAATTTTGTCTTGTACGGCGTCAAGCAGCGTGGAAAAATATGCAAATATATATTAGCATGGCTGATTCCCAGTGAAGCACAACAGCGAATCAAGGGAAAGTGAAATCATTGACAAAAATAGCATGTCTTCGTATCATGGAACACAAGAATGTATGAAATCAACGTAGATCGATATTAGCGAAGCAATCATTGACAACAATATCATGTCTTCGTATTATTCAATTCAAGATTGTAAAAAATCATATACTAAATTAGGAAACCAGCCAATAGCAACCATGACATTGTTAGTATGTCAATATCGGAAAAATAATGATGAACGCAGCAACTGGATGTTTCGAAGAATAAAATCAAAGTTAACTAATAAATATTCTTACTATAATCGAATATGAGATTTTACATCCTAAATGAGATTGCCGAGTCTTCCCTTAGATATTGTAACTCAGTTTCGAACTCTGCAAAAGTATGCCCCAAAATATATGACCTCTGTAACAACTTTTAGTATCGTCGAACGAATACTTAATAATACGAGATCATTGATTTGATCGTCGAGTTAGCCATTGTATATATTAACTCAGTATCGAATACAAGTGACGAAATCTGCAAACGTATGTCCCAAACTATATGACATCAGTAACAAATTTTAACTTCGTCGAATACCTAATAATACGAGATCATTGATTACATCTGCGTGTTAGCCGTTGTATATAGCAACTCCGTATCAAAAATATGTGACGAACTCTCCAAACGTATGTCCCAAACTATATGACGTCAATAACAAATTTTAGTATCGTCGAATACCTAATAATACGAGATCATTGATTAGATCGGCGAGTTAGACATTTTATATAGTAACTCAGTATCGAAAACCAGTGTCGTAACCAGTAACAGAATGTCTCGAATATAAACCCTCACTGACAATTCTTAGTATCATCGAATACGAGATAATACGAGATCTTAGATGTGATTGGTGACTCAGCTGTGAGCAGCCATGACAGTATGACTATGTCACGATCGAGAACTAATGTCCCACCCAATTACTCTGTGTTTTTAATGCCATGTCATTTCAAGACAAAAAAAAAAAACTATTATGCCACCCTGCATCTTTTTTCTTTATCTGTGAATTGCCAAGTATTTTTGGAGTGGAATGGTTTCCCGGTAAATCTGCTATTTAATCCATATCTTGGAATAATGCAGTGCATCGAAATATAACAGTTCAAATTACAACTTCGCGACCACGTGATCTAGTTTAAAAGTATCACGGTACATCGTATCCGGAAATAATCAATTTTACTATCAAACAAATACAGCATATTTAGAAAATCTTTAATTCACCTAGAAAATTTTATTTAATTCGTACCACACGATGCAAGTCAGTGGTAAATTTCTATCAATGAGGAGATGATACCTTTTTTTCTTTCGCTAGTTATCACATTACACGTATGCGTCACGTCTTCTCTGTACCCCCGGTCTTCATATCATAAAGACATGACTGCTGCCCTCCTCGTTTTCCTTTCAGAAGACTATCGCTCCAACACTCATTTTAAAAATGGGAACCTTTTTATCCCACTTTCGAAAAATATTCTTATGCCCATGCTTTTATACGATCGATTGGTTATTTTATTTTGACGCATATCGATCTCTATGGATTATTTAATACCAAAATCTAAATATTCTGTACGCAGTTTTATTTTTGAGATAATAATGGTTTAATGATGCTAGTCTTACTAATTAACCCATAGATGGGGAGAAAAGATGGGGATTCATACCTTTCCCAACGGTATATACGCATAAATAAATATAACGAACCCAACTAGAATTGAAACTCGGCCCTCCGATCAACTATTTCGAGCCATTATTCATTACGCCACCTACACATTACTTTAAAAGCGTAGAGACCAGAGTTTGCTTCCTTATACGTTTAAACATCGAAATATCAACTAATTTAAGCGGTGTGTTGGCTTGTGTCAGACTAAGCAAGGTTTAGGGCATAAAGTAAAGGCTTTCAAATAAATTTTGCGATAAAACCCATGCATTAGTTTTTTACGCCAATTAAAGCACAAAGTAGATGTGCCGTTTTAAGATATGCTACCTACTGTTCATCAATTATATGCCCTCTTCTTATACAGTTCTCACTAAAAGATATACGTATAGACATTTCTCACCCGAAATTGTTTGGGTGCAGCTGTTATCATACGGAAACGTTATTCGATCACAAACTCTCTAAACATGGTAACAGCTGAAGAAGTGACCAGAAGTAGAGCAAAATACAATTTTCAAGATTAAATTGGAAAATAATGCTCTGCGCAATAAATAAAACCATAACCTTTTCATTTTGAATTTTATCTCCTATCGTATAGATCTAAACTGAATGTTGTCCAGTTATCATTTGTTCTATAGGTGATAATATCAAAGGATTATATTTAGTGGATGGTTTTATATACCATCGCCCGGTGTGAAGCTTCATGTTAGACTTTATTGGGCTTCATATAAACTAAACCTTATGCAGTCCATGATATGTGAAGAGCATATCTGGCTCAGACACATTTGTGTTTGCTCAATACCCACAGAGCCCCACTGAGCAGACCTTAGTTACAGTTTCTGAGAGAGATCGTGTTGTCTAGCGTGATCAACAATTTCAACAAGGCCAGCACGCTCAAGCTCTCAGGCGCGATGACTTGTGGGTTCGTGCTAGCACAGCTATCGAAGGCCCCTAAGAGTTCCGTCTATCCAATTACACTCACAAATCTTGGGTCAACTCGTGGTATGGGTTTCAGTGACTTTCCAAAGGTGCCGCACGATGGGATCAACCTCGATCCAGTACGATAAAATCAGAGATTCGAACCCACGTCTCATGATCAGAAAGAACGCGAACGTTATAACTAATCGACGATATATATATATATATATATATATATATATATATATATATATATATATATATATATATATATATATATATATATATATATGTACTGTTCCCTCTTTTTTAAATTTATTCACCATTTTCTTAGTGGCTCTTTAATGGACGATGGAAAGATGGAAGCCAGAGTATAAATGTTGGTACCATTGTTGAAAGCCTGAATGATCATTTTCGTCATACCATTGATCAGTTGGGAAGACATAGTGGGGCTGACACAAAACGATTTTAACCTGTTCTCTTTCCAACTGAATAACTCAAAGGTTTTTTCGGTAATTCTTACGATAAATGGTGTCAGGATAGCTAAACGTCTTATCTGAAAACCTGGAAAAAACTCTTTTAGATTAGTGTTTTTTAAATATTAAACATTTTGTGGAATGGACAATTATCCCATGCTGCTACACGATTTGGACAATTTTGCTGTCACACTCGGTATATATATATATATATATATATATATATATATATATATATATATATATATATATATATATATATATATATTACCAACAATTAAAGTTTTCACTTCTCTGTTAATCAAGTTCTTCCTTGCTTTTTTAGGTGTTAGTTTATTGCCTATATTCTGATGTCTACCTACGATGTTTGAGTGTTGAGAAGACTAAAATGATTGTCTCTCTCTCCCTCTCTCTCTCTCTCTCTCTCAAGCAAGCAAGCAAGCAAGCAAGCAACCCGCAGTAAGCAGTAAAAGGAATTTGCTAGAAAGAGAAAAAGTGATTGAATGAAAAACATTGAAAGATATATCAGAAAAAAACTATCATAAATATTTCAGTTGAGTTAATTAAAAACACAAACGGAAACAAAAAAAAACAACGCTGTCACTGCAACTAAAGAAGAACTTGAGATAAACGCTTTTATAGACAATAAAAAGAATGATTTATGATGGGGTTCTGTAAAAAATAAATAGCTATTATTAATTTCCGTCTTGTTATTGATTCTTTGACACCAAACTTATACTGTTTTTACAACAGCTGCTAACTTTATTAAAGACTAGGATACTTAGGCCAGTGGACGTCAATAACACTACTTGAAAAGAAAATGGATTTACTAAATACAGTGTGCGGTAAAAATACCTCCCTCATATAACCCCCACATAATGGTAAAACATTTGTGGCATTGGTGTCTTCATCTAGCTAATGTCTTACCATTATATGGGAAGTATTTTTGTCGCATTCTGTATAACGTTTCCAGAAATCAGAAATGATATCGAATTAAAAATAAAATTTATCAACTGTAAGTTCCACAGAGTAGCGGTTCTCTGGTAGACGCTGTTTCATTAGAACTTCCTTCTTAACAATGGAATACAAATGGAATGTGGGTGATTCGAACCTCAGTACGTAGCATGGAGATCCATAACTGTAAGGATCTAAACTAGAACTAAGGAATGTAGCTCGTCTGAACATTTGCCATGGAAATGGCGATAGAACGGCGATCTACAATGGATGAGAGTTGTGTGTTTCCCATAGGTACCCAGAAGCCAGTGTTTGAATTCAATATATGCTAAACGATGTTCTCATTCTCTTCCCCCCCCCCCATTTAAACTTATGCTGAATGATAGCAATAAGTATTTATCCAATATTCTGCAAAAGTTCAAACCCTTGATTAGGCTTTCAGCTTTTGTATTAATACATTGTATTATTGATCAATTTAACGACTGGAAGGCCGAATAACAGTGAACAATTTGTGTTAAGAATAATGCATATAGGTGTGAGTTGTAAACGTCAAAAAGAGTTTAAAAGACACCCCCACCACCGATTGTTATATGCACAGAAGTTACTTTCTATGCGGCTACGTTATAACACATCGCTTACATCACGGCGTCCATTTGTCAAGGTAATATTCTTTTATTTCATTCCTTCTCCGTCTTATTTTGTCGTTTTTCATAAGAAAATTGACAGCAATAAGAACTGATTAATCTTCAATTCTCATCGCTCATCTATTCACAATCTTTCTAAACTTTATCTGGAAAAATAGGATCCGATATAAATTTATTTACCATGTTGTAGACAACATTCGCTATCTTTCAAAAGGTACCAACAGAGTTGCTTGCTAAGCTTTCCTATGCCTCAGTCCTCTTCGAGATATCAAAATCTTTCTTGTTCTTAAAGCTAAAAAAATAAATTCAAATACAACTTTAAAAATTGAACATTGGCAAATTTCACATTAAAAATTGTAAACAACAAAATAGTAAAAATTATCAGATATAAAGAAGTTCTATCAAAGCATTACCAATTCAACTGATAGATTTTTTTTTTTTTGCCTCACAGTATTTATTATTGTTTAAGTTATCGGCAACATTTTTTGTCAAGATTTACAAACTCCATGTTTCATTCAATTTAACAAACGAATAAATGAAATTTGAATAAGCTGATTTGTTTACAAAAATTCTTTGACAAAACCCATATTTCGTGCTTTAAAAATTCCTTCAATTTAATTTTATAGGACATCATGATAAACAATGTTTTAAAAAAAATTCTTTTTTTTTCTTTTTTCCCTTTCAACAGCAAAATATAAATTATTAGTATTTTTATTCTTGAACATGCACTATATAACAATAATATGGCGATGCGCAAATATTTCTTTCCGCCTTTGATTTCCGATTTGTTTATAGTTCTCGCAAGCGCAGGGCGAACTGGAAAACTGATTCTTATCCATTAAAAAGGATATTCAGATAGTTTAGGAATATACAATAATATTTGTACCTCCTTATACCTTTCGATCAGTCAATATATGGGCGGTTTTAGAGGCTGTGATGGGCAGACGAACGGATATCATATAGAATTTTATATATATATATATTAAAGACATATTTTATGTTTAACGTTCTTTTTATAGATACAAGTATTCAAGTAAATGCTCTGTTTATAATAGACAGTATTAAATAACATTTACCGGCCTGAATGTCCGAGAAATTTTCATAGAAAATATTCGTCCTTGGACACGATTCGAACCTGCATCCTATACGGAACCGTCATTTACGCTGACGTGCCTTAACCGACTCGGCCACAAAGGAGCGTTCGGTAGACATGGTCGAATTTACTGCTTATAAACTTCAATTTTCGACCTTGTCTACCGAACGCTCCGATTCACCATATGGAGAGGGTGTACACTAGTAACGACTAATTCGCTGTGGTAGTGACGTTGGATCTCATTGGATGTCTTATTAGTAAAATATTATAACGAATAAAATTTAATCTTCGTAAATTGTCACAAAAACTGCACAAAATGGACCTAGACTAGGAGAGACAGTAAAGGAACAAAAATTGCTTAGCGCTACGAAGTAGAGTAAGTTGTGGAGATCGCATATCTCCTGAAGGAACACGTCACATTGAAGTAGTTTCGCAGACTAGTATTTTAGTAAGTTAGAATGTATTTCACTACTTTTAAGCTTAAAAAACATTAATAGCTAGTTTCGCAACAACCACAGCGTTATGGGAGGTCTAGTTGAAAACTTCACCCCCCCCCCGTTTTTTGTTGAAACGGAAAATTAAACAGAAGACCAAATTTACCCTCTTGGTCTTAATCAATGACAATGGTATTTAGATGAGTGTATCATTTGTCTAAAATCATTATCTCCATTAATTTTCAAAATAAATCATTAAACTTCGTTTTCCGAATATTTTTTCTGAAGCATTAACTTTAGTTTGATATAACTTTATAAGTCCCCCCCCCTAACTATCAATTGATTCTATCAGTGCCATATCTCCTTAATTCTCGCTGCCATGACGATTAGTCATCATGATAGCAAGTGGGTGAGATAATATTCACTTTACAGCATGTCACGCCCTTATCGTTGGGAACTAAGCAAGAGGGAATTTTTTTAACAAGACGTTGTATTTTATGATTTATATTTAAATTGGTGTTGCAAATGGCAAACAGAACTGTCATTAACAAGTAATAATGTTTTTTTATTGAAGAAAATAAATTCCGAATATAACTGAGCGCGTTCACCCCAAACAAAAAGCCACCAAGACACAAGGCGTTACTGTGTGTGAAAGTATTAGAAAACAGAAACATTACTAAGCGAGTGAGAACAAAAGACGAGAAATGCTGATGATACAACCATTTACACCTGTCTAGATAGTAAATCTGATCAGTTCGATAAGGTCAAATTGGCGGCTGGTGTCAAAAATGTCCTTTAGTCTGTTGCTAACTGAGGCAAAGTATAGCTTGTTAATTTTAACACTTCCGAAACTAAACCACTCTCTATTAATCATTACGCTGGCCAACACGCATTTTTTAGCTAATTTTGCTGTACTAAAATGGCTCATTTTTGGAAAAAAGATCAATTTACCTCCCTGATTGACCTTATCTTCAGGGGTTTTTGTTGGTTCGTTTAACGGCATATCAATTCTTTATGGATCATTTAATGCTGAAATCTAATTTTCTTGGGAGCATTAGTAATTTCATTTACAAAAATGGTCATTTTTTACATTGAAAATGTATTGCTGCTATTTTTATTTACATTCTTTGAAATGTTGTCCTCATCTTTATTGTCATATTCACTGCGTTTCGGTCGTTGTACACTCCGGCCTTCTTCAGGTGATTGGAATTTCGAACTGAACCCTTTATTTCGTCCACTGGGGTAGATTGTTCTATTCCACATGCCATGCCTCTTCCGGATGTCTCTGTTCTTTCCCTTTAACTCTATGTTGGAAGTCTTTTCAAGAAATAAATGGTTCTCCAAAACTTTATGTCTTTTATTGTTGTAATTATTACTCTTTTCCTCAGTCTTGTTCTGCCAATTAGTCAAGTAGGTGGGCTCCTCGTCGTCAAGGCGGTTCGTGAACTTGTCTGATTATTGGCAGATAGTTCGAACTTCACTGGGTTCTCCATACTTGTGGCCTCGTACCAACATTAAACCAAGGCAAGCTTATTAAATGATAAAAACTTGTCAAGTTGTCCTGACCCGGCATCTAGGTTTCAGCCACTTTCCAACCGCTGTAGCATAGCTTCCCTTTTTCTATACGGTACCCAAAAATGTCTTTGCCGTTTTTTACATCGTATTGGAAGAAGTAATCACTGATACGCAAATGAGTACGTCACGTGCCGAATAAGCGGTGGAATTTGGATGTGATAACTGCTCTTGACCATTGCAGGTATGTTGTGCACACATATCAATCATAGTGTGATCAACGGCCAGGAAATATTGCGGTGTCGAAGCATCCCGTTCGGGGTTGTCCGCAGCCGCAACAAGTCGCCAAATACGCATTTGGGGATAATGCTGTGGGTGAACGCACAGCCAGGCATTGGTTGCAGATGTTCAGATCAGGAGATCTGCCCCTTTGTTATGAACTGTGCAGTGGCAGGCCTGAATGATGGGGCTCTGAAGGCGGCCATAGAGAAGGACAACAGCCATACCAAACGCTTCCAGGTTTCTGATGAATCAGTCATTCACCTGCATAGCATAGGGAAAGCGTACACATTGAGCAAGTGGGTACCCCACACTCAGTCGGAAGCCAACAAACAACGAGTGACAGCCTGTTTCTCGTTGCTTTCTTGGCACCACAACGTACCGATATTTGATCGAGTGCTCACCATTGACGAAAAGCGTGCCAGATATTGATTGTCAATACGGGACCCCTTTACACCCATGCAAAATCATGCTGTGTATCTGGTTGACATCTACAAGTGGTGCCCTATGAGCTGCTACCAATAGGCCAAACCATCACTGCGGATATATACCCACAGTAGTTGGAACGCGTGCGACAGGCACTGAAACAGGAGTCAGGATTGGTTAATCAAAAGAGTGTACTGTTCCTCCATAACAATGCCAGGCCATATGCACGGATGAGCAGGGATACTATTCATCGACTTGGCGGGGAGACACTGAGTCATCCACCTTACTCTCCGGAACTTGCGTCAACAGATTACCACCTCTTCCATTCCCTGGGCAACCACCTTTATGGGAAATGAGGAAGACTTGAGGTCGGCACTCACGTACTTCTTTACGTCCATGACACCTGATGTTTACCGCCAGAGCATTGTGCATCGGGAGACACGTTGGCTTCTGGATGCTGATTACTTTGAAGACTTTCAAATTTGC
Organism: Acanthosepion lycidas; assembly: GCA_963932145.1. Taxonomy (NCBI): domain Eukaryota; kingdom Metazoa; phylum Mollusca; class Cephalopoda; order Sepiida; family Sepiidae; genus Acanthosepion; species Acanthosepion lycidas. The sequence continues at coordinate 19,417,471 of OZ010583.1, read as the reverse complement.
GGTATACCTTCTTTTTACTAAATCGAAAATGGCAAGGTTACCTTTTATAGATATTTTCACAGTAATTGTTCTGATGAGATTTACTCCTTGATATATCGACTTTATGAATTTAAACGCAGTACTACATTGGCGGCAAGGTCTCATCATTTTACAGTTTTAATGGTAAGATATTAGGTTGGTGCAAAAATAATGTAATTTTTAACGTCAAAAACCGACGTTATTTTTGCACCAACCTAATATAACCGTGATTTTTATGTTAACAGTTTCTTCTATCACACTTCTCACTTGTGGAACTCTCTTCTGGCCTCTTGCTTTTAAATTAACTTTGATCTTCAAAAAATGAAATATAATGTCGATTGTTATCTTTTGTCGTCTTAATTCATATTGATTTATTTTTCTCTCTCCTTAATAATGTTTTTCTTGTTCTTATATTCTGGTCGCACTCAGTACCCGACTTGCGTCAGTGGCTTTATGACTTTGCTTGAGGTGAAATGATTAAAAACAAAGTATTAGGTTGGTGCAAAAATAATGTCGTTTTCTCACATATGTTACTATGTGAGAAAACGACATTATTTTTGCACCAACCTAATAGATTACTCGCTTTTTTCCTGTTTCAGGGTGTATTCACAGTGTGAAAATTTTCTGAGCCTTTCTTTACATTATGTTGTCCCTTCTTTTTTTTTGTCTCTTTCTCATTGTTAACAGCAGTTTCTAAGTATTAGGTTGGTGCAAAAATAATGACGTAATAATGTCGTTTTTTGATGTATTTTTTAACGTCAAAAAACGACATTTTTACGTCATTATTTTTGCACCAACCTAATAGTTCATATTCTTAAAACTTCCTCGTTTATTATTAGGTTGGTGTAAAAATAATATCGTTTTTTGACGTTGAAAAATACGTAAAAAAACGATATTATCTTTGCACCAACCTAATACCATGGTATCTCAACATTTTTCATTAGAACCACATTTCTGTCGTTTCAAATCTTTTTTTATTCTTCATCTGTGACTAAATTATTCATTAAACCTGAGTATGAGAAATATCTATCTTGTAATTCACTTCAAATAAGAGAATAATTTCGTTCGGAATAATTAACAAGAGAAACGGAAGCGGCGCCATATATCAAGTTATTACAGTAATATATATGATGTGATCTTTTGTTGGGATCTTCTTCGATGTGCCATGTCTCATCAGAACGTTGGCGATCACGGCTCTCCACAATTTCCAGTCCTATGTAACGCTTGACAAATATTATCTTTTTGTTATCTCCAAAACCCTGTTCAGCCATCCGTTTACTAAAGCTCGCTAGGTAGATTATGCGTTGTTTTCCTCTGCCCCTCTCGCCATCAAATTTTCCAAATCCTCTTTGCTCATTATGTGTCCCAGAAATTTCCATTGCGTCTTCTTGATGTTAAGTATAAGTATCTTTTGTGTTTTCATTGTCTTTAAAACTTCGTTGTTGCTCATAAGTTCGGTCCGTGGTATTCTCAGCATCTTTCTGTAGAACTAGATTTCTGTTGCTTTTAGTATCTTCTACATCTATGGAGAGACTCTCCAGCATTCACTGCCATATTTTCCAGCATTCGCTATCATATAGAAGGATTGATATTACGTTGCAAATTTTTTTCTTTGTTTTTAACAACATTTTTCTGTTTCTTAATATTTTTTAATCATTATGAGCTCTTTCGCTAGCTTCATAGTATATGCTTCCCTTCTGCTACATAGAGAGACCTTTCTCGTAGACTGGTAGCCAATCAATGCTAAAAATCCCAATCTGTTCTACGATTTAACCCATAGGTGGAAGGAGAAGAAATCAATTCATACAGTCTCCAAGGTATTTGTGTGAAAGTGAATGTACCGAAACTCGGCGGGAATTCGAACTTCGGCTCTCCGATTTCGCGTTCCAAGCTGCCATTCATTACAACAGCCGCACATCAAAAGTGGAGTCTGTTTACAAAATATGAAAAATGTCTTTTGGGGGGTGGGGGAAGTTGTGTCGATAGCCCACTGTGAGTCAGGCACATGAGAAAATATATGTGACCGCTACGAACTCTGCCAAGCTTCACAAATTCAGTGCTGAATTCGCCGTCATATATATCTACACTAGATCGCAGACTGTTACGGTCTGGGACGTGCCGGAAGATAGCACCATATTCCCAACAAACACCAGGGAACGGTGTTTGGCGCCCAGATAAATTGCAAATATTTCACGCGCTGTTTTAAAGCAAACAAGCTAAATCCATTAGAAAGATTCACACCCTACTCTATCCCATTCCCCCTAGTTCCGTAATTATTATTATTCTTCTATGTGCCGCGGCTCTTCAGGGCATAGGCGACGATGGCTCTCCACAATTTCCTGTCCTTCGTATTGCTTAATAAATTTTGTTTTTTGTTATTTCTCCTAAAACTTGTTCCACCATCCATTTACTCAAGCCCAGTTATTATTATTATTATTATTATTATTATTATTATTATTATTATTATTTCCTTGGATTCATGTTGTATATACATTTCCTTCCTGATCCAAACCAGAGACCTAAGGTCAGAAATGGCTTTCTTACATTTTCCACTGATCATTTAAAAAAAAAAAAAAAAAAAAAAAAAAAAAAACTAAGATCACACACATTATGCTGATAATTACAGTGATGAAGAATGGATTCAAAGAAAATCTAAGAATAACAAATAATAATTTCAATAAGGTAACCTCATATATTATTGAACTCGATCAACAAGCAATTAATAATCAAGCTAATAAATGGTAGATAAGTTAGTAACAACTAAGCAAATGTCCATCTTACGAACCTTTATGTTATTTTATTTTATTTATGGCAACTGAGCTTTTGGCGATTGCTTTACTCGGGTTTCGTTGTTCGATACTGTTGTGACGTCCCCCCGGTGTCGCTGCGCCAAATGTGACGTCTGCCTAGCCGCGTCCGTCGTGCTATCCTGTCCTGTGACGACCAACTGGCTTGGTATTGGTCGCGGCACCAAATGTGACGTTCTAACCTTCTGGTGATTCGGATGGGAATCTGGTTAGATTCGGTATCAGCCTTGTCGTTCCCAGCTCGCCTCCAACGTCTGGTTACCGAAGTAACTGTTTTGATTTCCAGTCTAACCTACCCACGTTGTGAATTGATCTTAGGCAGACGAAATCAATCAGTCGCCGGGCCGTAATGCAAGCCGAACTCGTTGCAGCGTGTAAGACATTTTCCGACGGAAAGAGTTGCGTCCCTTTCACCCTTGAATTTGACACCTTTGCTACAAGGTATTTCGGCCATTATTACAACATGGACAGATTCGACTTGAAATTGATACCAGAGTTCGACGGTTCCCCTGCTGGCCCGTCTGTGGTCGAGTTATGGGAAAAGGCCGAGCGGGTCTGCCGGCTGTGTAAAGTTAAAGATCCCGCACTGGTCATCCCTCTGAGGCTCACCAAAGGAGCTTACGCCGTGTATCAGCAGGTCAGGGATGACGCAGACTTGGAGGAAATTAAGCAGGCTCTATACGTGGCATTCGGTGCGGAACCCTTTGTCGCCTGGAGGCAGTTCACCGAACGGCGGCTTGGGCCAGATGAAACGGTAGATGTCTATCTGGCCGATTTGAGGAAGCTCCGCACCGTTCGGTGGAGCAAGCGACCAAATCCTAGGATGCGCCTTTCTGGCCGGACTCCCAGACAACGCCAGTCGACTGCTACGAGCATCGTCAAGGCTCAATGAGCTGGGGTTAGACGAGTTACTGGCCAGAGCCCGGAATATTCTGAAGGACGACGCGGAGCCTGTCTCAGCAGCTGTGGAAGCACCCGCACCGCCAACTGAGGACACAAGGTGCTATAAATGTGGCGAACTGAACCACTTCTCCAAAGACTGCCGAAGCCGAAGCAGTGCGAAGGATACGCATAACCGAGGAACACGGAGACGTATGCGTTGCTACAGGTGCGACAAGCTGGGCCACGTAGCAAGAAGCTGTCCGGGAAACGGGCAAGGGGAGTAAGCTACAACCCCAGTCTTCTCCCCAGATCGCCGCTGAACAAGGCGCTGCTCACAGTGAGCGTGCGGATTAACGGGCGTGAGCGCTTCGCGCTTGTAGACACCGGGTGCACTCAGACCCTTGTGCGCAAGGCATGTTGTGACACGTGGGACGAGAAAAAGATTCCAATTCTGACTGTTGGTGGGGACTCGCTAGCCTCTTGTGGAGTGAGCGTCATCCGCGCAAGCATCGGCGATGGGCCTGCAGTAGCCGTACAAGCCCTGGTCGTGGACGGAGAACTGCTCGGCTATGATCTGCTCCTGGGAATGGACGTCATCAAACAATTGGGTGGCGTCCATGTTGACGAAGAGGGTCGGGCGCGTTTCACTGAAACTGGTCTTGCTCTAAGTGCAGCAATGGAGCTAGAACGGCCTGACTTTCGTGCGGAGTTCGACCAGCGCACAAAATCCTGGACGGTTTCCTGGAAATGGTTGGACGATCAACCGCCAGAGAAGCTGTACAACAGTGTGCCAGAGTATAAAATCCCCCCGCGAGCTCGTGCGGAATACGACAAGGAGCTGCGAGCCTGGATTAATAACGAGTGGTTGGTTCCTTATCCAGAGAAGGAATTGGGGCCCCCAAAGGGCCTGATCTCGCTAATGGCGGTTCTCCAGCACAACAAACAAAAGGTGAGGCCGGTGCTCGACTATCGGGAACTGAACGAGCAAGTGGACCCTTTTACAGCCCGCGCGGACGTGTGTACCGAGAAGCTAAGGGAATGGCGACCGGCGGGATCAAATGTATCTGTGCTGGATCTTCGCAGAATACTTCAAAATAAAAAGCGACCACTTTGGAGGTTTGACAACTTACCTGGCTCATTTTCTAACCGGTTTAACTTAAAGAGAATATCATTTTTGCAGGTGAACATGTTGGCTATTCTACGACCATATAAATGAATAACACCAGGTTTTTTAATACAGAATTTTTATTTTTATAATTGATACTGAATTTTACGTTGTGAATTAATGAATTAAATGGACTTAAATTTATTTTAAGTCCAACCATCTGTTGCCATCGGTTTGGTACTAGAGAAAAGCGTTTATAGAAATAAAATTTAATGCCAGTTCAAAAAACAAAACTTTCTTTTTGTTATATTGTTGCAGAACACAAAAGATAGATTTATATTCAATGCGTAGACAAAATGTGACGTTAACCTTTACTTTTGAGACATTAAGAAATAAACCAAACTGATATTTTTTCTCCTTATACAGTGCGACTCAAAAGAGTTTGTAAATACTGATATTTTGAATTTTCTCTAATAAAATATGCTTTTATGGACAAAAGTTGAATATGTTAATTCTTTACTGCCCAATACTCAAACATTGCAGCTTAGAATAAATTAATAAATGATTCCGCTAATGGCGGTTCTCCAGCACAACAAACAAAAGGTGAGGCCGGTGCTCGACTATCGGGAACTGAACGAGCAAGTGGACCCTTTTACAGCCCGCGCGGACGTGTGTACCGAGAAGCTAAGGGAATGGCGACCGGCGGGATCAAATGTATCTGTGCTGGATCTTCGCAAGGCATACCTTCAAGTTCGTGTGCACCAATCACTGTGGCCCTATCAAACTGTGCTTATCAAGGGGCAAAGGTATTGCCTGACCGGCATGGGGTTTGGACTCAATGTGGCGCCATCAGTTATGCAGACGATTGTTGACGCCATTCTGACGAAGGATGAGCGTATACGGCGGGCAACATCTGCATATATTGTACGTGAACGAGGGAGTCATATCTGCGGCGCGCGTGAAGGAGCATCTCTACAACTTTGGCCTCCTCAGCAAGGAACCGGAGAGGCTGCGGGATGGTGCACGAGTGCTTGGTTTGCAGGTCTGGGGAGAGGATGACGTTCTGTATTGGAAACAGGGAAACGAAGTCCCAGACATACCCACCGTTGTTACGCGGCGAAGCATATTTTCCTTGTGCGGCAAGTTAGTTGGGCACCTTCCTGTAGGTGGCTGGCTGCGTGTTGCGGTGGCGTTCATCAAGCGGAGAGCATCTGATGTCACCACTGGATGGGATGACGAAGTTCACGACGCCCCTCTCAACACCATGATGAGGGAGGTCCTCGCTAGAGTACGCAAGGAAGACCCAGCGCGGGGCAGATGGTGCGTTGACAGCCAAGACCTCGGTGTGTGGGTTGACGCAAGCTCTCTTGCAACCGGTGTATCGATAGTTCACGATGGAGCCGTGGTGGAAGATGCTTGCTTGTTACGTCCAGAAAAGGACTCCCAGCACATAAACCTAGCAGAGCTTGATGCTGTCATCAAGGGGATCAACTTGGCGATCCTCTGGAAGTCGACCACCCTGCGTCTGTTCACGGATTCCGCTTGCGTCTATAAGTGGATCTCGGATACCCTTACCGGGAGGGCCAGGGTGCGGACTAAAGCCGCCAGCGAGATGCTTATCCGACGACGGCTCAACACGATCGTGAAGCTGGTGCAAGAATACGCACTGACAATGGAGGTGTCCCTGGTCAAATCTAGCCTCAACAAGTCAGATTGTTTAACGAGGGTGCCCCAAAGGTGGCTTGACGCCACTAAGAAAGCTATTGAGCCCGTGCAACCCGCCTGCGCTGCGTCCATGAGTCCTGTTCAATCTAATCGAATCAAAGAAGTCCACCAACAAAGCGGGCACCCTGGAGTCAAGCGGACCCTGTATTTCGCCAAGTTGGTTGACCCAGGAGTACAAAAGACAGACGTCAGAAGAGTGGTCAGAAACTGCGTGGCATGCCAGTCTATAGACCCAGCACCCGTCCGCTGGAAGAAAGGGCAGCTGAGCGTGAGGAACCACTGGAGCCGGCTGGCGATAGACGTTACTCACCACAACGGCGAGGATTTCCTGACGCTCATTGATTGCGGTCCATCCAGGTTTGCGATATGGCGGCTGCTGCGTCGGCAAGATTCAGCCACCATCATCCGTCAGTTAAACAGTATCTTCCTTGAACGTGGCCCCACAACGGAGATATTAACCGACAATGGCACCGCATTCACCAGTGAGCAGTTCAGGAGGTTTGCGGATGGCTGGGGAGTGCACCTACGGTTCCGGTGCGCCCACGTACCGAGTGGAAATGGGATCATCGAGCGGAACCACAGGACCGTCAAGACCATCGCAGCCAGGACGGGCTGCGCGGTGTCTGAGGCGGTCTACTTGTACAACGTGACCCCGAAGGATGATGTCTCACCCTCTACGACGCCAGCCGACACATTGCATAGGTACCACGTCAGAGTGAAGGGCATAGATACCAACCCGCTGACGGAACTGAAAGTAACCGGAGAGAGGCTGAAGAAAGGCGATGTCGTCTGGGTTAAAAACCCGCGCAGCAAGTGCACGACGAAATACGGAACGGGACGCGTCACTGAGGTGATCAGCCCACAGGCGGTGCGGGTCGACGGTGTGCCCCGTCACGTTAAGGACCTGCGGCCAGCGACGCAGTTGCAACCATCACTGGACGACGGGAGCGAATGGGAATCTGAGACCAGTGAGGCATCGCTCTGGTTCATGCCAGCTCCATAAGGCAGTGACTCAGATATCAGTAGCCTTCCAAGGGACGCGGTGTTTTTCGACCCTCAGACCGCGGACGTGAGCGCAAGCGACGATGAGGCTCGCAGCGTCCCTCTTCGAAGAAGCACCCGGCGAAAGCGATCGCCGCCTCCCTGTCAACTCTGTGATCATGAGATCAGGGGGAGTGTGGGGAAAAAAGGAATGGCTTACCTCCCAAACGCCCTCGCGTCTGTCTGGCCTGTGGGTTGAGAAAAGAAAGGGTCCAAGATGGCGTGCGTTACTTTTAATATTTACGGTCTCGTGCAGTCACGCAATGTCGCGTTACACGCATGGTAATGAGGTGTGTCTGGACTCCATAAAAGCAGGTCGCTTGGAGAAATTGACAGAACGGCATTACACCAGTGTTCGGTGTACATTGCTTTGCGTTGCAGCGTGTAAGACATTTTCCGACGGAAAGAGTTGCGTCCCTTTCACCCTTGAATTTGACACTTTTGCTACAGCTTCTTATCACCTAAATTTAATTCTCGCCTTTCTTTTTTTTCTTCTTTCTTTCTAGCGACGTAAATAGTGTCACACTGTGGGTCTGAAAAATGTCGCTTTTATCACGGTCGTAATCGATTCGCTTCTCAAATTCTACAATTTGAGCTTGGCTCAAATTATAGTATCTACTCTCGGGCGGATAAACTACATTTTATCTCTCAGTTGTGTCTCTGTCTTCGGACAGAGCGCAACTGAAAATATAATTGAGAGGTGCCCGTTTTCGAGAAACAGCTGCCCGTGACAGTACCGTCTTCATTGCACCAAAGAGGGTCGATCGGCAAACCGTTGCCAGAGCAACCAACGTTCTCGAGGGCAAGGTTTATTTTTGGACCTGGCCCGGGTGCATGCTCTCGGGCTCCCCAAATTAAACTGACTTTGTGTCACATCCTGCCACTTCTTGGCCATTTGGATAGGATCAAAATGTAGTAACTGTCATCCCTCCTTTCTTTCTTTCATTTTCTAACTGAAACCAAGTAGTGCCCTTTTCCTCAATGCCACTCGATCAAAACGGAATGGTTTATTGTTTATGAGGTATTGGCAGGGCGTAACGATCGCGCGAACTAACGAAGGGAGAGACAAGAAACAATTATTATAGATTAGTTCAATTATGGTCATTTGATTGTTCAATGAGCCATAAGGCGTATTTACTAGTCAAAATATAGTAATATATATCACTATTTTAGTCAATTCGGCTTATTTCATTTAGTTATCTACCTCTAGGGTCGTAGGTTCGGTAAACGGTAGCCAAGACAAAAATGGATTACATACCACAATGTTGAACACAAAAGAACGTATCTGCACAAGTGAGATAAAAAAACCTGGAATCGGTTATGCAGGGTTCGTAGGAGTTCCTTTGGATTTCTTGGAATGCAAAAAAACGCGAAATAGACATTTATACGCCCAGCAGCTGCAACGTGACCCTAAAAACTTAATCGAAAAGCACCCTGCGCGCCTCATTATGAAAAATGTGGTTCTCCTCTATAGCAACACAAGGCCTGCATACAGTCAAAATAATACATGAAAACATTTTTGAACTTGATCTGTTCTAACCCAGCCGCCATATTCACTTGACAGTTTTCCGATCGCTGCAAAATGCTTTGATGGGAAAATGTTTCTCTAACGAAAATCAGATTCAAGAGTTTGACGAAAATCTTTTTACAATTTCATGTCACATTGCACGAAATCTTTTCTGAAAACCCTCGATTAACCCATGATTTCATTTCCTTAATATGTTTAATGCCATGTCCCGACACGATACAGACGATCAAGGTTCTCCTCAGATATTTCTTTATTAACTATTAATTTCCATGATTTCGAGTTTTCCTTCTCTTAGACTGGTTGCCACCCAAAGCTAAATAATCTAGTCTACCCTCCTATTCAACCTATATCTGGGGAGAGAGAAGATACGAATTCATGCCTCTCTCGAAATAACTGTAATATATTCAATAGAATGACTTTGAGATCATGATGGTCCGATCAAAAGATATATATCAGTTTTACATGTGGTCGAACGAAAGCAAAGCACATAATCTAGATCTTTATCTTTATTTCTTTATATTTTTATCTTTATTTCTTACATATCTTTAACTGTGAAAATATATGAAAAACGACTAAGTAACCACAGTGGTCAGTAAGAGGAGTTAATATAACAGAGTAGTAAAGCTCAAAGTCTTACTGCATTAGGAAGGTAATAGACTGTTAACCCTGTTTCAAAATATTCATACATAACGGATATAACAAGGGGTGGGTAATCCTGGTTTAACGTTTTAAAGCAGGGGAATGTTGAATGACGATTTGAAGCAGAAAATAATTAAGATTAAACTGAAGAAAAAAACGCAGAGAAATTAATTAAGCGAAGAGGAGAAAAAAAGGAAAGAAAGAACGAATTAAAACTAATAATTAGAAATCACAAAAAGCTCTAAAAAGATTTGAACCTGAAATATGCCAAGATTAAGATATTAAGATTTAGTAAGTTTAGATCTTCCCAAACATACCCAGTTGCATCCAGGGCAGTATAACAAGATTTAAGGTCTTCTAATTTTTTTTCCAAATTCCAAAGCCGAATTCTCGTTATGTTTATTCAAAATACTATCAAACCAACAAACCTTTGTATCTTACCAAGTCTAATGTTGGGTGATTTGAAATTAACGCATTTCACGACAGTCCATCCGTTTTTTTAGACAAAGGTAGGTAATGTATATCTTATCTAAAAAACATGCAATAAATCTACGCCAGAAATCTACACGTTCTTATATAAACGAGCCAATCCTTAGAGTGACACACAGACACAGTCTGGTTTTAATCCTTACTTCCTCCTCCGACTTCTGCAGTTCTCCTATTTAGTATTACTGCTATAGTAATTTTTTCCGCCGAAAGTCTGTCAACCAGGATACACAGAAAGATTCATAATTCTTTACTTCTTATATACTTTTAAATTCTTCAATTTGTTATCAAACCCATTGTTAGATATCAACAAAGTTTGTTGGTTTGCACTTTGAAATTAGTTTTTAGCAAACAAGTTACCACGGCTGCGAGGATTTCACACCTGAAATCTCTGCAGTATCATAACGACCCCGCTGGGCTAAATAACCATAGAAATCTGGTTACCTCCCAACTTGCTGATAACGATATACAATGGTTGTGAACATAAAAAAAAAACTGCACCAAGAAAAAATTAATATTTAAATTGATAGCAAACATCAAATTAATTTATTCAGGTTTTTTTAGACATCTAAATTACTATCAAGCATTAAAATTTATTCTTTACATAAAGTGCTAAAACCCAATTACAGCCTCTTTCTCTTTACTTCCCTCTCCCTCTTCTTTCTTTTTCCTTTTCTCCCTTCTCCCCTCCCATTTCAATATATCACTTCCGTTAAGTTAACCGTCTAAATAGGTCATGGTCTGGTCATTCCTCCTCCCCCAATACAAAGTATGCTTGAGAGATATGAAATTAATCCCTCCCTATACTTAACCATGTCTCTTTAACTGTCCCTTTTACACTCTCTGTTAAATTACAAAAACTTACACTACCCATCAATTTTAATTTCATTTTTCCTTTCAATTCATTTTTGGAAGTGCTATCTGATAATCCGGCGTCCTTTAAAAGGGCTCTGGTGAAATAAATTATTATAATGGTACCTAAAAATGGTCTGTTTTTCTTTTAAATATTAGCTCTGGATTTACATTGACCTCTCAGAATTCCATCCTCCTTGGGATTACCCATACGGATTACCAAATTCTTCATAACTTATATATATATATATATATATATATATATATATATATATATATAAAAGTGAACATTGAAGTCAACACTTAGAGGCGACACGCTGTTTCACGCCCTGACGATTGCGTCTAGCATGAAACAGACTGTCGCCTCTAAGTGTTGACTTCAATGTTCACTTTTATATTTACACACGCTCTATCTCTGATATTGAGCACTTTATCCCATAAATATAGCACACCTTAAGACTATAGTTCTTCATATATATATATATATATATATATATATATATAATCAGTAACGACGCTAGCTCATCAGTGTTAATCGGGCACAGTACAAACGTTTTAACAAAATTTAGTATACTTACAACTGATTACAATTACTCCCATAATCAGTAGAATAATTTAGCAGCATCTAATTTCGATCCAGTCTAATTGTAAATGACGACTTGTCTGTACATAATGCACCAGACTTACTTAGCAACAGGCCAACCATTGTATAAAGATAAATATGGTTATTTCTTATATCTGCAGAATACTTCAAAATAAAAAGCGACCACTTTGGAGGTTTGCCAACTTACCTGGCTCATTTTCTAACCGGTTTAACTTAAAGAGAATATCATTTTTGCAGGTGAACATGTTGGCTATTCTACGACCATATAAATGAATAACACCAGGTTTTTTAAAACAGAATTTTTATTTTTATAATTGATACTGAATTTTACGTTGTGAATTAATGAATTAAATGGACTTAAATTTATTTTAAGCCCAACCATCTGTTGCCATCGGTTTGGTACTAGAGAAAAGCGTTTATAGAAATAAAATTTAATGCCAGTTCAAAAAAAAAACTTTCTTTTTGTTATATTGTTGCAGGACACAAAAGATAGATTTATATTCAATGCGTAGACAAAATGTGACGTTAACCTTTACTTTTGAGACATTAAGAAATAAACCAAACTGATACTTTTTTTCTCCTTATACAGTGCGACTCAAAAGAGTTTGTAAATACTGATATTTTGAATTTTCTCTAATAAAATATGCTTTTATGGACAAAAGTTGAATATGTTAATTCTTTACTGCCCAATACATTGCAGCTTAGAATAAATTATGAAAATTAGCTTTATTCATGATTTTTTTAATTAAGCAAATAATACCGACTCAAAAGTTTTTGCAAACTTTAATTTCAATGCAAAAAAATTGGTCCTGTTCAAATCAATTCTACAAAATAATGAAAAGGTGTATTATGTTATATACCCATGAAAGTTGGTATGGCTATGTTTAGATATCAATGTATGAAAACACAATGAGCAAATTAGGATTTAATTTTTCGACCATCATTCTTAAGAAGCCCAATAAGTCGTTTATCGACTGATGAAGGGAATTTCTAACTTCACTGGCTGTAATTTTAAAACAAATATCCAAAATACACTTCCACAGGTAATCCTTATTAGAAAATTGACGTCCATTTTCATAAACTCGACGGGACTCTGTGGTGGCTATACCATAATTTTGTCCCCACTAAAACCTTGATTTGCCAACCATTCTTTGGTGAAACGCGCCGCATGACTAGAGGGGGGGAGAATTATCTTGCTGATAAACAAGATTATTATGGAACTCATCATTTTGTGAATTCAACCAGGGTATGAAATTTTCTTTTAAAAATTGGCAATAATTAGTTCAATACAGCTTAATTCTTTCTGTCACAAGAAATGGTCCAATTAATGTCGAGACACAAATTCCAGCCCAGAACATCACTCCACCACCGCCTTGTTGGCGTCTGAAACACAAGTGAGTAGTTCCGCCATTAATGAACGAACCTCTTTTCCAACCATCGGGGGCCCTCTAATGTAGCACGGACTTTATCCGTCAAAATTACTCTTTGGAAATCAATTTTTTTAAGTAATTGTTTACCCCTTCTAACCTCTTCAGGCGATTCATTTCGGTAGGCATGAAATTGAAGAATGTTGTTTTGTCAGACGACGGAGGATGCGATTTCTTATTGCTTTCGGTACTTCTTCAACGCCATCTTGCTTAAAAATCTTTCTGTTTGAGTGCTCTTTTAATTTTTCTTAAATCTCTCTTGTTAACTGCACGTGGGCGATCACTCTTGTACTTCTGGCGCTCAACTTTGCAATCATTGACATATTGCTTTACTGTGCAATGATCTCGTTTAATTATTTTTGCTATTTTCAGTGTAGTTTTATCATTTGAGAGTCATTTTGTTATTTTGCCTTTTTTCATCAGCAGTAAGCATCTTCCCACGAACCATTATTTTAAAATTTATGATTTCTGCAAATACTTTTGATTCACCTGAAATATATAGAAATCCTTAAATAATAATATGGAGATTTTCGTTAATTAAATCTTTATGTCCCGTTGGACATGTCATTTTAAATTAAATATATGTATTTTAATGTTTACACAAGCCATTACAATTGTTTAAATTTGTATATTATAGAAATGTTATAGGTGCAAACACTTTTGAGTCGCACTGTAAAAAGGTCATATTTAAAACTTCAAAGCTCCCGGCAATATTAAATCTGTATTAGTGTAATGTTCTTTTAGTAATGTCTGAATATAGGATTAAATTTTCAAACGTAAAATAATTGTTTGACACTTTTATGCTCCATCAAAATAGTCTCAATCATGAAGTGTGTGCAGCTTTGGAGAATTTTCTTGAAACGTTCATTTTTTTTTTTTTTTTCTCGTGAGTATGTAAATGACACTACCTTTCCCTTGTTGGGTCGACCGTCACTTTTTGTCATACTTGCCTTGAATATGTATATATTTTAAGTTCAGCTTGGTTGACTTCCTGTCATTCTCCCACTGACATGATTTGAGACCAGATTCTGTAGTGGCTGAGCTTACCTTCCAAATCTACCTTTTCAGGTGTTTATTTTTCTTTTGACGTTTTCATGTGACAAACAGTACGAAGCTTACTTTAGCATTTCTTAAGGTGAACCCAGTACATACGGATGTCATAACAGGTCAACACCTTTTAGATAGACGTTCTTGATTGATGTTAAATTAAATTCGATTCAGACATATGTAATTCTTCTTCTTCTTCTTCTTCTTCTTCTTCTTCTTCTTCTTCTTCTTCTTCTTCTTCTTCTTCTTCTTCTTCTTCTTCTCACGGGGGATATTGAGGGCAAGAGTTTTTAGGTGTCCAAGTAATTTCAGCTATCTCTTCCTGAAGAGTTCTTTCAGTTGCCATTTTTCTAAGACTTAATCGTTTGCTTGCTCGCTTAGCCCATGGGATTTTTAGTATCCTCCTGTAGAACCACGTTTCTGCTGCTTCTCGTTTTCTCCTTATCTGTGGAGAGATTGTCCAACATTCACTGCCATAGAAAAGGATGGATATCACATAGCAATACATCAATCTAACGAATGCTTTCAGTTTCTCAGCAACTTGTTAAGCATTTGGAATGCTATTTTTGCTCATCCAACGCGTGTTCCTAATTCTGTTTTCCTGTCAAATGCATATAAATGAGCCTAAAAAAACTGCCTGATAAAATGCTGATCCATCATGTCTCCGCTAAAGAGCTTTTACCCCATCAGGCATTGGCACTAGAGGACTTCTAAAAGCTTCTTCCTGGCAGAATTGTGCTTCATCAGATTGATGTTGAGAAGATGTGACCAAGAGGCTCAGCTCAAGATGTGAGTTACGAATTGGAGAAATGAAGCAAGTATGAACATTTAAATATCTGGAAAATGTTTTAAGACATAAAATCTGACGCAGAAATCCAAAGGTGCATTGAAATAGCGAAAAATTACTTCCAAATGCTAAAATATTGAGAAAACAGGAAATGTTTATTATAAACAAAGAAAAGCGAATTTCAGGCTATTTGGGTAATACATGAATTATTTCGTTTTTTATCATTTATTTTAATACTTATTATTTATCAATAGTTCTGATGAATCCTTCAACAATGGATTCCCCTTCATTGTTTACGAGTTTCTGCCAACGACCCATAACTGTTCAATGCCTCGACGATAAAAATTATTAGGTTTTGACTCGAATAATTAATCAAGCCTTAAATTAACTTAACAATGATGTGGAGCTTAAAACATTTAAGCTCCACATCATTGTTAAGTTAATCGACCAATCGTTAGAAAAGCGACTGAAAAAGGTGATAGTCTAAAGGAGCTAAATCAGAAGAATATGGTGAATGAAGCGGAACTTTCCACCCGAGTCTTTTAATTTGATTATGTTAGCGACGTGGGACGGCCATTGTCATTTGAATACTTCACACTGTATCGCCGGCTAGGTTGTTTTCCAGTTGACTGGCTTTTTTGTTTTGAACTATTTCATCTTCGTACACCGCACACATATCTTGATCTGCTTTGTGACCTTGATTAAAAACAAAAAGTAAAAGATGTGGGACATGTTCTTTCTTGTCTATTTGGCATGCCATCTCAAAGGGGTGGCTAACCAGAAATAATATATCAATAACGTTGGACAAGAGTTTCACGGGATGACTAGAGTCATTAAGATGCAAAAAATGACCACGAAAAATTATACAGTAGAATCCCTCATATCCGGAGTGTCCCATATCCGGAATCCCTCATATCCAGACATGATTTTGATGTGTATATTTGAACTATTTGGGTGATATGTAACTGATTTGAAATTTCTGTTTTTCAGGAAATTTACTTAGGATAATTACATATGATTAGTTCAGCCTAAGTGAAAACGATAATGCAAATCGGAACAACTTTGGAGTTATCGCAAAAAGTGGAAATTTTAAACAGACTAGACGCTGGTGAAAGTTCATTGTAACTAATGGCTGAGGTCATCATAGGAAAATCAACATTGTATGATATAAAATCTTCCAAAGAAACTATTCTCCAGCGTTCACACTGTCACAATGAACAAGGAAATCAAAAGCATGATTGTTGTGAAACCTGGACTGAAATTGAAAAAGCTATTGAAAAGGTTGTCAGTTTTATGGAAATAAAACCAGCATTCACCTATGACAATAACGCACACGGTGCGCACACTTTTGTTTAAAAAAAATCAAGAACAAAAGCTAAACGAAATGCAGAAAAAGTTGAGAATGACATTAGAAGAGAAAGAATCATCATGCAACAGCGATTAAAATATCGTTGTTACATTATTTCTTTTGCATACGTGGCATAAATAATTTAATGAATTTACATTAACATTACATAATTTTTTTTTCTTTAAAATCAATTCCGTTATATTTCACTCACCATTAGCTTATTTTGTTTACGATAAAACATTGAAAATAAATGTTAAACCTCATTTCAGTTCTTTCACCTCATATCCGGATTTTGTAACCAATTCCTCATATACGGAAGGCCTTCTTAGTCCGGATGTCAGAGATTCTACTGTATGAAGAAACCTCAGCAATCAGCTTGTTCGTTTTAGTATCCATCATATCCGGAATCCTTCATATCCAGATTTTGTAACCAATTCCTCATATCCGGAAGGCCTTCTTAGTCCGGTTGTCAGGGATTTTACTGTAGGAGATCATTCGCAGAACATCAAGAAAAAAAATATCACTCATCACTGCAAAAATATTTGCAGTACAATCCGATGTACGTACTTTGATTTGATTTGATTTGCTTTGTTTGTTTAACAGCATATCAACACCTGATGAGCCATTTAATGCCAAGATTTTATTTGTAGGAGCTTTGAAGTAATAAAAATGTTATGTTATTCTGCTTTCACAGTTGAATACATGGTAGATGATACTCAGCTTTTGTGCATATACATGTTTGTGGGGACATGATTACTAGTTTGATATTTTATGCTTTAGTTTTGTTGATATTTTCGAATACAGTTTGATTTCTTTAAGAAACTATAGGATATTTGTGACGAAAGAGTTGTTTCATGTTGGTTGTTTGGTTGATTGTGTTTAGTGGTATATCAACCTCTAGGAGTTATTTAATTAAACACAATTTTATGGCTTCAACTAAATATATATTTAGACGTAACTGTATGCCTTCAACTTCAGATAATGTTGTAGAGCAGTTTCACAGTGGAAGCTTGTATTTCACTAAGTCGCTCCTAATAAGGTTCGACATACAAAACGTTAGGCACTTGATATAATAGTTAATGACGCAGCAATCTAGTTGTGGTGGTTTATACTTTAATGTCCGACATCGACTGACTCACCAACTCTGTGAGCACACTGGCTACTGCTACTACTACTACTTATTATATGTGGGAGAGTCTATTAACAATAGAATAGGTATGTTCCAGTATAACAGATAAAATGTTCATCAAATTGCTATACAATATATAGTTGGTAATTTTATAAAACTGTATTGCTTGTCATTTTGCTTTAAAATTGTATTGCTGGTAATTTTACTATATGTTAAACTTTCATAGTGTTTAGTTTTTCTTTGGGGTTTCACTATCTGCCCATAACACCCCGAACCAAGGTGAACCTGAAAACAACAGCAATTAAGAGGTGGTTCCACGCTCCTCAAAACCTCTAATCTTTCGGTCTGGAGCTTTACTGCCGGATGTAGTTTATCGCCATACCCAGGACTTACTTATAAAGACTGATAACAAAACGGACATATTAAAATTGTATAATGATAATAATGGCTGGCCGCTCATATCTGAGGATGCCTGTCTATCAGTAGGGCGGCTACCAAATTGCAGTTGCAGAAATCTGCTCAGATACATTCAAGTTTGTTCAACATCCACAGAGCCCGCCTGTGGTTTATGCTACAACTATACTGAGCGATGCACAGTTACAGTTTCTGTGAGAGAGCACATTATCTGGCAAGATCAACAGTCTGAAAAAGGCCAGCACGCTCAAAGCCCAGTTTATACTCCTCCTCGGTTTTTTAACAGAAGTAGAAGTTTACCCATCGTTTCCTGTTTAGAGTTGAGTTTCCGGTTCCTTCTGAAGTATTCTCCTTCTCTTGCACACCCAGTAGCCATTGCGTCTTATTTTTTCCTCTGCTGATCTGTTCATATCTATATATCTATCGATATTTCGATTAATATTTAATTTAAACCGTTAATCTTCTTTGTAAGTCAATAGGCATTAATACTTCTTAATTTTAAACATTAATCTTGTTTACAAATCAATAAACACTGCATTTATTGTCATTTAAAAAGCGAGTACATTTTGGGGAATACCCTGTACCTACCTATCCATCTATCTTTCTATGTGTGTGTGTGTGTATAATGTTCTTTCTCTTTCACACACTGTATATAAATATATATATATATATATATATATAGTGTGTGTGTATGTGTGTGTGAGAGAGAGAGAGAGAGATTAAACCAGGAACGAGTTGTAAAACCGTAATAAATTTTAATTTCACAATTTGATTTTAGCTTTATCAAAAGATTATGAGGAATGGAGCGAAAAGAAAATAGCTAAACATGTCAAATTTATATTCTTATATATATATATATATATATATATATATATATATATATATATATATATATATAGCAACGTATATCATGTGACCTTTGAAAACCTAATTTTAAAGCTAATTTGATTGCAGTAGATGAATATATATTTTGGTCAACGGCGTAGCCAGGGCCAGTAGTACATACGCTATTTTTATATCTTGGATATGAATCGACCGTCTTAAAATTAGCTTCAAAATTATGTCTTCAAAAGTCACATGATACATGAATATATACGGTATATCATATTTTCATTTTTTCAAATATCACAAGAAATAAAATTTCGGCATTAAATGATATGCCGTTAAACAAACAAATTAATCAACGAATCAATAAAGATAAAAAAAAAAAAATCCTGTCGAGAACGTTCTTCGGATGTTTGAATTTTATCAAATAAACTTTTTTTTCCGATGTACTTGTGGCTTCAACCTTACCTCAGTGCTATTTTCTTCTGGAGATATTCTTAAGAAACTGAAAATTGCATAAATCTCAGAAATCATAATGTCGATTATAACCTCAAAAAGTCTGCAAAAACTGACTCACATTGTTCATCTAAAATAGAACATCTTACCAAATGAGGAAGCTAATCAAAAGTTTTCAATTAGAAATCCAATCCAACAATAATCCTGTTTCATTTGCTGTTGCGCCATTTCACGGTCTGAGGACTGGAAACTCCTTCAGTCCCACCGCCTGAGTCAGGACACTCATCCAGTACTACCACATGTGTGCAGGCATTAAGTTTAAAGCTCCATAATTTCAACACAATCTAGTTCAAACGACGCATCGCTTAGTGAATTGAAATGATGGCTATTACTTATCTGACGCAATCTATGAAAGTGGTAGTGCTAAATCGTTATATACTCAGGTTCAGTTGAAGAAACAGCTAAACGAAACAAAGTAAATTTGCAATATGTGTGTATAATTTCATCAAAATCTGCCAAGAAATGTGGATGTGCATACATAGCATACACATACAAATAGACACACAGACATCTTGATTTATAGATATAGATTATATTTTCTGTTTTAATCAATTAGTATAAACCAAACTGGCTAATTATTTTTTACATCTAATCCATAAAGATATTCCTAATTTTGAGTGAATAAAATGATTTTTTGCACATTGCGTTAGTAGGCATGGCTAGGTTTGTTCTTATTACAGTTGCATTTATGGAAATAAATCAATAATTGTGATAGTTGTAAGGAGTTTCCTAATAATATGCATAGTTGCTAATTAACTAATTATTGGATCTTACTTTAAAGTCCATTACTAAAGATGTTCTATGTAATTGTCATTCAGCAGTAATTTAGATCTCTACATGTCTGCCCCCAGTAATTGTCCCTATCGCATAGCAGTTAAGCCTATTATAGGTATTGCTTTGATCTATTAGGTTGGTGCAAAAATAATGACGTAATAATGTCGTTTTTTGATGTTAAAAAATACGTCAAAAAACGACATTATTACGTCATTATTTTTGCACCAACGTAATAGTTCAATTTACATCAATTTATGTTATTTTATTTCAGATTTGAACAAAAAATTTTAAAGAGATGAAGATATGCATTTCGCACATGATTTCTGTGTTTTCTGCTTATAAATTATAGACGTCATACTCTTTGGAGCCAACAGAGAGATGAGACGTTAAAACGAGGTGGGTGCTGAAAAGTTCTCGAACCGATCTGCCACACCACCCAACCCCACCCCTACCACACTTACCCAACCCCATACCACCAATATTCCAATGTTCATTGAAATACTAATTTTCAGAAGTTGGTGGAACAGATAACTTTTCAGAACCCCACCACCACCTCGTAAAAAGAGAAACATTCGGTCGGGCTATTTTGTACTGAGATAGCTGAAAATCTTTTAGCCTTACCAAGATCGACCGGAGAAAAAAAATTATGCTTGGTCATTTGGTCAAATTTTAAGAAGGGGATCTGGTCGAGAACTTTTCAAGACCACTCTTTTTATGGACTGTTTATAAAGGAGAGATCTCGACCTTTCTGTTCTTACTGATGCTTTATATTAATTCAGCGTCTCTGTTTTTCCTCCTTCTTCCTTTTTTTATTACTTTCCCCTTTCCTTCTTGCTCTTGACTATCTTGTACAAGAAAGAACTTCCTTTGTTAAAGTGACAGATTACTCAAGTCAGTAAATGACCTCGGTATTTAAGACACACCTCATATGAATCTGTCCCAATTCTAAAGGTTATTTGTCGGTATCGGATTAAATTTTTTTACTTTGTCGTCGTCTTTTACACATATTCTATTTATGGGATAAAATAGAATTTTAACAAAAGTAATTATTTTATTGTTGCTATTTATAATGAAAGTACAAGGACTACATTGTTACACACTCGACTTCTCAATGAATTTGTGAAAGAGTTTAGGTGTATCAAGTAGGAGTTGGCAAACCTGAATGTAGCCGTTTTTAGACGAATGAACACGACTGTGTTTGAGTGATTTCTAAAATAAAACCGCCTATGTTCATTTGGAATTTTTGTTTTTATCGTTTCACGCCAAGCAAGGCGATAATACCCCTAAGACGGAAGGATCTACTGTTAATGAAAGAAAATGAAAAGAATTTAATAAGGAAAAAGAACAATAAATTAAATACGGTTCAGGAAGACAGAAAATGGTGGTTAACGTTGCATTTAAATTTTGAAACACATTAGGTGGCAGGAAATCGGAAGAGAGTTCCTCAGACAAGAAGTGCGTAAAAAAATGATTAGAATAGGACGTATGGTTACATCTAGCTATTTCAATAGTTAAATAAATAGACCTAGTTGCCAATCTAGCAGTACGTTTAAATTCGTGCGGTCACGAAACCAAGAAAAAGGGCGATATTCGATAAAAAATGTTGCACAAAGCAGAAAGGGACGGAGAAGACTGTCCTATATTTAACTTAGCCACAATCACTGACTCAAACAAACTATAATGTTCCTTACGCCAAAACAAAACCATTACTTACTATTCTTACTACAGTCACCATAATACCACTATGTCTCTATGACGTTTTAACTAGTCCTAGGGCCATATTATCCCTCTGGTTAGCATAAGCTGCAGTCTGGGGCACCTCAAGCTTTAATAAAGCAATGGTTTTAACTTTGTAGACGTTAAAACTTCTAAATAATTTCATAAACTGAAATGATATCAATATGATATTTATTTTGATTATTATTATTATTATTATTATTATTATTATTATTATTCTGGTCGTAAAATATTATTTTTTACTACGGTTGTGTTGTAATATGTGCTAATTTGGTTTGAAATAAATACAGTGAGTCATTGACATGCTACAGATTTCCGCTTCTACGATGCGTCGTAACGCGATTTTTCCGTATAAGTTGGAACATACCTACAATTTTCCGCGAATAAGAACTGACGTCACTCTCCTATACTAATGCAATAGTAAAGTAATAATCTAGGACATAACACATTTCTATGACATATGGTAACATAATTAGGACAAAATCAGATGGAGGACATAAATATAATACATGTAATGAAATGGAAATAATACATATAATGAAATTAAATTGTGTTAAGCTGCTTGTATATTTCTTACCAGTGATGTCATTGGCTCTTCGTAAATGAAATGACGATGCATAAGATCTTTTCTCGCTTGCAGTACTCGAAAGTAGCAGCTAATCTGGGAAAGAAATCGGAAATTCACCAACTTATAGTTTAACAACAAATGTCCCTATCTCTTACAAGGAAACTGAATATGTATGCACATATGTACGGACGACTTTAGACAAGCAAATGGCCAATGTTCGTCGCTGTTTCAGGGCGTTAACATTGACTAATGTTACTTCCACGATGATAGCTTTCCTTTCTCTTCGAACACTGTCATCAGAAGACGTTACTCTACGCTTGGAGACAATAAGTTCCCACAATACAAGCGAAAGAAAGTGAATGCACAACAATCGAATATGGCTTACAACCAGGAACTGACCTGGTATAAGTCGAAACAATATTAATGGAGATTGCGTCGTAACCGCGGATTGTCGTTGGTCGGAACTGTCGTAACCCGAGGACTTACTGTAGTAAAATAGTGGTATTTCTTAAATAATATATTTATTGACAAACAAAAGATATCTACTCTAGTTTATTTAAAGAATTTGCAGTAAGTTTACTTCAATCTATATAAATGTCGATAAAATATATTCCAGGTAAAAAATATTCAAGACGGGAGCGGGCGAGTTAGAGGGGGCGGGGGACATGGTTTGATTAGCCTATAGGTCTGAAAAGATCATAACCTGGTCCTTATTCGTCTCCATGTTTGCAATATGTCTGTAGAAGTTGGGAAACCCAACAACTTTTAAAAATTAAACCCCAGCATATATACTTGTTAAGGTGTGCTATATTTATGGGATAAAGTGCTCAATATCAGATATAGACCGTGTGTAAATATAAAAGTGAACATTAAAGTCAACACTTAGAGGCGACAGTCTGTTTCATGCTAGACGCAATCATGACCTGACGATTGCATCTAGCATGAAACAGCCTGTCGCTACTAAGTGTTGACTTCAATGTTCACTTTTATATATATATATATATATATATATATGTGTGTGTGTGTGTGTGTGTGTGTGTGTGTGTGTGTGTTCTTAATTACTCCCGGGTAAAATTTCTCTGTCAGACAGCCAAGTGCCGCCCGTTTAAAAATCGGCAATTTATACATTAACAGTTGTCAAAGAGGAAATATATAACATTCATTGAATGCAAGTTGTTAAAAATCGTGTAGAATGAGAAAAAATATGAGGAAGCTGTAGTTTGTCTTTTGTTTTCCTACGTGTAACACTTAATCATTGAGTCAATACTGCAAAAGAGGGTGCCAAAGTTTTCGATGTATACCGGGTGAGATGTTGTTTTGTTAATTCATATTAAATTTAATTTTCCAGCCAATCAAATTAATTTCTTTTCTTCCTGAGCCAAAGTTTCTGAACGATAGCTCACTATAAAGTTTTAATTAAAGACATACAAGAGTACTTAGATTGTGTTCTGCTAATCTTGAAAATAGAAAAGGCACTGACAATCAGCATTCAAAATGCTGGCTTTTACTTGGATTCAAACCTGGACGTCAGATTCAGGTGGGAAATTTATATCTCTGTATGCTATTAAGAAAAGTAAAAAGTTTAGTTCGGTTTATTAATCAAATATAAAAAAAAATTATTTCGACATTAACTTTATCGAACAACATATTTGCCGTTTTATTTTACACACTTCTGCATTCTTACGGGCAAATTTATGATATCATCCTCCCGGAAGATTGTACCTTTGTACACAAATAACTGTACTCGGTGACTTTTGGAGTTTTCAGTGAATTTGTCTATCTATTTATTTTTCATTAAGAGAATTTTATAAAAGTTACAATAAATAGTAAAACTGAGGATACAATATTTGCTGAATTTCTACTTGGTCGCCAAAAGAAACATATGGCTTAGCGTTCTCCTGATGGAGTATTAATCCATTTCTGTTAATTAGTTTTCGCCGGTTGTTCATGTGGTCTTTTACAAACAGTAATTAATCGATCTTTTGGTTCTCAAGATTTTATAGTACAAAATTTCCTTCAACTCCCAACATATATACAACATCACTTTCTTTGAATAAAAGTATCTTTATTACACTTAGTTTTGTTTTATTTTTGCTTGCTTCATGACTTTTCCCTTTCCATATTGTTGTAAAGTACCTACTTTTCATTACCAGTCACTATTTGCTTTAAAATAGCTAAAATAAAACAACTTTTATGAGCCGAGTTGGGCACCTTGAGGTGGTGTAATGAGTTAGCAAGCTTGTCTCGCTAGAACAATTGCGACTGAGTAGTAAGTTCGATCCTCACTGGGTGTCCCATACTTACGACCGTGTACCACACCTTAGCTACGCTTGGAAAATCACTTTATTAGCCGAGTTTTTTTTTTACGAATAAATTAATGTAGAAACAGAATCGTTGTGGGGCAAAGTCTTCATAAAAAATGTTTCTGTTAAAAATGAAACATAAACACTTAACTTCCTTGAAATAGTCTTTTTAATTTTAATTTTTCGTTGTGAAGAGTTTTGGATAGCGAAATGTGCCTTTCAGAAGATAAGCAAAGTATTAAGAAAGAGAAAAATTTCGTTAGAAACCAAGAGTCTTGAACGATTACATAATATCAGTGCTCCTGTGAATGCTGAACAATTCAGAATTTGATAAACGTACCTTGATTCTTACAACTAGTGTGGCGTGCACCTTCGGGTTATACGTGATCGTGCCTCTCCACAACTTTCTATCTTTTGTAGCTCTTACTAATGTTTGTCTTTTTACTATCTCTCCTACTCATTGTTCTATCATCTATTTACACCAGCTCGTAGATTACTCGCTGTTTTATCTGCCTCTCTTGCCTTCAATATCCTACGAGTGTCAAACTTTCCAAGCCGTCTTTCTTTATTATGAGTCCAAGAAGTTTCAACTGTCCCTTTCTGATTCTAAATATAAGTATTCTTTTTTGTTTTCATTTCGCTTAAGAGTTCTTTGTTGCTCACATGCTTCGTACATTGTATTCTCAACATCCTTCTGTAGAGCCACATTTTTGTGGTCTCCAGTCTACCCCTTTATTTTGTAAGAAAATTGCCCAGGATCCACTGTCATATAAGAAGTGTGATATTACATAGTAGTTCATCACTCTTTTCTGTTTCTAACGAAATTTTCCTGATACATCGTTTAGCTTTTGTAAGGCATTTTTCGCTATTTCAGTGCGGCTTAATGCACTTCCTAGATAGTCAAATAAGTGCACTATATCTGTAACTTTGTTACAGACTAAGCTATGTTCAAGTTGTCACCGAAACAAATTGGTTCCACCATTTTAAAACTTATCAACTAGTACGCGCCATGCCAATTTCACGGAAGAGAATCAACCTCGTATCCCCCGCGCTTCAAATGTTCCTCAAGAACTGCTACTGTGGAACGCGTGTGGACGCTTCACTGAACATTACGACCTTAACCTCATATCAAGGTTCAATCTTTGTATATCCTCATAACCTTAATTCCCTACCATCTCCCCCTTCATTCAAATAACATACCTCGCTCATTATTACTATTTTAACAGTCACCGTCTTGCAGAAATGGCTCTCAGAAGCTTTTATTGGGTGATTTTTTGTATTAAAATAATAATGTTTCCTACCCCTTTTAAAGGAAAGTGTTGAATTTAAATCATTATTTCAAATACTGAACTTCAAAAAAGCTAGGGTTATCACCACGAGTTTTACGTAAAAACTGTCTTCTCAATTCACATTTCGATTATCCTGTACTAAACTAAGCTATTCTTCTATGTGCTGTGTCCCATCAGGAAGTTGACGATCATGGCTCTCCACAATTTCCTTTCCTTTGTATCTCTTAATAACTTTTGTCTTTTTATCATCTCTCCCAAATCCTTCCCCGGCATCGATTCGCCAGGTAGGTTGTGCGTTGTTTTCCTCTTGCCCTTTTGTCTTCAATCTGTTCCGTGAGTATCAAAGTTTTTAAGCCTTCTTTCCTCATTATGCGCCTTAGAAATCTCAATTGTCTCTTCCTGATGTTAAGTATAAGTGTCCTTTTTATTTCTGTTTTCTCTAAAACTTCGTCGTTGCTAACATGTATAGTCTGTGGTATCCACAGCAACCTTCTCTAGAAGCACATTTCTGCTGTTTCAAGTCCCTTCTTCATCTGTGAGGAGATTGTTCAGCACTCACTGCCATATATAGAAGGACTGATACTACCAAACAGTTCAGTACTTTTTTCTTTGTTTCTAACGATATTTTTCCTGTTTCTTTATATTTTGCTTATCTTTTGAAAGGCATCTTTCGCTATTCCTATGCGCCTTCGGCTTTCCGTGTCACATTTCCATCTTTTGTTAATACGCTTCCCAGATATCAAAATTATTGCATCTGTTTGATTTTTGTCTCTCAGGTTTATAATTTGCATGTTGGGTTGTTCCTTTTGCTAACAACCGTGCATTCAAATTGATGTTTAGTCCTTTCTTCTCGCTTTCCCTCTCTACATTCTGTAGGAGTTCTTATAGTTTCCTTTCCGTGTCTGCAATCAACTAAGTTGATAAAATTGTGGCCACTAATAATGAATCCTGGTAGCACTTCGTGTGAAAGCGGTTTACTGCCATTATTAGTTCTGGATTATTCTAATATCCCTTCATACATGTGTCAAAGTTACCTAGCAGTTCTAACAGTTCTTTGCAACTTTAACGCTTTTGTATAAGCTATAAAACAGGTATGCATCCTTTTGCATATTATTGCTTTTTCTGATATAATTCTGAGCATAAATATTACATTTCTTGTTCCAGTGTCTTTAACGAACCCACACTGTTCTTGTCCTATTTCCGGACTGATTCTGATACGCGATCTGTTCATCAAGATTTGGATGATACGTTTTTGTTACATGGCTCATTAAAATGATTGTCTGATGGAGTTCACATTCGTTTGTACCTGACTTCTTAAGCAGTTTTATAAATATGAATCTACTTCCGGTATATCACCACTGTTGTATACTTCATTTATTATGTCTGTAATTTTGTCAATGCCAAAAGCGTCTAAGACTGCTAGTTTCTCTATTACGATTTTATTTGGTCCTGCTATTTTTTTTCTGTTCCAGTTTGTCATTGCTAATTCCACTTCAGATTTCAATATTCTGCTGTTTTACCATTTCTGTCGATTGTAAAAACGTTATCCGATGTATTTGTTTCATCTCTGAAGTATTGCTTCTTTCTCTTGTCAGACTTTGGATTTTATGCAAGCTTTTTTATCCTGTTTGTTCTCTTAATTTTATATATTAATATCTGCTTTATCTGTGATACTCATTCTTTCTATTTCTGCTCATTTTTCGTTGATTCATTTCTCTTTAGTTTGCCTGCATCTGTTCCTAATTTCATTGTGCAGAGACTTATATTCTGTTTCGTGCCATGGCACTGTTTTTTGTCTCTTTTGAGAATTTCATCTGTCATCTATTCTTTTTTCTTTTGTTGATTTTTTTTTTGTGAATGATGAAATATTTGACACCCTTCAACGTCTTTCTCACATACATAATGTTATAAACCTCTTGTTGCACTATTTCCATGGCTTGTATTCTGATAGATTCTTTCATCTTACCACCCCGTAGTCTTTACAATTGGGACTCTCCATGCCATATACACAAGGATGAATCATCAACTTTCCCTCTGTATTGCATTAGTAATGAGTAAGTTCCATCTGGGCAGCTTCTTCCCAGGAACTGCTATTTTGTGGAACAGACTCCCAGTGGGATGTTTTCCTAATCAATACAATCTTGACCTCTTCAAGTCTAGGGTCAATCATTATATTTTCAGCATAACCCCATGAAATTCATTTGTGGACAAAACCACACCGTAACCCTCCAACTTGTGTGGCTTTTCGGCCTTGCATTGGGTCAACATTAGCATATAAAAAATTATGTATAAAAGGTATCACAACTTTTGAGAGGTCAGGCTCACCCAGACCTAATATTGAAATATTGCTAAAAATGCTGGAAAAGTGATCAGTTCATTGTACAACTCCAGTAAGTATCTGATTCCCCACTCTGCTATACGCTATCTTTACAAGATCCAGATCAGGCCAAAAATTGAGTATTGCTGTCATATATGGGCTGGAGTTGCCCAGGTTTCACTTGCCTGCATCAAAAGAGTCTACTCGACCTTGTGGATGATGAATTATTTTTCACCCTACAACCCCTTCTACACAGACGAAACGCCTCAAACCTCTCGCTACTCTATCCTTATTTCCATGGTGAGTTTTCTGAAAAGTTTCATTCCTTGCTTCCACCAGTCCTGACCTTTGCAGCTGATACCCGCCATGCCGCATACACGGTGATGATTCATCCTCATTTCCTTCATAATCTATTTGTAAGAAAGAAGTTCCACTCGGACAGCTCCTTCTCAAAAACTGCTGCATAGTGGAACATACTCCCGAGAGGGTGATTTCCTGATCACTACAATCTTAATCTCTTGGGTTAATCGTTATCCTTCCTACATAAACTCATAAACTGCATTTCTTGTCTTGCGCTCATACAACATCATACAGTAACGCTCTACCTTGAGTAGCTCTTGGGCCTTGTATTGGGCGAACATTAATGAACATAAAAAAGCTAGTCTTATAGACTTATACAACAGATGCGAATTCAGTTAACAGTGAGCGCGTCATATTTGAAACCGTTGCCATACTAAACGGAGTCAATACTGCAAAACATCTTTCTTTAATGATACGCTGAGTATTCAGACGGAAATTCCTGTAGTTCCATCAGTTCTAACCTTCACAGATAAAACCCACTATGTCACGCCCATTGTAGCGAACCACCCCCATTCCATTCGTATTTCATTGGTGAGTTATAAGTTCCACTCGAGCAGCTTCTTCCCGCGAACCGCTGCTTTGTGGAACTGACTTTCCCGATCACTATAATCTTAACCTCTACAAGTTTTGTGTCAGTCGATATTTTCCACACAAATCCTCATAAACTGTGCCTCTTATTTTGTAACCCTCTACCTCCAAACGAATTTTGTATTCGGTTAACATAGTTGTAAAAAAAACATTTCTAGTGTGTTTAAACAAGATATTTTTGTACTCTTATTGATCGAAACGATCAATAAGAGTACAAAAATATCTTTTGGAAAACATTGTATTAAAATACTTGTTTCGATGTAAATATATAACTTTTTTATTGTAGCCTTGAATCTTGTTACTAAGCAACAAACTCCAAAAATGCAGGATTTTGTGGTAAAAATGAAAACTTCGAGGATTCCATTGTACATTGCAATCAGTGTTTTAGGGACGGCTGCTTTGTGTTACATCTACTTTTTCCAGTTTAACATTCATTTGACATTCTATTGGTCCAATGTGAAGCCTTATGCTAACTGTACTATGAAAGAGTGTTTTCTAAACAGCAAGTGTAAATTTGAATCAAAATTTAAAGCGTTTGTTTATCCCAACCAAAGTGGGGAAAAACCGTTTAAAAACTTGCTTTATGGAAAAGAATATTTTAGTGATGATCCTAATGAAGCCTGTGTATTTGTTTACTTCTTTGATAACAACATCAGAAATTTCCCCAAATTAAAATACTGGGGTAAAAATGGTGAAAACCATGTAATTATAAATTTGCATAATCGCAACATGGAGCCTTTCAATACTGGATTTGCTTTACTGGTTCAGTCTATATTCTCGTCTCAAAACTTCCGACCGGGATTTGATTTTCTCTCACCTTTATACAACGAGACATTTTCGCACAGAATATGGGAGTTACTAGACCCTATTTTTCCCCTGAAAAGAAAATGGCTGCTGTCATATATGGAAAGTTACGAGACCCCCTCGAAAGACGCCAACGTTTATCAAGACATTAAAGTGAAATTGTGTAGAATTATGAAAATATGGAGCAAAGAATCATCGAAATTAGGAGGCAAGATATACTTCCGGTGTTCGGCCGGCATATCGAACTGGAGACCGCAGCCTAAAGAGGACCAACACCGCATTTTAGTTAGGTCTATTTTCACCATAATTCAAGTTCCTCCGGACGCTGAGGCGAGTCTTACTTTCCAACACTTGCTTTTAAAAGCCCTCTACAGTGGCGCCATTCCTGTGCTCATCGGCACCAGCAGAAAGAAAGAAACTTATCTACCTTTACAAGAATATGTCTCCTGGGATAAAATCGTTATTTGGTTCCCGACTTCCAACATTAAAGATATCAGTTCACTTATTGCGAAATTAAGTGAGGCTGATATTTATCAAATGAAACGAGCCGCTAGATACGCCATAGAAATTCAGCTTTCGAAGAAAAGCTCGATTCTGGCTTGTATCCTTGAAACAATAATAAAACGTCTGCGTCTTCCTGCGATTGGGTTTCAACAGATTCCATCGCGAAAAATCTTTATTCGCTACCCCAAAGACTTCAAGGAAAAAGATTACCACCAGCCGAGTGCATACAACTATGGACAGCAATTTTTGGAGAAAATGACCATTCCATCTAAAGCGTTATCTTTCATTGACCCATATTTAGGTAAATATAATTTTTGGTTATTTAATTGATTCTTTTTATTTATTTATTTTTGTTTACTGAATTTGTCTTTATTTATTTTTATTTTTTATTTTTTATTTTTTTTTTGCTTGATTTTTCTGGCTTGTTGGGTTTTGCCACGCGAAAATGAACAGAAAGCAAGTGGGGGAGTGCGGCGAACACACACATAATGGACTCTATTGTATTTGGGTGTTAGCTAGGAGTATGCAACTACTGCTAGTAATATCATTACTACTACTGATGATGATGAAAAGAAATTCTGTTCAACTTAAGCGCATTTTGGTTTGAGAGGGCAGTATTGGTATTTTCATAATTCGTCCTTACAAATCCTTACAGCTGTTATGCTAACAATAATAATGATGATAATAATAATAGTAATAATATTAATTAATGTTCTGATAGCTACATCAAGTATGGCTCTCGTGGCTTCTGATCTTAACTGAATGGAAGTGTTAATATGTATATATTTCGTCGTGTTGAATTATGATTGGTTATAGTAAAAGTTCGTTCAGTACCAGAGATTTACTTATTAGTTATCTTACGCCCAATCACTTGGCCGTGTCCTTGTAGTCGCCGAACCACTGTTAATCTCGGTTCATGGGCAGAACTAGATGGGGGGCATCTTGTTCAGATATCGAGAGTTTGTTTTTGCTTTTTTTTAAATTTGAACGATGAGGTTGCCGTAGCAACTCAGGGTCACGTCTAGATACTTACGGACACCCTCAATAGGAGACTGTCTTCACAGACTGTGTTTCTTGTGCTAGCATCTTTACATACATCCTTATACAGATGAGTTTTAATGTTATGCATTTACGTCATACAATTGAGTAATCCGCATTCGTAATAAAAGAGTGTGTTTTATGAACAGTTACGTGCACAGGTTTTGTGATGTTTGGTGATGCCCGGGCCCCAACTTATTGATTGTATGCCCCTATGACTGAAGTAGGGGGTGGAGGCTATAGATCCTAATACTGAGAAATGTGTGAAAGGAAGGCATTTTAAATATGTAAAAAGAGATGAAGTATGAAATATAAACTAAATTTCTATTACATTCTTTGATTGGATGCCCTCCCGATATGCATACCCCGGGCCGTCGCACCCTCTGCCCCACCTTCGGCACGTTACTACTTATGAATTCAATTCACAAGGCAGGTCGATTTAACATAAATACTTATTAAGCTTTATGCGGCATTATTATCCAAATTTTGAATAAAAAATTTAGAATAAAATCGAAAATTAAAAATTGTATTATTCATCAAACTGTCTTGCGGTGTGAGGCACAGGATCTGGTGGCTTGCTTAGGAATGTCATACAGGACCCAGTTTTCTTCATTGGTGAGCACTTGAACAAATATAGGTACGTTGCCGTGCCGAAAAGAGTATTTAAATGGTATTGCACTAACAATACCCTCACTACGACGCGCGCCATTTTTACTGTATAACAAACCCACAGATAAAAATCAGATCAATAAAAATTATAATAATAGATATAGATGCATTCAATGATAAAAGAAATTATAAGATAGATATTTTTATAAAATAATGGTATTTATGAAATACTATTTATTTTGTAGAAAAATATTTCT
Organism: Acanthosepion lycidas; assembly: GCA_963932145.1. NCBI lineage: Eukaryota > Metazoa > Mollusca > Cephalopoda > Sepiida > Sepiidae > Acanthosepion > Acanthosepion lycidas. The sequence continues at coordinate 19,385,143 of OZ010583.1, read as the reverse complement.
ATACAAAAATATGCAATATTTTTTATAAAATAAAATTATCATTATTTCACAGATATTATTTTATGCAGAAATTAGAAATATTTTCAATGATGCTATGATATTCTTTTTAACTTCTTTATAAAAAACACAAAGAAATATTAGTTCATTGTTAGCAAGCTAATTGGGAACGCAGCTGCCTCCTTATTATTAAACTTTGCTGATTAAACTGGAAATTGTATTAGATTGAGAATTACTTTATTCTTCAGGTTAAAGAATTTTAACAGTATCACTATAATGTACCGTTTTTTAATAAACACATTCACAGACAAATCATTATAATATAGATTTTTATAATATTTTAGTTGCATTTATAATAATATATATTATCATGATGATTTATTTATCAATACTTTCTTTTCTGTGCAAATCAAAGGTCTCTGAAATACTTCTTTAAACAATTTTAGTGCCATTCAAGTCATTGTAACTATTTATTAAACTTGACACAGCCACAATAACAGCGTGACCAATGAAAAACGAAGTTATTATATTAGCAATGGCCCGAGGCATAATCTTCTTAATAGCTGGTATCTTTCTTAAAATACACAATTATTTAATAGTTGGCCTCCTAGTGATAGCATAACTCACTGTCAATGGCTTGCGAAACAAGCTTTCTATTGTAAACATATAACGGGGACCTCTTTTTTTTTTTGTTTTTCACCGATCGAGCAAATCATCCCTACGTTATGTTTCCAGTCAGCTCAAAATCTGGGAAAGGCCCAGAGTACGTTCACAAAGAAAACGCAAGCTGAAATAATGCTACAGCGAGAAATGAAAAGCACGAATATCGTTTCTCTTATATTTAGTTGTATATTAAAGGGTTCACTTTCACCATTTAGTGGGTAGATAGGTGATACCTGGAATATTCTTTGTTACTTCTGTCGTGTTATGCTAACAGATAAGCTTTTCGCCTCGGCCAGCGAGGACTCTATCCTATCACTCCTCTTCCCATCTCTACACTGCATCTCCCTAACAGGCGGTCCGGAATTCTCTCAATTGACAGCCTGTCCCCTACCAACTGGCAACGTCAGAACTACCTTCAGTTTTAAATGCAGCTGTTTTTATAAGCCTGCGAACGGAACATTCCAATTTCCGGTCAAGTGGCACTTGTTCCCGAAATTCTTTCATTGGTTTAACTATTTATATTATTGCTTTTCCTTTGAAGATCTTACTCCGGAGATTTTATTGTTTATGGAGTCATAACAACGCTAGGCACTTCAAACACAGATAAAATCGTTTCCATCCACTTCGATGTGGATATCCTGATCAAATCCAGGTTTCATTTTGTCACATAATCACTCAACAAAAGACACTAAGTATATTTGTATTCGTATGTTACAAACAAAAATTGTAAACATTTGCAACTGTTATTTACTAAGATTAGTATAGCATAAAGGCACATGAGAGCAAGAAGAAATTGGTTGATTTTGTTCAGCGGCACATCAACGTCTATGGGTTATTTGATGTCGAAAACTAAATATTTTGAACGCAATTGTATGCCTTTAACTCCAGATAAAGTGTATGTTGGTCATTCTGCTATAAAACGTATTGCTGATCATTTTGATTTAAAAATATATTGTTGATTATTGTTGGTAACTTTATATAAAAATATCCATTGGTATTTTTACTATAAAAATGTATTTTTATACTTTCATAGTGTTTTTTTTTTTTTTTTTTTTTTTTTTGGGAATTCGCTATTTGCCCATAGCTGGGACCCGAACAGGTTCCCGGGTCAGGGCGAACATGGGAAAAATAGCAATTAAGAGGTGGTTCCACGCTCCTGAAAACCTCCAATCCCCCGATAAGAGGCCTTGCTGCCGGACGTAGTTTGTTGTCATAGCCAGGATTAAGATAAAAGAAAAGTGGAGTTTGAAGTTTGTGTTGAACCAATGCTCCAAGTGGGTAAAAAGTTGCTTTCCTTGAAAATCATCATCTGAAATATGCAACTGCCTAACCCACCAAACAGATAACAAATGTGTAGCAATGACATTGATGTTAATCTATAAAAAAGTAACTATAATTTAATTACATTATTTTCAGTCGGATTAATCTAATTTCAAATCTAAACGTTTTGAGTATAGTAACAAATATGAGGACATTAGATCGATTGTAAATAAAGATCGACCTTGATCTCGGAAAGTCAGTGATAACAATAATAAAGATGAGGACAATAGTCAGCATGTAATTAATGTAAATAATAACTATAATCATATATATGAATTTATATATGAATATAATTATATATTCATCATTAATTGCAATGACTTGTAATTTATCTTACACAAGCAAATTACTACCACAGCAATTCTCATTTAAACCATCTAAAATTTATATCTTCACTTACTTGTAAAATCCATACCAGTAACTTTGTTAAATTTCTCTCTCAACCACTTATAATTTACCCTACATGATAAAATTAAAACCACAGCAATTCTCACTTGAACCAGCTAAAAAATTATGGATTAATTTATTGGTAAAAATACATTAGTAACTCTGTTACATATTGATACTTTGGATAAAAATACTTAGATGTTTGAGTATCTTTGTAATGTAAATTTCTTTGTATCTTGTCCTCTGATTGTAAGATGTCACTGTCTGAGGTAAAAAAGTGAAATTTTACGATTATTTTAATCTAATTCTATCCTGAATACATTCTTCTGTTATTACGAGAATTTCTAGATAGCAAAATCAATATTTGATCTAATCGCAGCTAAAACAAAATGAATGCTTTAAAATTATCTCTATCTTTTCAGATTAAATATTTTTACATCAATTTTAATTAACTGGGGCCTTTTACTCGTATTTGTTACTAGTATGTGATGAATGTACCACCTCCTTTTTCATCTTTTAGTTAGACAAATAGGATAAAAATTGCTGTTATTCCAACTACTTTTTACTTATGCTTAAAATTTAAATGTTCTCTTTTAATATTTTAAAGGATTAGGTAGGAGTTGGCCCCAAGAAAATTTTACAAGTAAGTATGAATTTTCGGATATCAGTTTAAATTCTTGTTTGTTTGTCTCTAAAGACAGACATCAGCATTTTTGGTAAATAAAAATATTAGGTTGGTGCAAAAATAATGACGTAATACTGTCGTTTTTTGACGTATTTTTTAACGTCAAAAAACGACATTATTACGTCATTATTTTTGCACCAACCTAATAAAACCTTTCTATGTCTGTTATATGTCTGTTACATGTCTGTCTAATAATATTTAACTTAGGTATTGGATACTTTCACCCCAAATAATGCAAAGTTACTCATCGCAAATATCAATCCCAAGAAATTATAAATTTGAAATCAAAGTATGTTTGTTGTTTTATTGGGAGCATATGTCGTGAAACAAAAGAATGTTTCATATACTGTGTGCCAGATAGAACAGCCTCGACATTATTGGACACAATCTAAAGCTGTATTTTATTATGTCATATTCTTGGAAAGGATATACATCTTTGAAGGATGATCCCAATTGTAAGTGACTAAATCAGAGTATGAATTTCGTTGACCCAGAACCATCAGCTCACACGCAAACAATCGAAAGTACTTTGCTGAACGCCAAAATGAAGAATAAGTCCAACTTAGAGACATCGCAATATGATAGACTCTTATTTGTGTAACTTCCTTTGGAGACGTAAGAAAAGTACCAAATAATACATTTTTGAACAAATTTTAAAGGATATTTCTGAATTTTGCTGTGAATTTTAGTAAATATAAACTCTTTTTATTTGGGGTGAATTAACAGAAAAGATCATAGGAATTTAACAATGAACGACATGATGAAAAAAAAACACAAAAAAATAATAATTATATTAACATTAACCAATCTAAATGGAAGCGATGAGTTTATCCTTTCTTGAATTCAATGTCCATTCATCTAAACAACATTCTGGATAACACTTTGCAATGGAATCATCTATAGCTATTGAAATCTGTCTTCTTAAAAATATTTATAGAGCTACTAAAGAATGGAAATTGTGGAGATCCATGATCACTTCTATTATTTAATGCCTAGATCAAAATATGTATTTATTTTAGATAATAATTATTTAGTGATACAAGTCTTGCTAATTAACCCATAGCGGGGGGTAAGAGGTTGATTCACAACTTTATGTTTGCATAAGTGAATATAACGAACACAAAGGGAATTGGAATTCGTCTCTCCGATTAACAATTCCGAGCCATTATCCTCAAATGCAAGTTTACAGCACCTGGTATTTCCAAACGGTCACCCATCTAGATACTGACCAAGCTCGACGTTGCTTAACTTTGGCGCTTATACGGAAACCGGTGTTTCAACGTGATGTGACGGTAAGCATCAGGTGGTTGAGTTTTAAATTCAAAGTTATCCTTCTCCTAGACTGGTTATCAGCCACAGCTAGACAAGCCAGTATACCCTGTTACTTAACCTATAGCGGGAAGAAATAGAGATGGATTCGTATATTTCTCAAGAGTATTCGAAAGTGAGTGTAATGAACTCGACTGGAATTCGAACTCAACGATTTCGTTTTCTGAGCTGCTAACAATTACACTACCTCCGAAAGTGATAAGTATTAGTAAATGAAAAGAAAATGTTCTCTCTATCTTGTAAGAAAATGTCAATAAAGTTAACATATTATTAACATAGCGAATATTTTACTGACATTCTTATCAGTTTCCAAGCATATTAAGTTTGTATTAATATTTGGGAGCTCGGTGAGGATGGATGCTTCCAGATCATGAAACAAACTTTCGTCTCTGGGGTGAAGTGATACCCTTAAGTCTCATATAACCGTGATCGTGTGCTCCAGAAGGTCTCTATCAGCTCTCCATTTCAAATGCTGAAAAGAAATGCCAATGAGCTGGAACGTGTTCTTCAGTAAAATGTCTTGTGAGACAAAAAACTGGATTTTTGCTCTTGATATGCAAAAATCTTATTCCATCTCGTACCTCTATTTTTGTGCACTATTTTTCGGTGGCAGCCATCTTTGTTCTGACGTTAGATACGCACCAACTCGACATGTGAGCTTTTCCAGCGGTTACAGGCAATATTGCATACCCAGCCACCACGTTGATGTGTGTTTACAACTTTCACAATGTTTTCATTCCGTTTGATTTATACCTATTTATATCTTTCTTCTTAATTGACATTTCTCCCCAAAACGTAGACCATCATGACTCTCCACAGGTTCCTTTTCTTTATTATCTATGATTTACAATGCATTCCTGGGAAAGAGAGTGGAGTGGCTTTTCGTTGCCTTCTCCACTATTTTCAATTCTAAGACTAGTTACTGCACCCCGTCTGTTATTTAACCAATAACCCGGGGGTGGGTATCTTAATTTTTTTTTTTATATTACTTTGAAAATTGTTTGAAACTGTTTTAAAAATGATACACTTAATCAAGAAAAACTATTTTCAAATCCTTCTTTTGTCTATATGCGAAGTATAAATAACTAGTTTTATATTTACACGATTTTGATCATTCAGACTGCTGTCCTCATCTTTATTGCCATATTCATGACGTTTCGGCCGTTTTACGCTCCCCCTTCTTCAAGTGATATACGTTGGCCTTTAAAACCGAACCCTTTATTTAGTCCACGGGGTAGACTGTTCTAATTCAACGTGCCATGCCTTTTCTAGATAATCTCACTTTCAGTTAATTCCCTTTAGCAACTCAACTCCAAGTTTTTGTTCAATTCTGCTGTGGCCAGATATTGAACTCATATAGGGACACATGGCCCAATGGATAAAAACGTTGATTGCAGTAATCCAAAAATGACTTGACCCAAAGAGTCGTAGACTAAATAAAGCGTTCAGTTCTAAATTCCAACGTATATTACCTGAAGAAGGTCGGAGCGTACAACAACCGAAACGTCGTGAATATGCCAATAAAGATGATGACATAAGTCTGAATGATGTAAATAGTGTAAATAGCTACAATACCTCATCTAAGAAATATAGTCAGAAATTAGCTTTATGTTGAATTAAAACGGTTATTTACTAGTTAAAGAGTAAATAACATTTGCAAGGAATCGTTAAAATAGACAATGGATTACATGACTGTACAAATTTAGCTCTTTTTTCACGCTTATGTGTAAGGAAATTAATTTTGAATGGAAATATATTGTTATAAAATTATAATATCCGATGCTAATTAAGTATGTGATCTACCTTCCGAATCTGATCTATTAGTAAAACGCATCACTACAGTAGGTGATCTACATGTTGAGACATGTCTCTATATTAAAATATACATTATTTTAATGTATATTTTAATGTCGAGACATATCTCAACACGTAAATCACCTACGATATATACGGAATAAGACAAGAAAAATAAGAAGCAGTCTTTATTTAATCTACTTATAGTAGATTAAATAAAGACTGCTTCTTAGTTTAATATACTAAACAAATAATGCCATATGATAAACAAATCTCAAAAAAATTATTATTCTAACTAATACACTGTCTCGTACGAGACAATTTTTTCTCTAGAATCTATCTTGCAAATCTATAAGTCGATTATGTCTCTATGTTTAATATATTGCTGAAACATATGATCCGGTGCTCCTGCTATATATCTAGAGATCCTTGATAAAACTTAAAAAAAACAATCACCCATGTTATTGGGTCTGATCTGGTATCTGGGCTTCAGTCACTTTCCAACCGCCGTAGAGTCGCCTCCCTTTGCCTTTTTTGCAACTTATTGTAATAGTTCGGATGAGCACTTTGCTATCATACCTAGAATTTAAATGCAGTAGTAGGCTGGCGGTGAGGTCTCGCCATTTTAGAGTTGAGTTCGTTAGATATAACCGTAAGTTCAATGCTAATAATCTCTTTTCTCGTACTTCTCGCTTGCGGGACTCTCTTCGGACGCCATGCTTTCTAGTCAACTTTAATTTTCAAAAATGTAAATGCAATGTCAATCGCTATCTACTGTCCTCCTGATTGCTCTTCTTTTGTTCTCGCGCCTTAGTAATATTTCTATTTTCTAATTTTTCCACACTCAGTAACCCCTTCTGTCTCAGTGGCTTTACTGCCTTGCTTGGGGTGAACTAGATTAAAAAATACTATCACTGTCTGTAAACAGTTTGGACATCATCCAGAAATGCAATAAATAAATTTCGGGCATTGGATCGCATAATTTTCCAGGAAATTAAATCTAGATAAGATTGTAATGTTTGGACAGCACCCATAAATAACACGCACCCCAACAAATGCTCCAAAAATTAAAAATATATATCTAACCCTATGTATAATATGCATCTATAAATTTTGTCAAAAAAAAAAAAATAATAATTACGAAGACATTTTGTCTACCTTGACAATAAGAATAAATGTGAAATTAAGCGGGTAAAATAAAGTTGAAAAATTTCCATCGCGGTTTTCCTGATAAATATAACATTTTATTTTACCGCCAAAATGTCGTCAAAACGTGCGAGTTATAGCGCAAATTTTAACCAAAAAGTAATAGAATTGGCAGAAAGAATAGGAAACAGAGCTGCAGCTAGAGAATGTGAGTTGAATGAGGCTAAAATACATTTATGGAGAAAGAATAAAAATGAACTAAAAAAGTGTAAATCAAGTGCCAACGCTATAGGTAGAGGAAGAAAAGCTCAATATCCAGATATGGAACAAAGTTTTGTTGAATTTTTGAAAGAAAAACGATCAAGTGGATGTGCCATAAGTACTGTGGAAATAAGGAACTTATGAAAATCATGTATCCTGGAAACACATTTAAAGCTTCAGCAAACTGGTGTATTCTTTTTGTGAAGAGGATTGATATATCTATTAGAAGCACATCAATAGCCCCCAAAATGATACAATTATTATTGTTGCATTTAAAATGAAAATTGGGATAATATATTTCTTATTTTAAAACAACAAGTACGTATTTATTATTATAAATCAATAACGAAAAAATATTTTCGTTTAAACCTATTTATAATACACACCCCTATTATCACCTGTAATTTACAGTTAAAAATGTGTATTATTTTTGAGAAATTACAGTATTTTAGAAGAATCATGCACGTAGATCACATACTTAAGTAATACCTAATATTATACGCCCAGTTTGAGTCATATATGATTTACCTTTCAGTTTTGATGATGACTTATCACCGTGAAAGAATTTTAAAATTTGTTCTAAGCCAATTCAAGAAGCTACCATTTCTCGATCGTGTCGTGCTGATCTGGAATGCCCAAGATCGTGAACTAAATGAAACTCTGATACCTGATATTGGGGTGCCAATATATGTAAGTCTGTTTGCATACACATGAGAACCAATAAGTCTATAACCTGACACGAAATTATTATCTGACTTTTGATATGAAATGTTCATTGTATAATGTACACTCTGTATGGTTTATAAATCCCAGAACCTCAAGGCAAAATGCAATAAATGTTATTTCAGACCTTTTCAGCATAAATGCGCGAAACGCTATTATTCAAGACCAGAAAATGTCTACAAGTCTTGTATCGGAATGGCAACATGACGATGACTAACTTCCTGCAAATTAAGTATAGCCAAAGTATGCGCGCAATAAAACTGTACTCCCTGCTGTTAAAATAAATTTACTAAACGTCAGGGGATTTTCCAATTTAATTATGAAACTGTGATGGCGGTAATCACAGATCCAGAGATTTAAAAGCTATCCTCAGTGCTACTTTAAGCGAGATTGCTGACGTTGAAATGAGACGGCAAGGTATGGCCTATATAAAATTCGCACAAGTTGACGCGAAATACCGCTTTCAGACTTGGATCAAAGTGTAGTATCTGCCTTTGGTCGGATAAACTAAATTTTATCTCAGACTAGCAGCATGGCCCGGCGTTGCCCTTACTTGATTCAAAAATCGTACGACTCATACAGCAATCGCTATCACTTGACTTAAAATATTTTTGCTCTTTCTTGCCTTTAAAGGAGTGCCCTTGGCCGTGCTGATGTTGCGACATGCCTTACTTCTTGCCTATCTCACACTGCGAATTTTTTCCTAAGCTCTATACTAAACATTAAATCTGTTACGAAAAAAGAACTAAACAAAATGAACACAAAACGATCAGCTTTAAAAAAGGACTCGTAACTGGAAAAAGCGAATGAAAACGAATGTTAACAACAAATACTTTTTCACATCCAACCCAGTTCTGCGGAATCAGAATGAACGTTGAGTTTAAGCAAGCGAATGAGCCAATTGGAGTAAATTGCCATGCAGATTTAAATTTTTCCCACTTGTGACGAATGCAGCTATCGTTTTTTTTTTTTTTGCATGCTAGTTAACATTCGTGTCAGTCAGCTGTTGGCTCTCACGCTGGCCAATAGAATCTTCCTGCCTATTCGTGGCAGCCAGCTATAGGCTCTCACTCCAGTACAAAATGACCGCAAACTACGTGAAAACTGCCGTAGAAGCATGAAAAAATCGATTATTTCCACTATCGATGGGATAACTTGGAGCATGTGCATGTAAATTTTGGTGCAAATCCGTCGAAAATTGCGGCCGTGCATTCGTTACACACACACACACACACACACACATAAAAGGCAGGATGTGTGTGTGTGTGCGTGTGTGTGTGTGTGTGTGTGTGTGTGTGTGTGTGTGTGTGTGTATAACCTCTTGGATGTGTCTCTGTTTCGAACGCAACTCAGTTGTGTCTCTGTCTACGGACAGAGTGCAACTGAAAATATTTTTGAGATGTACATGCCGAGTCGCAGGGATTCAGTACCTCCCTAATAGCAGTAAACGGATGGGGACGACAGTAATATCGATGCCGGCGCAATCGACGATTGTTGGGGATGAGTTATTTTTGCATCCAAGAGTTAAGACCGGTGGAATATCGACGCCAATGCAACGTTGGTCGCGGAGACTGGGTCTTGGTCCTTGTGCATAGGCTTGAACTCCCCACTTTAAATCGGCCTTGTGCCATATCCCGTCACCGTGGTGGACGAGTACATACCAAGTGTAGTATCATAGAGTTGATAAACTACATTTTTTATCTAGGACAGAAGCACATTATATAAATGAGGGATGCCTGGTCCCGGGGAATTCCAACCCTGTGGCAGCACTCATCATCAAAGAGGTTGGGTCGGTGAAATATCGATCCCAGCCCGACATTGGTTGCTGGGACTGAGCAATTTGGATCCTTGGCTCACGTACACGCGTTGGCTCCCTACTTTAAACCGGCCTTGTGCCATACCTATCTCCGTTGGGGTACATATAAATACCTGGTGTAGTAGCTTTTTTCTCTTCCTCTTCAAGTTATAGTTTCCAGATCAAGGGTAAAACCTTCATCATTGAACTACAGAAGTACAGAGTTAGTAAATACCAACCCCAGTGTGACAGAGGTTGCGGAGACTGGATAATTTTTATCTTTGGTACATATGAACGCGTGAGGCCACCACACATTAAATCGACTTTGTGTCATATCAGACCATCGTGAATAGTGAGATAAATACCGACGAAGAACGATATTATATTAAAAAGTAAATAACTAAATATTTGTGTAAAATAGATGTGTGCCATCGTCACGATATCAGATTCGTCCTTGGTATGACGATAAACTACATCCGGCAGCAAGGCCTCTGATCAGGAGATTGGAGGTTTTAAGAAGCGTAGAACCACCTCTTCACTACTGTTGTTCCTAGCTCCACTAGGATCCGGGGTGGTAGCACCTGTTAGGGTTCCAACTATGGGCAAATAGTGACCCCCCCCCCAAACAAAAATCATCAATAATACATTTTTATAATAAAATGATTTGTAATAAAATTACCAACAATATATTTTTGTGAAATTATCAGCAATATATCTTTAATTACCAGCAATAGATTTTATGATTTATACATTATATATCTAAAAACAGCTATATCTTTACTTTGAAAGCATAAAATTATGTACAAAATATTTAGATTTCAGAATTAAATAACCCATAGAGATGCTCATATGCCTCTAAAAATAATCAACCAACCAACGAAATCAGATGTGATTAAGTATGTGACACGAAATGTTGTTTGACGACGACAGTCGTTGTTACGTCGGTCAGTTTTATGGTTGACTTCAGACCACTTGGCCCAAGTCGCACTGTCTCACCAGGGGAAAGTTTGTTGTTTGTAGTATTAAATATCTCAAAGGATATGGTCTGTATTAGGAACTTTTTATTGTCTGCAGTAGGGATATTTTGCCAACAGCGAGTCAATGACGGAGAGAAAGAAATAAGTGAGAGAGATTTCCCAATTCTAGGATTTACAAGCCCACGTTCCTCTGAGGCGAAAATTCTCACTGAAGATTTTGGAAGTGAGAAACTCTTTTTCCTTACTAAGAAATCTCGCTTTCTTGCTACTTGCTGACTCATAATTTCACGGGTCAATGAAAAAACACCGCCACTTCCATCTTTTGCCGCTTTTTTCTTATTCTTTTATTTTTTTTTATTTTTTTTTATTTTTTATTTATTTTTTTTTTTTATTTTTTTTTTTGCATAATTGTAGCCATCAATTATTAAATACGATATATTTCCATTATTAATACTTATATTTTTCATTATTTTCATTATTGATACTCCAACCTATCTATGTGTGTGACCGCGAGCGGCTCAGAAATGTTCCGGGACTGAGTAAGAAGGGATCCTAAAATATTAGGGTATTAGGAAAGTAATTATATTTTACCAGACAGGGCACATAAAAACAAATGTAAGTTAAATTTCTGTCAGGTAAGTACAAAGATAGAGTTAAATTTAAAGTGTAAATGTAAGTTACATTTTTGTGACTGATAAATCTACGAGTGCTAATGTTACCAGCTAAACCAGTACTACCTGTCGCATGGTCGTGCCATCGAAGACTCAACCGGTTCCCCCACCAGGGTTTTCCGGTAATGAGGGTGGTTAAAAACAAGACCTATCAAAAGGCAGACGAACCTTCTTGTATCTAGCACAATGGGATAGATTTGGGTTCTATAGCTATGGATACAGTCAGTAATATGAGATGAAAAGCTTTAAATGTGTTGAGACTATGACTAGCACAATATAGATTCGCCCGAGACTAAAAAGCATCGCTAGAAACCAGTTTTTATTCAAATCTGTGGCTGTAGAGAAAAAATATTTCAATTTCGCAAACCGATCAATTTAATTTGAATAAGATGATTTGTTTGGAAAATACTTTAACAAAAACCTTACTTCTCCTATTTTTATGCAACGGGGTAAAATCAACTGTACTTTGTACTCCCTTACGTGTTTGCACTTCTCCACAAAATTTCGTTTTGATCGATCAATGTATGGCTTTTTTAGAGGGTGTAACGGACGGACTTACTGTAGTCACAGAATTTTATATATAGATAGATAGTTAGGCATCTTCAAAATTGAAATAGATACTTCACTTTAGGCAGTGATTGTTTATATTTCTTTGCTTCCTAACCGACTTCTATTTGATTTCATTATAATTTCTGTTTACTTGTAAGTTATTACTTATTTGCTTGTAAGTTTATTACGTATTTGCTTGTAGGTTATTACCACCGGTGAAAACAATTTGAATAACAGATTTCTACCTTTAGATCTAATCAGAACGCAAGCAGTACTCACATATGATGATGACCTCAATATCGAAAATGGCGATATTTTTCTGGCTTTCAGGTAAGAACACTGTGTCTTATATAGCATTTTGGAATTCCATTATCATCATCATTATTATCCATGCGTTGTTGTAGGATAGCTGCGGAGTTAAATCAATTGTTGCATCTACTGCGAGGAAAGCTGGTTCACTGTGTCGTGCCAGAAGGTATTTCTCGTCAGAGTCCATTTTACACATCTACAAATCTACCATTTGTCCTTGCATTGAATACTGCTTCTATATATGGCCTGGTGCCCCTGCTACTCTTCTGAGGTTCTCAACAAAGAAGGATCTAGAATGTAACCGGTCCTGATTTGGCTTCTCGACTCCAGTCACTTTCTGACAGGTGTGATGTGGCTTCCCTCTATCTTTTCTACAAATATTTTCATGGCTACTGCTCTGACAAGCTTTTGTCCCTGGTTCCCCGACTACATGGACTAAAGGGTGCTACTCTTTTACTGTTGAAATGGTTAAATGTAACCGCCACTTCTACTCCAACAGTTTCTTTTCTCGCACTTCCCGATATTGGAGCTCCCTTCCTCTCAGTTGCTTCTCTGATAACTACAATATTTAAAAATTTAAACGCAGCGTAAATCGCCATCTTCTGTTGCCTTGGTCACTGTCCTTTATTTTTTTTTTTTTTTTTCAATTCCCCCTTACACCCACTCTTCTCTTTCACTTTCGCTCTCCGTAACCCCTGTGGAAAGTGACTTGCTCGGGATGAAATGCTTAAAAAAAACAAAAAAAAAAAACACCTGACCCGTTCGTTGGGTGGCAAGCCGAAGAGGTATTCATACAGGCCTAGCGAGTAGACCTGGCGTAGTCCATTCCGCTCTTGGTCAAACCTCAACCTATGTCCTCCAGCTTGACGGTCCATCAGAAGAACCCTCCTCTCTGACTGTTGACTTTAGTCTAGAAAACACTTCGCCTAACGATGCCGTGTCATCACCGCTCTGGCTGTATCCATCGCTATGGTGCCTATTTTACCCTATTCTGTTAGATAGCCTTTGACTCTACAAGACGGTACATCTGCTCTTTGACATGTCTTCGTTTTTAATCTCGCTGCCTGCCTAGCCATCCTCCTCATCAGAAGATCCTGGTGAAGGAAGCGCTTTAGTCGCAGTTGGTTCGACCATGGGGCAGGCAGTACTGGGTTACAAGGGTACCAGTAGGACCCGTACAATGATCTCCCGGCCGACGCACTTGTTACTTATAATCCAATAGAGTTGTCGCAAGCAGAAGTTGTTATCTCATTACATTTGTAGGTTTAAATTTGACGCCTTAGTCAAAAGAACAAATATTCGTGTTCAACAATAATCCGACAATCCCACTGACTCATTCATAGTATTTTTTTTAAATCAACAAGAAAGTTTTGCTTGCTTGCTGTTCCTTCCGCTGTATCCGACTTTACCCAAACAAAGAAAGCTGTTCCATTTCATTTCATGACAAAATCATAACATTTTTCGTTCAGAAAAAATATTCAACTGACGTATGGATCAGTTATAGCAAAATTAGTATGAGAGATAAGGAAACTGAACACAAGATCAGAGCCGCGCGAGGAGCAGTTTTGTTCAAAATATTAACCTGAGAACCTGAGTCAAATTATTAGATTCCTTAAGTGTAGACTTTCATATGGATGTCATTCATGGCTTGAAATGCGTTCAAAAATGTCCAAACCAGTGGTTCCCAGTTTTTTGGAGGCCATGTCACAACGACGCATACCTGAAATCCTGAAAAAGTGACATATAATTCTTATTATTCAAAAAGTGAACTCCTATTCACGTGAAAGAAGCCTAAAAGAACATTAACTTAACTCTCCTAAAGGACTTGAGACTGCGTATATGCAATAGTATTATCATTAAAATTTTAGAATTTTAAAATCTTTATTAAAAAAAATGTTTTGTTACTAATGTATATATATATATATATATATATATATATATATATATATATATATATATATATATATTGTATTATATCATATTATTATATTATGTGTATACATAAACACAAATATTTTTATGTATTCATGCTGTATATGTACAGTATGTATTTACTCGCACATACACTCATACTCACACAAACTCACTAGAAAAAACTTTACAGTTAATAATTCATTAAAAAAAATAAAACTGAACACACACACACGCACACCCGCCAACTTACAGCGTGCGTCTTATTTTGGGAAGCATGGCTCTAAACTATAATCTATATACAACCCTTTCCTTGGGCCAGTGATTAAAAATGGCTTCAAGCAAATTAATTCTCTAGATATTAAAGAAGACAACTCAGACGATACATAATCACAAAGAGATTTACCAAATAAAAAAAATCTACATCACTTGAAAATTTCCAACAGCAAAAAAAAAAAAGACAAAGATCTATAATATATGTAACTACAAAGGAAAATAATGATATAATCATGATGTTAACCTTACACACTACCATAAACAAATGGCTTGGAAGGAAAGTTCTATCAATACTAGAAACAGTGATAAGCCGGAAACTGACAAGTTTAATTTCCTGAAAAAATCTGCTTTAAAAAGATTTAAATTTCAGAAAACAGTAACGCTAACAACTCGCTCAAGAAATGTCGAATGTTTCCTGAATGGAAACGGCTAATTTCACTACCATTATTGAAATATGAGCAGAATAAATTCTTGGAAAAGACTAATCATTTGAAGAGAGAATTTTTAAACTACCAAATTCCAATCCGTTTTTTCTTTCTTTTTTTTTTCTTTCTTTTCATTGTTTAAGGTCATTTAGAGTCTCCCTTTGGCGCCCTTGTGGCATAGAAAAAAAAATTATAAACCGTGATTTCTTTCATAAGTTATCTAGTGGCTTGATTTTCTCTGGCTCGGTGAACCTTAAAATTGGTTCAAGTACACTTAATTTTCTTCGTTTCATATCATGCTATTGTCTTAAAAACTGTTCAGTTGTTGCGGCCATGATGTTTGGAACATGCCGAAGGACTTGGAATTAATTTAGTTTTGTTCGAAACTAACCTTACCATTTCGAGCCGGAAATTATTAAACGCGTAACAAAAGTAGTATTGCATATTCCCCTCGTGCTGAGGAGGTCTTGGTCGACGATTTCAATTCGATAATAAAGTTGCGTTCTTCTCTCGCGGTCGGTAATCTTAGTTGTTTTGAGTCCATAGATAAAAGAACTTCAACACAGGGAATTTTAACTTAATTATTTTATTAACGTCCATGTCGACATGTCTTATCTATCCAGTGGAAGTCGTTCCTTCTCCACTGGCGAAAGAGAACACATCTACATTGCTCGACAGATTAGAAACACCTCACTGAAAAACCTACTTCTATACCTATTAGTCCCACGCTGTCCCAACCAATCAAAATCGACTTTTTTTGTCTTCCATCTGACCTCGAAGGTCAACTTCAGGAAGTCCGAGCAGAGATACACTTCCTCTAAAAAATAATAGTCTGTTAAACTATTATTTAACAGTAGTCGATTTAATGTGATTTAGGAATTTGAAGCGAAAACTTCTGTTAAAATGACTTTTGTGCAATTTCAGTACATTCACAATTCTTCTATTTTCATAACGGTAAAAAAAACGATGATCTTCGTGCCTTTATTTGCTATTTGTAGAGTTTGGCGAGAAAACAGAGACAGAATTGTTGGTTTTCCAGCACGTTACCACAAGTGGGATGATGAAAAAAATACGTGGCTCTATGGAGGAGGTTATGCAGCCGGTCAGTCGCTGATTCTGACAGGAGCATCATTTATACATAAGGTAAGTTCTCCCGCCCCATAAACTGGGTTATTTTTCACAAGAATAAGAATAGTCCAAACATGCAACAAACATAATACTTATTCTATTGAAAAAGAATATAGGACATACAAATCATTTACATTTTATAAATGTTTTTTTTATTCTTCCTTCGAAAAGGTCCGGCATGTGTTGTCAAAGGAGTTACAGATGAATGTTTTTATCTGCCCACGTCCTGGGGGCGGGGAAAGATATCAAGAACTTCATATCTCTCGCTGAATTAGTAGGGAGACGGGCGCGATTCGACGGTTTTGTGTCCAACCCGGGACTCCCATAATTAAAGGGTTCGGCAGAGCTAAACAGAGCCTTAAACCTTACTGCTGCTGTGTACATGTTTTGACCAACGTGTGAGTGTGTGCTGAAGTATATGTTTGTATGCGTGTTCACTCACTAAATGCGCATGTGGAGAGGAAAACAAAACTCAAAGTGAATACATGGAGATTGTTTTAATGTTTCACCTTGCTGATTTATACACCTTTCAGGAATTATTTTGTAAAAAAGTTTTATAATAACTTGCATTATTTACATTATTCTCATCTTCATTGCTATGTTCACAACGTTGTACGCTCCGTCCTTCTTCAGGTGATTGGAATTTCAAACCGAGACCTTTATTTCATCTACAGGAGTAGATTGTTCTAGTTCCACGTACCATGCCTCTTTCGGATGTCCCAGTTATTTCCCTTTAACTCAACTTTGGTTCACCACTGCTGTGGCCTGGTATTGAACTCACAACTCTTTGGGTCTAGACACGGGATCTAACCAACCTCTTTATCCAGTGGGGCATGTGTCCTTGAGGAACTAGAACAATCTACCCCGGTGGACGAAATAAACGAAATTATCTCGTGCTACCATTGATGACCCTGACGGTTGGAGCAAAGGTTGGGTCGTAAACAGATGACATTGTCATCAACGCTTGAGACGCCAACAAGGCGCTCGTATTATTGGAGCTATCATGGTTGGTGTGTGGAAGGTGCCTGGCGGTATTAAAATGGCTGTAGATGTTTACATAACCTTCCTGAGAGAGCACCTTCAACCTTGATTAAAAAGGCAAAGGATCACGTTCAGGAGAACTATCATATTTATGCACGATAATGATCCCTTGCATGCAGCGCATAAAACTATGGAGTACCTGCAACAATTAGGTTTTTGTGGACATCGGAAAATGAACTGGCCGGCCAATTCTCCGGACTACTTAAACCCTATCGAGATCTTGTGGGGCATTCTAAAGCGACGAGTTTACGAGAATGAATGCCAATTTAGAAGTAAGGAGGACTTGTGGCAGGCAATAGTGAATTTTTTCACGTGGAATTACATCAGAGGAGATCCAGAAATTGGCGTGTTCCATGGACCAGCGGCTTATCCGTGTCATTTCAAGAAGAGGATCACATATCCATTATTAACCAGCTCTACTATTATTTTTGAACTCTGTGTACTTGTTGATTTCTGTTTCTGGTCGGTTACTGTATGTATCTATAACAGTCTGTATATGAAGCAATTAACGTGTTATTTTCTTGTTCTCATGAGTTTTAATTACACCTCGCTAATAATTTGGAACATTTATAATTTAAGTAAATTAGGTAAATGATCGTAGTTTCTATGCATTTTTTTTTGGAACTTTACTTTTTACAAGGTACGCGCATATAGCTGTTGCCATCATCTGGTGATTAAGTTCCAGCGTGCAGTTTTTGGACAAAATGGAAAATTGTCACCTCGCTAATAATTCGGTACACATAATAATTTTCTACTTCTGATGGCTGACACGAGCTCCTACAGTTTGGAATAGAGGTAGGGTGAAAAAATTTTCGGACCACCTTGAAGCGGGGAGCATGTAAAAAAATCAAACAATAATCGAGGAGAATATGGTCCCCTCTTTTCTCCCCTACGTAGAATCGCCCATGCGCAGAAAATATAATTTTGAAAGTGTACACTAAACACATGATTAAGAAACGAAACAAATCTCTATCTATAAAAGGCAGGATGTGTGTGTGTGTGTGTGTGTGTGTGTGTGTGTGTGTGTGTGTGTGTGTGTGTGTAACGAATGCACGGCCGCAATTTTCGACGGATTTGCACCAAAATTTACATGCACATGCTCCAAGTTAGCGGGAAGGCCAATACTGACTTTGCATTTCCCAACTCCCATCGATAGTGGAAATAATCGATTTTTTCATGCTTCTACGGCAGTTTTCATGTAGTTTGCGGCTATTTTCTACTGACCAGAGTGAGAGCCTATAGCTGGCTGCCACGAATAGGCTGGAAGATTCTATTTGCCAGCGTGAGAGCCAACAGCTGACTGACACGAATGTTAACTAGCATGCTAGAATGCAAAAAAATCGATAGCTGCATTAGTCACAAGTGGGAAAAATTTAAATCTGTATGGCACTTTACTCCAATTGGTTCATTCGCTTGTTTAAACTTAACGTTGATTCTGATTCCGCAGAACTGGGTTGGGTGTGAAAAAGTATTTGTTGTTAACATTCTTTTTTCATTCGCTTTTTCCAGTTACGAGTCCTTTTTTAAAGCTGATCGTTTTTGTTTAGTTCTTTTTTCATAACAGATTTAATGTTTAGTATAGAGCTTAGAAAAAATTCGCAGTGTGAGATAAGCAAGAAGTAAGGCATGTAGCAACATCACCACGGAAAAGAGCACTCCTTTAAAGGAAGGACAAAAATATTTTACGTCAAGTGATAGCGGTTGCTGTATGAGTCGTACGATTTTTGAATCAAGCACGGGCAACGCTGGGCCATGCTGCTAGTTTTTGATAAACCTCAATAATCGTAGAAATAATTTGATTTATACTATTGTATGAATTTTAACATTTCGAACACATTCTTCAGAATTAATTGAAATTCTGTTTTTACAAGAAAACAACATCAGTCTTAAAGAAGTGATGTTTTTGTTCTTAAACTTGGTCAAATTCTTTTTTTAATATTTTCTTCTTTTTTTTTTTTTTTTGTTTAACAGCATTATTTTTTCATCTATTGGTACGTGATGAACCCAATAATTCGAGATTCTATTTACAAAAATATGAATTGTGAAGATATCGCCATGAATATGTTGGTCGCTCACATAGCCAGAAAGCCCCCGATAAAGGCAAGTAACATTCAGCTGGTCTATCCTTGTTTACCATTATTACTGAGTAATGGGTTCTATCCCCAATGGATGTTCCATATTTATGGATTTCTGCCAGACTAAGTTAAACCGTGTAAATAATATGTATTTGTTATTTCTGTCTGAATTTCTGAAATGAGGAATTACCATTATATAATAATGATAATTATTCGATTCATTCAAACTTGTCTTTTCGTGTTATCGTCACACACTTCCATCAGATAAAAACATGACCAAAAACTGTGCGCAAGTTATTCTTTGCTGTTATTGTAAGAAATATAAAGATATTAGGTTGGTGCAAAAATAATGACGTAATAATGTCGTTTTTTGACGTATAACGTCAAAAAACGACATTATTACGTCATTATTTTTGCACCAACCTAATAATAACAAGTCTTTTTTCCTAAAAATAAGGTTGGAAAATTTTTGAAAGAGTCTATGAAATCAAAAAATAGCTGATCATATAAGAAAAGAAAATATGGTGGTTACCAACCCAACTCTGTGTGATGACATCAAAATAACTCAAGAATAAGAAAATTGGAAGAATATTAGGTTGTGATAACTTCCTCAGTAGGCCGAGTATAGAATTAAGTATCACGTCGGAACGTTCAGTTGGTAAAAAAAAACAAAACATGCATTATGTTTAAAGTTCCAAATTTTTGATATCTGAATGCCCTACAGAATATGAGCGTTGTTTATATGTATGCTGTTTACGTGGTGGTTGTAAGTTCAAGTTCTCTATCAAGCAGATAAATTCTTAGATTCTGGTTCAGTGCAATGAACAGAATTACCTTCAAAAGGATGAATTAACACAAAAGAAATAACTAATATGAGATATCCTATAGCAAGTATAGCAGAATCAGAACACTCTATTCAAGTGGATTAATAAAATTTTCAATTCGAAATTCTCATAACGTTACCGAATACGACAGATACCTGAGGAAGGCACAGGGTATACCGACTGAAATTCTGTGATGATAACCAATACAGGTTGAGAATCCTTTATCCGAAATTCTTGGGACAAGTAGTGCTTCGGTTTTCAGATTTTTCGTATTTTGGAATACAGACTGTTTGATTTTTATATAGCTTCTATAAAATGAGATAGCATTTGAATAGAACCCAAGCATAAACACGATATCCCTTTACATTCCATAACACAGCTTATACATATACCCTGAAAGTAATTTCATATAACATTTAATAAATTTGTGTACATATAGATACAAGTAATGACGATAGTCATGTATTGCTCACACGGATTTTTATTAAGATTTCACGTAAAAATAATGTTTTATACTTTCTGTACGTGTACAAAGAAGCATGATCATTACTTGCAAACATGTATAAATGCAGGACCTTTTAACATTTTAATTGATATCTTTACTGAGCACGAAATACAAATGAAGGTGTTGCTGTGAGGATCGCTAGCAAAAAAAGATGGCGCCAACGTAGGCTACGTAGCTAGGCTGGGTAAACCCCACTCTGGACAGATGTGGTGACTTGGCAAACACCAGAATCTAGTCTCCAGTTCACCTTGCCTTTGTGAGAACTATAAGCAAAGCACAAGAAGTTGGAATTTGACTAGCAGAAAGGAATATTCATGCAGGTATGTTGCATGCTCAAGAGTAAGAAATCCTAAGAATTTATTCTTCTCTTTCAAAGAGGAAAAAAATAAATTTCCTTAAAAAATATTGTTTACCATGAAGTCCTATGAAATTAAATTAAATATTTATTAAAGTACAAACTAGGGTTTTTATCAAAGTATTTTTCTAAACAAATCAGCTTATTCAAATTTCATAGATTGGTTTGACAAAAATGTTAGCGATAACTTCAACAACAGTAAATACTGTAAGGATTTCAACACGTGTCAGTGTTGAAATTTAACTAACGCCTTTATCCACTGTGCCATGTATCCTCAAGTGGATAAAGGCAGTAGTTAGATCCAGTGACAGGACCCAAAGAGTGTGAGTTCAATACCCGGTTAAGACAGTGGAGAACTTGGAGAGGGGAATTAACAGGAGATAACTGATAACTGACATCCATTAAACATGGCATGTGGAACTAGAACAATCTACCTCAGTGAGCGAAGTAAAGGGTTCAGTTAGACATTCCAACCACCTGAAGAAGGCCGGAGTGTACAACGACCGAAACGTTGTAATAAATATGACTACAAAGATGAAGACAATAGTCTGAATAATGTAAATAGTGAAAACAAATCATACCCAGGACTTGAGTGATTAAGGCAGTCATGACTGACAGAATAAGATTATTATCATATAATTTTCTTTGTTTCTTCCTTCCTTAATTAGCACGACTGTTGCGCCCTGCCAATACCTCATAAATAATGAACTATTCCGTTTTGATGGTGAGGAAAGACGAAAAAGATATATCAGCAAGGCTGTTTGGTTTCGGTGAAAGAAAGAAAGAAAAAGGAGAAGCAATAATGCTCTTCCGTGTTTAACCCTTGCTTCAGTGAAATGGAAAAAAGTTGCCAATTTCAAAATCTTCACTTGTACCCTCTTACTTCTTTAAACAATGACCTGCATTCATACTTATGACTGTTATTTCAATATTTTTTAAAGTTATTAAGATCAAATATATAACAATGAAATAAGGGAATGTTTTATAGTCGTAAACTCGCAAGGAGATCCTTCACAAATACTAAGACAAATTTGAGTTGATCATTGCTTATTCAAAAACACCGTGTTTATTCGAAAAGAAAGCCTCGACACTCTTTTCATTGGTATCGACCCGGAGTTAACCCTAACTTTAAACCCTAACTTTTTGTCTCTCTCAACTTACTACACTCCATACTTTCTAGATGAAATTACTTAAAACTACATTAGTATAATAATAAGTGGCGCTAGTACTACACAATAAGCAATGTTTTTTTTTCTTTAAATACACAAATACCAAATAAATAGGCACGAGTTTAAATAAGTTACACTATTGTCTATACAAGAGAAAATGGGTATTACTAATGTTAACTTTTTATAAATTTACTTTCTCTAGTGCTTCCTTCACGCGTGTAGAACTGTGCAAAAAAAGACTGAAAAACAATCCTCATACCTTTTGGGGCTTCTTGTCGCTGAAAGTGATTCTTGGTTGATTGATTTGTTTTTACGGCTTATCAACCTTTCGTTAGTTATTTAAAGCCGAAACATATTTCGGATTGTTGCTTTCAGTCCCGATGTTCCCAAGTATCCCTCGGGATCGACGCTGCCTGACTTCGGTGATCGAACGAGAATCGGTGTTATCAGTTTCACAGTAGCCATTGCTGAGAGGGAAATTTTGCACTGCCTTTGGGAATCTAACTTCATTTTGTAACGATACAAAAGGGGTTATCTCACTTTACATGACGGCCGCTTAGTGGCGTCAGTTCATAGTTTGACGAAAGTGTGATCAGTCCGTGATTCAGCTTCCAAGAGTCAAACCGAGAGTTTGCTTTTTTTTAGTACAGACTGAGGTTAAATCTGCTCAGACCGAGCTGAGGTTAAATCTTCCCCCTCCGGTAGGACAGTCAAAGAGTCAGCTTATATGTCCATGGTGCGGCTGTTTTCCTTTGGGAATATATCTTCACCAGATATAGCAACTATATTTGGCTCCCAATCCTCATGTTGGGTAAAACCCATGAATCGCTGTTTCCTATTTCAGGAATATGTCTTCGCCAGTGACATAGAAGATAAATCTGGCCCGTTCTCTGATGGGAATCATAAATATGTCTTCTCCAGTAACACAGAAGAATCCTTTACCAGCTCAAATTCCTGTTTGGAATGATTACAAGTAAAACCATCCCTCTTCGTCATTTTCGAACTGTTTGTATGGTATGCATGTGTTATAGTTTCTCTGCGTGGGACACCTGTAAATATTTGTATATAATTTTGTGTATAACTTAGCGGGTTAAAACTCTCTCCAAGAACAAAGCATGTTTGTCATTTCCTTTCTTTCAGTTATTCTGTTCTGTCCGGGTATTAAGGTTTTATTATATCATGGATTAAATAATGCCCATAATGGTGGATGGAGAGGGAAACGTATGAATATTCATTTCTTCAATAGAATTCCCATTAATGTGTACATATTTCTCTGACGCAGGTAATTTTGTTACCGTAGGTTCTGGTAGGTGTTCTCCATTTTCTATTATAGGCGGGTCATACTCAGACGAAGATGCAACACCAAAAGTGTGGATTTTAAGTGATCCATGTGCCGTTTGACTGTTCAACCATGATATTGCCCTCTCTCATATATTACAGAGTCTACTTTTACTTTCACTTTTATTTAATCCAGCAATCACTGAAAGCTTTCTCTCGTATATCACAAACACATGGTCTTCTTGGAATTCTTTCTGACAAACATATTGATCATGGTCATGTTTCCGTTTAAGGTGTTTTTTATCTTAAAATTAGAGCCAGAGAAGGTCCAACCTAAACAAGTACATACGATTCATTAACATATCTACCGAGGAATTGACGTTTACGGCGTTTACGGCGTCTTGCAATAATCTGGCTATTCAGGTTGTCCTTTGAGAAAAGAAAATACATGCTATGTATTAAACATTTTAACTTATTCTACTATATCACTGAACTGTGGTATAGAAATGCACGTTGGATCTTTTTCACGAATTTCTTGAAAATCTCATTGACGATATGCGAAGCTTTTTTTGCTCGCTATCAGAAAATGCGGTACAAAGGCAAAAAGACGAGTGCCTGTGTTTTACAGATTATGAAAAGGTGTTCGATAAAATGGGTCAGAAAGATCTGTTGGAACTGCTTAGCAACCTCGACACATTTGGGGAGGATATTAGAATAATTAAGAACCTATACAAGCAACAAACCGCCTACATACGGATAGAAAATGAGTACAGCAGATATCAGTCGGTTATGTGCCATGGGTGATACACGCTTAAGCGATCATGTATCTTTCGATACATGACTGACGAGGCAGATATTTTCCTGCAGTAGATTTCTATTTCTTTCTGTGGTAGTGTACAATCTCTCATTTCGGCTGCGAGTGACCACTGTCTTATAGAGAACAAACGTTCTTTGTCCTGTCATCTTTCATTTCAAAAAAAAAAAAAAAAGTAATTCATCAAGTACTCAGGGTTTGGCTTCATTCAATGACCTACTTTGTCAAGATGTTTCTTGTGAGTTTGCTATCCAATGCTATAGAACCCGGTCTGTCCAACTATTTACCCATAGCTGGGGGGAAGAAGATGATTTATACATTTCCCAAAGGTATTAGCACGTAAGTGAATGTAATGTATTTGACTGGAATTCGAACTCGACTTTCCGATTCCTCACTCCGAGCCGCTATCCATTGCTCCACCATGCCTCCAGCAGATATACAAAAATAGAAATGAGTGTAAGACAAGGATGTTTTCTTGTCGGATTTATCCAACCTATAATGTGAGGCGATTCTAAAAAAATTTTAAATCCTGCCAGGATTCATTATTAGCGTCCACAATCTTAACATAAGATTTGCAAATGACACCGTGCTAATAGAAGATACAGAAAAAACAACTACAAAAACTCCTACAGAAGATGGTGAAGGAACGCAATAGGAAAGGATAATTATCAACTATAAGAGAATAGGATGCATATTTGTTATCAAAAGGATGAGCCCAAAATGCAGATTACAAGAAGAAGATACCAAAATGAAACAATTTAGATATCTGGGAAGTATTTTAACAGAGGACGGAAAGTGCGACAGTGAAATCTGAAGGCGCATTGGGATAGCAAAAGATGCATTCCAAAAGCTGAGCAAGGTATTAAGAAACAGAAAAGTTTCGTTAGAAAAAAGTAATGAACTGTTACATGATATCTTCCCTCCCACATGACAGTGAATGCTGGATGATCTCTTCAAACATGAAGAAGAGACTTGAAGCAACGCAAATGTAGTTCTACAGAAGGATGCTGAGGATATCACGGACCGAAGATATGAAAAACGACGACGTTTTAGAGAAAATAGAAAAAAAGGACACATATACTTAACATTAGAAAGATACTGTTCAAATTTCTAGGGGATAAAATGAGGACAGAGGAACTGGAAAATATGATACTCTCGGGACAGATTGAAGTCAAGAGGGTCAGGGGAAAAACAACGGCTAACATACTTAGTGAGCTTGAGTAAATGGATGGCGGAACAAGATTTATGAGAAATAACAACAAGAAAAATATTAAGAGCTACAAGAATGTTATACTACCTATTCTATGGTAATGGACACTTCCTGAGACAATAAGTAGCAGTAGCGGTCGCCAGTTCGGGGCAGGTGGTGTTGATCGAGTCAGACGATATCGGACATTGAAGTATCAACGATCACAACTAGATTGCTGTGTCCTTAACTCTTATTTCCAAGTTCTGTACGTTTTGTACGTCGAACCTAATTTAGGAAGACTTATTGAAATACAAGCCTCCACTGTGAAACGACTCCACAACATATTTTGGCGACGAGGTATTCGGACTCATATGTGGGAAGAGAAAAAAAAATTTCGTTCGCCACAGTATATTTTGGCGACGAGGCATTCGTAATTCACACGGGAAAAGAAAAATTTTTCGGTTACTTTACTACAACATTGACGACGAGGGATTCGTTTCTCAGACGATAAAAGGAAAAGAAAAACTTTTTCGTACGCCTATCAACATTTTTTGGCGACGAGTGACTCGAAACTCAGACGGAGAAAGAAAAAAAACTTTTCGTACGCCTAACTGTAACAACTTTGGCGACCAGAATTCGAAACTCATACGAAGAAAAAAATTTTGCGTTCACTCTACAACACTTGTCAACGTGGATTAGTAACTCGTACAGAAGTGAAAAAAAAAATCACCTGCCATAATAAACGTGGCGTACGTGGGATTGCGTTTCATATAGTGAAAAAAAAAATCGCTTACGTTATTTAGTGACGAAATTCGTTTTTTATACAAAAGAAAAAAAATTTCACTCGTCAAATTTTCGGCGACAACAACTCAGATTCATATATATAAAAAAAAACTTGGCAAAGTTTTTTCAAAAGACAAAACGTCAACTTAATGACGGAAAAATCAGTCGTATTCTCAACTGAGAAAAGAATTTTATTTTTTCTCCATAAGACAGTTTGCTCAAATAGGTCACGAATTACAAATTCGTTTTGGACCCCACTCTACAATATTTAAGCATTGTGTAAACTTTTTGCGAAGATGGAGGAATGCAAAAATATATTCCAGGATTTTTTTAAGTTCCAGACGGAACAACAGAAGACGATATTGGAACAACAGAAAACATTCCAGATACAACTTCAGGAGGAAACCTTTAATAGACAAATGCAGTTTCAAAAAGAAATGGAACTGATGCATGAGGAGTTTCAAAACAAAATTCTGGAAATAACTGAGAAGAGAAAAGAGAAAAATCTACAAAATGATTCTTTCCCAGAGAATACAATATGATTCGATTGAAATATTCACGTACAGTCCAGACGAAGAGATAACTTTTGAAGAGTATTTAAAAAAATATACGGACGTGTATAACGAGGACTACCATACGTGGTCTGAAGGAAAGAAGGTTATACTTCTTTTAAGCAAGTTAGGAACTGCTGAGCATAACAAATTGGTAAACTATATTTTACCGAAAAAAACTAGCGAGTTGACTTTTACCGAGGCGGTAAATATATTAAGTGAATTATTTAGTAAAAAGACATCTTTGTTTCACAAGAGGTGGAAATGTTTGAATCTGATGAAAGAGGATGAACAAGACTTCTTAACGTATGCAGCTAATGTGAACAAGCATTGTGAAGAATTCAAACTAGCAGAATTAAGCGCTGACAATTTTAAGTGCTTAGTATTTGTTCAAGGGTTAGTTTCATAAAGAGACGCAGAATTAAGGAAATTGGTACTTTCAAAATTGGAAAACGAACCGAGGATTTCGGTACAGAGTTTGGCGGAAGGCTGCACAAGATATGTTAGCGTAAAGAAAGACTCGAAAAAGATAGAACAGTCTGGCGTTTCGCATGTAAGGAAAATATGCTACAAGAAAGAAAGTCGGTCTACCAAAAAGAATTCTAAAATTGCGGATTATCAAACAAAAAGTGAAATACCAGGAAAAAATAAACAAAAACTCCCGAAGCCATGTTTTGCTTGCGGTGAACTTCACTGGTATAGATATTGCAATTTTAGGTATAAAAAATGTTTCAACTGTGAAAGAGTGGGGCATAAAAGCTAGCACTGCAGGTCAAAAAATAAAAACAATATAAGAAAATTAAAGTCCGACGAAGTGAACGACGGAATAACTAGAAAATTTGTTACCGTCGAAATAAGTAATAAAAACATAAAAATGCAACTCGACACTGGTTCTGACCTATCTATTATAAATTTGCATACGTGGAAGAAGTTGGGGAAACCAACTTTAATGAAGACAAATAAAATCGCGAGGTCCGTGACAGGAGAAAAAATACAATTCATTGGAGAATTTGTTACAAACGTCACGTTAAATAAAAAAACGCGAAAAGCTAAACTATTTGTTATGAAAAATACCACGAACTTACTTGGTACGGATTGGATAACAGAATTTCAATTATGGGATCTACCAATAAATTCTTTGTTACAAGGTTGAAAATTTAAACTGCGAAGCCAAAAAATTACTACAGAAACTGAAGGGAACTATTCCTACTGTTTTTCTCCAGGTTTGGGAACGTGTACAGTGTAACCCGGATATAAGAGAGTTGTCGGGACCGGAGAAGTCTCTTATATCCGGGTTTCTCTTATATCCGGGTTTGGTCTAATTTATATACATTAACACAGGCTCTAATTTGGGACCAGAGAAAATCTCTCTTATATCCGAGTTTATCTTATATCCGGGTCTCTTATATCCGGGTTACACTGTACCAAGATGGAGGCAAAATTACAGCCGAAACAAAACGCTCAGGCGGTATTCAAAAAGAAAAGGAATGTGCCGTTTGCCTCAATTGAACAGATAGATAAAGAATTAGACAGATTAGAGAAAAACGGCGTATTTAAAAATGTGGAATGGCTAACACCGACAATAAGCGTGAAAAACAAGCTTCAGAAAGTAAAAATGAAGCCGACACCGAAAAAAAACAAACTTGAGGAACGAGTTACCCGCAGCCAAGGACATGCAGTAATATTAAATGATTTAAGTCAACAAGAAGAGCCTACAGAAACTATGAGTCCATTTGTAAGAAGTTCAAAGCGGAAGGTTGTTTCTGGTAACACTATGGAGATATATATAAAAAAAAACTTAGGAAATAAGCTACGATGTTGTTTAAAAAAAAAAAAGAAAAAAAGAAAAAAAAAAGCGGATTGGCTATATGACGTACTTGGTGAAAGGGGAAAAATTCACGTGCAGAAGGCACATTAAACCAGATCAGACGACGTGCTTCAGATGTGGTCGACAGGGGCCCCGCGGAAGAAACGCCGATAGAGGTGATTTTTAATAAGTTTGATCTAACAACCCCTGCAAATTATTTTACCTAAGGTACGCCGATCCAGAAGAAAAAAAAAAAAAGAAAAGCAACTGATCATTTAAAAGTGGATAACAAAAATGTAGGAGCTACGATGTTACTAAAAAAAAAAAAAAAAAAAAAAGAAAATTTTTTTTTTTTTTCTTCATATTTTCTGTAAAAATTTAAAAAAAAATAAATAAAAACATTTGCTCCTGCGGAGTAAAGTTTTAGGGGGGGTGTTATACTACCTATTCTATGGTAATGGACTCTTCCAGAGACAATAAGTAGCAGTAGCGGTCGCAGGTGGTGTTGAGCGAGTCAGACGATAACGGACATTGAAGTATCAACCATCACAACTAGATTGCTGTGTCCTTAACTCTTATTTCCAAGTTCTAACGTTTTGTACGTCGAACCTAATTTAGGACGACTTATTGAAATACAAGCCTCCACTGTGAAACGAATCCACAACAAAGAGACAGGAAGTCGTAGAAAGCCATGATCACCTACGTTCTGAAGGGACACGGCACATAAAAAATATCGTCTCTGAAACACAACGATTTGTGAAACGTGTGCAATCTCTCATTTCGGCTGCGAGTGACCACTGCCTTATAGAGAAAACGTTCTTTGTCAGCTTTCATTTTAAAAAAATATATCTCAGTAGCAAAACCGTCAAATCTGACAAAGTAAACCTGGCAGCTGCTCTTGAAAAGGACCACCAATCAGTGGTTAACTTGGACAATGAATGTCTTGTAAAATGTAAATAAGCAGCAAGGCAATTGTTAAGTTTGAAGAGAAAAGAAGCCAACTCAGAAACACATTTCTTTAGAACAACGGCAGGCCTTGTGGGAGTTTGAAACAAGTGACGGGGCTATGCTCATATCACTCAGTAGAAGCTCCTTTCTAAAGGGATGGGCAGGGGTACTCCAGATGAGTCGATAGTAAAGTTGAAAGAGAACTACTGAGTAAAACACTCTAACTGATATGCGGCAGATGCCAGAATTCCAAATTGATTGAAGAGAGGAGGGACTGTTGTTCAGCAGGCCATGCATGTGAACACTAGAGTAGATAGCCAGGAACCGAAATTCAGAGGAGGGGATTGAAGAATTAAGATTAGTTTCACATAGAATTCGGGTGTCCAGAGAATGTTACAAGAGGAATATTTTTTTTTAAAAAAAGCATCTTTTTTCAAAAGTTTACAGAATTTTTTATTAAAATTTGAGGCTTGTGGCGATTTTATTGATTAAATTTATTCTTTAGCATTTCAATATACTTTTGCGTGATTTTGGTAAATACTTCTGTATGGCATGTTAGTGTTATTTTCTTTTTTGTGTAATTTAGACATTTTTTTTAAGCGTTTCACCCCAAGCAAGGCTAGAAGCCACTAGGACGCAAGGGGTTACAGAAGATTTGGAGCAAGATCAGATAGGAGTGATAGAAGAAAGGATGAGGAGAAGGATAGTGGATAGATCAAGGCAACTGGAGATGTCGATTGACATTACATTTGAATAGTTGGAGATTATAGCTCTCAGGGAAACTGGATTAGGGAAGGGAGTTCCACGGGCGAGAAGTGCGAGACATGAAGCTATTGGAGTAGAAGAGACGGCTACATTTAGGAGTTTCGACAGTGAAAGGGTGAGAGCGGGATGCCAGCATCGTAGGGCGCTTGAACTCATGAAGTCTGGTAACCAGCGAATGCAGCAATTGTCATGGAAGTATTTGTAAAAAAGACAGAGAGAGTCGACGGCGCGTCTGTGAGAGAGTGACTGTAGACGAGATGCCAGAACAGGGCCAATTATATTGCATATCCGCCTCTGGAGCCTATCAAGAACCCCGAGGCAAACAGAAGGGGCTCCAGACCATATATGGCAGTAATACTCCATGTAAGGGCGAATTATTGATTTGTAGATCTGGAGGATCGATTCCGGGGAGAAAGTTTTCCTGGCGCGGCACAGGGAGTGGAAACAAAACAATAATTCAACTTTTATTTTCTGATTAAATTAAATCTTCAATCGATTTTATTTCTCTATTTAAGAATGTAAATATTAAGTGTTCAAATTATATTTTAAGATTTCCAAAAATTAAATTGTCTTTAAATTTTCGTAATTTTTTTGTTCTCACAAAATTCCATTTTCGTTAATTCAATCATAAATAAATAACGAAAACCATCAATTTAGAAGTCGTTCCTTTTTATAATACGAATCAAGTGTACAGGGTGCGATAGATAATTTGTCGTCTAAATTATGCCAAAAGGAAAATGACACTGACATTTCAGTTTAACAGATATATTTAGCAAAATTTCACAAACATATCTTGAAATACTAAAGGCTAAATTTATTCAATAAAATCGTCATTGGCTTCAACCACGGACTCCAGTTGACTTCGGAACCTTCTGGACGATCTCCTTGTTTAAGTTAGTGAATGCCGCCATAATCTTTGCTTTCATTTCATCTTTGGTATTACAAAGAGTTTTATTGGTCTCTCGCTCAACTGCGCCCCACACATAGCAATCAAGGAAGATGCAGTCTATGGAGTTAGGTAATCAGAAATAAGGGGTAATGTGGTCTCAGAAATTGTCTGATATCCATGACTGGGTTCTCCGCCTTGAGTGGCATGGTGCAGAGTCCTGTTGCTAGACATAGGATCTTCGCGAAGCCATCCTCTTGACCCAAGGCAGCACTGCCTCCTTAAGGCACTTGATGTAGGCCTACATAAGCAAATTCCAGGGTTCTTTTCTTATCAGAACGATCAGTGTCTTTACCGAGCTGCCGTATTTCGTAATCACTATAAGACTCAATCAACCCTTTCCAAATCCTCTGCACTAAACTCAGATTAGCATCCAAACATTATGAAATGCTCGTATTGAAGCTTCCGACGTGAATGCCGAGCAGTACAACATGCCGCTTCCACATTTCTGGTGGAGTGAATTGCGTCATGGTGCTCTTTTTCTCAAAGATGGCGCCCAATTGACCCTACGATATTGTGCAATCGACAAAGCCAAAAACAAACAACGCGCATGCACGAAGTTAAAAATATAATACGGCGACAATTTATCCATTGCATTCTGCAAAAAATAATACACCCTTCTTATTTTAAGGAAAGAAAATAACAGTCAACTCTCCTCAGCGGTTAACGGGGAAGTATAAACAAAGTATACCGCCCAGTCTTCAGGCAAACATAACTTTTGAATTTATATCGAGTAGTCCACAAAGAATATAAGAAACCCACCCAAAATCAACATTTACATAGAAACATCGCCAAAATCGATATGTACAAAAAAATCCGTGCAAAAAAAAACAATAGCTATATAGAAATCCACCCAAAATCGATTTATATACAAAAACCTACCCAATTATATATCGGCCTAAAATCACGAAGTCACTTTGAATCTATAAGAAAATATATACTAGGTTAATATTTAAGTATTTTACTACTGTGATCCTTCAGAACGTAAGCGGATTTTTTCTCTATCATTTGTGAATTGACATGCTTTCTTGGGAAAGATAGTGGAGTGGTTTGCGTTGCCTTTACTGCAGTTTCTTAGAATTTTCTTAGATGAGTGACTACCCAAAGCTAGAGAGTTCAGTCTCCTCTGCTATTTAATCCATAGAAAGGGAGAAAAAGTATTAATGCTTTTTTCCCAGAATTTAGGTCAGAATTTGAACTCTGCCCGCTGATTCCACTTTCCGCGCCGATCAAAAAGTTGCCTTTCTATCTCAAAGTTATATTATTTCAAAGGATAGAAATTATGAAATATTTTACTTAAAGAATAATACAGGGTGCGGTAGAAATACCTCTCACATTTTAAAGGTTGACAAAAAGACCATAGTAACTACTATTAAAAACTATATTTGTCTGCTGTTTGACCCTTTGACCCCGGCGTTCCTGAATAATTTTAACCCATCAACTTGAGCTCCTGATTCAAAATTCGAAAATAATTGGTATGTAACGTTTCGCGGTAGATATAAAAAAAAATCGTTACAAGTGTTTACCCACCGTTCAACCGGTGGCTGGGAATTAAATCATTTTTCTCTACCACTGTTCTACCGGTGGCTGAGCATTGCGTCATTTTTCTCTACCGTCGGTAAATCGGTGGTCAGGGCTCAAAGTATTAAAGAACGGACTACAGATTTTTATTCGTTTGGTTTTTAAAAAATGACATCCTTCAAATGATGTCCTCTATTCACTATACACTGATTGCGATGATTTCTACACTTTTCCATCGCCTGGATCTTCAAGCATTTCGTGGTCTTTCTTTTAAGCGATGAACTTGTAGGCCTACATTTTTCAGTACATAGCAGTATCCATTTTCTATGCGGGACAGCATCC
The DNA here is from genome assembly GCA_963932145.1 of Acanthosepion lycidas. NCBI lineage: Eukaryota > Metazoa > Mollusca > Cephalopoda > Sepiida > Sepiidae > Acanthosepion > Acanthosepion lycidas. The sequence continues at coordinate 19,351,884 of OZ010583.1, read as the reverse complement.
ATCCGACCTAAAATAAAATGATTCAAAAATCGTACGACTCATACAGCAATCGCTATCACTTAAAATATTTTTGCCCTTCCTTGCCTTTAAAGGGGTGCCCATGCCGTGCTGATGTTGCTACATGCCTTACTTCTTGCCTATCTCACACTGCGAATTTTTTCTAAGCTCTATACTAAACATTAAATCTGTTACGAAAAAAGAACTAAACAAAATGAACAGAAAATGATCAGCTTTTAAAAAAAGAACTCGTAACTGGAAAAACCGAATGAAAAAATAAGGTTAACAGCAAATACTGTTTTACGCCAACCCAGTTCTGCGGAATCAGAATCAATAAGCAAGCGAATGATCCAATTGGAGTAAAGTGCCATGCAGATTTAAATTTTTCCCACTTGTGACGAATGCAGCTATCGATTTTTTACATGCTCGCATGCTAGTTAACATTCGTGTCAGTCAGCTGTTGGCTCTCACGCTGGCCAATAGAATCTTCCTGCCTATTCGTGGCAGCTAGCTATAGGCTTTCAATCTAGCCAGTAGAAAATGGCCGCAAACTACATGAAAACTGCCGTAGAAGCATGAAAAAAGTCGATTATTTCCACTATCGTTGGGTATTGGGAAATACAAAGTCGGTCTTGACCTTCCGCTAACTTGTGCATGTGTATATAAATTTGGTGCAAATCCGCCGAAAATTGCGGCCGTGCATTCGTTACACACACACACACATACATACTGCCTTTTATAGATAGAGATGTGTGTGTGTGTGTGTGTGCGTGTGTGTGTGTGTGTGTGTATTTGTTTGTTTGTATTGCGGTTTAAAATTATTACGCAGCTCCGCCAATCCTCATTCCACCAATCCAACGTTACCTTGACAACCAAAGAAGCTACCCACCATTTGATCGGTCAACACAACTTCGACACAAGAAATAAGTCAACTCCTGGCACTACCCATATATAGCCCTACCCAGAAATAGGTCAAGTACACTGTAAGACACTCTACATTAATCAAATACACGTTTTTCTAAAATCTAATCCTCGTTATGCCTTTCGCAACCAAATGCTCATTAATATAAACACCATTAATTCATATTTATTTCTATCGGGTGCCGAAAAGTTAATTGTGAAATCACGTATCCATCCATTCTGTCCACATTGGATGGCTTTTCAGATTGCGAACTGTTATAAAATAAAATAAGACATATCTCGTCTGATTTACAGGCAAATACTCAAGAGCGAGAGCCGGATGTAAACGGGACAAAGCTCCGTCACAAAATGACCATTATCTTCGTTACAAATGTTCCCGACGCTCGAGTTCCGGTCGAAAAATAAAATAATATTAAAGTGTTCTATTTTTCGTCCAATAAAAATGCTTCCCTCCTAATTATACTCGCTTCGTTTTCGAGCCTGTTAAGCCATAAAAAAACGCTATAAAAGGGGTCACACGGAAGTTCAACAGGCAGTCGACAGGTGGCCAGGGTAGAGGCCTGTCGCGGTCAGCAGCTATCAGCAGGGGAGCGCCAGCGTCAACATGTGTGAACTACTAAGAGAGATTCGAAGCCGGCTTACGAACTTTACCACAAAGTAGCTGGCTTCAAACCCTCACGTTTCTGTTGAAATAAATCACGTATATCTATTTCTGCTGTTTTCGTATTTCTTTCTTGCAACCATACGCTTGTCTATAACAGAACGAAAGTAGAGATATCTGTTAAGTGCTAATAGAAGTAACACTCCCTCTAGCGGTCAGTGGTATTTAAACTTTCAGAGGTACATGAGAAATTATTTACATTATTCCGACTATTGTCCTCATCTTTGTCGCCATATTTATCACAACGTTTCGGCCACTGTACGCTCCGGCCTTCTTCGGGTGGTTGGAATGTCGAACTGATTTAAGAGAGTGTCTAATCGCCTATCTGTATTAGAGCCGTTTGGTACTGTAGGATTTGTAGAAAATTCTTCAAACCCCAACGGTTTTAATATGTGTGTGTGCGCGCGCGCATGTGTAAGGAAACAGCACATCACAAAATGTAATTTTTTTTTAATGACTCTACATTATATGGTTGTGTGAACTTAAAAGCATTAGTTCTGTTTCATCTTCAAGCGAATTGGGATATTGGAAGTAAAGCTTTTAATTTAATTATATAATTAAATTTGAAGTTTTTAGCTTCGGTTTTTGAAACATGGTAATTCCCGTGTAGCGAAGGAACCATATTTTTAAATCAGCTAATTTATAATATTTATGCTCTGTAAATTTATATTCAGCACTGTTTTGTAAAAATAAAAATATCAATAAGAACACCGGATTATATATCTTACTGTTCTTTCTTTTCTTTTTTACTAGATAGATAGATAGATAGATAGATAGATAGATAGATAGATAGATAGATAGATAGATAGATAGAATTAATTAATTAATATGTGTCCTCCAACACTTTTTCTTTGAGATTTCTCGGACATTCAGTCTGGTAAATGTTGCTAAATCTGTTTATTATAAACAGAGTATTTACTTAAATATTTGTATCTATAAGAATAACTTACAAACAACAAAAAATAATTATCGGACTTAGTCCATTTCATAATATATATATATAATAAAAATCCCTGAAAACCCTACAATATAAAACGGCTGTAATAGAGAAAAAAATACAGGCGAACAGACACTCTCTTAAGTCTGGATGCTGGGAGGTGATCCTTTTTTTTGTTTTTTTTTTTATTATTGTTATTATTATTATTATCTATTCTTTACCAATACTATTACTCGTTTTTGCTCCATTTTAAAATTCTTTGTGATAGTAAGTTTTTCAAAAGGCTTCTAAACAAATATTAAATTTTTATGCAGAAAAAAAAGTTTTATGAAACAAAATAATTTTTATAATACCTTTAAAAAGGTAACCTTTTGATGCAAATTATTTAATTTTTATTAATTATTATTTTTTTTTTTTACATAAATTTGTGGGAAATTTAAATAATAAAATAAAACTTAAATTTTATTATTCATCTAGTTATTCTTCAATCCCCGCTCCCAGAAAATAAATATATAAATTAAAAATAAAATGTTTTGAAAGTTTTACTTTTATGGTTATTTAATTTTACTTTAATAAAAAAAAATCTTTAAAACAGTCTTTGCTGTATTTAGTATTTTTAAGTAATAACAACGATCTTTATGAGCCGAAATTAATTTAAAATCATTAGGCTTTTTTAATATTATTAATAAAATTACCTAATATTTTTCCTCTTTTAATTCAGAAAAAAAAATTATCCACTATTCATCCGCAGAGATCAATATTTTAAATTATTTGCATAACAATTTAGAAACTGCGCACCTTTCCATGAAACAGATTTTTCCTGGAAAATTCTATGCTATTAAAATAAATTTTCCCCACAAATATTTGATTGCAAAATTATTTTAGTAAAATATTATTTGGCTAATTTGAAAAAATAATTTTTTTTGTAAATGTAGATATTTATTTTTTGTTTTAATGACTATTTTGCCCAGTGTATGAAGTGACTTTGTTGCCACATCTTGTTAAAGACTAAAACCTATGACAACATCCTAATTTTTCCTTTTATCATTATTATTATTATTATTATTATTATTATTATTATTATTATTTCCTTGGATTTCTGTTGTATACACATTTCCTTCTGAGTCCCAACCAGAGACGTAGGTCAGAAATGGATTCATGACATTTTCCACTGATCTTTTCTTTAAAAAGAAAAAAAACCTAAGATCACATACATTTTACAATAAAACTCTTCGTATTGTTTGAGTTGTATTTGTAAGTACAATTTTTTGTATTTCTTTAAGTCGTGGCCTAACAGGAATCCCTTTAACGAGTCTATTGGAACCTTTTCCAATCAATCCGAGTGCTCCAACTACCATTGGAATTATTGATGCCCTTATGTGCTACATTTTTTGAGATTTTCACTCACTGAGATTTTCACTCCACCCTTGTATTTTGATAGATTTTTTTTTTTTTTTTTTGAAAATCTTCATTACAATTTCAATCTACAGGGGACTGCCATGTTAATAAGAAAGAAAGCACATTCTGTTCTTGTGGCCTTTATGTACCTGGGCGATTAGCTTTCATTGTTCTATGTGTGTGTATTGTAAAGTCCCATAAAATTTTTACAGGTCCTATCTCCGTAACCGGGTCTCTGTATGATGTTCAAACCAGTTTTTTGCAATTTCCTTCTCGTTACAGTTGTATATTTTCCAGTTGCAGATATTGGCTCACTCTATCATGCCGAGTTTTATATTCAGTAGGTACTAACACTGTGCAATCTGATACACAGTGTTATTATTATTATTATTGTTATTACTATTATTATTATTATTATTATTATTATTATAAGGGAAGAACGATGGAGTAATGGATAGTGACTCGTATTGAAGAATTGGAAAGCCGATTTCGTTACTGTCAATTATGTGCAAATAGCCCTATAAAAGGTACATCTCTTCTCTCCGCAGTTGTAAAAAATAACAGAATAGACTGGACTCTGTAGCCTTGGTTGGCAACCAGTCTAGGAGAAGAACAACTCTGAATTCAAAAACCGTATGTAGCCCTGGCAAAGCACATACTATTCAACTAATGAAAAAATCGTTGAATTTTACAATGACTATGATCGCAACTGCTGTGTGTGACAGCAGTCGATTAAAACAAAATCTAGAGCAATTAATTTGATTTATGATTCACACTGATCCTAAGGCATTTTCCTTGCACATTTTCTTTCTTTCATTTTAGCTTGAGGAAACCAAACACATCGTTAATAAAATTTTCCATTTTGTCTCATCTTTATTTTTGTTCTGGATACTATTACAACCTATAAACCCAGATAACTACTTAGTATAATTAACATAAATTAAGAGTTAATTGTATAATTAAATTATAAATTTTAAATATTTCTCTTTTCTGAAAAGAAACACTAATTTAACGCCGTTAGTATGTTTTAAACTTTAGTACGTTGTATTTTGTAAGACGGTTAGCTTATTTATTTCTCTGCCATTATTAAACCAAGATTACGAAGCATATCTATGATGTTTGGGTTTAAATTATTTTTTTTTTAATCATTTCACCCCAAGCAAAGCAATAAAATCACTAAGACTCTTTTGAGAGAATATGAGAAAAAAATACACTAAGACAAGAGAACAATAAAAGAACAAGAATTAAGATGACAGAAGATAACGATTGACATTGCAGTTAAAAATGCTTGAAGATCAAACCTGACTGGGAAGCAAGAAACCGGAAAAGAGTTCCACAAGTGAGACGTGCGATAGAAGAAACTATTAGCATAGAAAACCAAAATTACTTATCGTGTTTATTTGTATCTTGGGTTAAAAAACAAGAGATAAATGTTTCTTCAAGACCCTTCTTATCTGTCAGTCTGTATTCATTAATGACTGCTAAGCCAAGGGGAGGTAACTAAGAGAAACAACACAGGTATGATATGAATTACTGCTCTTAGACGCCAGAAAATAGTTCATTTTTGAAACATTGTAATTTTCAAAAAGGTCATAATTCCCAGCGTTATCCGGAAAATTGAATTCATTTCTATGTTGTTTCCACGACGTGTAGGCCTATCTATTCAACAATTTTTTGAGATTTACTATCACTATGGAAAAAAGGGTTTCTTTTTCTTGTATTAGGTTGGTGCAAAAATAATGACGCAATAATGTCTTTTGACGTATTTTTTAACGTCAAAAAACGACATTATTACGTCATTATTTTTGCACCAACCTAATATTAAATGGAAGTAAAAACAAAATTCATAATATTCACAGCAACGCTTGTGGTGTCAGTTATTTCATTTGTAGAAATGCATGTGATATTGTTTGTCCCATAATTTATATGCGAGGATTTTCTCTATTCTTTTCTTTCTTGAGCAAAAACTATGTTATTGTTGCACAACGAAAACCACACTGTTGTGAAATCCAAGTTGGCATGAATTTGTTGCTGGTTGTAGGTGAGTGAAAATGTATCAGAAGGTAATTTATGTGAAGGCAAAGATTATGCGTGCTTATTATGCATTATCCCACAACACGTAGATCAAATAAAGAATATAAGAACAATTTGCATTGCAAGAAATTACTAAAAACACAATGGTTAGAGATCCAACAATAAAGAGATTTTTATATATACAATAGATATACATGCAAGGATAACAGAATGTTTGTTGATTGTGGCAATTGAGACAAAGTTATGAAGAATGTTCATGCAGAAATTTGGTCAATAAAAGTTAATGGGTTTGATTTTTTAGTGAAATTAAAATCATTTGGTTTTCTGCAAGGAAAAATCTCAAATGTGTTCGTTCAAATATTAGTGTGTATGCGTGTGTTACATGTTAGTCAGAATTTAAGTTGTGAAGAGTTGTTTGCCTTTAACTGTTTGGCTAAATTGATAAATTGTACAATTGCTGTTTGTGTAGTAAAAACGTTCACCTTTTAAGTCAATTGTAATTTGATTACCACGCGGACAATGGTCGATTGAGTGCTGTGTTGAGTTTGTTGAGAATTTTGTAGTGATGCTGAGTCAGTGAATTGACACGTGTGGAGTTTGGTAGCATCTCACGAAACTCGATGACTGACTTATGCGGCTGTTTATATAGACTTTGGTGTCTAAAAATCGGCTCCAGAGAGTTTCGGCGGGAAAAAAGATCTGTTTCGACTTTGCTACAGTTTAGTTTTTCTTAACCAATCAATAGAATATTGAATTTACTGAAACGAAGTGGTGATTGGTTTAGGCTTTTTTTTAGGGGAGAATACATCTTTCCGATAGGGGTGGAAGGCTAATGTGGAAGATTCCACAAAATAATTGCTTTTTTCTCTCTCTCTTAACTTACTCACTTTCCATATTATTTGGACTCCATTTCAGAAAGGATATCATTTCTTGCCATTGTTTTTTCCTAACAGATTTTTTTTCCTTTTCTCCTTACGGTCACGTAAATACCCTAAAGAAGACAGTCCCCACCTCTTCTACATGGGACAGTCACTCTCCTATCATCATCATCATCACAACAGCAACAACAATAAAGACAACAACAAATGGCTTTAACTATCCAAATAACACATGAAGTTTCTTCTTTTTTTTTTCTTTTTTTTTTTTTTAAATTTATTTTTCTCGCTGGTAAATAGACAAACTGGAAAATAATGTTTTTTTTAAATTATAACACATATTATATCTCATATTCTGAAATTAATTTTAATTTTAATTAATAATATGAATAACTTTTGAAAATAGCAACAACTTAAGATATTATACGCAGTGTTTATGTGTGTGCGTGTGTGTATGTGTGTTCACATAAAAGTAAAGATTAGCTCATCATATAATGAAATAAATTTTATATTTCTAGGAGAGACAGTGAATGAAAAAAAAAGAATATTTTAAATAGTTCTAATTTTATGCAACCTGATATTAGAAATTGCGTTTAAAAACCCAAGTTGTTTTTACTACATTTCATTATTTTTTGCCTATTTATCTTGTATCAGTTTTTATTGCTGTTAATGTCAGTTCTATAGAAGAAAGTTCTTCCATTTTCATTTCTCCCATTATGGGCATTATTATATCCACGGTATAATAACATTTTATTTAACAGACGGAACTGAATAGCTGAAAGGAAAGGAATGTTAAACATGATTTGTTCTCAGAGTAAGTTTATACCATTAAGTCATACACAAATCTATATATATACATATTTACACATGTCCAACAAAGAGAAACTATAACATGTATGCAGCAACATGCAATGAGTGAAAGATGAATAAAAAAAAAAGAGAGTCTTACTTGTAATCATTCCCAACAGAAATTGAAGCTGCTGGGGATTCTGCTGCGTTTCTGGAGAAGCCATATTTAGGATTCCACATTCGAGCTGGCTGAATTTATCGGCTATGTCGCTAACGAGAACATATTATGCACACAAGGAAACAGCGAGTCATTTTTTTCCCCGAATTGAAGACTGCCATCCAGAGATAATTTCTAAGCTGCCGTCATGTGACTCTTATCTACTAAAGGGATATAATCGCCTTTTGTATCCCTACACCGTTTTAAACTAAACTTTTTTCAATCTGATATTATGTTAGCTTCTTTTTTCTTTTTCTTTTTTTGTTACTTCCTTCTTTTTCACTTCCTTCTTCTATTATGTGTTTTGATTGATTGTCTTTGGCGTTTTCTTTAAAAGCATGATATACAAGGAGTTGCTGAAAAGTTCTTGACCCGGGCCACGTCCCAGAATCTGACAAAATGTAAAGTTTAAGGAGGGTGAGAAAAAGCTACTTTCAGTTAAAAGATTTTCAAGAAGAATTTTGGCTTATTTTAAGATGTGCGGGAGGTACAATGGAATGAGAAATTGGAAGGCCAAGTTCGAATGCCAGCCAGGTTTGTTACATTCACTTACACGTAAATGCCCTTATGAAATGTATGAACCTTTCTCTTCCCCAAGCTATGAGTTAAATAGTAGGACTTGTATCTGGAGAAATCATTGTTACTCTCAAAAATATTATCAATGAAATATTCATTCGCAAAAAAAAAATACAATTCAAAATATGTTTTGGTTTTAACCCACAAAGGGTTGATGAACCGTAAAAATCATTCAAGATTTTATTTATTTTTTATGTCATGTCCCGACCTAGGTGATAATGGCTATTGAAAGATTTTGGGCTATTACTTAACCCGAAGCAAGGGAGAGCAAATTTCTTGTCTTTCCTAAGGGCATTTGTACAAAAAGTGAACAGGCAAGGCCGGGATTTGAACTCGATTCCACTTTCCGCGCCTAGAGCCATATTTAACCGTATATCCTTCCATAGCCCTCAATAGTTAGTTGGTTCTATAATACAATGGATGATATGGGTGTCTTTCTTCATTTATAACATCTATAAGGGCAAGAGGAGTAACTTGGTGATGTTCATATGAATAGCAAATTTTCAATTTACAATTTCTCACTTGTTTTATCCGGGTTCTTTTAAAATAGGTACCTCCATGATATCGCTAAAAAAAAGCGCATAGTCTGATGAAAAAGACGTCAAACTTGATGAAAACAAAATTTTATCGCCAAAATGTTTATGTTACTATTAAGAGTAAAGAACAAAGTAATTTTTAAATATTTTTTAAAATTTTTCTGTCTTTATTACAACATTCTAACTTTCGATTGAAAAACTTGTTTCTCGTCATCACCGGAAGTCTAGTAAAAATAACAGCGAATTTTTTGTGCATTTTTTTCTTATGACGCACATTAATTTTGAAAATCTTGCAAAAATAGAAATAATTGTCAGATTTTAATGAAACTTTCAGAAACTATTCAGGAATGATGGAAATTATTATAAATATGTTTTTTTTTTTTAAAGTCATTATATAAAAATATATTTTTTATATATATATATTACACCCCCATAAATAAATTAAAAACTCTAAAAATTTATGGACGAAGCTCGCAAGTCATTAGTTAAAAACACAAGGCTTTGAGGAAAGTAAATCATGTTTTATTTTTTTTTTAAATCTGACCTCGTAAACCTAAAATCAGCTCTGAATTAAAACCCAATAAAACAAAGATACTAAATTTTAAATGCTTTTAGAGTTGCTTTTTTGTTTTTATCAATATGCATATTGTCTGAAGGCAAAAAACTTTTACGATGAAAAATGAATTTTTAAATGAATTAAATTGTTATTTCATAAATTATTTTTACATAAAGTTACTAAAAATTGTTAAATATTCTAAAATTAGCGGTACTGGTGAATCCTATATATACTTTTTTTTTTTTTTTTAGGTACCTGTATCTGTACAGATTATAAATAGCACAAGGTTTATACAGTCAACGAACCAGCAGTGAGCAATAATCTTACTGTTCTTTACCCTATGTGGGAAAAAAAAAGAAATCAAATGTACGGAGGCCCGGAAGAAACATGATACAATTAAAAACATCACGTGACTTGATTTGTACGGTACTTTTAACTTTTTTATATAAAATTACTTTAAAAAAATTATAATTTCCATCATTCCTGAAAGTTTCATTAAAATCTGACAATTATTTCTATTTTTGCATGATTTTCAAAATTAATGTGTTTCATAAGAAAAAAATGAATAAAAAATTTGCCATGTTATTTATTTACTAGAGTTCCGGTGATGACGAGAAACAAGATTTTTCAATCAAAAGTTAAAACGTTTTAATAAAGACAGAAAAAGTTTAAAAAATAATGAAAAATTACTTTGTTCTTTCCCCTTAATAGTAACATAAACATTTTAGTAATAAAATTCTGCTTTCGTCAAGTTTAAGGCCTTTTTTTCATGCTATGCCTACTTAAAACTAACGAGGTAAATAAGTTGTTAACGTAAAGATAAATTGTCACTTATGACCTTCCGTACTATAAATTTCCGCACGTAATATGTCAGTGCGTGATGAAAAATAGGCACATGTCATTTGTCAATCAACACCGCAGTTCAGACTGGCTTTCTTCCATTTGAAAAAACATGTTTTCATCACAGAAAATAAGCAATCTTTGTTTCAAAATATATTAAATAAACTTCATAATTTCTAATTTTTTTTAAATTATTTAAAAAAAAATCATAATTGATTTTTTAAATAAATTTTAAACGGCAACATTCACTTTTATAAACAAAAGTTAAAAAAACGGGAGATTATCGATTTTCTGTCAATTTTTCCAATTCAAAAAAATTGAAGATTTTTAACGAAAATTTTGGACGTGCTAGAAATTATTAAAAAATCTAAAAAAATATTCAAAAAATACTTTGGTCCTTCCTCTTGATAATAACATTAACATTTAGACGATAAAAAAATTACTTTAATCAAGTTTAAGGCCTTTTTTATACATGGTATGCTATTTTTTTATTGATCTCATGAACATACCTATTTTAAAGGCATTACCAAATTAAGCAAATTTTCAAATTAGTATTAGGTTGGTGCAAAAATAATGACGTAATAATGTCGTTTTTTGACGTTAAAAAATACGTCAAAAAACGACATTATTACGTCATTATTTTTGCACCAACCTAATAATTATTTGAATTATCTCCCTTGAAACCAAAAGCGTAAATTTAAACCAAACAATTTTTAATAAATTTGTTTTAAATAAGATAAACCTGTCGTCAACGTTATATAAATATATTTCTTTTTTTTTTTTTTTTTACTTATCAATACAGGAATCTATTAATAAAATTAGAATTATTTTTTGGATCAAAGCAAAGTATTAAGTATTAAATTTATCCCCGCCCCGTCCTATTCTCATTATATCCAGGAACTTGAAAATACTGAAAAATCGATAAAAATCTAATTCTTAATTCCCCATACTTGTAACCTTGTACCAAACAATAGTAAAACAACATCAAGACACTTCTTTTTTTTTTTTTTTTTTCTTTTTATATGAAGAATTTATCTTACATATCTATAAGTCTATCATTCATCCATGGCATCCATGCTTAGAATATTGCTGCCACATATTGTCCGGTGCTCCTGCTATATATTTAGAGACTAATGATAAAATCCAAAGAAGAATCAGCAATATTACTGATTCAATCACTTTTCCACCGCCATAAAGTTGCTTCCCTGTACCTTTTCTATGAATACTTTCGTAGTAATTGTTAGGATGAGCTCTTCGCTCTGATACGTAGACTTTATGAATTTAAACGCAGTACTAGATTGGCAACTAGGTCTCATTAATTCACAGTTGAATTGGCTAGATTTAATCGTAAGTTCTATGCTAACAGTTTCTTTTCTGGTGCTTCTTGTTTGTGAAACTCTCTGCCGGCTCCATACTTTCCAATTAAGTTTGATCTTCAAAAATTTAAATGCAATGTCAGTCATTGTCTACTGGTCTTCTGATTACTCTTCTTTTGTTCTTGTTCCTTAGTAATGTTTCTGCTTTCTAATTCTTCCACGCCCAGTATTTGCTTATGACTTAGTGGTTTTAAAAAATTATTTTCGCCTAACAGCCTGAATATGCCAAAAATCTTATCAAAGAAAAAATGTGCTCTCCAATAGTTCTACCATCTTCTGTGGTCATCCAAACTGAAGCAGAAACTCCCGCGATATGTAGCAACTGACTATCTTTATTAATGGGCTGTCCTGTGATTCTCAAGGACCTCTTGAGATATAAGTCAGTTATTCCTGACAAAAGGGAAATAATCAGTTTCTGCAGTCCTTTAATAGCATTGTGATTTCAACTTGGCACATCACAATCTTCTGATCTATCACCATACTTTTAGCCCTGTTCTAGACTAAAACAGTTTTAATAAATATCCAGATCTATATCTTCATTACTTAAAAAATGATTAATCGTTTTTTTCTTCCTTTTCTTTTACTTAATATCTAATTCTCATTATTTTTTTTATTTTTTTATTTTTTACTTGCAGGTTGTCAGAAACCCATTTTTAACTACAGTCAGAGCCTGGGGCTTATCAAACCATAAAGGACACCGTCAAAAACGGAATAGATGCCTAAATTTCTTCCCTAAACTCTATGGCTACATGCCACTAATTTACACACAATTTGAAGCAGACTATCAAATGAACAAGCACTCATACAACGCAAGATTTCGCAATATTATTTAACTGCTGTAAATGCCAACAACCATTTTTGACAATTTCTTTCAATGTTTGTTTGAAAAAGATGATACTTCCTTTTATTTATTTTCTGTAAACACATTTTTAAGAGTTGATATTTACAAAGTATTAGGTTGGTGCAAAAATAATGTCGTTTTCTCACATGACATTATTTTTGTACCAACCTAATATATATTAGTACCGAATAATGGTAAATGAAGTTTGGAAGATCGTGTTCCTCCAATCTTGTAAGTTATCAGAATTTAATTTGAGAACCACTTCTACAATGTTTACAAGTTCATGTTCTAGCTTCTTTTCTGGTCTTTTCCTCGACTCCTGCTTGCAAAATCGGCTCTCAAAGCCTTAATTCTTATTAGAGATAAGAATGTATTTTCTGACGAACAAGAAAGTTGGAAAATATAAAAAGGAATTTGACCATTCCTGCCTTGACCATGGTGCCATAAAGTTGTGGGTAGCGCTCACAACTTGCCGGACTCAAAAAACCAGCACCCAAACCATTGATTCTTATCAGAGATAAGACTATATTTTCTGACGAATGAGAGGACCGCAGTTTTGGAGGGAAAAGTTGCTGATTAAAGGACTTTTCTTCTCCCTTTCTTTCTCTCATTTTGTGTATATCCCTTTAGCTAGAAATCACCACTTAACCCGTAAAAAAAAAAACATACCGTGACGAAAAAAAGGCACCAAACTTGATGGCTAACAATTTTTTTCATCTAAATCAAAATGTTTATGCTATTGTTAAGAGGAACATTTTACATTTTTTTTAATACTTCCTAGCACGTCTGAAATTTTAGGCGCCAATTGACGGTTACATCGACGTATTGACACCTTACGTCAGGGAAAGTTATCGGACAAAAGTGGCACATTAGAATTTTAAGTGAACCAACTTATTTAACTACACACTAATTTTTAAAAATTAAATACTTTAAAAAAATCTAATATTTTATTGATTTTTTTTTCGTTTTTTTTTTTTTTTTTAGATATTTTAGTTTTATAGCCTTACGTTTGAATAGGATTTCTGGAAAAAATAAAATTTAAAATACTAACAAAAAATTAAATTCAAAATTTCATAACTAAGAGCGAGATAAAATATAAGACTCAAGAAGAGAGATACCTAATTTTTACATACATCTCTTATGAAAGTTTAGTATTGTTTTTTACTTATTTATTTATTATTAATTTTTATATTATCTCAATTATTAATTTTTTTCATAACAAAGATAATATAAAAATTAATAATAAATAAAAATAATACCATATAATTTCATAAACAAGTGCTTAATAATTATCTTTCTCATTTATGAAATGTTATTTTTTTAATGTGTTAATTTTAAATATCTAATTGTTATAATATGACAGTAATGAAAATGTTAATTTTTTTTTAATTATGTAATCATTTACATTTTTTTATTTAGTATAATAATTACACTAAATAATTAAGTAAAAAAAAATAAAAATGATATGAAATTTAATTTAAGAAAATTTGGTGGCCCTTAAAAGAGTTGTTTTGCTGTCAGGGGAAACAACTCTTAAAACACGTGACATTATATTTGGAAAAACGTTTTTATGCAGACTCAAAATCAGTGCAAAATTCTTTTTAAAAAGACGTGTGTCAGTGTGTAATAAGATTTCAAATTTATGATCTGTAAAGATAGATTTACTTAATAACACCATTCCGTAAAGGGCAAGGATTGAAACTTAATTTCAAAGTATTTAAAAAAACTTTATCACATTTTGTATTTAAAATTGAAAAAAGAAAACAATTCTTTTAAAAATTCATTTTTCATCAGAAAAATATTTTGGCTTCAGACAATAATGTTCTTTACATATATCATTCATAAAAAATCATGAAAAGCTTTTCTAATTAAATAATGTCTTAGTTTTATTGAGTTTTACTTTTGTTGTATGCTACAATTCAGTGCTGAATTTCGAGTATTTATCATATGTTTCAATTTTACTAAAAAAGTTGATGATTTTATATTCTTCAAAGTCTTCTGCTTTTAACTAATTATTAGTTAAAAGCAGAAGATTTCATTCTAGCTAAAGGGATGTACACAAAATATGAGAGAAAGAAAGGGAGAAGAAAAGTCCTTTAACTTAAAATTAAAAAGGAAGAAAACGTGTTCATAAAGACTTGCTCACAATATTTCTCTGAGTGCCTAAAAGTTCTATAACCAAGTAATTATTATATTTAGTTACTAATATAATCAATAAAATGCAAGCATCAGATTTCTCGAGTTTTCATATTTAAGTATGGGTGGGAAATAGATCTAAAAAAATATTTTTATCATGACTTTCTAAAAAACATTTTATTCATTTGTCCTGTTAAGATCCGATAATTATTTGATTTTTGCAAAAATTTCTAAATCAGTGTGTTTTTCCCTTGAAAAAAGGTGTTATGGTAAATATTACGTTGACCGCTAATGTTAAAAAAAAAAAAAAAAAAAAAGATTTTTAACCAAAATTTCGAACTTGTTAGAAAGGATCAAAAAATTTAATAAAATAATCAAACAGACTTTGGTATTTCCTCGAAATAATAACTTTAGTATTTATTTTTGACGATAAAACTTTGTTTTTATTAAGTTTGTGCATTTCTTTCATCATGGTATGCTGTTTTTTTGGGGCGAATTAGTGCTGATTCCTATTTCGGTTATGTAAATCAATATTTTCTTCTTCTAATTGTTACACCCTGAGCAGGAGTCTGACTAAAAGAGAGAATTGTCTGCTCTAAACTTTCAAACTGTTGTTGATCTTATCAATTCTGTCACTTTTGGACCATAACCTTTTTCTGTCAGGAAGCCGGACAAATTTCCAATAAATTAGGGGGGTCATGTTTATTTTTAATATTATCACACAAAATCCTTGAAAGCCAACCACAGTCATTTAGACATACAATTATTTAGCCACAAGAAAGCCACACATTTTTAATAGTAACATAATTTTACACATGACATACAATAATTAAGGACAATATAATAGAGAAATTAAAAATAACATTGGTTTAAAGCATGTTCTGGTGCAAGCTATCTTATACTGGTTCTTAGCTAATTTTTGGATTCTGAATCAAAAAATCTAGGCCCTTTTTTATTTAGTCATTAGCACCACATATTACTTCAGAGAACTTGAGTATTTTTTTAAATTACTACAGGCAATTTAATGACAAAAGTACGCAGATGTAGGCTTTAGGAAAGCTTTATTCAACTGAGAATACAAGGTTCATGTGTAGTGTCCTTTTATAGTCCCAGTAAAAAAAAATAGATCTCTCAAAGAGGAGAGTAACAAAACAAGGGGAGA
Organism: Acanthosepion lycidas; assembly: GCA_963932145.1. Taxonomy (NCBI): domain Eukaryota; kingdom Metazoa; phylum Mollusca; class Cephalopoda; order Sepiida; family Sepiidae; genus Acanthosepion; species Acanthosepion lycidas. Next base: position 19,336,032 of record OZ010583.1, on the reverse strand, counting down.
CCACTCTTTATTATTCATAACAGGCAAATTGGCAAACATGGATAAACATGCCGCAATAAGACAACACTTTTTTAAATTGGCAACCAAAATAATAAACTAACACTATTTATTAGATTGTTTATTGGAATTGTTGGCAAACCATCAGCTAATTGCCAATCGATTCAAACTTTCTAAAATGCTAAGGATTTTCTTATCATTGGCTTACATATTTTAATAATTTAGCAAATGTTTATAAATTTATGATTAAAAAATTGTTTTCATATTTATTTCTTTATAAATTGGTAAATGATAAATATTGCATTGCATTTAGTTCTAATTGTATCAGAACTAAATATAGGGTTTAATTTTATATTTAACATTCTCTAGTTCAAAATATAAAATTATTCTTGAAAATAAATAATCTAATAAAAAAAAAAAAAAAGAAACAGTGTTTTCTTTAATATTTTTGTTGTAAATTCCCAGTAACAAAAAAATGTATAAAAATTCACTTTCATGATATGCTTAGGCTTCATTTCAATTCTAATGGTCACTTTTAAAAACAATGAACATTGCCGAATAGTGAAGGTAGTTAAAAAAAAGTGGTGCCATGGAGAAAACTATACTCTTGACAATATGTCTTATTGCGGATATGCTTCTCCATATTTCCTGGAAAATTTCTGATAATGTTCAAATTCATTCTGTATGCTTTCTGCAAAAAGAAAAATATATTATTGAATTGCTGTTTGCTCAAGTCAAATATGTTGTTTTTATATTATCATAGTGCAAGATGATAATGCCAGGGAAAGTGTATAATTTTAATTTTAAGTTAGGAATAAAAAAAAAACAATGAGAAAAACATATATAAATTTTTATATATTAAAAAGTTGCCATAGAATTTGTTTGTCCAAACTAGCAGTCCTTTTAATAATCACCATTTTAAGAGCATTGTAGAGGTCAGTGTCAGGTACGTTTTCCAACAGGTCAACAATTTCATTGACTATGTCAGGAGACAAGGATTGGACAACACTAGCGAACTTAATTTTTTGTGAGCGGATTCCTCTAACAATGAATATGGTCTGAAGTTGCAAAAAACATTTGTTGTTAGTTGCACTGTAGGATGGTAGTTGAAGTACCAACAAGGAATTTGTTTAGAGGTACTTCAGTGGTAATTTCTTGCAAACTCATAATTGAAGGAAAATTCTTTATGGAGTGATTGGGTTGTTGTTGTAGTAGTAATTGTTGTTAAGTTTGAAATCACGTCGGGTGCCACCATTTGTTGCGTGTCTCCTTTATTTCTCCCAGAGTCTCCCTCAGCTCTTCTTTTTATATTGCCCACATGGATCAAAAAAGTAGAACAATAGGTTGACTATGATTATTTTGCCCAAAAAAACAAAAAAGTGGATGTGTGGAGCCACTGACAAATTTATTCATAAATTTACAAAAATTTTTTAAATAAACACATAACAATGGTCAAGTGTAATTTAAAATTTTTAAAAATACATTTTCCAAGTATTTCTTTCATTTGCTCCGAGCTCATAAATTCACTTAAAAGTTCAGAACATCTCTTTCTCTGACATGTTTTTTATAAATTTTTGAATAAAAAGATTTCTTTTGAAATTTATTTCTTTATAAAATGATGAATAATAAATCTTTATAAAAGATAAATACATAATATAAAATAATAATAAATATAAAATATATAAATAAATATAAAATAAATATATCAATTTGTTCAGGTTAGGTGATATTGTTATTAATTAAAAACTATTAGGTTGGTGCAAAAATAATGACGTAATAATGTCGTTTTTTTACGTACTTTTTAACGTCAAAAAACGACATTATTACGTCATTATTTTTGCACCAACCTAATATATTTACTAATCATAAACGGAAAAGCTTACTACAATACAATAATGGTGGGTGTCAAATGAATAACTGTCCTTTGGACACACCATTTTTTTTGTGGGTACAAAAGTTAAGCATTTCCCACTTTTTGTAACGTTAAAATCTGTTTCTTTACTTTGTTTTGGATTAGTTAGATCCAGTGACAGGACCCAAAGAGTGTGAGTTCAATACCTGGTTACGGCAGTGAAGGACTTGGGTGGGGATTAACAGGAGATAACTGATAATTGACAGCCATTTGACATGGCACATGGAACTAGAACAGTCTACCTCAGTCCGTGCAATGTAAATAGTCAAAGAGAGCTTTACAGAGGAGTTAACTTTTTCATGCATGAACACTTTCTCATGGGGTTATTCAATTAGCAGTGAGATATCACTGATTGAACTTGTCTCTTGTGTGACCTTCATTATCCATAACAAATATGTATCGAACTTGGTGAAGTTTGGCAACCTGAAAGGACATTGATTCTATAAGTGGCCAGAAAAACTTTGGAGTGATAATGGTTCATCAGTGTATTAAAGCAATGTCACATGAATACAACCCCACCCCATTATAGAACAATTAACCTACACAGGGATTTGTTGACAACTGGGACACAAATCCTAATAGTGATTTTCCAAGCATAGCGCTTAGATGTGGCACAAGGCCGAAAGTAGGAGGCACCCAGTGAGGATCAAACTCACTACTCAGTCATAATTGTTCTAGCGAGACAAGCTTGCTAACCTTGAGGTGCCCACACAAATCCTAATAAAGTCTGCATTAGACCCAAACCCTACCAAGTCTGTAATACACCCAAACCCTACCAAGTTTTCATTACACAGAAACCCTGCCACGTTTGCAACATACCCAAAACTTACTATTAACTCAAAACAGCTAGAACCATCCCACAAGTTACCAGTCTTCAAGGATCCAGTTATCAATCTCATGAGTGCAGGTAAAGTGTTCTATCAAGTTTCTTGATATTAAGAAGAGCATCTTGGTAGATTTTCTCCCATATACCTTGGAAGTTAAAGAACACTGGTATTACCTGCTGGATATGCATCTGATACATCCTACATTGAATTTGGATGTGATTTGAATCAGTATTACAATTTTAGCCAGACATTCATTTACAATCCTTAATGATTGGCCATTGTGGTGGGTGGTAACAACTTCTGTCAGGGTTTTCCAACGTACACATGATACCATGGAAGAGGGATGTTAAATGGGCCCCACTAATTTCAGAAATGGAATATGCCATCCAACTGAAACCCATGCCATTTTCAATTTTTGGTAATTTATGTTAACTTGCCTTAAGCAGACTCACCAGCATTCACTTTGACTCAATAAATTCAGAGCACAATTGATATAGATGTGGACATTTCCATGATGTACAGGTATGGAAAGATCACCAAGAGGTTGAATCACTTTAATTTCTTCTGTATTCCAATTATAATGAGGAAGTTCCACTGGGCTAGAGCTGCCTTATTCTCTCTTTCCATCCTTGACAGAGTTCAAATGTGTTTATGCAGCCTTGTAGGTGATAAATTATGTCCCACCCTACAATCCCTTTCCCATATACCAAACATCACTAGCCTCTTGCTACTCTATTGCTATTCCCATGAAAAAAATTCTGACAAGCTACATCCCTTAGTTCCATCAATTCAAACCTTCACAACTAAGACCCATCATACCATGTATACAGGGGCGAACCATCCTCATTCCCTCCCTATCGCATTGGTAAGAAGGAGATTCCATTTAGACAGCTTCTTTCCAAGAATAGTGATTATAGAAGCATCCTTTTGAGAGGTTGTCTCAAAAGGATGCTTCTATAATCACTACAGTCTTCAAGTCCAGATCCAACTGTTATCTATCCTATATATCCTCATAGTCTACACTTCTTGCAAACTTCTCGTATGTCCATAAAACAACCACATTCTGTAACCCTCTACCTGGAATGGCTCTTGCGCCTGGTTTTGTATTAACAATAGCTTTAAAACAAAGACTGCTGTGTGGATGCTGCTCTGAACACTACAGTCTTTCAAGTCAAGGGTCAATCATTATCTATCCTTTTTTTATCCCCATAATCTTCAATTCTTAATACCTCCTCTTGCAGTCATATCACATACCTCACTTAGTAAACCACTACCTTGAGTGGCTCTTAAGACTTGTATTAGGTGAAAAAGTGACTACTGTGTATCAGTGTATATTTAACAAAGGATTTTAGATTGTATTTAACATTTTCACTTTTAGATTGGTTAGGTAATATTTTCACTTTTAGCTTGGTTAGGTAATATTTTCACTTTTAGCTTGGTTCGGTAATATTTTTACTTTTAGCTTGGTTAGGTAATATTTTCACTTTTAGCTTGGTTAGGTAATATTTTTACTTTTACCTTGGTTAGGTAATATTTTCACTTTTAGCTTGGTTAGGTAATATTTTTACTTTTAACTTGGTTAGGTAATATTTTTACTTTTAGCTTGGTTAGGTAACACAACATAAAATAAATAAGCACGCCTTCTGCTTAGTGTTGCAAAGCAGAAATGAAGTCTAGCATGTTGCTACAGCTGTATATACCACCTGAAACAAACTGTTACATAGACACACATGCATCAGGCACAATATGAACGCTAACACAAGAAATATGTGCATTATGTGACAGTGAGTATGTTAAGTATATTGTAATGGTCAGATGAGTAACAAGTCACGTTTGTTTTTGTAATCTGCCATGAAATCTGCCATGAAATCCAGTTTACCAATCTATCATTGTATTGATAAAATCTACTGTTTATCTACTTCTATTGATAGTCAAGTATTTCACAAACATACACCTGGACATGGACATCTAATTTAATGATTATTACTGTACACATGGTCTGCACATGTTTTGCTGTGTGCCAACATTCTCTTAATTAACTTTCATTGAGTTCAAAAGTCATGTCCATTTTTTAACTTCACATTTTACTGTACAGAAACTGATTATTTTTTAAAGTCAATTTATAGTCAAATTTCACATAATGTACAAATTTGAACCTGTAAATTTCTGATTGCTCAAACATCTGTTTTTTGTATAATAATTCATGCTCATAATGTATGTTCTTGCAAGTTTAGGGTGGAAGATAAAACTGTATGAAACTGCAGCAAAAAAATTGAAGTGACACAAAAATTATATGAAACACAAGACGTGCTAAAATCAACAACTGATTTTATCCAAACTCCCGCTCGATTTTATGTCTTTGTGTAGCTTCAACTTTTAGAAGCAGATTCATAGTTTTATCTTTCAACTTAAGCTTAGTGGAACTTGATGCAAAGAGAGATTCATTCTAAAAGAGGAAATTATTTTCTAGTAGAACAAGATCCAATTCAAAAAAAAAATTATTCAAATGAAGAAAAAAGAAAAATGTTCAAATTAACTACACCAGAGCTATTCAACTTTACAAATTTGGGAAATTGTCAGAAATGGTTGCAGAGATTTCAATGCTTAGGGGAAGCATTGGAACTATAGGAAGAAGATAACAAGACTGAAGCCAGTACATTTGTCAAGTTATTTCCTCCTAATTTCTGAAACCATTACTAGGGGGCGCTTTCCAGTACTATAAATACTTGGTAATAACTTTTCTCTCCCTCTTTTTACTTTTCTGCTTATACAACAACAATGTAAGCCTCTCGCAGAAGATTGTGTTTTCCCCTTTTGGGAAAAGCATGAACAATAAACATACACATGTATGTATGCACATTCATTCACTTCTCATATTTCAGACCAGAAAGTTTCCACATTCATTTGTTACACACACATTATTGCCTTTGTCACTTGTAACCTTTTATTGTTACATTATAATTCGTTTGTACATATATATCGTTTCTTGTTGTTTCATTACATTTTTTGGTGGACTCATACTATGAGTCTACCATGTTGTGGGCATTTCAGGAGACACACGTGTTTATTTCACAACACATACACTGGCATGCAACACATTAATATATTGCATGGGAATCAAAGCCAAAAATATATTCCGGACATTTTCTTTCTCATGACAAGAAGATGCAAATGTATACAACTGAGTTTTGGAAAAATTCAATGTCTACTTTATACCTAAAAGAAACATACTGCATGAAACGGCAACATTTTATCTCCCACCCTAAGCCTAATAAAACAATGTCAGTTATAAATATTTACCCTGGCTCCCCACCGAAGGGATGTGACACAAATTTGGTTTTAATGTGGAGAACCCGAACGCGTACACTCAAGCCAAGAACAAAAATTCCACGAGCCCCGACAACCATCAGTTGCGCTGGCCTCGGTGCGAACACTGATCCCTCTCTCTAGTACAATGAGAGAGTGCAGCTTTGGGCATCTGTTCCCTAGGGCTGGGCACTTTACAATGTAATTTTCCTCAGTTGCGCCTCTGTCTTCCTACAGAGCCACAACCAAGTTGCACTCTACCCAAAGACAGAGATGCAACTGTGAGATGATAAAAACCTATCCGGCATGCTGAGTATGAATGAAAATAATATAAAGTGCTTGGATATAATCTCAGTTTATATCATGTGCATCAAGCATTTGTGATAGAGATTTGGGTTGGTCACTGATTGAATTTAATTTGGGTGATGTTAGTAATGATCAAGGTGAAATATTCTACCAAGACATAGAGAAGTTATGGGAGAACGGTATCAAGGAACATAGAAGAAAAGAATGGAATTTAAAACAGAACAACTTTACTAATAATTTTACTAATGAAAATAAAGAGCAAAATTTGCTATGATTAATACTTCAAATTTTAATCAACTTTTCTGTTATATTGCTTTTGTATTTCAAAGGTACATTTTCTTTCACACTACAATTGTGTTTAAGCTTTAAAGGAGTATTATTTTTAATCAGTATCACCCCCAAACAAGGCAGTTTCGGCCACTAACATGCAAGAGGTTACAGGGCATGGAGGAATCAAGAACAGAAACACTAGTAATGCGTAGAAAGAGAAAAGAGTAATCAGGAGGACAGTAGATAGCAATTGACATTGCATTTAAATTTTTGCAGATTAAAGTTGGCTGGAAAGCATGGAGCCAGAAGAGAGTTCCACAAGTGAGACGTGCGAGAAAAGAAACTGTTAGCATAGAAGTTATGGCTACATCTAGCTAGTTCAAATGAGAATTGATGAGATCTCATTGCCAGTCTAATATTGTGCTTAAATTCATAGAGTCTAGGTACCATAACAAAGAGCTCATCTGAACAATTAACATGAAATATTTATAAAAAAAAGGCTCAACTAGGCAACCTTACAGTGGTTAGCAAGTGACTGAAGCTGAGGCACCAGATCAGGACCTATAATATTGCTTATTCTTTTTTGGATCTTATCAAGGAGCTCCAGGTACATAGCAGGGGCACCAGACCATATATGACAGCAATATTCTAAGCATGGGATAAATGGTAGACTTATAGACATGCAAGAAAAACTCTCGCCCGACACAGTGAACCAACTTTCTTAGCATCTGGCCTAGCAATGGATTCAGTATAGTCTTTCCACTTCATATCAGCCAAGAATGTTAGCCTGAGAAGGCGCAATGAGTCACTTTCCCGTGGTTAGCATCAACCATACTGATGGAAGGCAGAGCAGGGTCTCTTAGATGATTAATAGAAAGCAGTTTAGCTTTGGAAGTATTAAAATTGACAAGCCCTCTTTTGCTCCAGCTAATGACGGTTTTGAGATTGTTTTGTACATCACCTGCCATTTTTTTTTTTTTTTTTCACCTTCACAGTGATCTAAGCAGATCATAACCATTTTAGATATCTTATTTTGAAGGAGGACGACCAAAGCTAGTGGGGGAAATTGATAGTTATCAAAATTGTTCAAAATGAATCAAAACATCCTATGCATCATTTAAAAAAAAACTTTTAGGACTGGCATCAACGATTTGAAATAAACAGTCCTTTTGCCTTCATCACACTTGTAATCATCATAAAAGGGAAGACTTTTGTCAATGTATAACTCAGAAATAATAAAACATTAGTTTTTATTTTATATGAAATATTTTGTTATGATAACAATAGCTTTGATATTGTTATCATAATGTTTCGGCCATTGTGCGATCTTACTTTCATCAGGAGTCACATACAGTGTACCTTGAACTGAACCTTTTATTTAATCTAGGGACATCTCGACTAGTTCTGATATAGTAATGCTCAGTTATTGCCCACCCAAAGTACACACTGCCCAGCCTAGTAATTGACTGTACATTTTTAATCACTTATTTTAGTGGAACTTTGTTAGATATGAATGAAAACAATATAAAGTGCTTCAAAATAATCTGCATCAAACATTTTTGATAGAAACTTGGTCAGTGATATTATTTAATTTGGGTGATGTTAATGATGATCAAGGTGAATGCATTCCACCAGGAGATTAAAGTTATGGGAGAACAGTATCAAGGAAGATAGCAAAAAAAAAAAAATGATGGCAGATTACTGATCTGTGTCTTCTTCAACCCAAGCAGTTTGAAATAATAGCACTAGTCAGCTCATATTATACTGCAAGCCAACTTATACTTTTATCTGATTTGGGGACAAGTCCTTACATATAATCACATTACAATATGTGTATCAAACATTTTTGATAGAAGCTTGAGTTGGTCAGTGAAATTTAATTTGAGTGATGTTAGTGATGAGCAACATGAAAGCATTCACAAACATCAAATAAACAAATGCTCTTGCCATGACTCCCAATTGCTTGCAATATTTGAATTTTAATCACTTATTTTGTTCTGTTTCTTTAATATTTCAGAAATTGTGTTGTATCCTGTCAGCTGTCACACATTTTCTAAAAAAAAGAACCTCAAAAACAGATGAATAAAAAATACTTGTACATATTCAGAAATTTTATCAGCTTGGGGTTTTGTTAGGTTCCCAGTGACAATTTGGTATTATGTTACATGATGCAATCAGATGAAGTAGTGATTGCACCAATTGTTAGAGTGGATGGGTCAGGAGTTGGACTAGCAAGAAGTAGGACAGTGTTTTTTTCTTTTTGTTTTTTTTTAAGTATTTCACCCCTAGCAAGGCGGGAAGCCACTAGCATGCAAGGGGTTATAGAGGATTCGAGGCGAGAGCAGGTAGGAATGATAGAGGAAAGGATGAGGAGAAGGATAGTGGATAGATCAAGGCAACTGGAGATGTCGATTGACATTACATTTAAATAGTTGGAGATTATAGCTATCAGGGAAACAGGAATGGGGAAGGGAGTTCCACAGGCAAGATGTGCGAGATATGAAGCTATTGTAACAAGTCTCTCCCAATTTCACTTTTGGCCTTGTGTCACAAAGACATGCATTCATATGTTAAATAAACAGAACCATCAAAGTGTAGTATCAGTACCATCATCAACCATAGACGGTCCATTGCTCCACTGATCACCAGCATCAACTCCAGCTCCAGCCAGCCAGACATCATCATCAGCAGCAGCACCAACAATATGTGATAAACTATCCTTTTCAGAACAACACTTTTCAACCACTACCAAACTGACATTTTCAATAGCCACCAAACTGTCCTTTTCAGGACAACGCTGTTCAATCTCTGCTGAATTGTCCATTTCATGACAATGCTCTTCAATGGCTACCAAACTGTCCTTTTCAGGATAACTCTTTTCAACCTCTGCCATACTGTCCTTTTCATGACAATGCTCTACAATGGATACCAAACTGTTCTTTTCAAGACACTTTTCAAACACTACCAAACTATCCTTTTCATGACAATGCTCTTCGACGGCTACCAAACTGTCCTTTTCAAGACAACTCTTTCCAATTTCTGCCAAACTGTCCTTTTCATGACAATACTTTTCAACGGCTACCAAACTGTCCTTTTCAAAACAACACTTTTCAACCTCTGTCAAACTGTCCTTTTCATGGCAATGCTCTTCAACAGCTACCAAACTGACCTTTTCAAGGCAACACTTTTCAGCCTCTGTCAAACTGTCCTTTTTATGACAATGCTCTTCAACCTCTGCCAAAATGTCCTTTTCATGACAATGCTCTTCAATGCCTACCAAATTGTCCTTTTCAAGACAACTCTTTCCAACTTCTGCCAAACTATCCTTTTCATGACAATGCTCTTAGGCAAAATTTCTCTGAATGTAGAAGATGATAAAAGAGTTGTCCTGAAAAGGACAGTTTGGTAGCCACTGAAGAGCATTGTCATGAGAAGGACAGTTTGGCAGACATTGGAAAGAGTATTTCATTATTATTCTTTCCCATAAATTTGAAATGAATAACCATATTTTTTCAATGCATTTTTTTAACAAAAATAAAGCCTTTTCTTTGTTGTTGTCTTTCATTATTCAATATTTTGTTTGCAGGTTAATATGCCACCCTACATCAGTTGTGTTTTATTTCACACTAAATTGTGTCAAGCTTCTAATGAGCATTTATGTTTTATATTATAATAATGCCTGATGATAAAGATAATGTAATTGTATTGTTCTAAGATATGAATGGAATAAAGATAAATAATAAAGATATTATAAATAATAAAGATATTATAATAAAGTCCTTGTTTATAATCATTTTACATAGTCTGCATCCAACATTTGTGATAGAAACTTGAGTTTGTCAGGGATATTATTTAATTTGTGTGATGTTCATAATGAACAAGGTGAAAGCATTCCACCATTACACAAATTTTGATCATGTGTAATTCCTTATTCTTCTTATATTTCCTGATAGTAATGGTTTCTTCGAGAAAGATAGCCAACCCCATGTTCATGTAAATAGAAAACCACTTCTCAGAACACTAGACTGACTTACAGGTGCTCCATTGACCTTTGCACCCACAGGATTCAAATCTCATTTCACCATACATTTGACACATTGTGGACTTCACTGCAACTAAATCCAGCAATCCCAACTCATGTATAGACAGTCCAGAAACATGTCTGGATGGATACAGCTGTACAATGATTTCAGAACTCTGTCATATTCATCATGTAGCCTCTGTTATTCGGGTGAAAGTAGAAACTACACATTATTACATAACTTTTGGGGCACTGTCAGTTTATCTATATATGCTTAGTTTTAAGGGGATACAATACTGAGACCCCAAAGATGATTGAGCTCACATGAAATAGCTAACAAAAGTATCTTGATAAATATTAAGCTAATATAAAATTTTTAACTCCCTACCAAATGTAAATTCTTGTGCCAAACACAAAAGTCTAGTTAGTAGGAATAGAAAGGTAAAAGAGAATAAGTGCTTCTCTTCTCCTTGAGGTCAAAATAAGTGCAAATAACAAAATAAGATTTAACCATTCCATAAATTTTTAAAGGAAAAACATTTATTACAGAAGTAAAGACAAAAAAAAGGTTTTGTTTGTTTTGCTTTACGACATATCAATCTCAATGGGTTATTTAACGGCAACAAAATTTTTATTGCTGGTAATATTTTGTTTTGTCAAAAATCTATTTCTGGTAATATTTTTTCCTTCAAAAATATATTTTTGGTAATATTTTTCCTTCAAAAATGTACTGCTGGTAATATTTCTTTTCAAAAACGTATTGCTGGTAACATTTTTTTTCGACCTTCAAAAATCTATTTCTGGTAATATTTTTTCCTTCAAAAAATTTATTTCTGGTAATATTTTTCCTCAAAATGTATTGCTGGTAATATTTTTTTCAAAAAAATGTATAGCTGGTATTTTTTTTCCAAAATGTATTTCTGGTAATAATGTATTGTTGGTAATAATTTTTCTTTCAAAAATTTATCGCTGGTAATATTTTTTTACAAAGTATTTCTGATAAAATATATTTTTACACTTTCATAGTGTTTTGACCTCTGTTTGGGGGTTAATTATTTGTACATAGCTGGGACCCTAACAGGTGCTACTACCCCGGGTTAGGGTAGACCTGGGAACACCAGCAATTAAGAGGTGGGTCCATGCTCCTCAAAACCTCCTAATCAGAAGCCTTGCTGTTGGATGTAGCTTATTGTGTTACCCAGGACACAAAAAAGGTACAAATACAGAATTTGCACAAAAATTTCCTTTTGTGCATATATTAAGTCAGGATAACAGTTTTCTGATGTTTCAAAAAAAGAATACTAACAAAAAATCAAAAGAAAACGGTTACAGTTTGGGAAAAGACATGAAGATTCAATGACAAAAAGAGAAAACAATTCAAGAAAGCAGAAAAACAAAGGTGCAAGCACCTTTAGAAAAAATGAAAGCACATACTTTTAGATCTCAGGGACATATTATAAGAATTTTATTCCCTACCAAATTCCATACCAAACATAAAAAACTTACTAAGTATAGCAAATCATAATAGGTAGAAAATTACAAATAAGACTCAAGTAATGTGTAAAATTTTAAAAAGTAAACACATTTATTACACAGTCACAAGAAAGGTACAAATTCAAAGTTTACACAAAAATTTCTTATAAAATGAATTACCATTGAAAAATGGAAAAAAATTACAGTTTGGGAAAAGACGAGGTTTTTGAAAATGACAAAAAGGGAAAACAATACAAAAAAAAAACAGTAAAAAACAAAGATATAAGAAAAAAAAAGACTTAATTTTACTTACCCCACAAGTGTCTCTGGGACTTATAGTAATGTTAAAAAAAAAGTCCCTTTCAAATTCACAATTCATACTTGGGAAAATTTCTTTAAATTCTTCTTCATTCTTATGTTTTGCAACCACAGAAGAATTTTGACTTGAACTTCAAAATTCTTTAGTCTCTTTGCATCTGGCTGGTAACGTTTTGACTTCCTGATGCTCATTACTTGTTCTTCTCCATCCACTAACCTGCTGAGATCTAATTTCTCAAAAATTTAGGCTCACAGAAGTCTCCATCTACGTTTCATGAGGGTAATAGACAATTTTCCGTAAACTTGAAATGGATCCTTCTCAATTTGGGTATTTTTCAACTGCTGAGTCAAAAAAGATATACAATTGTTTGGCCTTCATAAAAATACACTTCTCTCAAAAGAATGTGTATTAAAAAAAACCTAGACAATTAAATGTCTATTCAATACTAACATTTTTAAAATAGTAAAATAAATTTTTTATAATATAGTAATTTTAAAAATGGCCTTTTAAATTCACACTGTTCATGCCTGTGAAAATTTTTTAAATTCTTTTTATTCTTTGTTGTCCAACTGCAGGAGTATTTTCACTTGTGAACTTCAAGGCTCTCTGCAGCTGGCTGGTAACTGTTGCCTTCTCAGCTGTTTCTTCTTTGATGTCAATTTTCTTCTGTCCTTGATCTTAATTTTCCTTGTCCTTGTCAAAAGTCTTCTCTTCATCCACTGACTTGAGTTCTATTTATTCGAAAAAATAGGCTCACAGAAGGCCCCCACTCAGGTTCATACTTGGGCTCCAGACCACATCTCTCATTAGACAGTAAATATGAAAAAATATTTTCCATAAATTTGAAATGGATCCTTAACAATTTAGGTGTTTTTTAACTACAGGGCCTAAAAAGATATTTATATATAAGTTTTATGCAAATTGTCTGGCCTTCTTAAAAATACACTTCTCTCAAAAGAATGTGCAAAAAAACAACCTAGATGACTAAACATTTATTCCAGACTAACATTTTTAATGTAGTAAAAATAAATTTTTTATAGTATGCCATAACATTTATCATTTCACATCTTTTCTTGTCATCTTCAATATATAACTTTTTTGCCATCTTGACTGACATCACATAACAATAATCCTGGGTAGTAAACTTGTCAGGAATTGTGATATAGACATGAATTAAAGATGCTGTTCATTTATATTAAATTGATTTTTACTCATTATTTCTTCTCTTCATCAGGTGTCTGGTGTACAAAGGTCATTCAAAAAGTTCTAAGCCTCACCCAGAAAGAAAAGCCATAGCTGAACATTTTTAATGTGGCAACACACTACCACTTCTTATAAAACTAGAAAAACTAATTCAGATTTCTGTCTTAATTTCTGTGCATGTGGGGCCCATACAAATATGAGAGTTATGCAACAAATTTCATATACGAGGGTCGTTCAAAAAACCTGACCCACAAAGAAGAGCCATTGCTGAACAGTTTTGTTGTGGCAACACACCACTAATTCTTATAAAACTAGAAAAACTAATTCAGATTTCTGTCTTAATTTCTGTGCAGGTGGGATCCATACAAAGGTGAGATGTGTGTGACAAATCTAAAAATGGACAAAACAGCGAACCAAAGAGTTATAAAGTATCTGCAAAGGAAAGGTATGACACCCAAAGAGATTCCTGAGGACATAGTACAGACACTTACTGAGGACACCCCTTCCTATACAACTGTTAAGAAATGGGCTGCAGAATTCAAGCAGAGCAGGGACAGCATAGAAGATGACCCTCAGTCAGGTCATACAAAAATCTCAACTATTGATGAAGTTGATGTCATTCACTGTGTGGTTTTGAATGACAGACATCTTACTGTCCAGCAGATAGCTAAGTCCATAGGCATTAGTTCTGGTTTGATCCCTACTATTTTAATTGAGATCTTGAAGGACCAGGACTCCACCTTCTTCCATGATGGGATTGCAATGCTTAAGTATCATTGGACCAAGTGCATTGATCTCAAAGGGGACTATATTAAAAAATAGTAAAAACTGTCTTGTTTCTCCAAATCCTTCTCAGTGAGGCTTAGAACTTTTTGAACAACCATTTGTAACTTCTTTGTAATTAATCTTTAGCAACCAGCAGACAACTTTGTTCACTGAGCAAAAAGTTTCTACTGCCACCACAGACTCCAAACATCCAAATAATTGTGTTTGATTTTCATAGTAGTGTAGCTGTTTCCTGCTATGGCAACAAAAATAACCTTGGTCCAAATCAACAATCAGAGCAGTTGTAATTGATGAGTCTTGAAAAAGAATCCAGTGATGATCAGCAAATCATTAGCTGATCATCATCAGAAGATATTTCAACTTGATGGCACACTTTAAATCAGTATGATTTGTCATTGTCAAGATGGCTACTCATTTCCAAGTATGTCCATCTGCTTTGTTTTCTTCAACATCCACATAGTCAATTTGTGATTTATACTGGAACTATGCTAAGCAGATCTTAGTTACATTTTAAGCAATATTATTGGTCTTGACCCAGCACCTTGGCTTCAGTCACTTTCTCACCACCATAATGTAGCTTGGCTTTTTCTATAAATACTTTCATGGTAATTGTTTGAATGAACACTTTGCTATGAATTTTAGCATAGTACTAGATTAGTGGCAAGGTTCCATCAATTCACAGTTGAATTGGCCAGAAGATTTAACCATAAGTTCCATGCTGTTTCTTTTCTCACTTGTGGAACTCTCTTCTGCCTTCATGCTTTCTAGATGCTATATTCCATGCTAATAAGAATATATACTTGAAAAACACAATAAAATAAGTAAAGGTTTATTGTAAAAACCAATACAATAAGAATAAATGTAACAGATATACACAAGGTCATCACAAGTCAATCCAGTAGTGAGTGCTACCAATAGAAGGTCGGTAGTTCTCACATAAGTCTGAGTCGTACTCAACAGATCCCAGCTAGTATATTTACTAACCTACCCACACAATTAGATGTGGCACAAGGCTGGGTTTAATGTGGGGCATTCGAGTTTGTAGGCTCAGCCAAAACTTCACGTAGAACCCGTATAAAACGGAGTCGGGTAGCTGTTTCCTGAGACAAGAATCTGTCCTTCAGCATAGCCTCATCTGAGTATCCTCTCTGCTCAGAGGCAGAGAGTTCGACCAGCACAGCTGAAAAAGATTCCAGGTAGAATATTTAGCCCCCCCCCCCACGAAGGTTGCATGTGGCACAAGGCCAGGTTTAATATGGGATCTCTGAGCCTGTAGGCTCAGCCAAAAGTATTCCCTTTCGAACCCGTATAAACAGGTTCAGGGTCAGTCAACCTCCCCGAACAAGATTCTGCCCTTTGGCAGAGCCTCATCCGGGTTCCTCTCTGCCCGAAGGCAGAGAGTTCGACTGTTCAACCGAAAAAAGATTTCAGCTAGACTCTGTAGTCTGTTGACTTACAGATAATTATATGTAGTTACTACCTATAGTGTAGTCACTCATGGGGGTGACAGGTTATTCCATTACATCACTAGCCAACTTTGATCATTAAAAATTCCAATGCAATGCTAATCGTTATTTACTGTCCCCTTGATTACTCTTCTATTGTTCTCATGCTGTAATAATGTTGCTCTTTTTTCTTAATCGTTCACACTCAGTAAACCGTAGCGTTGTAGTGGCTTTATTGCCTTGCATGAGGTGACATGAAAATAAAAGCATGTGCTTCACCAAGGCTATATATGGTTTTGAACCCTGTGCTGTCTTTCTTCTAAATTGATTGCCAACCTACACTAGAGATCCCAGATATTTAACCCAGAGCTGAGAGGGAGAAGAGAAGGATTCATACTTTTCCCAAAAGTATTTGTGAAAAAGTTAATGTAACAAACATAACTGGGATTTGAACTCACTTTGCCAATAATTACTCATTCCAAACCATTGACTATTGCACCACCTGCACACCCATTCTTGTAATACTTATGAATAATACTGAGTGCTAACTGTTAATAACATGGTACAACTCAAGCACAATGCTTTATTATTTAATTGCATAATATATCAAAAGTCTATATTCATCAATAATCCCTACTTCAACCAATGTAGCCTAACATGGTAACAGCTGATGAATTAGATCAGGTTAGGTTAGGTTAATTTAACAATATATAGACATTTGTTTCATTATTTACTGTCAAATATGTCTTATAGGACAAAAGTCACAATAAATAGATGGTTGAAACAGGTGCAATTTACAGTAGAGTCAAAAAGTAGACAATAGTTTGGTTTATAGTCTGAAACTAACCACCTATTAGGTTGGTGCAAAAATAATGTCGGTTTTTGACGTATTTTTTAACATCAAAAACCGACATTATTTTTGCACCAACCTAATAGAAAGCAACCACTTTTACAGAGAGGTTTTACCCTTCTGCAAGGTACTCAGCCAGCATACTGTAAGGCCTGCTCACAACAGGACAATGATGAATTAGTGCCATAAACAAATATCTTTTATATCACTTTTGTTTTCTCGCAACCAATAATTCAATTATTGTGATCACTCAAAGTTCATTTTATTTTAGTTAATTTTGTTGTTGTTTTAAACTCTCTTATCAGCATTCTATGACTTTTGGGGTTTTTTTTAAACCATAAATAAATTGCGATAAAAAGATAAGGAAAAATAATTTTAGAAATAAATTAAATTAAATGAATTGAGTAAAAATTTTATAAATTAAATTAAAATTAAATCAAAATTTCAATTTATCATTTTATAATTCAACTTATTTATTTTTTATTTTTATAATTCAATTTATAAAAATAAATTAAAACTAATATTAATTCAAAAAATAATTTAGAATAAAAATAGATTAAAGTTAAATAGGTTAAAATAAAATTTAAATTAAATAAATTTAATCAAATTAAATAAAAAATTTTAAAATATAAATAAATTTTTTTATAAATACTTTCATGGTAATTGTTCTGATGACCTTTCCTGTATGGATTGGGGTGGGGTATTATTAACACTATTTTGTTTAGTTTCTTGTATATAAATTGTATTCATTGTAAATATTCATTGAGGTTTCATTTTTAAATGTTGTTATTTTATTCCCCCCACCCAAACAAATTGTACATATTGGAACCAGTTAGGACTAACATAGAGAGTTATTAATTGAGTTATTATGGTGGCTGTAGTAAGTAAAGTTGCAAGCCTTTCACTACTCTACTCATCATTCCATCGATACAGGATTAAATGACTGTCATCCCCTTTGTATTTCATTAGTAAGGAGGAAGTTCCACCTAGACAGTTTTTCCCCAGATCTCTTGCATTGTGGAACAGACACTCAAATTGGATGCTTCCACGATCACTACAACTTTAACATCATCAAATCTTGAGTGAAACGTTATCCATTTTTGACAAACTCATTAAGCAAACCTCTACCTTAAGTAGCTCCTGGGAGTTGTATTGGGTGAACAACAGAAAAAAATATATTCTTTATTTCTCAAATCATTATAATAATGCAAGATCCATTCTTTATATTCAATTGTGTAATTTGTTATAGAATTAATAGTTTACTGTTAGAATAATAATAATAATAATAATAATAATAATAATAAAAATAATAATAATAATAATAATAATATACAAAGGTTTAACCTAACAATAATAATGATACTGACAATGCTTCAGCTAATAATAAAATTAATAACAATAATACTAATAAAACTGACATCACTTCATCTAATAATAATAATGATAATGCATCATATAATAATGAAAAACCATCATCTAATAATAATAATAGTAATATGGAAATGTTCATATAATAATAATAATAATGTCAACGCTTATTCTAAAAATACAATCATAATAATGTCAATGTTTCATATAATAATAATAATAATGATGATGAAAATGCTTCATCTAATACTAATAATAATCATCATCATATTGACAATATTTCATCTAATAATGACAATAATAATAATGACTATACTTCATATAATTATAATCATAATAATAAAAATGCTTTATCTAACAATAATAATAATAATATTAATAATGCTAACACTTAATCTAATAAATACAATCATAAAAATGACAACATTTCAACTAATAATAACACTGATGATAATAATAACAAAAATGATTCAGCTAATGCTAATAATCATAATAATACTAACAATGTTTCATCTGATAATGGTAATAATAATAATGACTATGCTTCATCTAATAATAATTATCATGACGAAAATACAAAATTCAAAATGGAGTTTCAAATGGGCGTAGAGATGCAACTACAGCACAATACACCGGCTGAAACTGCAAAATACTTAAAAATGACAGCAAAGGCGAATGCAACCGACCAGATACAGAAGCGATGGCAAGATAAACCACTTCATGGCCAATACTCTGCCTGTACCAAACAAACTGATGTAGACAAAACCCATACCCATCAGTGGCTACGCAGTGCAGAGTTGAAAGCGGAAACTGAAGGTTTTATCCTTGCTGCGCAGGACCAATGCTTGCTAACTAGGAATTATCAAGCACATATACTAAAATATTGTATCAGCCCAAAATGCAGATTCTGTGATAAATATCCAGAAAGGATTGATCATCTTGTATCAGGTTGCACGATGATGGCACCCACTGAATATAAAACCCGACATGACAGAGTGGGCCAATATCTGCATTGGAAAAACTGCAACTTCTACGGGAAGGAAACTGAAAGAAACTGGTATGAACACCACCCAGACCCGGTTACGGAGATAGGACCTGTTACAATTCTATGGGACTACACAATACACACTGACAGAACAATCAAGGCCAACCACCCATCCTTATTGATATGGCAGTCCCTGCTGACTGCAATGTATCTTTGAAGATATTCAAAAAGTTGTCAAAATACAAGGACCTTGAAACAGAAATCTCAAAAATGTGGCATATGGGAACATCAACAATCCCTGTTGTAGTTGGAGCCCTAGGACTGGTTGGAAAAGATTGCAGTAGACTAATTGAAGGGATTCCTGGAAGTCCATGCCTCAATTTTCTTTTCTTTTTTTTTGTCAGTGGAAAGTGTCATGATGCCATTTCTAACCTTAGGTCCCTAGGCGGGACCCGGAAAGAAATGTGTAAACGCCAGAAATCAAAGAAAATAATAATAATAATAATAATGAAAATGTTTCATCTGAGAATAATAATAATAATAATAAGACTGACAATTACTGTTTTTCATCTAATAACACTTATAATGATAATTCTTCATCTAAATAAAGAATAAATCTCTAACATATTTATCTGTGACTGCCAGTTCTACTGTATCAATTTATAACTGGTTTGGCCATAGAGTTTTCGCTATTGGTATCACTCAAATAAATTATATAAGTATATTCCATCACCATAGAATAAACCCTAAATTTCTCTTTCCAGTATTGATGGCGATTACCTTACTCACCTTTTGTTTGATGTAATGTTAACATCTTAATTATGACATTATTTTCTCTTTGAGCTACATGTGTTATCCATTTTAGTTGCTGCAGCTGTTGATAGTCCTTGGTTTCTGTTATCTGGTATAGTTCTTTGTGATTTTGTAGGACCAGTCCACAAGGTCCAAAAAAAGATGGTCTTCACCAAGACCCACCATCTTCATTCACACAAAGTCATTTTTAACCACGGATCTGGGGAAGCAGTTGTATACAACTGACAGTTTAAATATTTCTGAATTGGCATCATGCACGATATCCATAAGATGGTCTCAATCTGATGAGGCTATTTAAGAATATGACTTGAGTTTTCAGGTTAATGTTTTGGTTTTATAGCAGTTTGCAGTGTTGGGCAAAATGACATCTAGCCCAACCTACTCTCTGTTCAAATTCCTATATTAAATTTGTTATAACTGATCCATGCACCAACTTCTTCAAAGTGTTTAGTATTTACTAATTCCACATCCTGAATTTTTATGGTGGATTTAGGGTATGTGTAATCACTGCCTTCATTTCTATTTCAATTCCAATACATAGTTTCTATTTTTGGAAAGGTTTATGTTCAATCCTATTTCTTGGAACACTTGGGGATGCTGATTTTCTGTTCAACATCATTCTTATCCTTACCATGAATACATATGTCATCAGCATAGCCCACCCCTCTCTCTCTTTATGAATGCCATACCACAGGTTGAGTGAAATCAGGTGGATGAAACTGTTTGGAAGCCATCAATTATTGTGTAAGCCTTGGTTATGATGACTTGCAACCTTGTTCTTGCATATACCCTCTTTGTTCAACTACTGATCATGCCAGATTATGCATTCTATCCTAGAAACTGTAACTACTATTCTGTTCAGCATAGTTGCAGTATAATCCACAGGTTTGCTCTGTGAGTGTTGAAGAAATACAAATGTGCCTGAGCATGTGTCTACAACAGGGATTAGCTAGCCATTTTAATAGACATATGTACTTGGAAATAAGAAGCTAGTCATACATGCATACACAACTATTTACTCCTGTCTTAGCAGTAGGTCTGACATGTCCAATAAGGTTAAAATGGCAGCTGATCTTGAAAAAGAACAACCAGTCAGTGGTTAACTGGAGCAAGCAATGGCTTGTAAATTTTAACACCTTCAAAACAAAACTGCTTTCATTTAATCACCAGAGAGAAACTTACTGTTAGCATGGCTGATGCTAACCTCCTGGAGATGAAATCTTTGTTCCTCCTTGGGTTCATGTTTTACACTGACATGAATCAATTGTTAGGTCTACTGCTTGGTTTCCTGTGTCATGTGAGACAATTTTTTTTTTCCTTAGAATCCATCTTACACATTTATAAAGCTACCATTCATCCGGACGATAAACTACATCTAGCAGCAAGGCCTCTGATCGAGAGAGTGAAGGTTTTGAGGAGCATGAAACCACCTCTTAACTGCTGTTGTTACCAGGTTCACCCTAACTTGGGGTTTTAGCACCTGTTAGGCAAATGAGCAAATAGTAAACCTTCAATACCCTATATTTTTTTTATAATAAAATGACCAACAATACATTTTTATAGCAAAATGACAATCAATGCAACACTAAAAAAATATAAAAATACATTTCTGTAGTAAAATTACCAACAATGTATTTTCTGATCTACAAACTATATATCTAAAAACAACATACCGTAACATTGAAAGCATAAAATTACATACAAAATATTTATATTTCAGAATTAAATAACCCATGAGGCTGATATACCGCTAAACAAAATCAACCCATTATTCATCCATGCATTAAATATTGCTGCCATATCTAGTGTGGTGTTCCAATTATATATCTTGAGATTCTAGACAAAATCCAAATAAGGGGCAGTAATGTTATTAGTTCTGATCTGGCATCTCAACTTTATTCACTTTCTCACCAACATGACATGGATTCCCTGTCTTTTATACAGATATTTCCATGGCAATTGTTCTGATGAATTTTCCTCCTTGGTGCCTCAACTGCATAAATTTAAATGCACTACTGGATTGGCAACTAGGTCTTAATGTTTTACTGTTAAACTAGTTAGATTCGGAGTGTACGTTCTATTCTAATAGTTTCTATTCTTGAACTTCTCCCCTGTGGAACTCTCTTCCAATTTTTTGCTTCCCTGCCTCCTACAGTCTTCCAAAATTTAAATGAAACACCAAATGGCACCATCTGTCTTCCTGAAACCTGTTCTTTCATTGTCCTTTCTCCTCACTAAAATCTTCTCAGTCTCTTTCACTCCTGGTAAATTCTTGCATCTTAGTGGCATTATCACCATCTTCTGTCTTCCTGAAACTTGTTCTTTTATTGTCCTTTCTCCTCACTAAAGTCTTCTCATTCTCTTTCACTCCTTGTAAATTCTTGCATCTTAGTGGCATTATCACCATCTTCTGTCTTCCTGAAACTTGTTCTTTTATTGTCCTTTCTCCTCACTAAAGTCTTCTCATTCTCTTTCACTCCTGGTAAATTCTTGCTTGTTAGTAGCATTATCGCCATCCTCAGTCTCCCTGAAGCCTGTTCTTTTATTGTCCTTTCTCCTCACTAAAGTCTTCTCATTCTCTTTCACTCCTTGTAAATTCTTGCATCTTAGTGGCATTATCACCATCTTCTGTCTTCCTGAAACTTGTTCTTTTATTGTCCTTTCTCCTCACTAAAGTCTTCTCAATCTCTTTCACTCCTGGTAAATTCTTGCATCTTAGTGGCATTATCACCATCTTCTGTCTTCATGAAATTTGTTCTTTTATTGTCCTTTCTCCTCACTAAAATCTTCTCATTCTCTTTCACTCCTGGTAAATTCTTGCTTGTTAGTAGCATTATCGCCATCTTCAGTCTTCCTGAAGCCTGTTCTTTTATTGTTATTTCTCCTCACTAAAGTCTTCTCATTCTCTGTCACGCCTGGTAAATTCTTGCATCTTAGTGGCATTATCACCATCTTCTGTCTTCCTGAAACTTGTTCTTTTATTGTCCTTTCTCCTCACTAAAGTCTTCTCATTCTCTTTCACTCCTGGTAAATTCTTGCATCTTAATGGCATTATCACCATCTTCTGTCTTCATGAAATTTGTTCTTTTATTGTCCTTTCTCCTCACTAAAGTCTTCTCATTCTCTTTCACTCCTGGTAAATTCTTGCATCTTAGTGGCATTATCACCATCTTCTGTCTTCATGAAATTTGTTCTTTTATTGTCCTTTCTCCTCACTAAAGTCTTCTCATTCTCTTTCACTCCTGGTAAATTCTTGCTTGTTAGTAGCATTATCACCATCTTCAGTCTTCCTGAAGCCTGTTCTTTTCTTGTCCTTTCTCCTCAGTAAAGTCCTCTCATTCTCTGTCACGCCTGGTAAATTCTTGCATCTTAGTGGCATTATCACCATCTTCTATCTTCATGAAATTTGTTCTTTTATTGTCCTTTCTCCTCACTAAAGTCTTCTCATTCTCTTTCACTCCTTGTAAATTCTTGCATCTTAGTGGCATTATCACCATCTTCTGTCTTCATGAAATTTGTTCTTTTATTGTCCTTTCTCCTCACTAAAGTCTTCTCATTCTCTGTCACGCCTGGTAAATTCTTGCATCTTAGTGGCATTATCACCATCTTCTGTCTTCCTGAAACTTGTTCTCTTATTGTCCTTTCTCCTCACTAAAGTCTTCTCATTCTCTTTCACTCCTGGTAAATTCTTGCATCTTAGTGGCATTATCGCCATCTTCTGTCTTCCTGAAATTTGTTCTTTTATTGTCCTTTCTCCTCACTAAAGTCTTCTCATTCTCTTTCACTCCTGGTAAATTCTTGCATCTTAGTGGCATTATCACCATCTTCTGTCTTCCTGAAACTTGTTCTTTTATTGTCCTTTCTCCTCACTAAAGTCTTCTCATTCTCTTTCACTCCTGGTAAATTCTTGCATCTTAGTGGCATTATCGCCATCTTCTGTCTTCCTGAAATTTGTTCTTTTATTGTTCTTTCTCCTCACTAAAGTCTTCTCATTCTCTTTCACTCCTGGTAAATTCTTGCATCTTAGTGGCATTATCACCATCTTCTGTCTTCCTGAAACTTGTTCTTTTATTGTCCTGTCTCCTCACTAAAGTCTTCTCATTCTCTTTCACTCCTGGTAAATTCTTGCATCTTAGTGGCATTATCACCATCTTCTGTCTTCATGAAATTTGTTCTTTTATTGTCCTTTCTCCTCACTAAAGTCTTCTCATTCTCTTTCACTCCTGGTAAATTCTTGCTTGTTAGTAGTATTATCGCCATCTTCAGTCTTCCTGAAGCCTGTTCTTTTATTGTCCTTTCTCCTCACTAAAGTCTTCTCATTCTCTGTCACGCCTGGTAAATTCTTGCATCTTAGTGGCATTATCACCATCTTCTGTCTTCATGAAATTTGTTCTTTTATTCTCCTTTCTCCTCACTAAAGTCTTCTCATTCTCTTTCACTCCTGGTAAATTCTTGCATCTTAGTGGCATTATCACCATCTTCTGTCTTCCTGAAATTTGTTCTTTTATTGTCCTTTCTCCTCACTAAAGTCTTCTCATTCTCTTTCACTCCTGGTAAATTCTTGCATCTTAGTGGCATTATCGCCATCTTCTGTCTTCCTGAAATTTGTTCTTTTATTGTCCTTTCTCCTCACTAAAGTCTTCTCATTCTCTTTCACTCCTGGTAAATTCTTGCATCTTAGTGGCATTATCGCCATCTTCTGTCTTCCTGAAATTTGTTCTTTTATTGTCCTTTCTCCTCACTAAAGTCTTCTCATTCTCTTTCACTCCTAGTAAATTCTTGCATCTTATTGGCGTTATCACTATCTCCTGTCTTCCTGAAACTTGCTCTTTTATTGTCCTTTCTCTTCACTAAAGTCTTCTCATTCTCTTTCACTCCCAGTAACCCCTTGCATCTTAGTGACATTATCACCTTGCTTAGGGTAAATGGACTAAAATATATATATAACAAGTTTAAATGAATTCTTTCTACCTAAATATACCTTATATAGTAATTTAGTAAGTGTAGCTTATATGTGGCACAAGGCCATAATTATGGAGCGCCCAGTGAAGAGTGAATTCACTACTCAGTTGTAATTGATCTAATGAAACAAGCTTGCAAACCATCAAAGAGACCAAATATACCTTGTGTGTGTGTGTCTCAACATAGTCATCACTACTGTGATAAAAGAAATTGTTGTATATTTTCCACTAACATCACTGGTTGGTGTTCAAACCCAGTTAATGACCAAAATTTTGAATATTTATTATATAAGTTAGGCCTCTAAAATCTACTTTTCACACATTTCTTCTTTGTGCCAGTCTAAGCTAAAGTTTGATATACACACAGAGGTTCAAAATCATACATTTGCCAACTCACACTCCCTCACTTCTTCTCATACACACATTGACTTATCAAATTCTCTGTTGTTCTCTCTTTCTCTCTCTCCCACACACTATGCATTACCATACTGGCATGGTTACACACTCTGCAAAAACCACCACACTGTTGTTTGTCCCACACTCACAGATTTAAAAAAAAAAACTCTCATACTCACAAGCTTCATGTCACACATACACACACATACACACACATACACACACTGTCACACACAACCTACATATACACAAACAATAACATGTATATATCCGACATTGGCTGATTCTATTTTCTTTTCTTTTTTTACTAACCTTCACTCAATACAAGGCTCAAGAACCACTCAAGGGAGAGGGTTATTGAATGAGGTGTGATATGAACGTAAGAGGAAGGGAAAATTATAACTTTTAAGTTAACTTACCCAATCGCACTTCACAAACACAAAAACATGTGTAGGATTTTAAAAATTATAGTCTCTCTCTACCCCCACTCCACCTCTCTCTCTCTCTCTCTCTCTCTCTCGCTTTATAATTTTTTAATCCTGCACTTGCTCGAACACACAACTTGTAATGCAGTTATGCACAAAGAACGTAGGCTTTTTTTTTTTTAGTCTCATTCACACACCTTGCCTTAATAAAGTAAAGTTCTTGAAGGAACGAAACCCTTTGGCATAAAAAAAAATCCTCTCGTCTTTTCTTATGTATATTTGTACGTTAGGGAACTTAATGACAAAGTGGAATCGTGATAATTTGCACAAACGCATGATTGACAATCACAAGGTTTAAGAAGTCAAACGAAATCATACACACATGATACACATACTTATAATCACGCACGCATACATGCATATGCATACGCACACACACGTGCGTTCGTGCCAACTTATGGTCGCGCGTGCGCATCAACACATCCAGGCACGTATGAATGTGTGTGTGTGTGTATGTATGGTCACACACATGTAGATGAATATACACCCCGGAGAAAGAACCAATGGAGACGCCCGCCCCAATCAGTAATCTATCTCTTCCTCCTCCTTCTCCCCCTTCTTCAAATCATTCGCTGCTAAGGCAGTGAGAAGGACAGGCCGGCATCGACTTGACTCTCTTTAACATTTTACAGTAGTTTTGATTTTGGTTTGTTTTTAGGCGCTTCGTCCTTAGCTTTTTGCACAAAACAATGCGTCAGATTTCCGCCACATTTTTACATGTTACAGAAACACAAAAATTTCTGCCTTCGTTCATCATGATTATTATTCGGTAAAAAAAAAAAAAAAAGCCGCATATTTTCCTCAATTCTTCTTCCTTTCTTTGGCACTTACCATCATCATCAGCAGTTTACGAATAACCCACGTCCTGGGACTCGACCGTAATATTTAAAAAGAAACATAAGACCAAAGGATTAAAAAAAGAAGCAATTTCAAATTGAACTTTACGGTATTTTGATGTCGTTGAATCAACAAAAAGGAAATTGTTACAAACATTTCTACTTAAAGAAACAACTTCTCAATTTTCTGGATAATTTCTAAAAAAAACAAAAAATGTTTCACCGAGAAGGTAATCATCTTGTTTTTATTTTAACGAAAAAAATATTATTTTAAAAAGCAGGTTTCAATCCTCTTTAAAAAGTACAAAAAAAAAAAAAAAAAAAAAAAAAAAAAAAGACATAAAAAAAAATGTAGTTTCACTTTTCCTTTTTAAGCACAATCTTTCTGTTTTATTTTGTTTTTACAGGAAGTTCTCTAATTGACGCATTTGTTTATAATTTATTGTTGTTTAATATTAGTTATATATTTAATTTACATATTTTGAAATATCCAGAATGTCAAAATAAATAAACCCTGTCTGCTGATTGCCCTCGAGTCGAACTGCTTTTAATTTTAATTTTGTCTCCAAGGAAAAAAAAATAATAATTATTGAAAATAAATCTTTGTAAAAATGTTAATTCAGTTAATTTGTAATAAATGGTTTTAATTTCAAATAACCCAAATTCTAAAAAAAAAAAAATTGTTTAAACTATCATCAACATACCTCACTTTTCTTTTTTTTAAATTTTTTAATAATGAACCATGTCCGCTTTCCTGACAAGGAAAAGAAAGTATTGGAATTGTTAAATTATATAAACTAAAACATAACCTCTCTGTTTATTTCGGTTCATGCAAAAAAGGAAAAACATGTATGATTTTCTTTTACTCCCCTAATTCATATTTTATTAGCTGTTTTCATTTTCTTCTTCGTCAAAAATCCCTTCATCTATTCATTCATCACTTGTCACTTTTTTTCTATTCGTCCTTCCAAAAATTGCCTCCTTCCATCTATCTTATTATTACTATTTCTGCTTTTCTTTCGTTATAAAAAGAAAAAAAAATGTGTCCTCTTGCTTTTCCAGAAAAAGGAATGACATTCACGGTGAAACCGTCAATTTCTTCATTCTCAACATCATGTCATTATTATTATTATTATCATCATCATCCAAGCCAAATGTTTATGGGAAAACAAAAAGGAAATTAACCCGGAAAACAGTAAACATGAGATTTCTAACACTCTGACTTTCAAACTCTTACGATGAAATAATCACAAAGTCACACTCAGAATTGACAGAAAGTTGAGGTTTTAAAATCTCTCATTTGTCCTTTAAAACTACAAGTTCAAAAATAACTATTGGATTATTTGTGTATAAAGGATCTTTTGCCGAAATGAAACCTTTAAAAAAAGAAACAATGTTTATCCTTTGGAAGAAGACACCAGTGTGGATCCTTACAGGAGGGATTGTCGTGTTACTTCTCTTGTTTTCTGCTTGTGGATATTTGTTGGTTGGAATCTACAATCAAAAAGAAATGGACAGGTAAGGAGATCGTTTCTCTAAACAATTTCTATTTCATTGAGCAAAAACATGACATTGTTAACGAACCCCACAAAACTCTAAGGTCAGTCTCTCTCTTGATTTAATTTAGCTGGGGGTGCTGAACTGTCGAGGCGTTTTGCAGCAAAAACTGATTATATTTTTTTAACAAGGCTTGAATTTTAATATAATAAATTTTAAAATATATTGATAAATTTTAAACAAACGTCATTACACTACAACAGAACTAATCAATCCACACACAAAAATAATTTACATTCTTTTAATTAAAAAAAATAATCACGTTTTTCATTCTCTTTCTTTTACGGTATGAAAGAAAAACAATCAAATTTAAAAAATCCGATTTCCGATTTTTAAATTAAATCAAATGACGTTTTTAACGTCATTTAAATCTTTTTTTTGCCGGTTTTTATTTTCTTTTGCTAACAACTGAGAAAAATTATTAGGAAGATAAAGTTAGTTGCAATACAGCTAAATTTGTGCACCTAACGACCGCCGATTTGCTGCTTTGTCATTGGTAATGATTTTCTTTAAATTTGCTTCCCATTCTGATTCCTTGGGGTGAAGGATCGATTCTAGGCACCTGCAGCATTCGTTTTTAATTCCCTTCGTTTCTTTTAACTGTCTGTTTTTTGGGTTGTTTTTTGTTTTTTTAATTGGTAGTTAGCTTTATTATTAGCCTAAAAGAACATAATTACATAACACCAGAAAAAAAAACTTTTTATAATTCGTTTATATATCGTTTCAAAGGTCAGCTCTTTTGAATGAAAAAAATCCATCACGTATTGTAAACCATTTTTAAATGTATTGTAAACTAAAAATAACATCCGTGAAACAATGTCTAAATATCCAAAGAAAAACATTAGTTTTAAAAATTGTTTATATTTCTTTCAAAGTGGATTGTATTTCGGTTATAAAATTAATCGAAATTTTTAAAAATATAAATAATGAATATTTGTGTGATTAAATAAAAAAACAATAATTTTTTTAACTTTTGGGATTTTTAGAAATTTTTCTAATATTTTTTTTTCAAACTCTTTTTTTTTTTTTTTAACTAATTATTTTTAATTCTTAGAATAATGAGTGAATTGGATATTTTTAAATGTAGCCTATTTAATTTGGCTGTCTCAGTTAAATTAATGAGACATTCAAATTTGAGTTTGACATAATTGCAATTGATTGCTGGTTT
The DNA here is from genome assembly GCA_963932145.1 of Acanthosepion lycidas. Classification (NCBI taxonomy): domain Eukaryota; kingdom Metazoa; phylum Mollusca; class Cephalopoda; order Sepiida; family Sepiidae; genus Acanthosepion; species Acanthosepion lycidas. Next base: position 19,306,748 of record OZ010583.1, on the reverse strand, counting down.
AAAGGTTGTTTTGTTTTGTTTTTTTCTTTTGGGTTTTTAATTACTTTTTTTAGGTTCTTTTTGCTAATATAAATACAAGAAAAAAAATATCCCAGTTTCTGTACAAAGCACAAAACAAAACCCAGAAAAACAGTACTTATTTTTTTTAATACACTAAGTGACTAAAAGAAGTTACTCACGATTCTTTTTAGTTCTTAGTGTTACTGTTGTTAAATCGAATATGACAAAAAATCTAATTACAATAATTAATTGTATCAATATTTTTTATTGACAGATAAAGTACCAGTAATGTAATTTAAATAATTATTTCATGTGTTCAAAATTATTATAAAAAAAAATGGTAAAAAAAAAAAATGTCATTTAGTTTTTTGTATCGCAAAAAAGCGTTCATCGTTGTTGTTTAGTTTACTTTTTGTCTAAAAATGACCACAAATGTCATTTCGAAACTAAAATACAAAGAAAGTGGAAATGGATATTTTATTTCTTTTTCTTGTGTAAAAAGTAAAAAACGATAATTCTTGGTTTTCCTCTTAAGGAAAATTTCATTGATGTCTCTCTTTTTCTTTTTTTTTTCTTTTACCTTAAAAAAAAACACTGATATTTTTTACTCAGATGAAATGATCTATTGAATTTTCTTTAAAAAAATGAAATTTTATTCATATCTTATTTTCAATCACCCCTCAAGACGTAAACAATATAAATGGATCTCCACATCTTCCTTTTCTTTTAGTTTTATTGCGAATCTCACCATGACTGTTGTGCTCATCATGGTTTTTACCCGTTGCCTTCGATACGGGTTTGAATTTAAAATTCTTCTGCAAGAAGACTAGTTGCCCTACCAAGGCTGGTGCCCAGTTTGCCCCTACTATTTTACCAATAGCAGGGTTGGTTGAAATGTACCTTTCCCAAGGTCACTCGTTCAAAGTGAACGCAACAGCCTTCCTCGAAATTTGGACTCTGCACACCAGTTACAAACATATTTCGCGCCGTTAACTGCTGTATGCCACCCGAACATATTCATTTGCATTTGTTTATTTGAGGCCAAACAATATGCAGTACATAAGAGTTCAAATTGAATTTCAAAAGGTGATAAAAAAACTCGACCTTGACACTGACGGGACTCCACTTTTATTGTACAATGTCCCTCAGGACAAGGACGATCATGGTTCTCCACAACTTCTCCTTCGTAGCTCATGCCACCCATTTGCACAAGATCAGCTAAGTTACTCACTGTTTCCTTCTATCTCTTGCCTTCAAATCTTGTAAGTATCAAATTCTCCAAGCTCTTTTTCTTTATCCAAAAAGTTTCAAATCTCTTTCTGATTGTGTCCTCTTTGTTTCCAATTTTCTCATTAATCATGATTTGTCTATGATATTCTCAGTATCCTTCTATAGAGCCACATCTCTTTTTGCCTCATGTCTTTTCTTCATCTGCAAGGAAACCGTCCAGCATTCACTGCCATATAGGAGGATTGACATGACATAGCAGTTTTGTACTCTTTTCTTTGGTTCTAACGAAATTTTCTGGTTTTTAAACTTTTACTTTTTTGGAAGTCATGTCATTTGAAGGTTTCATATTTATAGCATTTATTATTTGGAAATTAAGGTACTGACAGAGAGAATAACAGTAATTATTGAGAAGTTTAAAAACCTGTGATCCCAAGAGAAATTTCTGATAGTTTCATGTCAAATGAAAGAACACTATTTTGATTTTAAACATTGAGTTTGTTTTAATTTTTTAAATAAAGTAAAGCAACCTTTGAAAAAAGGATAAAATCAAATCCATAATATTTTATTCCTACAAAAAAATGTTTTGTTTCTGTAGTAATTCACATTTTCCATAGTATTTTGTTACATCTTCATTATAAAATTAGCTTGTTCTAAAATATTTTTTTATTGAATAACTTCATAATTTTCAGGTTAAAGCAAAAAATGCTGTCATTGTGTATCAACATATGACGTCTTGGAACAGTATTTTTTTAAAAATAGCACCTGAAAATATGTTAATCTCAAGCTCACTAAGTATGTTATGTGTTGTTTTCCTCTGTCCCATGAGTATCAAATTTTCCAAACCCTCCTTTCTCATTATGTATCCCAGAAACCTCAGTTGTCTCTTCTCCCAATTTTAAGTATTACAGTGTAACCCAGATATAAGAGAGTTGTCGGTACCAGAGAAGAAGTCTCTTATATCCGGGTTTGGTCTATTTTATTTAGGTAAGTATGGCTCTAATTTGGGACCAGAGAAAATCTCTCTTGTATCCGGGTTTCTCTTATATCCGGGTTACACTGTAGTTTCCTTTCTGTTTCCATTTTCTCCAAGCTTTTGTCATGGCTTATGTTCAGTTCACGGTATCCTCAGCATTGTAATTGAATAAATTTAGTTTTTGTGGATTTATGGAATTACCAGGTTGATTTTTAGTGTATTGTAGTAAAATATATATAGTTATTCTCTTGTTATGTTAGAGGGCTTGACAATGACCAAACAGGTGGAAGAAGGCAGCACCAGTCAGGTTGATGTAATCAATATGGTCCTTGATAGCCCAATGTAACCATGTTTGCCAGATCTCACCTGTCTTGATCCTCTTTGAACCTCATGGGAGGCATTTTTGGCCAAATGTGTGAGCTTCTCCATTATACATGGTTGTACACTAAAATCAAATTCATATGAATGGCCACATCAAACTTTTTGATTCATAGCTATCTCTGCCACTGCCATCAGGGAATAGGGAAAGTGGATGATGATTCTGATGCAATCAAGTGCAACAACAGTTGTAGGTGGGTGTGGGTGTTCACATGTAAACTATTAAAGAAGCATGCAAAACTTGGGTTTCTACTAAGGACTATTTTTTTTCTTGTATATTATGGTCAAGCTCAAGTCACCCTTGCACTAGGTTGGAACAACTAAAGTAAAATTTGTATTGCTTCATCAATGGAGTTTCATCAAAGCACATGTGAACACTATGCATTGGAAAGTGGAAGAGTTTCTTTTTCTTGTACAGAAGTTTGAGAAAGTCATAATAAACATGGTTATAATGGTTGAGCTCAAGTTCGACTTGTGCTGAGTTGGAATGACCAAAGAAAAGAGTTCAGTCATCAGTGGACCAGAGAAAATGAACGTACCCCAGAGAGAATGTCTCATTTATGTGCTACTCCATCTTTGAACAAGAGGAAGGAAATTCTTGTCCTTTTAGAACTTAAACAATGCAATCTAACAGGTGTTTTGTGAAGACAAGTCTTTGGTTCCTTTATTACAAGCATCATGGGAATATATATTTCTCTTTTTATTTTTTTATTTTATTTATTCGTTTTATTTAATTTTCCCACAGGCTAAATAATTTTTAATTAGGATTTTAATTTTAACCTGTCATCAATGAATAAGTTGAGCTTATTTTATTAAATAAGGTTTAAATTGCTTACCAAAGAAGATAGACTCTCTTCCAAAGGCTCTAAATATTCAATTGCATTCAGAATATGTTTACTACTATAAATCAATGTCATTTGAGTCTTGTTTTTTTGTTTTGTTTTGTTTTTTTAAAACTATGGCAACTTTATGATGTTCTCAAGATAAGGCTAAATCCTCCTAAGAGTGATAAAATAACTTTCTCAGCAATACTTGACACAAAAATATTGACAACTGTACATTGAGTAAATTATAGAGTGTATGTTAAATATTATTAAAATAAAGAATGTATGTTTTCTTACATGTTTGTTTGGTTTTTTTTTTTCTTCTCTTTTTTTTGTCTACTCATGGAAGTGTTTAAAAGTGTTTATGTAATTCACTATTTACTACAAACAAATAAATATGGCTCTATGCTAAGTTATTAGGTTGGTGCAAAAATAATGATGTAATAATGTTGTTTTTTGACATATTTTTTAACGTCAAAAACAACATTATTACGTCATTATTTTTGCACCAACCTAATAGAATTTGATTGCCTGAAAGATTGAATTAAAAATTTATTTTTAATGATGGAATAAAATATAACTGGAATCTTTGCCCTGGCTTGATAAATAGTTTTTAGTCTATATATGGGAAGAGATAATGATAAAAATATATTAGCCAGAATATCGGATTTTGTTGAGTCCTCAAAGGTTAAAAGAAAATCATTTGTTAGATTTTTATAAAGGTGAAAGGAAAAATAAAAAAAAGTACCCTGCTCCCTAGCTATCTCTAAGGCATGGAGATATAATATAACCACAGCTTTATCCAATTTAACAAAAGTATCCCTTGACTATAGAATTGAATAAATGTATATTTGCTACAAAAATGCAATTGAATTGTTATTTAATACATTTTTTTCACATACTTGTTCTTGTCAGTGTTAATCTGTTTAGGTGTAGTGTGTGTCTCTGTCTGACTTTATTTATTTTCTATTACACTGCACAATACCATGATTATTTACTAATGGGTCCAGTACTTATTTTATTCTTATGTTTTCTTAGTGTCAAAACTTAATACTTTTTCTGATGGGTGAACCAGACCCCACCTCTTGATGGAATACAAAAAGCCCCTTTGTTAAACAGTATTTTGTGCAGGAAGATTTTCAGAAGTAGTATTAATAACTGGCCGTGTGGGTAGCATAATGGAATCTGAGAGCAGAGTCCAAATTCTGAACTAGTCTATTGCATTCACTCTTGTACAAATGCCCTTGCTAAAGGCATGAACATGTTTCTTTTCTTTTTTTTTTTTCTTTTTTTTTTTTTCTTTTTTTTTTTTTCTTTTTTTTTCTGCTTCTCCAGCAATGGGTTAAATAACAGAATTGACTGTACTCTTTAACCTTAGATAAAAACGTGTCTAAGAGAAAGAAAACACTGAATTCCAAACAATGGCAAAGTCAATGGGAAACCACTCCACTATCTTTCCAAAGAAGCCATGGGAATTCACAGATAATAAAGGAATTTGGGCAGTCATGACCACTTATATCCTGAAAAGACACAGCATTTAAAAATGTATTTACAATATTATTTGCTAACAAAATGTAGCAATCTATTTATGATTGATGTGAGGTAGTTAGACTGAGTAAAATACATACTTTATAACCAGAAACTTGGCTGGTGATAATACAGCACTATAAGTTTAAGGGGTCATCCAGGATAAAAGCACCCAAAGTTTGATGTTCAAAAAGTGCTTTCCAATGGCATAAATAGGGTGACCAAGAAAGAAAAACATAAAAATGCTGTTACTGTAAAAACTAACAGGCCATTGATTCCAGAAACAATAACTAATAAGTGATAATGGAAGATTCTGCTTTATATGTCTCTGCCAAGGGCAGATAATCAAACATGTCTTTTGGTCATGGTCCATAAGTCATTTAACTCAGTACATTGACTGACTTTTACTAAACAATGTAAAATGTGAGTGAAAGAGAAAGATAGATTATGTATATCAATATATCAGTGTGGTGAATTAATTCCAAATGTTTACATAATGAAATCTGACATTGCAAGTCATGGCTTAGCAGGTTTCATAATTAAAATTACTTCCCTTCTCACTTCATTCTTTTTAAAGGCCTCTCAATTGCAGAAACCTTATTGTTAATTTCACTTAAATGTTTTTTGTTGCAATATCAGGATATGACAACACAACTATGAAATTCAAACACACTATTGTTGAGGGATCAGTCACCTTCAGTGGCAGAATAAACTTTTTGTACATCAAATGAAGTTGCATACAAAGTAATAAAGTCGAAATTCAATAAAATTGGAATTAACTGAAAATTTTTAGGATATGTTTATCATAAATATGCCATATGAATTTCAGCTTATGTTTTTATTGTAAATGTTCACTTGTATGATTTTGTTATATGGGGAATTGACTGAAGCTGAGATGCCAGGTCAGAACTGATAACCTTGCAGATTATTCCTTGTATTTTATCACAAATCTTTAAATACATAGCAGAAACACCAGAACAGATGTGGAAGCAGTATTCAATGCATGGATGAATGATAGTCTTATAAATATGTAAGAAAAATTGTCTAGCATGACTCAGGGAACTAACTTTCTTAGCTGCAGATTTAGCAATGGATTCAATATAATCATGTCAGTGGAAAAAGTTAATAGTTTGTTTGCATAACAAACATGATATCCCTTAAACAATATTTTTTAATAATGATAAATATCAAATGAAACTCATGCAATATACAGCTTCTCTTAATAAAAATATACCCTGAACATTCTATCAATATCACCAATTTTCTTATGAAAATATTGACTTGCATAATAAAATCTCTTCATGAATATGTCTGTAAGATTAGTGTGTGTTGTGTGTGTATGATGTAAGGTTTTAGTATATATTTTACTTACAACTTTAACTGCCAAATAACTTAATTCCTATTTTACTTTTGTTTCCCCTGCAATGTTGTGTGTGTGATTTAATTCCCAAATGTCTACTTGTGTCATCTGAGGAAAAGATAAACTGTGACAGCTCAAATAAATTTTTTTTTTCATGACAGTGATCCCAGAAGAACAACATAAGATCAGCTAAAGTATACTGTATATGTGTGCTGACATGGTGTGGTATAATTTTTTTTATTTATTGATAGTTCAGCCAGCACAAGGCCCAAGGGGCTTACAGCCATATCACGTTTAAACATTGGTTCCCCATACAATCACAAAAGTTAAGCAATGTTGAGCCTGATTAGTACCTAGATGAGTGAGCTCTTGGGAATATCAGGTACTGTAAGCCTGAATGTACAGGTGATAATTGTTCGGAATTGTTAAATGAAGAGCTGAGTTCCAATTCCAATCCAGTTTGTTATATTCACTTACACACAAATACCCTTGGGAAAAGGTATGAATCCACCTTCTCCTTCCAGTTATGGGTTAATTAGCACCCCCACAAAAAAATCTAAAAATATTTCCTGACTTTAAATAACCTGCAAAAGGTTGATAAGAACAAAGTAGAGGGTATGATATGATTCCAAAATATTACTTGCTAGATAAGAGTCAAATTCTATGAGCTTCTTCTCATTAGTAAAAAAAAACAAAAAAAAAAAAAACATACATATATACAGGGTGAGACAGAGAGGATGGACATTTTGAAATGATTATTACTCAGTCCAGGCTATATTTTCTTTATTTCTAATGCAATTTCTTGTTTCTTAATACTTTGCTTTGCTTCTGGGAGGCATCTTTCACTTTTCTGATGCGTTTTAAGATTTTCGTGCTGCTAAAAAATTTTGGAAGCTAAAATTAATGATGTGAATTTATCAAAAACATCTGTCTTCACTGCCTCACCCCATATGTATGTAATGTGTGTGTGTGTGTGTGTGTGTGTGTGTGTCTTGAAGGATAATTCATAACATTTTTCTGTACATCTGTGTGTGTTTAAGTTTGCAAACATAATTGGTACAGTGACATGAGTTGATAAAGCATCAGTCAGGTTTTGTGCCTGACTGATCCCTAATTTAGACCTTAATAAATCATCCAGATGAAGAAGACCCTACAGGCCACTGGCATGTTGTGTGTATGTTTGACACTACAGTGGATAATAGATGCCAGGCATCAACGAGCACATGGTTATCTTAGGGGTTCTGGGGCAGGGGAAAGGGTTTGGGGAGTTTGACACTGATGTTTGTGCGGACGTGGGAACTTAAATATGGCTGCATGTATTTGAGTTTTTAATAAAGCTTTTGTGTGTGTGTGTGTGTGTGTGTGTGTGCAGTAAACTGTGTATAGTTGTTTGTGTAGTAAACTGTGTATAGTTGTGTGTGTGTGTGTGTATGCATATGATGGAATTGTTTTATGTAATTGTTCACCTCTCTATCTGAGCTGCCGTTGACGTTATGATTCTCGCAAAACGTGGGACCACGAAACCGGTTCAAGTTTTCATTGAAGTAAAACAGAAAATAGCACGTGACAAATGAGGAAGTTTTAAGGAATACTGTAGTAGTGTAACTACGTAGGGAAACTGACACTGTCCTTTTTCAGGATTTGGGCGATCATGGCTCTCCACAACTTCCTATTCTTCGTAGTTCTAAGCAATGGTTGTTCCCTTTTCTTCATCTTTGCCATCTGTACACAAACTTGCTCGAAAATATAGCGCAGAAACCTACTGGATATTTGAGGAAAGATGACCTAGAGAATTAACAACAGTAACACGCAGAAAAAAAAATCAGCTAATATTCCTTTTCAGTTCACTCAGTTTTCAGGAAAACATTATTTTTTTGAGAATTTTAAAGAGAATTCTTGCGATGAAAAACGACTAAAAAAAGCGGCATTAATCAGTTATTTTAGCATCAAAAAAGTAAACTCCTTCCACGCCAATTTAATAAATAAAATTAGTTATTGAAATACAGCAAAGTATTTTGCTTATTGGAAATATTTACATTTACATTTTAATTTAAATCTGTTTAATTAGATTGAAATTAAAACTAAAAAGCTTCAAATATTTTTCATTTTTAAAAATTCATTTTTTAATTAAACTTTGGGTTTCGCGGGGTTTTTTTTGTTTGTTTGTGGGATTCCCTACACAAAAGTAAAACCTGCCATAACGACTTAATGTTATCATGATTAAAATGGCAACAAAAAATAATTTAGGAGTTATTGTTACATAGAACTTCAGAAGACAGGAAGTTGTGGAGGGTCATGACTTGACGCACACAAAATTATTTGTATATAACTGGAGCTACTGTGTCACTTCAACATTGTGACCGCATTAAAGTTATTTTAAACGTTTTTCGTGTGTATGTGTGAAACACATTGGGCACTGAATGTACGTTTATGAGTAAAGATATGTGAATGTTTGAGAGTGTAATTGGTTGAATTTTCGAAAGTGCCACCTCCCACATCACCTTGTCATGTCAGCTGCCAATCCGAGGTCTAGCGACTTCTGTAAACAACCAAATCCGACATCTGGCATGCCTTTTCTTCTCTCTCTCTCGCCTTCTCCACTTAGCAATTCCTTCCCCACCCACCCTCTCTTTCCTCTCCTGCCAAAATGCTCCCGTCCCCTTCCTTGCCACCAACACTTTCTCTCCATCTCCCCTCACATTTGGGTTGGTTCGGGGCATGAGGTTTCCTTAACCACCCAGTGACAGTAAGGTGATGCCGACTTACACACACACTGTAAAATCTGAAGGTCTAAATGAAGGAATCCTTTTGACTACAACAAAAGCATCAGCAACAACATCAACAACAATTCCGTTTTATTAGCGAACATTTCGTAGTTACGAACATTTCAGCCACCGAATTGCTACACATTATTACTGTAATACATTTCTATGACTAATTACTCTGTTGTATAATGTATCATTGTGTTTGTGTGTCTGTCTGGCACCATTTAGGTATTTTCAAGCGCAGTGTACGTGTTGAGAACATGTCAAAATTTATGGCACAGCCTTACAATAATTGTATGCATAAAAAAAAGTGTATATATATATATATATATATATATATATATATATATATATATATATATATATATATATATATATAACTCTCTTATAGCCAGAATATTTAAGAATAAATTTTGTTTGGGACAGAATTATTTATTTATTTTTTATTTTGTCACCCTGAAAAGACAAATTATAAATAATACTGTGGTCATTTTTACTGTAGGAAAATGATAAATCAAGGTTGAATGGTGGGTCATCCAGAACATTCCTGATTCTTTTGTCTATTGCCACAAGCATCAGAGCATATCCTTGACTCTCATTGTTAGTACAATGAGGAGGTGCTACCTGGAGGGTAGATCACCAGCCTCCAATTTATTAGCTTACAGCACTGAACAGCTAGAAATCAGTAGTAGTATTTTTTTTTTAGCGTAAAATTCTTCATAACACAACACATCTATATACAGATTTTTTTAAAAGTAGAAAGCTTTGTAATATCAACACCAACACGTTTCTTTTTTTTCCTTTTTTTTTTTTTTTTTTTTTTTTTTTTTTTTTGTCAGGAATTGGAGATGAGAGTTTGAAGATGTGGATCTTTTCTGTTAATTCACCCCAAATTAAAAAGAATTTATATTTACTAAAATTCACACCAAATCTTCCCAGAACGATGCCCTTCCATTGCACACCGGTTAGGTTGACCTCTGCGATCATCCCAAATGTGGCTGACTCGTTGCACTATTTCTAAGTGGGGTCTACATTTGCACTCACCCCGATAAACAAGCCAAAAACGGTGTTTTTTTAATTGTAAAAACTTCCTTAAATATCATTCGCACTTACAAAATGTGAATAACTCTCTGACTTTTGGTAATTTTTCATTCTGGGGGTTGGAGTTGTTGCAAGACAAGATAAATTTTGATTTATAATTTCTTTAGGCAATAAGTAACTTTACATTATTTGGGGTGAATTAACAGAAAAGGTCCCAAGATGTTGCTTAGAACAAGGGACAGGAAGTTGGGGAGAGCCATGATCGCTCAGGTCCTAACAACTTAAGATATTATTAAAAGTAAAATACTGTCTTCCTACCTTCTCCTATTTGATTTTGTACCATCCTAAGCCAGGCTTAGTAACTGGCCATTGTTAAGGTTGACAATGAGTATATCAGCTTCTGGCAGTTCTAATGAATAAAGTATTTATGAAAGAAGGATCTACTAAGATGTTAACTTGGTTTCTTTTTCTTCTTCTTTTTTTTTTTTTTTTGTCTGACATTATGGCACATTAGTGATGAAACCCTATTATTATTTTTAAAGATATTTCACAATGAGTCTATACACAATGATGTGAATTCATTCTTTTTTTTTCTTTTTTTTTCTCCAAAGATTAGTTCTAGGTGAGCCGTCTTAGCTTGAATTCAGACTTTGTTTGCTAATATTCCCCCCCGCCTTCCACAGCTACACACAACACTTCACAAATATCTATCATGTCAAGTTTTGCTTGGATTTGTTTGACATCGTAATGCAGAGTCACAAAGCCATAACAAATATTTCGGTGGCAAATTTCTGTTTGCCAATGCTAGAGCCGATAACAGTAATTCAGTTTGGGGAAAATAGGCAATTCTAGAAGACGTGGCATTTCCGGCATTGAGTGTGATTCACCAGTTGATTGTAAATTAATAATGTGATAGATTTCTGTCCAAAATGGCACCACCTCCATGTATATGCTGTAATACTCCCACCAGTGTAGCTGTTTGCTCATCACCATACAAAAGTGAAAATCATTTAAGACAAATAATTATGATATAATAGATTTCTTTTCAATAGTTCTATAGTTTATTAAAATTTATGTGTTAATTTTATAATTTCCATCTCCTCCTCCCAGCTATGGGTTAAATAGTAGGACTTGTAGCTGGAAAAATGGCTGTTATTTAAATAAAAAAAAAGTTTGATAAACCATGAAAAAGAAATCGATCGATAATTTTATATTTCTGCTATCTGAAATTGTTTTTGTTTTCTGCTAAAGTTCAGGTTTACAGTCATATTATGTTGAAACCCTAGTACTCGTATGATCACAGAAGTTAAGCAAGGTTGAGCCTGGTCAATTCCTAGAGGGGTGACCTTGGTAATGCCAAGTGTTGTAAGTTTGGATGTGTAGGTGATGTAATGGATAACAACTTGGAATTGGAGAACCAAGTTTCAATTCCAGTCAGGTTTGTTATATTCACTTACATGCATATATCTCTGGGAAATCCACCTCATCTCCCCCCAGCTATGTTAATTAGTAGAACTTGTATCAGTAAAAATCATTATCTTCTAAAAATTCTTACAATCTTAAAATATTTTATGGCTTTAAATAATGTGCAAAAGGCTGATAAACCTTAAAATACCAATCAATCAATCTGCCAAAGTTCACTTAATTCTAGGCTCGAGAGCCACTTTGGATAGAGGTTTACTGTTAAAATGGTTATGATGAATGTGATGTGTGATATGAATGAAAGAGGAAGTGAAGATTATGAGTACAAGAAGGATGG
>OZ010583.1:19216736-19284236 GCA_963932145.1 Acanthosepion lycidas | reverse complement strand
AAGCTGCTATTTCTTTCTCCGTTGACCAATTTACACTGCGAGGCACATTCAAATTTTTGCTTGTGCTGGAGGTAAATTATTTTATTCTTGAGTTTATTCTAGTATTGCAAAAAATACATGCAATCCTGGGCCACTTTGCCCTCTGTGATAGTTCACTACAATATTGATCCAGGAAACCAACAGAGAATTCCAAACTGAACCCTTTATTTAATCAATGGGGACATACTATTCTCATTCCACTGCCTTAGGAATGTTTCTTTAATTAATATTTTAACATTTCTTCATTTAATTCACTGTATTAAATACCCCAACAAAATTTAAACTTTTTTTTTCTGTGAATTACCCAAGCTTTTAAGTTACTTTTAGATTTAAAGTTAAAGAAAACCTACGACCTTAAAGCTATAAAAATTATGCCATCATATGCATGTATTTATTCCTGCAGTGTGTATAGTAAGAGGTGGAATTTTCAAACTTTGTTAAAAATTCTGCAGATACTTCAATCATTTCTAAATATTTATGCCGATGATGTAACAATATACAGGTGCACCTCAAAAAAACTGGGCAGAGATTGGCAGCTGATCTCTCTTCTGATCTAGCACTAACTAAATAAGACTTCAAATTACCGCCAATCAGGATGAATGGATGAGAAGACTCTGTTCCTTGAGAGGACATTGGGCCTCAAACTCCCACCCAACCTCAAGTGGAATTCCTATATACAATCCATCGCAAAAAATGAAGGTAAAATGATTGGATCCCTGTACAAACTCAAATAAGTATATGACTCCTCATGTTATCCTTTACTAAGAGCCAGATCAGGCCCAAAATGGTGTACTGTTGTCTCATTTGGGCGGGAGCTGCTCAGACCTCACTTTCTAGTCTCGATAGAGTTTAAAAGCACCTCCGAGCCCTTGCTGGAGAAGAATTATTTTCCACCCTCCAACTACTCTCTCACAGATAGGATGTGATGAGTCTCTCACTGCTCTATCATTTCTGCCATGGAAAATGCTCAGATGAACTCCATTCCTTGGTTCTGCTAGGTCTAACCTTCACAGCTAAGACCTGCCATGCCACTTATATAGTAGCAAACCATCCACATTCCCTCTGTATTCCATCAGCAAGTATTCCACTCAAAAAGCTTCTTCCCATGAACTACTGTTCTGTGGAACTGACTCCCAAGAGGATGTTTCCCCGATCACTACAATCTTAACCTGTTCAAGTCTAAAGTTAATATTTTCTTCCCCTCCCATCCATAATGTAACCCTCTATCTTGAGTGGCCCCTGGTCCTTTACAGGGTGAATCTTACTGTAAAAGAAAAAAAAAATTAATTTACTTACCTTTTAATGTAGTTAACTTGCATTGTATAAATAAATGCATAGACATTTGCAAAAATATTTTTTGTAAAGAGGTAAGCATTCATATGCACATATGAACTGTGAAAGCTTTACTTAAAAATGTTTATAAATTTCAACAAGTGGGTTTTGTGAGAAAGTTATGTGGATTACTTAACAATACCTATTCATACATATGGTGACATTTGTAGGAGTATTGGTGGGGTGGGTAGTAACCAGTAAATGCCAAGATTTTATCTTTTTTTTTTTTTTTTCTTTTTCCCATGCATTGTACTCTGTAGTAGACAATTGTTTTGGTGAGTGTCTAGTATGGGAACAAAGTATAATAGAATTTGCCTGCAGTCAAATCAACCATACAGGTTATATGGGCCGGTCTTGAAAAATAAAATAAAAAAGGTTGGGGTGTATTTTGAGGGTAGGATAAGGGGAGGGCTTTCAAACATCTTTCAAATATTAACAAAAGGTCACCTTATAATAGTACTGATTAGGATATCATAAATTCAGCAATGATAAAAAAAAAAAACAACTATGTTAGCAAAAATGGAATTATGTCTCCAAGAATTTGCTTTGCTTGCTTGGTATGATGGGTTTTATTTACTCTCATATCTCTTAAAAACGGGCTCGCTGTTTAATATATTTTAAAATTGATTTCTGCTGTTAATTTGAATTTTGTTTCCTGTGGTTGTTCTATGTATAATTTTCAAATAACTACTTTATTCTTAGAAGTAATCTTTCTCCTATTGTGAATCCAACAATAACCAGATGTTTATATGAAGATTGACTGAAAAGTTTATTGGCTGACTATGAAGGAATGATACTAGAGCTGTGAAATCTTATTTTTAACTCTTCTTATTAATAAGTGCATCGTTTCGTTCCAGGTAAACAGACATCTGACTGTTCAGAAAAGACTGTTGAACCTGTTGGTCAAAAAAAGTTATCAAAAGCAGATATCACTGCAATACAGGTTCTGAGTCAAGTGTTTTTTCATGTTGGGGGAGCAATCAAATCAGGAGAATAGGGATGGTGGTCAACTAGTTCAAAGCCACAGTCACACACAGTAATCATTGAAACCAAGGATTTGCTTGCTGGAGCATTGTCCTGAGGAAATAAGACCCCTTTTGTCATTTTTCCTGATAGCCTTTCAAAACTCTCAGTAAGTTGGCATAGTACCCTCTATTGAGAGTGTGGCCCTTTTTAAGATAGTCAATAAACACATTGCCTTTCACATCCCAATAAAAAATGCGAGGCCATCACCTTCCCTGCAGGTGAAATGTGGAAGGATGTTTCCACTGCATGGATTATCTCTAGCTCAAAGTGATGAACCCAACACTCATCCAGGATTAGAAAACATTTAAGGAAACCAGCTGGATCTACCTCAAACAATGTCAGATGATTTTCCCATGATGTCATCAGCCTGTTATGCATTTGATCATGTGTCAGAAGACGTGGCACACACTGAGCAGAAACCTTTGTCATACCAAATTCCTCATGCAGAATATTCTCAACTTTCTCATAGAATATGCTAATAGCATTGGCTATTCGATTTATAGTTGCTTGCCTGTCATCTATCACCATGTGGTGAACATGATCAATGTTTTCCATGATGGTGACAGTGGTAGGATGTCCAGACCTTGGGTCATTTTCAAGGTCCTCCCTTTACCTCTTGAATTCAGCTGCCCACTTTTGCATTGTTGATAAAGCTGGAGCATTATCACCTAATGTAGCAACCATGTCAGAATGAATATCCTTGGGGGCTAAACCTTTTTTCTGCAGGTACTTGGGAGCACCACAATGCCAAATTTTGTCTATTTTTAAGAGAAATCACTGCTTGTTACGTCTGAAATCTTTGAACAGTCAAATGTCAGTTTACCTGGAAAGAAATAGTGTAGTTATTAATAACTGCACTTTTAGCTTCCATCATATTACATTATTGTGGGTTATTCTTGTCTTCAATTTTGTCATTATTTTTATAGCTTTATTATTATTTTTATTCATTATTAAGATATTCTCTCACCCTATTCTCCATCCTTGCTCTCCTCTCGCTCTCTCCCCTCGCCCTTGCTCTCCTCTCGCCCTCTCCTTCCTTCCTTCTATCTCCTCCTTCCCCTTCCTTTCTCTTCACCCCTGGTAGAGCAAAGTCATTTTTTTACTCCCTTTCAAATACTGACTCCTTCCTCTTTCATTTGTTTTAATTGATGACCAATTATTTTCTCCCAATTTTTCTTTGTTTTCCTCATTCATTCTTTCACTTTATTTCTTCTTGTCTACTTTCCATGTGTTTTTTTGTTATTTTTGTAACTCTTGGAACTTCATTCTTTTTCCATTCTCATCCCCAGATCCTAATGTTTATTTTTATTATTATTTACTTATTTTACATCCTTTCTGTCCTTTCCTATCTTTTTCAGCTTCTTCTCTTCTCTCTCTTTCCTCCCCTCCCCGTTTCTCTCCCTTCTCCCCTCCCCGTTTCTCTCCCTTCTCCCCTCCCCGTTTCTCTCCCTTCTCTCCTCCCCGTTTCTCTCCCTTCTCTCCTCCCCGTTTCTCTCCCTTCTCTCCTCCCCGTTTCTCTCCCTTCTCTCTCTCCCCCTTTCCTATTCTCTCTCTCCCCCTTTCCTAGTCTCTCTCTCCCCATTTCCTATTCTCTCTCTCCCCATTTCCTATTCTCTCTCTCCCCATTCCTATTCTCTCTCTGTCCTTTCCTATTCTCTCTCTGTCCTTTCCTATTCTCTCTCTGTCCTTTCCTATTCTCTCTCTGTCCTTTCCTATTCTCTCTCTGTCCTTTCCTATTCTCTCTCTCCCCATTTCCTATTCTCTCTCTGTCCTTTCCTATTCTCTCTCTGTCCTTTCCTATTCTCTCTCTGTCCTTTCCTATTCTCTCTCTGTCCTTTCCTATTCTCTCTCTCTCTCTCTCTGCCCTTTCCTATTCTCTCTCTCTCTCTCTCTCTCTCTCTGTCCTTTCCTATTCACTCTCTCTCTCTCTCTCTGTCCTTTCCTATTCACTCTCTCTCTCTCTCTCTCTCTGTCCTTTCCTATTCTCTCTCTCTCTCTCTCTCTCTCTGTCCTTTCCTATTCTCTCTCTGTCCTTTCCTATTCTCTGTCTCTCTCTGTCCTTTCCTATTCTCTGTCTCTCTCTGTCCTTTCCTATTCCCTTTCTCTCTCTCTCTCTGTCCTTTCCTATTCCCTTTCTCTTACTACTGCTTTAGTTATGTTATCCTGTCCCCTTGCGTCCACCTCAGCCAATTTCATTCAATTCCCAATGAAATATAAATTGTTAGCAACAGACACTTTCTTCTACCCAGTTCCCTGCTATCCCACCCATACTATACTCTTTTCCCATCCACGGGTAAGATCGTTATCTTCAGCAAATGTCGGATCTGGCAGCAACAGCAGCCATTGCAATAACAAAAACAAGGACCACCTCTCTACTGCTGCTGCCGCCAGCCAAGCAAGTGCATTTTGTTTGCAGTGCTGCACACTGACACAACCAAGGACACAGATTCAGACTATCATGGCATCCAGAAGCAAGAGGAAATAAACATCTCTAGCTGCACTCTGTCTGTCTGTATCATTCTTTCTCTCACTGACACACACAAATAAATAAAATGGAATTTAAGTATAGAAAAATAATAAAACAAATCTGTATTGATAATGTTAGATTTATTAAAGAGTATGGCATAAGGTCAAATGGTTGGGGATAGTCTACTGACTATTGCTTAATAGCTGGTATCCAACTTAAAGTGATTAGTATAAAATGACTACTGAAAAGTTCTCAGTTTGACTCACTTCCCAAAATCAATATTTTAATAACCAAGCATGATGAGAATACTTGTTTTTGGTAAGTGGGCCAGGCTGAGAATTATTCACTAGTCAAATATTGTGAATATTTTTATGGTAATCAATACAGCACAAGATCAAATCAGGTGGGTCTGCCCACATTAAAAATCAACATTCTGAATGCTGTTTTTTTATGTAGGCTTGAATATCAAACACAGCCACTACAAGTGATTCTTTCATGTGCTTTTGACTTTCTTTATTACACTCTGTTAACTTTCTCTTTTTCCTTTATCGCTCTCCTTCTTCTCAGGACTGTAACATATTAGACAAAATATCTGACAGTATAGAAATGGTGCAAGGTCCCATCATCTTACAGTTGAAATGCCTATTGTAACCATAAGTTCTATGCTAACAGTTTCTTCTCTGACGATTCTTGCTTGTGGAACTCTATTCTGGCTTCATGCTTTCCAGTCAAATTTGATCTTCAAAAATTTAAATGCAATATCAATCATTATCTTTTGTCTTAATTCTTGTTCACTTATTGTTCTCTATCCTGGGTAAGATGATCCAATCATCAACATCCAACAGCAAGGCCTCTGATCAAGAGATTTGAGGAGCATGGAACCACCTCTTAATTGCTGGTGTCCCCAGGTCCCTCCTGACCCGGGGTGGTAGCGCCTGTTAGGGTCCCAGCTATGGGTAAATAGTTAACACACAGACTATATCCGCGTCCCGGGTATGACAATAACCTGCGCCCAACAGCAAAACCTCTGATAATACGTTTTTGAAAAAATAATGTTGCCAGCTGTACGTTTTTGAAAAAATATTACCAGCTATACTGATTTTTTTTTTTTTTTTTTTTTTGAAAGAATAGTGTTGCTGGCTATATATTTTTGAAAAATAATATTACCAGCCATACGTTTTTGGAAAAATAGTATTACCAGCTATACATTTTTGAGGAATAAAAGAAATAGATTTTTGACAAAACAAAAATATTACCAAAAAAAAAAAAAAAATCTGCATGAAATGACCAATTGAGGTTGATGTGCCATAAAACAAACCAAATCAATCTTATTGTTCTCTCTCCGTAATAATGTTCTTCTTTTTCTTATATACTTTCACACTCATTAAACCCTTGTCTTAGTGGTTTTATTGCCTTGCTTAGGGTGAAATGATTTTTATATAATGATGATAATAATACAACTGAAAAAGTATGTGACAATTATAAGAATTTAATATATTTTCAGGTTTTCAAAACTTCTACCAAAAAATGCTCAACAGATAATTCATGCTATAATATTCGATAAACCAAGAAAAGTTCAAATGACATATCCAATTGATTGACTCAAGTGTTTTACATCAAAATGTTCATCAGGACCAAATTTTTGATAAAGAACTTATCATATCTCATACTTATTCACTTTGGAATGAACAAATGCTAATTCTAACTTTCAAATTTCAAATTCTTAACATGCTAGTGTTTTTTTTTTTTTTTTTTTTTTTTTTTTTTTTTAGGTTCATGCTCCTCCCTCTTTATCTTTTGAACATGACTAGAGGTTTTATACTTTGTTTCCTGTTTAGGATTAGATTTCAGGTTTCTTCTAAAGTCTACTTCAACTCTATGCTTTTAACATCTCTGCTTGAACTCTGAATTTTTTTTTTCACTAATTATTTTTTCTTCCTTCCCATTACAAGTGGGTAGGCTTGTCTATCAGCCAGTTCATACTCCCTCCCCCAATTTTTTTTGAACATGACTAGAGGTTTTATACTTTGTTTCCATGTTTAGGATTAGATTTCAGGTTTCTTCTAAAGTCTACTTCAACTCTATGCTTTTAACATCTCTGCTTGAACTCTGAATTTTTTTTTCACTAATTATTTTTTCTTCCTTCCCATTACAAGTAGGTAGGCTTGTCTATCAGCCAGTTCATACTCCCTCCCCCAATTTTTTTTGAACATGACTAGAGGTTTTATACTTTGTTCCATGTTTAGGATTAGATTTCAGGTTTCTTCTAAAGTCTACTTCAACTCTATGCTTTTAACATCTCTGCTTGAACTCTGAATTTTTTTTTCACTAATTATTTTTTCTTCCTTCCCATTACAAGTAGGTAGGCTTGTCTATCAGCCAGTTCATACTCCCTCCCCCAATTTTTTTTGAACATGACTAGAGGTTTTATACTTTGTTCCATGTTTAGGATTAGATTTCAGGTTTCTTCTAAAGTCTACTTCAACTCTATGCTTTTAACATCTCTGCTTGAACTCTGAATTTTTTTTTCACTAATTATTTTTTCTTCCTTCCCATTACAAGTGGGTAGGCTTGTCTATCAGCCAGTTCATACTCCCTCCCCCAATTTTTTTTGAACAGAAGTAGAGGTTTATCCCTTGTTTCCTGTTTAGGATTGGGTTTCCAGTTACTTCAACTCAGTACTTCTGACATCATCTCCTGAAATCTGAAATTTTATTCAGCAATTATTTTTTTTTCCTTTCCCAATAAGACTAGATAGGATAGCTGATTCACACTCCTCCTTGGTCTTTTGAACAGTAGTAGAGGTTCATCATTTGCTTATAGTTAAGACTGGCTTCCCAGTCCCTTCTAAAATCTACTTCAACTCTATACTCCTAACATCTCTGCCTGAACTCTGAAATTTTATTCATTAATTAAATCTTGACCTCTTCAAGTCTAGAATTAACTGTATATCTTTCCTGTTATCTTGTCCCTTTTTTATGCTAATACAACTCCATACAGTAACCTACCTTGAGTGGCCCTTGGGCCTTGTATTGGTTAACATTAGTAAAAAAAAAAAAAATAGTTATATTAAAACAAAAATTAACTGGATCTAAATCGTGACGGAATGCTGACAATTCTGTGCCAACAATTCAGCATGAGAATCAACAAAAACAACCAAAAAATAAAACTTTTTTCCATCAATCATGAATATATTTCAAACAGTTATACTGACATTCCTATAAGAGTAATGAATGTTTACTATATAGAAATAACCTATTCAGCCCTAAATGGCAGGGAAACTAATTTGAATACTCTGACATACTTTGTAAATATGACCACATTTCCCACAGATGAAACTTTTTAAGTCTCTCAAAGCTCTATCGCTATTTCTATGGAAGCTATTCAGATGAACTATGTCCCTCAGTTACACTAGTTCTAATCTTCACAGCTGTGCACATTGTAGTAGACCACCTTCATTCCCTTTTTATTCCATAGGTGTGATTTAAGTTCCACTAAAGCAGCAGCTTATTACGAACCGCTGCTTTGTGGAACCAACTCCCAAGAGGATGCTTCCTCAGTCACTACAATCTTAACTTGTTCAAGTCTAGGGTTAACTATTATCTTCCCCACATATCCCTATAAACTGTGTCCTTATTCTGTAGCCCTCTGCCTCAAGTGGCTCTTAGGCCATCTACAAGATGAACATCATTGTAAAAAAAAAAATTTTTAAATTAAAAACTTAAAGTGGACTGCATCTTTTCGCATTTTGGTGATTTTCATGTCCTTATAAAAAAATAAAATTACAGAAGACGCACTTAAGTTGTTTATAGTTTTGTAATCTACAATAAATATTAATGCCAAATTTCAAATCTTTACATGCCATATTCTTCAAGCTATGAATATCAGATATTTATTGAAAGCTTTATCAAAATGCCAAAAATGCTGTGACATTTCAAGAGGCTCTGATTTTCAAATTATTAAATATACAGATCCAATATTTGGGATTTATCAATAAATTTGAACAAGGAACACCTGTGAATTTTCCCAGATTTTTCTGAAAGGGTCACCAGTGGGCATTGCTTGATTTGATATGAGTTATACCCAGTGATATGTTTGATGATTGAAATCTGTATGTATATATATATATATATATATATACAATTGCATGAAAATGCACACTTATAAATGCATAATTACTTGCATACTAGATTACATGAACTTACACCTTCAGACACATTGATAAACATACATATTCCAATATTTGAATATATACACAAACACAAAATGGTATAAATTCAGATATACATATACACACAACTTGAAAACGCTTTTTAGTAAATAAAACATACCTTTACATGATGAGCTATGATTAACAGTACGTATAAACTGACAACATTATTGATGCCATATAAGACCCTCTTACTTTACTTTTAATGTTTTGGAATTAAGTTCAGTACGAATACTGTTAGTATGCAGTGTCTTGGTAGACATTAGACTATTAAAGACCACAACTTTGTATATAAGATCTCTAATTTTGTATTTAATATTATAGAGTGAGGCTAGCTGTTCAGTATCTAAATGGGTGACCCCTGTGGAATACCAGGTGCTGTGGGTGTGATGAAATGGATAATGGCTTTGAAGTGGAAATCAGAAAGCTGTGTTCCAATTCAAATTGTTAAAATCACTTATGCGCAAATACCCTTGGGAAATGTATGAATCCACCTCTTCTCCCCCCAGCTATGGGTTAATTAACATAACTGGTATTGCTATAATCACTATAATCTCCAAAATATCCTTACAATCTAGTAATATTTTCTGTCTTTAAATAACCTGCAAAAGGTTGATAAGCCATAATAGATCAATCAGTGAGGCCAAGTACAGATATTACCAGTGTATAGTGTCTAGTGAAACATTAGCCAATCAGATGCCTTAACTTTGCTCATAAGATCTCTTCTTTTACATTTATTATAGAGTGAGGCCAAGTATAAACACTACTAGTGTACAGTATCTAGCCAATCAGATACCACAACTTCACATAGAAAACCCAGGAGATATTTTTTGAAAGTTGGGAAAGTCTTATATGAATCTTCACAAGGATAAATATGACAAGATTTTTTTTCTTTTTCTAATGTGGGACACTCAGCACATGTTTCAGTGTCCCATGGTGGGTTATACAAAAATTGCTCTGTTCCCTTGGCCATTGCTGCAAACATCGGGGCAGGCTCCTGTATCTTCTCTTCTTAGTGCAGTAGTATCTGGGTACTGTCCCTCAGCTCCAACTTTCTGGAGTCTGAAAGCACTGGGAGCCAGAAAATCAACAATAATTGTAATATTTTTTTATTTTTTTTTCAAAGCTATCATCCATCAAAATCCAAGACTTCAGGCTAATGGTAGTTGTTGCTGGAATTAGTGTTTCTATTGAAGAGCCTAGGGACCTCTCTCTATCTTTTTTTTCTCTCTTTTTACTTCCTTATCCCTTTCTTTCACATAACTCTCTCTCTCAGATTATTCAGTACTCACTCTTTCCATCTGCTCTTCCTTTCTTTGTTATTCAAGGACATTTTACAAACTGTAAAACACAATAATAATATATCAATTAAGAATGAAAAATCTTTAAGCATAATTTTAGTATTGAATCAAAGATCTTTAAAAAATGTACTATTCCAGCTTAGATGGGGGTAGGCTTTTGATTTTAGCTCTTGACAAGATAAGTAAATTTTGTTTCCATATTCTTTGCTTGACAAGAGAAATGTAATATTGATCATATTCATGGCATATGCCCCACTTTTTTCAACTCCATACAAAAAATATCTGAAAACGATATCTCCTGGGTTTAATAAGTGAAGTTGATACATCTAATAATAGGCTAATATTTATCCAAATGCCATGGATTACTAATACTAACTCTATAATCCTGTAATATACCTATAAAAAAAAAAAAAAAAGATGGGATTTTTTTAAAGTATGGATTGTCATTTCTACCTTGGCTAAGAGGATCTATGCTCTTTGCATAGGGCCAGTGTTATATGTATGCCCTGTGAAAATTTTTAAAGATTACGCATGCAAACACATAAGCCTCAGTCAGTCTGTCATATATATATATATATACACATACGCATAAAATGTACAAGAAGTGGTAATAATAAAAACAGCACTTGATGTAAAATAACAAAACTATTGTTAGTATAAACAATAAACCTACATTTGTTTCTTACTGTTTTTACTCAGAATTTCATACACATAAGTTTTCAAGTTGTACCTGACAATTGCTCTGTGCATGAAACTCAGAGTTGTACGAAATGGTGAGTAACAAATGTATCTTTATTCTTATATTTATATATACAGTAAAAGGCAAAAATATGGATGCACCCATACAAAGTTGATTTTTGTATTTTAGAAGCGAGTAACAGTAATTTATTAATAAAGGGCATTAATACAAATGTACATTATACAAGTCAAAATGCCTCATACTCTGTATATATAAGCTAAGATTAAATAATACATACCAAATGATAAGGAACAAATGTAACTTTTTTCTTAGTATAAATTTTAGTTCTGTTATTTTACATCAAGCACTGTTTTATTCCTACAAGCAGTATTGAATCAATGTGTATTCCTAATGTGTGTGTGCACATGCACAGATATATATATATATATATGTGCACGTGTATGTGTGTGTGTATATATATATATATATATATATATATATAAAATGGTCAGCAATCTTTCTTTAAATCATCTTTCATTTACAGCAGACAAGGAAGATTTAATTCAATTTTTATTTAGTTTTTCTAGCACCCTTATGTTTTTCTGTTTTATAGGAGTAAGAGAGTATAGAAATTTTCCATAATTTTTATTGTCCTAATCATTTTTTCCCCGTTTTTTTTAGCCATTTTCAAGGGGTTTTTGTTTTTGTTGGTGTTAGTTTTTCCTCATATTTGACTGTTTAAGTTGTATTTTATTTTTGTGTTTTGAATGGGAGCATTCATTCTAAGCCCTTTTGTGTATTGAAAGCATCTTCATTTTTTAAAAACTTTTAACACTCGATTTTCACTGTTAAATAAGGTGAGGTTGATAATAGGTGAGAAATGTTTCATATACAAAGCCTCTTTAATTGCAAGATGTTTCTGGTAATATGATTTATACTGAATTTTAGTGTTTTCAACCAGAATTTTTCTCAAGGGTGCTTGTAAATTGTGGGTTGAAAGCTGTTTTTTTGGTGTGTTTTTATAACACTTTGACCTGATAAGTGACATGTAGAGTGTTTGTTCAAGGAAGTGGTAGTATGTCCGATATAGTTAATTGACTTATGACAAGAAACACTCTTGTACTTGGCAGTGAAATTCATACACTATATTGGTCATTGCTAGTTTAGATAGGATTATTTTGATTAGTGACAATAAGGTTTGCAGTTTTCCGATTTCTGTAATATAAATTTGACATGTTTCTTGGGAATTACAGCAGAAATACAGTGTTTTTTAATGTTTCTTTGTACAGCGAATTCATCCTACTTATAATTATTGTGCATCTGGTTGTAGTAAAATATGTTGATGTTTTGTGGTCTGATGTCATATATTTTTTGTAAGAATAATTTTATTTGTTTATCAGTGATATAGTTGGGAAAATTATTGTTGACTAATATTTCTTTTATGTTTTAGTTCACTCAGAAATATTCTTTGAGAAGAGAAATTTTGCCATTTGTCTGAATGTTATATATGCCCAAGCACTTTCGTCTACACCTTTAGCTATCATCAAGGATGATTTTATTTTTACTTTTAACAGATACATAAAACAATCCATACATTGTATCTCAAGTTATAGATACATGCGTTGAAATTTTCTATAAAAATCAAATATGTGGCAACTATAAGCAACATTAATCTTCCCTTTTTAGAAACATAAAAAAAATATACAACTCCAGTTGGCAAAAACAAGAAAATTAAATTATCTACTATAAAAAATTTAAAACTAGTAATCTTATTGGCAACAATAATAATAATTCAGTTGCAAGATCCAAATTACAGAGACAATCGCTCGCCCTATGATTGACTCCATCGCACTTATAGCACCTCGTGTGCACATGTTTCCTTCAACTGTGCAGCCACTGCGGCCTGCTCTGTAGGACCAGTGCACTTCTTCAAAATAGCGCGAGCTCGTGCCAACACATGTGACAAATCCAGGTCTTCCATCTGGGATGACGCTCTTAAAAGCTCCTCTGTGTGCTCAGGCAATCCAGTAACGAATACACACTGCAAACACTTACACTTCCGATACGCCACCAAATAGAACCGCAAGTATGCGCAGTTCTGCCAAAAAGACGTCAACCGTCTCCCCTGGATGAAGGCAACGTGCTGCAAACTGCTTCCACGCGGAGAAGGGATCTAAGGCGAAAACCGTGTATAATGCTTTCTTAACGCAATTGCAGTCTGCGCGCTTCTCCTCACTCAGTTGCTGGTACACAGCATATGCACCACCTGCCAAACGTATTGGAATAATACACTCGATTCGCTTCACACCGCTCAACTGATATATTAGTTCCGCCTTCTCCAACCATTCCACTACCGACTGTCCAGAATCGCTTCCATCGAACAGTGATATCAGCTTCGGGTCGAAGGCCATAACGCTGAAATAGCTTGTGCGAGAAAACAAAAAAAAAAAAAAAAAGACAAACAACTTCTTGTGACACAAAAGACGTATGCCTTCTTGCGAACCAAAAACGAACGCCTTCTTGCGAACCAAAAACGAACGCCTTCTTGCGAACCAAAAACGAACGCCTTCTTACGAACGCCTTCTTGCAAACCAAAAACGAACGCCTTCTTGCGAACCAAAAACGAACGCCTTCTTGCGAACCAAAAACGAACACCTTCTTACGAACGCCTTCTTGCGAACCAAAAACGAACGCCTTCTTGCGAACCAAGAACAAACGCCTTCTTGCGAACCAAAAACGAGCGCCTTCTTGCGAACCAAGAACGAGCGCCTTCTTGCGAACCAAGAACGACCGCCTTCTTGCGAACCAAGAACGACCGCCTTCTTGCGAACCAAGAACGACCGCCTTCTTGCGAACCAAGAACGACCGCCTTCTTGCGAACCAAGAACGAACGCCTTCTTGCGACACAACTTTACGACAGCAAAGAGCAAAAGGCACCCACAACTGCTGCCAACGGATGACTGACCACAACGGCTTTTGTCGCCCAAGAAAAGGCTCCAAACGACTCGCGCATCTTCTTTTTATAGTCCTCGGTCGAGTCCATTATGGTACTCCAAGGTGTGCCCAGCGACAACACACACGTTACAACTTTTTCAAGCATCTTGACATTTTTTTTTAAGCCAAAAACCATTCCATTGCAAAGAATATACAGAAACTGCATTCAAAGATTTCTTGGCATCCAAATCTTTAGAATTTTATCATAAAGTCATATATAACTTTGTAACTTGATGGTAGAAATGTATAGATGTTCAAGATTCCTATTTTGACTGATTTAAACATTTTTAAATAAATTCATTCAGGAATAAAAGTTGATTCTAAAACTGGACATTATTTTCCAAACACTCCAATATTTATTTATTCATTATGCTCACTTTCTTTATCCTCTCTCACACCTTCTACAATTAAAACACCTTCCATCTTGCTTTGTAAACTTTCATTCACTTTCTCTCTCTCTCGATCATGTAAGCCATAACTTACAAATGTATGGCGGTCAGGTACATCTGTAAGTAAACAGATAAGTCACTTGGCAAGCAGACAGAATGGAAATAGGTAGCTGTTCACATCAATGGCCATTATTATGGAAAATCTCTATTTTGAATCTCCATTTTTCACAGTTTGTTCATTGCCATTTTGCCTACTTCTCTGCTGCTTATGCTACTCCGCTGTTATCTTTACTACTACTGCTACTCTGCTGTTGACTCTACTACTACTACTACCATGACAAAGACCTTCATCTCTCCCAGTAATAATATTGATTAGTTTGTGTGCATCATGCTTAATGCATATTAAATTAAACCAGTGCTTATCAGCAACTTGCTCTGTGGCTGACAAATCCAATTCACCAGATGACATTCACAGACCAACCAGACACACAGACATTTCCTCCTTAATAATATTGCCTCTCCTACTCCATATTGTTCTTTTATCCTTTCTTTCTCTTGTATTTCTTTCTATACTTTGTTTGTCCTGTTTTCTCTGTCTGTTTAATTTTCATTTTCAATTTTAAAAAAAAGTGTTTCTTTCTTAAGGCTTATACCTAAACAAACATTTTGTTTTTTGCAGTGATCTCAATAAAACTTCCTGGTTTTTTGTAGATTGCTTCCAATAGGAAGAATGGTCTGGTTGAAAAACATGCAAGCACAGGTTGACAAACATTTGTGACTGCAAGGCAGACAATACTGACTCAAACAGTGCTTGACTGATTCTGATAAAAGTAGACAGATATAAACAGACTGGTAGCCTCAGATAGGCAGACATAAATAAAGTTAACATACAGGTTAACATTGAAGGATAGAGGTAAGCTTAATAGACCTAAGTGAGTGATGGGTCAACTAAGAGTAAGGTTTGATGGAGAGGAAGCAGTAGATGAGAGGGAGAGCAAAGTTGTGTGTAAGGGAGTTTGTTTTTAGGAAGGAGAGCAAGAATGGCAAGGTGGAGGTCCAATAGATAAAAATTAAATTGACTCTGTTAACCTTCAGGGTTGAAGATGGTGGGTGCTCTTATCTGTCAGTTAATAGTACATGAGAATGAATTTCTCTATTAAGAAAGAATAACCACGCAATATGCAAAACAATTGTACAAGATCTCCAATCCTACAGGCTGCTTCTTCCTCAAAACCACTACTTTGTGGAACAGACTCCTAAAAGGACATGCCATCCAACTGCTACAATCTTAACCTCTTCAAGTCTAGAGTAAACTATTCTATCCTACATTTACTCATAATCTGCACATCTGACCTCCATCTCTTACATCTGCACAGCAACCCCATTCAGTAACCCTCTTCTTTGAGTGGCTTTTGGGCCTTGTATCAAGTGAGCAAATAGAAAAAAAAATCAAGTAATCATTGATAAAGTTTTTAGACACTGGCTTTTACTTAGGTATCTAGTATTCTTTATTCATATAATCTGTGCAATATCTCATAAGATCAATTACAACTGAGTAATGAGTTTGATTCTGAGTGGGTGCTCCATACTTTCGGCCTTGTGCCACATCTAAACTACACTTCATAAATCACTATAATGTATGCAATATTGTTTCATGATGAATGACACTAAAATTCCTGTCCTTATCATTGTTAGTTTTATAACATCATTTTGGCTGATACACTCTCCAACCTTCTTCAGGTACATCATATATTCTTGTTTTGTTTTAAGCAATTTTTTCGTGAGTGTATGACAGAGAGCATAGTATAAAAATAATAAATCCCACTTTCTTCAAGAGTTTTTTTTTTTTTTTTTTTTTTTGCAATAATATTCACCTTGTACAAGGCCTAAGATCCACTTGAGGTAGAGGGTTACAGAGTAAGAGGCACCACTCCAAGATGCAAGGGGCCACCAGAAAAAAAAAGAAAAAACTAGAGGGAACTAAAAGCCCAATCTTAAACAGGAAGGGATTCCTCTACTCCTGTTTAAAAGAGCAAGGAGGATTGTGAAGCAGACAATAGGCAAACCTATCTGCTCCTATTGAGAAAAAGAAAATGTAAATAAAAGTTTAAAGATCTAGGCAGAGATGTTAGATGTATAGAGTTGAAAGAAATATAATGAAGAATTATTTATGATTAACACATGGGGAAATTAAGAAAATCTTTTTAAGCAAAAACTGGAAGAATAGTTAATATTTTTTTTTCCTTTCAAGATCTTTTGAGAATTTAGTCACCAATCCATGATGAATTATTTGAATTTTTTAACCTTCATGGTTAAGAATCATCATGTGATGCACATTCTAACAAATTACTCTCATTCCCTTCATATTTGGTGAGATGTAAATTCCATTCAAGCAGTTTCTTTCCAGACTGCTACCTTGAGGAACCATCTCCAAAGAGGTTATCTTCCCCACATATTGCCATAATCTGTCTCTTGCTCTGTAACCCTCTACCCCAAGTGATCCTCAGGTCTTGTACAAATTGAACATCATTGTTTAAAAAAAAAAAAAAAAAAATCATAGAATGAAAATCATTAGTGCATGCAGATCTCATTGTTGCATGCAAAAGTTCATTACTAAGAAACTTTTATACATAATAATAATTGGAAAGATGCAATTCCGAGAAAAAAAAGATATCTTTGCTACTGAGATGTATAATGCTATAATTTTTACCCAGAGTAGTAGCACCTGTTAGGGTCCCAGCTACGGGCAAATAGTTGACCCACAAACTGAGGTCAAACGTGTAAAAATAGGTTGTATTATTAGCAATTAATTTTTGAAGAAAGAAGTATTACCAGCAATACACTTTTGAAAAAAAAATAATACCAGCAATACTTTTTTGGAAAAAAATATTAGCAGCAATAAAAATCTCAACATTAAATAACCCATTGAGGTTGATATACTGTAAAACAAACCAAACCAAACCAATCAGATGAAACTGAGGACCAGCCTATTTTATTGGCTAGTAAAAAATCCCAGCATGCTTTTTGTGTGCTTCTGCCTATAAATTGGGGAGAGGCAAGTGTTTTGCAGTTATTCCAGATAGGAATCAACAATTAATCTTAAAAATTCACTAAGAAACTAAACCAGTCATAGTAGAGGATTGACCTTCAATGAATAACATCTTCAATTCAATCTTTTCGTTTCTGATTCATGGGCTTTGTTAGCTATAATTATAAGCATTTTATCACTGGTGTTTTGAAATATCTGTAACAGATGCTTTAAGAAATGTAAAATGTAAGAATCTGGACAAAAATTTATTTCACCTTAACAAATCATTTTTCTTAAATCAACTGTTGTCATAGTGTGGAATATTTAAAAACTACGAGATAATAAAAGCATAAACAAAAACATTGGGAAACCAAGTGAGATTAGCTGAACTGTGCATCTAGATATGTTGGGTGCCATAAATTTTAAAATTTAATCTATATCATCAGCATTTCTCCTTGGTGCATAATTATGACTAACATGTATATCTATAGGGAGACACAGTAGAGTAATAGATAATGGCTCCAACTGAGGAATTGGGGAAGTTCAAATTCCAGTCAAATTCATTACATTCATTTACATGCTAATACCCTTGGGAAAGGTATGAATCCTCTTCTTCTCCCCCCAGCAAAATAGCAGGACAGACCAGGTTCTATAGCCTTGGATGGCAACTGGTTTACCACAGAAAGAAATAGCAACCTACTGTGAAAAAAATCTGCCTTGTCAGTCATGTATTGAAAGATATATGATTGCCTAAGCAGATATCACGCATGACACAAAAAGAAGAATATCTATATTTCCCCCCACCTACAAATTTAATTCAATCAATATGAAAATTACTTTAGTCTGAAATCATTTTAGAAGACAAAATGTGTTAAAGAGAATGTTTTCATTTTGTCATTCAATTACGCAATATTGTTCTGATATATAGAAATTTATCTATCAAATTCACTAAAGCTAAAGTGTATATTCATGCAAGATGATGCTCCTTCCTTGTTGATTATTGCCCACCTTGCCAAAAAGGTTTCAAAGACACCAAATTAATGAAATGGCTCCCCCAGCCTTTCCAGATATTTATCTAATAAAGAGATATTGTAGCCTATCATTCAAAGCGGGATCTATGAGAATGAAAAACAATATTTGAAGATCACTGGAAAGTAATAAATATACCCATGAGTAATGTTAAAGTCAAAACTTAAGAAAACCAATGAATGAAAGACTGATGAAGGTTATAAAATGTCAAGAAACCTATATTAACATGCAAAATAAAATATTAGGTTGGTGCAAAAATAATGTCGTTTTCTCACATAGTAACATGTGAGAAAACGACATTATTTTTGCACCAACCTAATAATTTAATCTGGTATGTCAGATATTTCTTTAGTCCATATACTTTGGATTTATTTATAAATAATAATTTATTATGCTGTTATGTTTGCATAATAAAAGCTGACACCTCCAAAACTAGGAATATGTTCTGTACTACTGATAATTTTTTTTTTTTTTTTTTTTACAAAGTTTGTTAAAAAAAAAAATTTATAAAAGAAAATAGTTTTTCAATTCATTCTTTCAGTTATTTTGCTTTTTTAGTTTAGCAAAATATAAAGTTTGTTTTTAATATGGCAAAATATAGTTTGTCTGTCTATTTCTGAGATGAGGTATTATGTATACTATTTACATTATTCAGACTATTGTGCTCATCTTTGTCGCCATATTTATCACAATGTTTTGGCCATTGTATGCACCGGCCTTCTTCAGGTGGTTGGAATGTTGAACTGAACCCTTTATTTCGTTCACTGGGGTAGACTGTTCTAGTTCCATGTGCCATGTTTGATGGATGTCAGTTAAACATTGCACATGGAACTAGAACAGTCTACCCCAGTGAGTGAAATAAAGGGTTCAGTTCAACATTCCAACCACCTGAAGAAGGCCGGAGTGTACAATGGCCAAAACATTGTGATACATATGGTGACAAAGATGAGGACAATAGTCTGAATAATGTAAATAGTATAAAGTTTGTGTTGGGAACAATAAGAATTTACCATCAAGAAAGAGCAATACAAATGCAAAAGGATGTTTACCTATGTTTTATAGATTATGAAAAAAAGCATTTAATAAAATACGTCACAAAGAAATGTTAAAATTGCTAGATAAGCTTGATTTATTTGGAAAGTATATTAGGATATTTTAGAGAAAATAGAAACCAAAAGGACATTTATAGTTAACATTAGAGACAGATGAAATTTCTGGGGCACATAATGAGGAAAGAGTTCTTGATGCTCACAGGACATAACAAAACATAAACAGCACCTATCAAGCTTGTATAAATAGCTGAAAGATTAGGAGATATAACAAAGAGAAAATCTTTAATAATGGCTACAAAGGATAGGAAGTTGTGGAGAGGAACAATTGCCCACTTTCTGAAGGGGCATGGCACATAGAAGATTCTAGAACCTTTATTTTTATGAAAATTATGGATAA
This sequence comes from Acanthosepion lycidas, assembly GCA_963932145.1. Lineage (NCBI taxonomy): Eukaryota > Metazoa > Mollusca > Cephalopoda > Sepiida > Sepiidae > Acanthosepion > Acanthosepion lycidas. The sequence goes on along the minus strand of OZ010583.1, from coordinate 19,264,293 downwards.
AATTGCTTAAATATTCTACAGAGTGAATTTGACTTTTGCTTCTGGTGTTTTCACTATTAACATAGAAGGCACTTTCTGCCAATTCTCTCTTCCATGGGAGCGCACAAAGTTTTCTTGATTAGCACTAAATAAAAATCTCTAAGATTGTACTGACTTACCTCGGATATTGTTTCTTATATAATTTAAAATAAGCTGTAAGATTTAAGAAAGGGTAAAAAAAACAAAAAAAAAAACTGGCTACCTTGAATGTCATAATTGCATATTTGCCTTTTACTAAGCTAATACTGTTTGAAGCTAGGAAATCCAAAATGAGGATTTTAATATAATTTTCTTTTCTTTCTTTTTTTTTTTTTTTTTTTTTAGTCAGGTTGTGCCCACTGGGTGAGTCAGTGCAGCATAAGCGTCCTTACAACACCCCCATGCGCGCACGCGCACACACACAGTATCAGACTTTTATTGGATTAACAAAGCTTAGTATTAGGTTTATGCATAAGTTTTCAGCTATTTTTTATTAGTTTTTTGTTTTTTGTTTTAACCAAAGAGAAAGATTAAACATTTTGGTTTTCAATTCAAGATATCAAAAAAATGTTCAAATACATTCTGAACAGACTGAATATCAATATTATTATTGAAATAAATAAGAATAAAAATTTTAAAAAGATGTCCAAATAGAATTTTGGGAATTTCAGTTAATAAAAATTATAGCATTAAAATTGTTCTATTCATATCTTTTGCCGTCTCCTTCTCCTAAGTGACAAGGACGCTTCTGGAAATAAGTGATCATGGCTTTCTACAGCACTGTTACGATGGGGGTTCAGATAGGGGATTTGTTTCCCATTGACTTCACTACAGTTTTTGTTTTAATTCAGAGATGTCTTCCAAAACTGTTTAACAATTAGAACAAGAGTCAAGTCTACCATGGATTGAAGATTTTATATGACTCCATGTTTTCAACTTGAAGGCTTAACTGTTCAATTTTTGAACTGACCTGCCAGACTACCAACACATGTGATTGGATTATAGTGCTGATGGTTTGTGTAGAACCAATGATACCTTTCAGAACTGGTGCACAGTTTGCCACCGAGTTTCCAAACAGACATTGTGTTGAATTCAGAGATTTTCTTCTCCTAGACAAAATGAGTTCTGTGTGTGTGTGTGTGTGTGTGTAATTTCATTAAAAATAATACAAATATAATAGCTTTTTTCCAGATGTACAAAAAGGCTAAAAATAATGGAAGCATTATTAATAAAAAAAAAAAAGAAAAGCCAACTCTCATTAATATCAACTATAAACATGGCCACAATGTACTGACCATATTTTCAAAATATAATATATTTCCTATAACTCTAGATACATAAAATAATCCATATATTCAGTTAAAAGTAAAATAAAAATACATTCTTGATAATGGCTAAAAGAATAGCCAAAAGCATTTGGATATATAAAACATTCAGGCAATTTTTATATTATTTATGTCCTGGAAAAAAAAATTATAAGAACATATGTTAAATTATATAAAAAAACTTAACCACAGCACCTCGTCAGTCGTTTTTAATGAAACTTTTATATATATATATATATATATATATATATATATATATAATGCACAGTAATAATAACACATCTATTTAGTAAATTAAATTTGGTTACACAAAGTTCTTTTTATGATGTCCTCATGTTTGCCTCAGCTGGTAAGTCATCCAGGTTATTGCTATAAATCTGGTTAGATTGATCTTCAGTTTCTGCTGTTTTTTCTCTTCATGTTTTTGATGCATTTCATGGATGCAATAGCTGCATAATCAGGAGCATGGTTATAGTTTTTTTTTTTTTTTTAGCTGTTACAGGATTAGTTGTATCAAGGCCGGTGGTCATGGTACATGATCAGTTGTATCAAGGCCGGTGGTCATGGTACCTTTATAAGAAGATATTCTCTTAACACATCTCCATCTGATAGTAGTTGATCTTGCAATCTGTTTGTGATAGAGCCACTGATGACAACTGAACCAGGGATCAACTGTCATCTGCTTAGTGAGTTATTGGTACAATATATATATATATATATATATATATATATATATATATATATATATATATATATATATATTCTCAGAATTTACTAAATCGATAATGTATGCATTTCTTCTTTTTTTTTTTTTTTTTTTCCTGTATGTTTTTGCTTTGTCATTTTTTCCTATTTTTCCACTTGTGCCATTATTACATAAATTCATATATATATATATATATGTGTATGTATGTATATGTGAATGATGTGCGTGTATGTATGTATGTATGAATGATGTGCGTGTATGTATGGAAAAGCAAATGATGTGCGTGCGTGTATGTATGTGTATGTGCGAATGATGTGCGTGCGTGTGTGTGTATGTATGTATATGCGAATGATGTGTGTGTGTATGTATATGCGAATGGTGTGTGTGTGTATGTATGTGTATGCGAATGATGTGTGTGTGTGTGTGTGTGTATTTTTTTTTTTTTTTTTATTACTATCATTATTAGCAGTGCTCATGAAAATTTCAGTGTTCCTATTTTAATTTTCTGATGAATCAGAATTCTTAATTTAATGATTGGATAAGTTTCTTACAACTTTCATGACAGTAAAAAATACCAATGGAAATTTCCCTATTGCATTGTTGAACATTTGAGCTTAATAACTTTGACCAAATATTGAAATAATGATAAAAATATGAATGTAGGTTATTATTTAAAAAAGTAAGAGGGTACAAATGAAAAGATTTAAAATTACCACAGTTTTCCATTTCACTGAGGCAAACAAGTGTTATTGCTTCGTCTATCTTCCGTTTCTATTTCTTACTAAAACCAAACCGCATCTATAATCTTCTTCTCCCATCTTTCCTTGTAATCTAAACAGAACACTCCATTATTTATCTGGGCTGAATGCACACACTAAGTAACTTACTGATAGAAAAATAAACAGAATTATAATACTTCTTTTTTTTTTTTTTTTGTACATATTTTTTCAAAGAGTATGACAAATTTAATGTTAAATTTAATGGATGTTTACAATAACAACTTCACCTGATCATGAAGGTATTTGATTAACTTTTACATCACAACTATAGCAAAGTGTGTTTATGTATATTACTTTGATTTTCATCTTGGCCTGCAAGTCTACAAAATGTTGTCAGACTAGCCAACTTCTAAATAAGTTTGCCAATCCTTGGCTTAAAAAAGATTTCTCTACATTAAGTTGCTCATACTAGATATTAGCCAAAGTTCATCTTGGCTAACATAAGACCACAATGAGGATTTAACCAACTATTAATAGCCTGTGAGATAGATATTTAAGACGATTAGCCTAGTCTGACGCCTGGTCACAATAATGATGTACCGAGTGGAGATTGAATTCTCAAGCATTTCTAGACCATATTGCTAACCATTAGTTTTGTGTCAATCATTTGGTGTAGTAACTGTAGTTTAATATGCATGAAATACTTTTTAAATTGACTGGGTTGTGTGATTCTGTTAGCTTTCTTCTATAATAATAAACCTCTTTAAACACACTGAACATTATTACTTAGTACTATGTGCAATCTTTTTCAGAGCAATATCCCACCTCTATTGTTGTTAAAAATGGTGTGGTTTATGGCCTTTGGGTCAAAGCTAGAAAAAGGGGAAGAGAAAGAAAGAAAGTAGTTGGATGGAGGTGGAGAAAGAGGCAAGCCTCCTTAGGGACTTCAATGTATCTAACTTCTCCAACCTTGCTGGATTATCCAATGGATAATATGTTCATTGGACCGTGGATATTTTAATTGACAGCACCTGCTTTCTCAGTTCATATCAGGAAAGTAAAGGCAGCTTACATGGAAATAAAATGAAGTTGTTTTTCTCCATATTATACAAAAGAAAAAAACTTATTTCAAGGCCAAAGAAAAAAAAGTATCCTGATGATTAAAATGAATCTCTGAATAATAAGACAAATTTTATTTCCTTCTCTTCCACTAAAATGTTTTTTTATTCTTTTATATTATATTCTTCAGGATATAAACCAAAAATCTATTCACTCATGCTAGGATGGTTTTTTATTAGATAAATATTATGAGCCTAATGTTATAAATTAAAATTAGCCACTATCATTTAGTTTGGTTTAGTTTGTTTTATGGGATATCAACCTCAATGAGTTATTTAATGCCAACAAGATTTTTAGGGTAGGTTCACCTGAATAGAATTTTTTTTTTTTTTTTTTTTTTTTTTTTTATAAATGTATTGCTGGTCATTTTTTTTTTTTTTTTTTTTTTGCCAAAGATATATTACCAGTAATATTTTTTTCTCCTCTTTCCCAAAAAGTATTCCAAATATTATTGCTATAAAAATCTATTTTTATACATTCACAGTGTTTTAACCCCAGTTTGGATGTTAAGTATTTGCCCATAGCTGGGATCCTAACAGGTGCTACCACCAAGGTCAGGGTGAACCTGGGAACAACAACAATTAAGAGGTGGTTCCACATTCCTCAAAACTCCTGATCAGAGGCCTTGCTGCCAGATGAAGTTTATCATCATACCCAGAACAGTTAACGACTATGGGTAATTGAATAACAAAATGGGAAAAAACAAGAATAATGTTTTTTAACCTCTTTTTATCTAGCTTACGGCCATGTCACGTTGAAACATTGATTCCTGTACAATCACTGAAGTTAAGCCTGATTAGAGATGGGTAACCACTTGGGAACACCAGGTGCTGTAAGCTCAGGTTTGCAGGTGATGTAATTAAAGTGTTAATAGGAGAGCTGAGTTCCAATTCTTGTTGATTTTGTTATATTCACTTATGCACAAATATCCTTGGAAAATGCATGAATCCACCTCTTCTCTCTTCAGCTATGGGTTAATTAGTAAGACTTGCATCACTAAACCATTATGATCTCAAAAAAATCCTTAAAATCTAAAAATATTTTCTGGCTTTCAATAACCTGCAAAGGTTTGATAAACAATAGATGAATCTATCAAATCAAATAAAACTTTTTATCACATGGCAATACTTGAACATACAGATAAACTTCCACAGTACACTTAAATTATCAAAAATAGTCAAAAAATAAAAGTATACTTTTTACGATTTTATTAACAAAAACAAAACAATTTATTATAATATAAATAATATTCATACTTGACTATCAGGAGGTAGAATTTTTCTAGGACTTCTCTATCAAATCTGGGTTTTATTAATTTCACTGTTTAATAAAATAAAAATAGGCATAGCAACTCAAACATGTGTACCTAGTAAAAATAATGTTTATAGTAATTATATAACTGCTCTATATCTAGAGGTTCTTGACAGAATCCAAAGAATAATCTGCAATGTTACTGGTCCTGACCTGGCATTTGGCTTCAGGCACTCTCCTACCATCATAACATAGCTTCCCAATACCTTTTCTATAAATACTTTCATGATAATTGTTTTTATGAGCTGTTCACTTTGGTAGCCTTGACTTTATGAATTTAAGCAGAGTACCAAATTGGCAGGCAGGTCTCATCATTTTGCAGTTGAAATGTCTAAGTTTGAGCATAATTTCTATGCTAATGGTTTCTTCTGTCAAACTTCTTACTTGTGAAATTCCTTTCTGACTTATTGCTTTCTAATCAACTGTGTGCTTCAAGAAAATAAATGCAATATCAATCTACATCTTTTGTCTCCTTAAATCTTGGTCTTTTAATGTCCTCTCTCTCTTCAACATTTTCTCCATTTCTTTCACATCGGTAACCCCCTTGTGTCTTTATGGCCTTGTTTCGGTTAAATATATAAATATATATGTGTGTGTGTGTGTGTGGAATGGGACTAACATGTTTCATTGATGTATGTTAAGTTCAGCTTCTTCAGATTGAAATGAAAGGAAAATGTGTAAGAAAAATGAGTTGTAATTTTTAAGGGCAACTCTCTACATTTGTTTCAGGTACTATTCTGCATCCTAGTAGCACACACACACACATATTATATATATGTATATTAAACAACTTTCTCCCACTATGAACCTCACCTTGTTTAATAATGGGAGTGGCATGCTGAAAGTTTTAAAAAAAAAAATAGGAAGCCACTCACTTGAATTCCAGTCATGCTCAACACTTGAAGACTTCAACTAGTTTTTAAAACAACACAAAAACTAAATAAAAAAAAAAAAAAATTAATAAAATTTTCCTTGTCCATCATATATAATGAAAGAGGTTTATTTATATATATATATATATATATGCTTACTTTACTTTAAAATTGGTTAATAATAATAATCTATTTTTCCTCTTTCAGTATTTGTCATGGACATTTTTAGCATTGATAAATATAAATTTTATTTTCCTTAAAGCATAACTTGAAATTTGGTCTGCCTCATAATTTTTAACTCATCTCCTTTATTAAAACAGCTTTTGTGTGCTTCCTTCTTTGTTTCATTTTACATTGCTGTAAAACATTCATTCTAATTTAAATGTGACTCAGTTTTAACCTAAAAATAAAATGTCATGATGTAAAAACTCCAAGATCTACTTTGTGATGAGAAGCCACATAGAAGCCATCTTTCTTCTTGGGGGGGGGGGGGTGAATGTTCTATAACGGTAGTATTTTTTTTTTTTTTTTTTGTAAATAAGAATGAATGTTCTGCTCTGTAATACTTGTGTCATTCTAGCAGACAATTCATATTCTAAAACTTAATCCACTTCTATTACTAATTACACAGTTCTGTCGGTTCCATAACATGTCAGTTTTGGATGCAGCATCTCTAAATATGCAATTCTATTGACTCATAGGATTCCACCCTGAAGGTCTGTTCAAGATATGATCTCATCAGATATTGCTACCCACCCCAACCTAACTCTGTTTGGGAAGGGGGCAGATACACAACCCTTATAATCATTTTGTACTCATTGAGTTTTCACTCCAGTGTTATTTGTTGGCTTTCACTGGAGATCAAGTGACAACTCATTTCAGTATTCCAGAACTCTCCTCAGTATATCTTGCTAATAATGATGTCATTTGGGCATTTATTTTGATTTTTTTTTTTTTTTTTTTTTTTTGTCAATCTTTCTGCAAATATCTTGAAGACAATTTCAAGCATTCCAATTATGATGACTTGAACTGTCATCGTATTGTAAATATGTAAAGGAGTATGAGTCACTTCCCTTTTACATGGAAGTTTTAGGAGAGTTCCAAAAGTGAAGACATAGAATGACTCTGATGGACACATCTTTCTTGATTACAAAGTTTCCCAAAAGAACTGTAATGGTGCTCTACTGTAAAAATAAGAGTTAATGCTTAATATTTTCAAAATAAATAAATATCGCAAGAAATATAACTGATATTGTTTTGTTTTTTAATAGCAGTGCTTAATACTGGGATAGAACTAATATCAAATTAGATATAGAGCATGTATATTAACTCCACTTTTTTACAATAGAACATGCTTACAGGTCAGTCAGTTGAGAATAGAATGGCTCTATTCTCAATATTAGTTATTAAGAATCTAATTTATATTTATTGCAACATTTGTTTATTTTGCAAATATTAAGTGTGTATATATTTTATTATGGACAAGTGGTTGAGTGGATAGAACATTCGCATTTTGACCATGAGACCCATGTCCGAATCTCAACATGGTCGATTTGTCAGGAAGTAGACTTCCTGATGTTATCAGGGGGACGATCCCAGCATGCGGCACCTTTTGGAAAGTGCCTGAAAACCAGACCCCACGGATTGAACCAAGCCTTGTGAGTGAAATTGGGTAGGTGGAACCCTTGGGGGTCATCAATAGCTGTGCTAGCATGAAGTCACAAGACATCGTGGCTGACGGCTTGAGCATGCTGGCCTTGTTCAAATTGTTGACCACACTATATAACACGCTCTTTCCCAGAAACTGTAACTAAAGTCTGCTCAGCATAGTTGCAGTATAAGCCACTGGTGGCCTCTATGGGTGTTGAATAAACACAAATCTGCCTGAGCAAGCATTTGCAACAGGGTGTTTGCTAGCTGTCTGGTATCCTCAAATACAAGTGGCCAGCTATATATATATTTTATTATTTAAATGTTATTTTTAGTGGATACCCATATTTGAGTAGACATCCTGTTGATTTATTAAACAGTATATATATTTATTTTCATCTACCACCATAAATATTCAAGAAATCTTAAAGAAAAGTATGTGCTCTCTGCATCTGTCATAAAATTTTTCGGATTAATAAATAAAAAATTCATCACTTCTTTAGAAATTGCTTTGTTTATGTTAGATCACAGAACTGAGCAGATATGAATGCTTCAAGAGTTTGAGAAAGGTTTGGGTATTATAAGACACTATTTTCAACTTCACTTGATCATCTATGCACTCCATGGCTGAGACACATTGGATCTCACAACAGTTTCCCCTGCCAAGGAGGATGCATGTTTGAATCCTGGTTGAGGAGAGCACATATCTTTCTTTAATAAGATTTCTCAAATATTCAGGTGAGTACGCTAAAATAAATATACTGTTAAATAAACAGAACATCTACTCAAATATGGATATCCACTAAAAATAATGTTTATATCTGTTAGATTAATAAATAGATGAATAAATTCATCACTTGTTTAGAAATTGCTGTGTGTGTGTGGTGTGTGTGTGTATGTATGTATGTATGTATGTATATATATATATATAGAGTGCGATGGATAAATTATCATCTAAATTACACAAAAATGAAAATAACAATGACATCTCATTTTAACAGATAATTTTACCAAAATTATCAAAAAAATTTTGAGATTTATTCAATAAAATCACCATTGGTTTCAACCACAGCCTCCAGACAACTTTGGAATCTCCTGCAACTCTTCTCTTGTTTAAGTTGGTGAATGCTGCCATAATCTTTGCCTTCGGTTCATCTTTGGTCATTTAGGAGTTTTGTTGGTCTCTTGCCCCATACATAATAATCAAGGAAGTTGCAATCTGGGGAGTTAGGTGACCAGATGTATGGTGTGATGTGGTCACAGAAATTGTCTCACAGCTTTTGTAGCATGGTTCAGTCCTGTTGTCAGACATAGGTTCTTCCAGCAGCCACTTTCTTGACCCAGGGCAGCACTGCCTCCTCAAGGAACTTGATGTAGGCATCTGTGTTGAGTCTGAGGCCTTGTGGGAAGATTAATGGAGTCATAATGTTGCATTCATTAGTGATCACTCCAAACACCATAATGTTGACTGGATATATCATGAATCCTCTGCACTGTCCTCAGATTGACACCCAAACACTCTGAAATGTTTGCATTGGAGCTTCTGGTTGCAATACCAAGCAGTACAGCATGTGTTCCCAAATTTCTGGTGGAGTGAATTGCGTCATGGTGCTCTTTTTCTCACAGAGGGTGCACAACTGACCCTACTATACTGTGAAGTTGACAAAAACAATATGCATGTGTGAAATGAAAAAATATAAAATGGTGACTATTTATCCATTGATATATATATAAAATTAACAATAGTGGTAAATATTGTTTGGGATACTATATCTTTTAGGACTTCATTGGACTAAAGTAATGTTTTTGTTGATGAAATGGTACATGTGTATGAAGGGGAGGGGGAATATAAAAATGCAACTGCTAATTATATATGGACAGGAAACTGAAAATTAAAAAATTTTTTTTTCTTTACAAGCCTCAGGAAACTTAACAAAATTGGCTTGACTACATAATCTAAAAAAAAAAAAAAAAAAAAAATGATCCGATCAAACCCACCTCATTTATTTTAATTTGGTTCTCTCCTATGAGAAATTTGATAAATGCAAGTTTAAATTTTTATGACTTGGTTATTTATCTAATTTCCAATGTGGCAGTGAATGCTGGATAGGCTCTACTCTGAGGCAGAAGAGACTTTAAGCAACAGATGTAGTTCTACTGATGGGTGCTGAGAATAACATGGAAGGAACATATGAGGAATAAAGTTTTATGGAAAATAGTAACTAAAGTGATGCATACTTAGAAAGATCCAGTTGAAATTTCTAATGAAATGAGGAAAGAAGGTCCAGAGAATTTGCCACTCACAAGACTTTAAAAGCAGAATAGAATGACGAATAACCTAACAAGTTTGTGTGAATGGACAGTAGAAGAATGGTAAATAGTCAAATATTACTTAAAACAATAAAAGACAGGAAGTTGTGGAGAACAGTAATTGCCCACGTCTTGAAGGGACATTGCAAATAGAAGAAAACTTACATTAAGCTAAGAAATATTTTATTTTTTTTATTTAGGTTTAAAATTCACTTACATTAAACTTAATTTAACTCAAACTCTGTTTTAATGTCTAAATTATAAAAAAGTTTGACAAAAAGTTTTTTAAAGCAAATTTGAGGTTTATGTGATTTGCATAATAACTTCAAATGGACTGTATTGTTGGAAATTTAGAAATTTGAATCCGAGCTGGACCAAACGTATTTCTGTTCTAGGCTTAATCTTAATCTTTACAAGACGCAAGAGCTATTTATATAAACAAAGTTATTTACATGGAGACTATTGTCCCCATTTTTCTTATCATGATACTTCGGTCATTGTTCCCTCTGGCCTTCATCAATTAATCCAGGTAGCCTTCAAGGAATTTTGAACTGAACCCTTTACTTAAGCTACAGGAGTAGATTGTTCTTGTTCTGCTGTCCATGTTCAGGGATATCTAGTTTTTATTTAGTCCTGCTCAGTTATTGCTTGCCCTGTTTTCACAGATTCCAAATTCACACTGCCTGGCACAGGGATTGAAGTTGCAATTACTATGTCACCAAATTAATGAACCTGCATTTTAATCCATTAAGCTATTGTCCCATGATGGGAGCCAGAGGGCACAACAGATAAAACATTGTGTTAACAACAAAGACAAGGACAATAATCCTCATGTAAGTAATAAGTCTTCATTCCAGAAATTCAGGTAGAAAAATAGATGAAGTTGTTATGTTTTTAATACAACTCTAACATGATAAGAATTTGAAATTTATGATTAACACTTGTTCTGTTTTGTAGAGTATAAATATTACATCTGATAATAGTTTATATAGATTTATTGAACATATAACATGGACAAGCAATTTGACGGGAAACTGTGGAGTTGGTCAATGTGTAAATCCATTGAACACTTATTGAACAAAAACAAGGATATATCAATAAGCAAAATTAAGAAAAAGTTTTACTTTTTTCTTTTCTTTTTTTTTTCTTTTTTTTTACTTAATAAAGCCACTAAGACACAAGGGGTTACTGAGTGTAAGAGAATATGAGAAAAAGAAATTATTAAGGAGAGAGAACAATAAAAGAACTGTTATTAAAAAGACAGAAAATAATGATGCATTTAAAATTTTGAAGATCAAAGTAGAAAGCAAGAAATCAGAAGAAAGTTCCACAAGTGAGAAGTGTGAGAGAAGAAATTGCTAACACAAAATTTAGTTACATGTAGCAATTTCAACTATAAGATGGTGAGATATTGTCACCAATCTTTGCTTAAATTCATAAAATCTAGGTACCAAAGTGTAAAGTTCATAACATTTATCATGAAAATATTGATAGAATAGGCAAACAGATGCTATGTTACAGCAAGTGACTGAAGCCAAGATGCCAGGTAAGGACTGATAACATTGCAGATTTCTTTTTTCTTTTTTTTTTTTTTTAATATTATTCTTAATTTCAGTTAAAAAACTTGGAAATTTTCCAATACACCTCAGTAAAATTTTCACTTTAGTTATAATTTTTATATGGGGTGGTGGGGGGTATAGTTCAGATATAGTGGGGGGAGGAAGATGTCAACTTAAACTGACGCCAGTAAGGTGTGGGTTAAATAAAATGACTTAGAGTTATAGGAGTTATTCAGATCTAAACTCATTTATTTGAAGATTACTTGTCATTTTAAACTATCAACATTTTTCATTGAAATTTTATTAAGTATTTTTTTAGCATAGTTTTTATATTTAAAAAAAAATCAGTTTTTGTTCTGAGAATAAAGATTTGTATTTTTTTTACAAATATTTTTTTCAAATAAGACACCAGGAGTTCTTAATAATGCAAGAAAAATGACTCTATTATAGAAACCAGTAAACACTATTGGAAAAGAAAACCAATTAAACACTGTTCGAAAAGAAAAGTGATACTCCAACTGAGATTTGCTTTGAACGTTGCCTTCTTAATAGCATTGGAGTACAGTGTCAGATTTTAAGGCTGTGCAAATGCCACCAATATTCCTTTCAACTCTGGCAATCTGTAGCCCAATATCAATAAACATCAGACTGGATCTGATCAATAGCATCATTGTATTTGATCATTAATACCTAACATATAACTAAAAGGAGGATTTCTTCTATCAAACTGAGAAAAGAAAATACTATGCATATATCAGCAAATTAGTTTTGTGTTGAATAATTTGATTAATTCTGGAAAGTCTCAAAATATTTATGGAACTCCTGACATGTTTATATGGATATTTTCAGAATAGCAAGTTCTTGTAGTTATTTTTTTTTTTTTTTTTTTTTTTTTTTTTATTGTGAAATATTTTTTTCTTTTTAATTGTATTTCAATTTAATTTTGTTTTCACTTACTGGGAAGTTTAAAAACTGAAAAATTGCTAAAACTGCACACATGAGTAGTGTCATAAAAATAATGTTTCTTTGAAGAAAAAAGGATTGGAATCTGATAGAAAGATAAAGATCAAATAGGAAACATTTATCAATCTATCACTATTACATAAAAACTTCATCAGAGATATAAATTCCATATCTTCATTCAGAGAATTAAGTATGTTATGTGTTTTCCTCTACTCCTCTTTCATGAAATAATTACACAAAATTGGAGGTGAAGGATTATCTTACAAAAAAAATAAATAAATAAAATAAAATTTATAATGTATTAACATTTATTGAATGCCATGTTACCATATATTGGTGCCATGGCATTTCAGTTTATGTTGTCTCCAGATATTGTTGACAGCTAAGTTGTTTATTTTAAGTTGCTTTGCCAAATGTTGGAGACACTTAATGTCTATTTCTATTTAATGTCTGGCTTTCTGTGAAATTTTGAAATGCAAATGGCACTCTGCATCTCTTCACTTTTATTTGAAAGCTTTAGAAATCTATTTTAGTTGGTATAAAGTAATGTCTGTGTCTCCCTGTGAACATTTCAGCAAAATGCAAATGGCACTCTGCATCTCTTCACTTTTACTTGAATGCTTTAGAAAAGTTTTTAGTTATAAAAGAAGAAAACAAAACAAAGCTCAAGGAAATAAATAGATGTGTCTGTAGGACAAAAGAAAAATGATTTTATTTGTAATTGTAGAATTAATTTTGTCACCAATATATGGTGACATAGCCATAATTACAAAATACAAATGAATTACATTTATATGAGGAAATAATGCTTTTTTATTTGCTATGGTGTATCTAATATATTTGTTAAAAAATAATATATAATTTGAAAAATCAAAAAAAGAATGTCATCACCACTAGCTGGTGACATGGCTTTTAAGACTAGAAAAAAAAAGTTTGAAGCCATTTTCTCAAAAAATATTAGCATTAAAAAAAACTTTCATTTATACTGAATATATTCTTTTACAAAATATTTTTTTTAAAATTAAAAGTAGCCCCTTCTATGATTTTAGGTTAGCAGTCAGTGTGTTAAAATGTAATGAGTATAAGATAAAGAACAGATAAGAAACATTTATCAATTTAACATGTTTCACTGGAGTAAATGGATTGGTTTAGAAAAGATAACAAAAGGACAATTTATTATTAGCTATAAAGGACAGAAAATTGTAGATCACCCACATCCTGTTGAGACACAACACATAGAAGAAACTTCATATACTTGTATGTGGCGGGGGGGGGGGGATTTCAATGTGGTCTAATGGTTAGCAAGCTTGTCTCACTATATCAATTACTACCCTCAATGGGTGCTCTATACTTTTGGCTTTGTGCCACATGTAAGCTATGCTTAGAAAGTTGCTATATATTTGTGTGTGTGTGTACATGTTTTGATTATAAAAAGCTGTAATAAATAGGATAAAGGTAGTATATCCAAATTTCTGTCTGAACAAGAGAAACCAAAATAATTAACAGCTAATAAAATGGCCATCCATATTTGATATTTTCCTTGTTTACTCTTTTTATTAATGGTCTAAAAAAATAAAAAAATAAAAACTTAGCCTTATCATTCTCACAAAGATGTGGATTTTCAGTTATTTGGCTATATATTCTTACAGCCATCCCTTTTAGGATGTTTTTTTTGTTATAATAACAATACATACATGTAATACCCTCACCTGCCACAATCCTGTTAGGGAGCATTTCTGTCTGATCTTATGGCTCTTTGTCAATTTTTTTTTTTTTTTCATTATTATTATTATTATCATTATTATTATTATTGAGGGTACTTCTCCTCTCCCACCGACCCAAGAGATAGGAAAGATTTGAAACCTCATTCCACTGGTTGACAACACATTAGGTTCACGTATCAAGTTTAATTTTGTTTGGTATTCAACACTGAGCTTCAGCTTGGGTTATCTTGAGCAAAAGATCTGCATTGAAATCTTATCTTCATTTTACCACATGGTGTGTTCTGGCTCTGTCACAACCACCAGTTGTCTTGATATCTTACGAGGTGGGCGAGGTATGCAAATGAATAAGTCCTATCTGGGGTGAGCAACGGTTGTATAGTGGGTGGGGGACGGTGACAGACTAGCTTTGCACATTGTGCATGCCTCTATGTATACAAAGAGATGCTGAAAAGTGATTGGCCAGAGAAACTTCACAAAATCTAACCAATTATCTGCTGCATTTTTTTAGGGATTCTTGGCCAGGCTAAGAACTGTTCAGAATACTCTTATATATGTTTGCCTACACACAGGCACACATAATGAGAGTTAATGACAGCATAGCAATCAACATTGCACATGGCAACTGTCAATTTCACACCTCAATGTGATTTTCAAACTAAATACCATTACTCCTTTAGCAAGCTCTATATATAGGTCACTGAAGAATTAAGAGGAGTTAAGGAAGGAGGAAAACATCCCTTTCCAGTTCTTCAGTTTATGGATAATGCTCAGGGATATTTATAATCTAGATTGCTTATTTATTTTATTCATTCATACATTTCATTCTTTTCATACATTTCTTTCATTTATATGTTTCATTCATTTTATTTGTCTTATACATTTCATTCGTTTTATGCAATCTATGTTTCATTCATTTCATTCATTTTATACAACTCCTTCGTTTTATACTTCCCAATTGTTTTATACATTTCATTCATTTTATTTGTCTTGTACATTTTGTTCATTTTATATATTTCATTTGTTTTATTCATTTTATACATTTATATATTTATATGGTTTTCTTGTGTATTCTTATTTAGTTGTAATTTTGGTATTTGGAATAAAATTTTGATTTACCTTCTGAGATTTTATTATGTCTTTTTGATTATGATTTAGTAGTTTTAGATAAGCTTAGTAGGAAAAGAGTATTATTTAAAAAAAAAAAAAGTTGGGGGGGCTTTTGTGGAAGGCAATTTGATATATTCACTATTCTTGCTGAAAGGCAAGATTTTAGCATTTTCTACTGGATCTCTAAGTTAAGCAATATTGTGCCTGATCAACAATAGATGGATAACTAGTGCTATACAAACCAAACAACCATATTTAATAGCATATTTTCTTCCTTGCCAATATTTACATCTAATATTAATGTATTATTGATTTAAGCTCACTGCAAATACTCGTAATCTATAATGTCTGAGTAATCATTAGACTACTAGATATTACAGCTTTGTATATAATAA
The DNA here is from genome assembly GCA_963932145.1 of Acanthosepion lycidas. NCBI lineage: Eukaryota > Metazoa > Mollusca > Cephalopoda > Sepiida > Sepiidae > Acanthosepion > Acanthosepion lycidas. The sequence goes on along the minus strand of OZ010583.1, from coordinate 19,248,515 downwards.
TATTTGGGAGAGCATTTTTGGTGGTGGACGTGCTTAGATATCATCAAATATGCGTTCTTTTGGAATTATAATTATTATTTGATAAATTTAATTATGTCAGATTTAATCTTCATTATTAAAAATTAAGGAAGACTTGTTTGGCTTGACTGTTTTAACAAAGCAGCATAAAATAATTTTGTTGAACCAGTTTTTCTGCTCATTAGCATTTGTCCTCAGCAGTGCAATGAAAAATTCTTTCTTGACACTTTACTCTCAATCAAAACATTGCATTTTTAATTTAACTTTAAAATGACTCACAAAAAACAAAGCTTCTTGTTTATATAGGTAGATTAACCATTACCATGCAAATTTCTCTCTAGACTTGTTCCCCCTGCCACTCAAAAACATGAACATCTACTGTTTTAAAATTGTAATAACTTTCTTTGTATTGTGCGTATAGATTTTAATTTTTTTGTACACTAATAAAAGAGGGAATGAGTAATATTTTGATGTAATGCATTATGTTTTGCATGCCTGTTTTGATGTTGAAAACAACAAAATTGAAACAATTACAAAAAAAATTAACATCGTTTAATCCATGTTACACCTCATGTAGAGTGTAGAAAAATTCAAAATGGCATTGGAAAACAGGAGTTTAGCCTTGTTCCAAAGCAGTAGTAGGTGATTTCCCACTTGAAATACTGGAAATAACAGTTGAAAAGTGTTTATTTATAGCAACCATTTCGAAGCGACATAATTTGCCTAGAGTAGCAAAGGGAGAGAATTCTACAGCAATTATTGTCGCCAGCAGTGTGGTAAAGGGTTAATAAGCCTGCAGCCTAAGAATGGAAAGACCATTTATTTTACAATATACATATTTATTTTTCAACATAATTTCTTTCACAATTGATAATTCAGTGGTAGAAATTAATTATATTAATTCAACATTACACAGTGAAAAGTTTAGCTAAAAATTTAGCTGATAACTGTCATGTTATAGACTTAGTCATCCACCCTTGTACATAAAATACTAAAACATTTTGTCACTCTTATTGAAAAAACCCTAACTATAGGTTAACTAGCAGGGTAGACTAGGTTCTCTAGTATTGGTTAGCAGCCAGTCTAGGAGAAGGACTATTTTGAATTCAAAATTGTAAAGAACTAAAAACTACTCTACAATCTTTCCCAAGAAGTCACAATAATTTGCAGATAATAAAGAAAGGAACCTCTGGAGAGCTATGATCATTTACACCCTGAAGGGAGATAGCACTTTATTAAACTTGATTTACACTATTTATATTTTTACTATTGTCCTCATCATTGTTATTACGATATTTTAGCTGTCATACCTTCTGGTCTTCATCTGGTGTATATTGATCCAAGCAACCTACAGGGAATTAAGTTTAATGCTCCCACAGAGAATTGTCCCACTGTTTAATAGCCTAGTGGATTAAAGCATTGCTTTGTGAATTTGGTGACATAGTAATTATGAGTTCAATCCCTCGGACTGGTAGCGTGTACTTGGAATCAGTAGAAGTAGGGTGAGCAATAACTGAGCAGTACAAGATATGCCTAGACATGACCAGTGGAACAAGAATAGTCTACTCCCGTAGACTAAATAATGGGTCCAATTAGGAATTCTTTCTATTTTGCCCGGATCATTACACACCTGATGAAGATGAGGACAATAGTGTATAAGCATTAGAAAGTTATCAGTTATGGATGAATTGTTTATCTTATTGCAACATACATTTCCACAGATATATTGGTATAATTGATTTGGATGTATATTAAATTGTGTAATGATTTTAAAAAATGCACAGTGTGTTGATAAATACAAAATAAATATTTGTATACACAATGTAATAATACAGAAGGATAAGGTGAAAGTTGAAATTTCAAGAGTTCAAGTCTAAAAGACCTGGCGCATACAAGAGATAAAGAAAGAGTCCAGGAGGAATTAAGTTTGTGTGTTCAAAAGCAGTAGCTGCTTGATGAGCTGATGAAACAAGGTATGTTTGTTTTCAATGTAGCAAGGATGGTTTAGCCATCTATGGTCACCCACTAGGCATTGTATTTTGTCTCTGGGTATGTTATAATGACTGCAGCATTGGATAAGGGACAAAATTAACTTATCAACTCTAGTTTTGGTTGATTTTCTATCTGTCTATATACACATTTATATGTCCACTTTGAAAAGGGGCACTCTCTTTCTCATTGGCTTGCAGCCAATATTCTGGTTGTGAAAGATTTCTGACTGGTTGATCAAACTGTCTATTTTTACAAATGGTGAAGTTTTGATCTCCTTGTTATTATTTGTTTATTTCTTACTTCTTGGTTATGAAAGCTTTCTGATTGGTTGATTGAACTATGGCTTTGTTTTCCTGGCGATATTTATTTTTTTTTTTTTTTATCCATTTTTAGAGATGGTGAAATTTTGGTCTCTTTGTTATTTATTTTTATTCATTTCTCTATCATAACAAGTGTAAATAATGATAATTGCTCATTCCAGAAATTTCAATTAACCTTTACATACAAGATTTTTAATTTTCAACAAATTTGACCCACTTAGCACCGAGGTTTCAACAATAAAATTATTTCTTATTGGAAAATATAATCTCTATCTCCACTGCTTGAGAAATGGGAAATAAACAATTGAGTCTCTATAACAAGTAAAAATATGTTAAAATTAATGATCAGGTAAGACACTGTATGAGTATTATATTAAAACTGTATAATCAGAACCTCTTTGTACCATAAACTTGGTTTAATTTCTCCTTATCATATACAAAATGAGAAATCATTTCTTTAATAACTCATGGGACAATTTGAAACTTTAGAGCAGCAGTTATGTCCTCTTTATTTTTTTATTCCTAGTGCAATGAGAAAGAGAAGATCAGCTGACCACACACAGCTTTTGCTGATTGGGTCACCTTAAGTTCCATGCTTGGATGGCCAAGGAGAGTTCTTGAACAATACTTCAAGTAGCAGGTTAAGCAACATCTCTGCCCCTTTGGCCAACCCCTGGGAAATATATAGGTAGTGTTAAAAGGTCAAGTATATTTCAATGCTGGCTTCACATTGGTGGAAACTGACAAAAGAAACTGAAGCAGCCATTATCAAAGAAATCTAATCCCAATCTCTTTTTGAATGACTTGGTTTTCTGAATTGTTTCATTGAATAGATCATTTTTACCCTGAGGATTTGTGTTTTCTGTTCAAATGATAATGCTAAAGCCAACAGATAATTTAAAGTAACTAAAATGCTGTGACTCACCTAGCTGTCATGATGAGCATTTTTGTGACTGCTGATTTAAGTGCATTGTCAAGAAGATTGTTGAAAATTAAATATGTATAATCTAAAATAAATGCTGCTTTCTTTTTCTTTTTTGTTTTTACATTCTTAGGCTGCAGACTTAGTGATATATTTATGTAGACAGATATTTTTTTAATTTGTTATTTTGAATTTTTTAAGTTAAAAGTTAAAATAAATCTAACATTTTGATTAAGAGAACCATGTTAGGATTGATTTGTTTTTTATGATATATCAACCTTTTTGGGTTATTTAAAGCTGAAACCTATTTCAAATTGTAGGAGGTTGCTTACCATAACTGGCCTTCTTAAGGGGCCTCCTATGTAATTACTGACCGGGCTCAATACTATTTCAGTGATCAAATGAGTATCAGTGTTTTCAGCATGATTTTACTGTAAACTCCTTGTTAGGAAAGAGGATTTTTGTAGCATTGCTTAGAACAAGTTACAAGTATATAATCAGCCAACAAGACTATTTTATACTGCTTAATAAAACCATTAAGTAAAACACATCCTTAATTCTTAGTAATTTAATTAAATCTGACAATATGGAATTAATTATTAAATGTTAATTATAGTTCTAATAGATAGCATATTTGATGGTGTTTAAGCTCTCCCCCTCCTCAAAATAAATTACCCAGATCAAAGTCAAGTGTATTTAATAGACTAATGTTTACCCAGATGCTATAGACTGCCATTATTTGTACCATGTACCACAGATTAGCATACTTATCAAAATAACTCTAGCAATGATGACATTTTCTGAAATTCAGAGATGGACCAATCTTTAAAAAAAAAATAAATAAAAATAAAAGTGTTTCAGTACAAAAGAAAATATGCTTGTCAATCAGGTGATGTTTTCTTTGTTTTTTTTGTTTTCTTTGTTTTTTTTGTTTTTTTTGTTTTTTTTTTGGGGGGGGGGTCTTTTAACATGTTCCTCTGTTTTATCCTAATATTTTAAAACAGTCTCTAGAATCTCTTACATATTTATAAGTCACCCATTCAAATAATGCTGCCACATAAGGTCTGGTGCTCCTATTATATATTTAGAGATTTTTGATAAAATCCAAAGAATGTGCAATGTTATTGGTCATGACTTGGCATCCCGGCTTCAGTCAATTTCTCATTGCTGTAATGTAGCTTCCTTGTGCGTTTTCTATAAATACTGTCATGGTAATTCTTCTGAGGAGCTTTCCTCTTTGGTACCTCAACTTTATAAATTTAAGCTCAGTACTTAATTAGCAACAAGATCTCATTGCTTTGTAAGGAGTTTTTTTTTTTTTCCACACTTCTTGCCTGTGGAACTCTTTTCCAGCTTATTGCTTTCCAGCCAACTTTGATCTTCAAAAATGTAAATGCAATGTCAGTCATTATCTCCTGTCTTCTTAATTCTTCTTTTATTGTTCGCACTCCTTAATATTTTTTTCTTATTCTTTCACACTCAGTAACCCCTTGTTAGATCAAAACATTCTACAGGGGAAATTTCAAATTAGAATTCATCAAAAACTGTATTAGGCTGCAAACTTATTGGTATAATTATTATACTAATCTGTTAATTCTTACCATCTTATTTTTGTGTTGCAGGTAGAAATCTATAATACAGGATTTTTTTTTTTTTTAAGAAAGGCCTATATCAGATTTCCTGTAAACTTATAACCTGTTTATAATATTGATTTTATTTTTTATTAGAAACCTATAATAACAGATTTTTATTCTTTTTTATTTTCATAATTAATACTGAATTTTATAGTGGGAATTAATAGGTTCATAGTCATCTTTTGTTGCATTTCAGAGAATAGAGAAAGCATGACTAAAAAATTGATAAATTTTCACTTTGACTAAGATAATGGTAATATCAGGATTGGGACAAGTATTTCTTTTTATCATAATTTTGGTACCTTTGTAAATATCTTTTTAATCAGAACTGCAAGAATTTCAAATTCTCACCTTTTAATGAGAACTGGCAAGCCAAGTTCCTGTTAAATTTAAAATCTCTGGGTCATTTAGTTAATTTACATAATTTATAAATTTGAAGATACAAATTTATTTTTCATCTTACTATTAACATGTACTAATTTAGTTGCTTAGTAACAACAAAATGAGAACCTGTCATGTTTCCATTTTCTTTTGTAGCAAAGGTAAGTCATATTTCAAGATGCTCTAAGTACGACAAGTATTGAACTGGTAAAAACCAGAAAAATATAAATTATCAGAACAGAAAAAAACATTACCTAAAATGAAATTAATATTTTTTTTCTTCATTTTATTTCAGGAAAGAGGCAACAAAACTGAATGAAATAATGATGTCATTAAACAACATTCAGGGACGTCACGAGAAATACAAATTCCTCCAAGAACAAATCACTCATTCCACCATTCAAAGAATGTTTCCATGGCTGCCAAAAAACAACACCCTCCCAAACTATTTCCTTTATTACCACACTGGAACACCAGCTATGGGACCAATGCGATCACCTGCCCGATATCGCCACAGTAACATTGTCTTCATGGTCAATCCACATGAGTCTGGAATGTCATTAATGAACTGTTTGCAAACTATAGCTTCAAATTATTCACTTCCAATGTCTCCTGTAATGTCTAGTCGGAATAGAATAGCATGGGAAATGATAGAAGGGCAGGAGCGGCTTCTCCAAGATCGAATCAGAGTTCACAGAGGAAGTTACACATTTGGAATGTGTGAGAATTTGAATAGTACCTGTTCTTATTTTCTTCTGCTTCAAGATCCATTGGAACGAGCACTATCAACTTACCGTTATTGCAAAGAAGCTATAGGTGATGAACTGTGTAGTGTTATCAATGCCAACAAAGTCTCCATCCATGAGTGGATTGTTCAGCAAGGGAGCTTACTCTTTCGACAGCTTCTTTTTCACCAGAGTTTTTGTGATCTCAAGGTAAATGGCACTGCCCTGGAAGGCAACTATTTAATCAACCGCCAGAACCTTCCTTGCTGGTATAAACAGAAACTGCATTTTGACACGTTATCACCACCAGATCTCATGGAAGCTGTCAATTATGTTGTAGAAAATCTGGATAAATGGTTTGCTGTTTTGGGACATGCTGAAGAATTATCTGCCTCTGTGAAAATGTTTGAGCATGTTTACCAATTGCCTTTCTCAAAATGCAATATTTTTCCCAAACTGGCTCAGGAGAACTTGATTAATGATAACAGAGCCTACAGGGACGGCCATGAGGAACACAGTATACACATGGAAGATGTATTCCTACTACAGCAAAATTCTTTTGTGAAAAAGGCTTTGCAAGCTGACTACAGAATCTATAACAAGGCCAAAAAACTGTTCAAAATTCAGAGGCAAGTTTTATTTAATCAACTAGGACACTGAAGTGATGCTATAAAAAGCTGTATCAAATGTGATGGAGACTTTTTCAAAAAATAAACTGTATGTGTAGCTTTTTTACACATGAATTCACACACCAACATTATATATAATATAAATATAAATGTGTGGGTGTATGTAAATAAACATTGAAAATCTGTATAAAGTATTTAAAATTTTACCTGATTTGGCACTCTTTTCTTTTTTTCACCTCACAATGAATTTTTTTTTCTTTTTTAATTGATATATACAGTAATGGTGAAATTAGCAGGAAATATTCATCAGATTGAACAGTTAGTGTTATTGTTGGTTTGAAATTTAAAGATTTTCTTGAAACAGTTGTTTTTCAGGAAATTAATTTTAAGTTCACTATTATTGCTCTTCATATTGATTAAAGTTACCAAACCTTTTGTTTTTGGTTATGTCAAAAGTTAACAACTTGATTATATCATTCTCTTTTAACCAATTTTGTTGTTGCTGCTATTGGAAGTCTTCAAGTGATTTGTCTTTGGTTATTTGGAACACTTTTTATTATTTCTGATCAATATGCTTCTTTACTTGATTTGGTCATTTCTAGCTCTTGTTAAGCATCACAACTCTGTCCTCTTGGGAATTTTGATCATGCTGTAGTACCTGTTGTTTCTTTTGAGTTAGAAAGGAATCTCCTATTCACAAAACTTCATTTTGTTACCAGCGTATTGACTGGGATTAATTTTTTGACTTTCTTCAAGACACCTTTTGGATTAATATTCATAGCCTTTCTATTGAGAATTGTGCTGCTGAGGTTTCTTCTTGGAAAGCCAATATTGATGCTTTTATACCATTTTGGAAATACAAGATGTAACCACAATCCTCTCCTAGGTTCAAACCTGCCTATTCAGCTGCTATAGCCCACAGGAATCACTTTTTCTGAGTGTACCAGTGTAATAGTTTTGATCACAAGATACCCCCTTTGTGTCTGCTCATAATAATTGAAAATGTGTCATCAAATAGGCTAAAATTTATTTGCTGTTTTACTCATAAATTCTCTACAAATTTTACTCTTGAGTGATCTGGTGTATCTTTGCCTAAGTCTCTATTGAGGGATATGCATTTAACTCCGTCCACGGTTTCTGCCATCATCTCTAAACTAGATCTCCTACAAAACATGTGGACTTCCTGCTATAGTCCTAAAGAAATGTGCTCCTGAATTGTCTCCTGTTCTCTCTAAACTATACAATAAATGCCTTGCTGTTTCTTGATATCCTGCTTGTTAGAAATCCCCTTCTGTCATTAAGGTCTTTAAGAACCTTTTGAGTCTTCTAACTATTAACCTTCTACATATTTTTGGCAAAGTACTAGTCACTAATCAACTCTGAATTGGGTGAGCATTTCACCTTGCAGGGTCTTCTTTCAGATAAGCAATATGACTTTCACCTCTCTAGGTCAACTGTAAGAATATATCAAGCTTTTTGATAAGAATGGTGACACTCTAGCTGTTGCCTTAGATATCTCAAAGGCATTTGACAGAGTTCAGCATGCTGGTCTTCTTCACAAGTTGAATGTTTTTGGTATTTATGGATAAATTTTCAAACTGATTCAATCTTTCTTATAAAATCACTAGCTTTTTTTTTTTTTTTTCTTTTTCTTTTTTTTTTTTTTTTTTTCATTAATGCAGGTATCATCCAAGACTCTATTCTTGACTTATTGTTCCTAATTTTCATCAATGACCTTCCTGTTCTCAATTTGGTAACTATCCTGAGGTCACAACTATTTGCTCCTGTCTTAATATCAGTTTGATAATGTAAAATTGGCAGCTGATCTTAAAAATGACCTGTAATCTGTTGTTAACTCAGGCAAAGAATGGCTTGTTAAGTTTAACGCCTCCAAAATGAAACTGCTCCCTTTTAATAAGAACACTTTTTGCCTTCTATCAGCATGATGGATGCTAACCTCCAGGAGAGTGACTTCTTGTATCTTTTTGGGCTAACATTTTCTGCTGAAATGAAGTGAAAAGATTATATTGAATCAGTTGCTAGGTCTGCTGCTAGTAAAGTTGGTTCACTGTGTCATGCTGAATAATTTTTCTTATTAGAATTTATCTTAAACATTTATAAATCTATCATTTGTCCATGCATTGAATATTGCTACCATATCTGGTCAGATGCTTCTGCTATATATTTAGAGATTATTGAAAAAATCCAAAGAATATATAATGTTATTGGTCTGTGCCTTTTCTATAAATATTTTCATGATAACTGTTCTGATGAACTTTCCACTATGGTATCTATACTTAATGAATTTAAATGCAGTACTAGATTGGCAGAAAGGTCTCCTCATTTTACAGTTGAAATGGCTCCTACACTTCTCATTTGTTGAAATCTCTTCCAACTTCCTGGCTTCCAGACAACTTTGATCTTCAAAAATTTAAATGCAATATCAATTGTTATCTTCTGTCTTTAATACCTGTTCTTAATTATTCTTTCATTAATAATGTTTTTTCTCATATTCTGTAACACTCAGTAACCCCCTTGTGTCTTAGGGGCTTTATCACCTTGCTTGGGGGGAAATATTAAAAAAAAAAAAAAAGTTTGTAGTGCAAGTCTATAGGGTCTTATGAAGGATTGTTGTCTTTGAGATTCTATTACTAAATTTATTTAAACTGATATATAGCATAATAGTATGAAACTGAAAATAGAACCTCCTGTCAATTGCCTGTGAGATTAGATTTTTTTTTTTTTAAACTGTCAAGTGCCTAAATTTGATTATTGGTTCACTTTAGTGATGAAAAGAGAATTTGTAAAAATGCTCTGAAAAAAAAATTTGTTTTATTTAAATTTGTTAAATATTTTGTTGATGAGATATATACCGGGTGTAACAACAAAATTGTCCCATTGTTAGATTAAACTTTGAACTGTTGTATCTTAGAAATGATTCTTATATCTTACTGGTATTCTCCAAGGTTTTTATAAAACTATTGGACTCCACTTTGAACGATAAGAATGTATTTATCTTTAAGCTGAAATGATGATCCCTCTTCCTGTTGTGACCTCTTGATCCAGTTTTTCTCTCTACTATTCCCTATTTTTAAACTTGTTCACTTGATGGTTCGTGAATGGACTTTGAAGATGGAAGCCAGAGTATGAATGTTGGTACCAATACTGGAGGCCTGAATGATCTTTTTCATCACACCCTTGCCCATTTGGGAAGACATAGTGGGGCTGACAGAAAATGATTTTAACCTGTTCTTTCTAGCCGAATAACTCGAAGGTTTTTTTCAATGATTCTTACAACAAATTGAGTTAAGATGGCTAAACATCTGAAAACCTGGAAAAAAGAAATCAATTAGTTTAGTGGTTTTTTAGATATTAAACATTTTGTGTGACAGACAGTTATCACATGCTGTTAATCATTTAGACAATTTTGCTGTTACACCTGGGGCGTGTGTGATTTTTTTATATATATATATATATATATATATATATGTCATAAAGAAAATTACATATATTTAAGTCTCTGATATTTTATACAGTTACTATCTTTTTATTTGCAAGTTAAAGATAATTTAAAAGAAATCTTATCAAGTTTAAAATAACAGAAAAAATTGTTTCAGCAAATAAATCAGGGAGGGGGTCTAAATCAGATGTTAGGTCTTAAATATTCCTGATTTTATATATGTACATGGTAGCACACAGGAGAGTTAGGGGGCCATGCAGAGCCAATCAACCCAAAATAGACAATACAGAGTTCATCAATGAAATCAAATGTTGGTCTCAAAAATCATCTTAGGGACCATGGATGCCAAAACTTGATATGAAGGGTGAGCAGACGGCTCTCATCTGAGTAAGATGTTGCAATTACCACATATATATTGATTGTGTGTGTGTGTGTGTGTAACACTTTTCAAAGAGGATACAGTTACTCTGGTCCTAATCAGAACTGCCAATATATAATTTGCTCATTTTTTTTTTTTTTTTTTTTTTTTTACATGGTACATGGCCAGTTAAGTTTAATCTTGTCCAAATAATGCTGTGAAATTATTTTTTGTATAAAAACTTATTGCTAAATTCTTTACTTTTTAAGCAAAGTAAAATTTAACTACTGACAATAAGCAACAAATAATGTTTTCTTGAGGATTCACACTTGCATGCTCTACTGCTATACCCCACAGGAACCATTATTTCCAGTTATATCTGCGTGATAGCTTCCATCACTGTTCAGGGTTGTACGTAATAAATGTAAATGTGCCCTCAAAGAAGCTAAGTCTCTGTTGAGAAAATGAAGCACCATATTGCATCTGACAAATTTGGCTTTCATGATTACTGGCGGCTCTGTAATAGTGTATTAAATAAGAGTGTGTTTTCTATTTCTCCTCTCAACTAATTTGAGGTATTAAGATTTTCTGCTGATAAACCTGAATGTTTCGCCTGTAAATTCTCCTCAAACTCTACTTTAAACTCAACTGGAATATCCCTGACTAACTTCACAACTAGACTGTTGAGTGACATGTATATTAACCCTTTTATGATTTCTGTTATCATCTCTAATCTGTATCTCCACAAAGTATGTGGACCTTATGGTATCCCTGTAATAGTCCTTAAGAAATGCGCTCCTGAACTGGCTCCTGTTCTCTCTAAACTGTATAATAAATGCCTCACTTTCTCTTGTTTCCCTACCTGTTGGAAATCATCATCTGTTGTTCCAGTTTTTAAGAACTCAGGTGAACTGTCCAATCCTTCCAACTATTGACCTATTAGCCTTCTATTTTTTTAGGAGTGGGGGGACTACTAAAGGCCTTAATCAATGCTAAATTGTTTAAGCATCTCGCATCACAGGGCCTTTTTTCGAGCAAGCAATATGCTTTTTGTCCTCCAGGTCAATTGTTGATGTACGTACTGATGATAATTGCAGAAAGAATCTGTCAGAACAGTGAAGCTTTGGGTGTAGCTTTGGACATCTTGAAAGGTTTTGACAGGGTTTGGCATGCAGGTCTTCTTCACAAATTGAAAAGTTACAGTATTTCTAGATAAATTTTTGAACTGATTCAGTCTTTCTTATCAAATCATGAAGTGAAAATTATCCCGAATGGCCACTCTTCCAAATCCTTTCATATTAATGCAGGTGTCCCAAATCCTAATTTGTTTTTAATTCTCATTCCCAATGACATCAGCTGTCCACTTAGTATCTATGCTGATGACACAACCATTTACTCCTGTGTTGATAGTCTAATTGGCTCAATAAGGTCAAATTGGTGGCTGATGTTAAAAATGACCTTCAGTCTGTTGTTAACTGGGGGAAAAGGATGGCTTGTTAATTTTAAGACCTCCAAAGCAAAGCTAATGTTCTGGGCTGACTATATTGAATCCATTGCTAGATCAGCTGCTAAGAAAGTTAGTTCACTGTGTTATGCTAGACATTTTCTCTCTCCAGAATCTATCTTATATATCTATAAGTCTATCATTCATTCATGCTTAGAATATTGCTGCTATATATCTAGAGATCTCTATCTATAAAAGTCAGAATGTGTGTGTGTGTGTGTGTGTGTGTGTAACAAATGCACGGCCGCAATTTTCAATGGATTTGCACCAAAATTTACATGCACATGCTCCAAGTTAGCGGGAAGGCCAAGACTGACTTTGAATTTCCCAACTCCCGTCGATAGTGGAAATAATCAATTTTTTTCATGCTTCTATGGCAGTTTTCATGTAGTTTGTGGCCATTTTGTACTGGCCAGAGTGAGAGCCTATAGCTGGCTGCCACAAATAGGCAGGAAGATTCTATTGGTCGGTGTGAGAGCCAACAGCTGACTGACACAAATGTTAACTAGCATGCTAGCATGCAAAAAAAATCAATAGCTGCATTCGTCACAAGTGGGAAAAATTTAAATCTGCATGGCACTTTACTCCAATTGGCTCATTCACTTGCTTAAACTCAACATTGATTCTGATTCCGCAGAACTGGGTTGGGTGTGAAAAAGTATTTGTTGTTAACATTCTTTTTTCATTTGGTTTTTCCAGTTATGAGTCCTTTTTTAAAGCTGATCGTTTTGTGTTCATTTTGTTTAGTTCTTTTTTCGTAACAGATTTAATGTTTAGTATAGAGCTTAGAAAAAATTTGCAGTGTGAGATAGGCAAGAAGTAAGGCATATAGCAACATCAGCATGGCAAAGGGCACTCCTTTAAAGGCAATGAAAGGCAAAAATATTTTAAGTCAAGTGATAGCAATTGCTGTATGAGTCGTACGATTTTTGAATCAAGCACGGGCAACGCCAGGCCATGCTGCTAGTCCTTGATAAAATCCAAAGAAAAATCAACAATATTATCAGTCCTGATCTTGTGGCTTGGCTTCAGTCACTTTCTCACTGCCATAAATTTGCCTCTCTGTGCCTTTTCTATAAATATTTTCATGGTAATTGTTCAGATGAGCACTATAGTATCTAAACTTTACAAATAAGTGCAGCACTAGACTGGCATGAAGACGTTATCAATTTGCAGTTGAGCTGGCTAAATGTAACTGTAAGATCTATACTAACAGTTTCTTTTCTGGAACTTCTCACTTGTGGAACTCCCTTCCATCTCCATACTTTCCAGCCAACTTTAACCTTCAAAAATTTAAATGCAATGTCAATCGCTATCTACTGTCCTCTTGATTACTCTTCTTCTGTATTCACTCTTTACTGGTGTTTGTGTTTTTTAATTCTTCCACATCCAGTATTCCCGTGTGTCTCAGTGGATTTAATGCCTTGCGTGGGGTGAAATTGATTAAAAAAAAATATCTTTATTAAAATTTTGCAAGTAATATTTTAAGTAACACCTGTTTCAGATTTCTGACTCTTCTTTTTCATCATTAACTTTTCTTTTTCTATAGATTATTCCTTTCGGTGAAGCCCCATTAGTTAACCAAATTCACTTTTAGTGACTGATATACATACAGAGGTAATCCATTCTAAGCCATACACAAACTCTACATAAAAGCATATACAGTGTAACCCGGATATAAGAGATTTCTTCTCCGGTCCCGACAACTCTCTTATATCCGGCTTACACTGTAAAAAAAAAATAGGCAATACACAAATTAAATAAGAAATATATAAATATATATGTAAATAAATTGAAGCAAGAAAACCTGGGATTTTTTTTATTACTTCCACTGGGAGCATTAGTTCTGCAATCTTCTAACAACTGTTTGACCTTTGCATAAATTGTCGGTTCATTTTTGCTATCAATCACAAGTTCTTTTTCTTTAATCCACACTAAAAGTAAATTTTTCATCTCTAATAAAATTTCTATGTAATTTACAAAGCACGGTTATTTCCTTAGCTACCTGAACACTTTTTTTTTCATTTTTTAATTCATCTTTATCTTCAAGTACAATGCAGATTGTTTATTATTAATTTTTTTTATAATAATGTTTACTCTGTACATAGGCCCAAGAGCCAGTCAAAGTAGAGGGTTTCAGGTTAAGAGATAAGAGGTACAATTTATGGAGATATATCCTAGACTTGAACAGATTGTGGTGACTGGGAAACTGTCCTCTTGTGAGTTGGTTCCACAGTAACCATTCCATACTCTGCAGTAACTTTAATATTTGTCAGGCCTCTGATCAAGGGATTGGAGGTTTTGAGGAACATGGAACCACCTCTTAATTGCTGTTGTTCACCCTGACCTGGGGTGGTACCACCTGTTAAGGTCCCAGCTCTAGGCAAATAGTGAACTCCCAAACAAAAATCAACAGTACATTTTTTTTAGTAAAATTACCAACGATACATTTTATGAACTACAAACTATGTATATATCTAAAAAAAAAAAACTTTTTGCCCTAAAAGTATTTAATTATAATAACTGGAATTGGAAGCATAAAATTATATACAAATTTCAACATTAAATAACCCATAGAGGTTGATATACTACCAAACAAAATCAAACAACCGACATGAAAGAACTCTTTCATGACATTAGTCTATATGATATCTTACAATTTCTTAAAGAAATCAAACTGTATTCCAAAATATAACTTCAACTAAACTACAAAATAAAATATACATATCACTGCCTTTTGTAATTATGTCTACACAAATATGTATATGCACAAAAGCTGAGTATCATCTACCATGTATTCAATTGTGAAAGCAGAATAACATATATTTTTATTACTTCAAAGCTCCCAAGAAAATTAAATTTCAACATTTAAATGACCAATAAGGAGTTGATATGCTGAAAAGCAAACAACTTAACACTTGTTCCACTTTTGATGTTTAAAAATTATTTCCTCACTCACTTCTGTTGATCCATCGTTATGATTTGAATGTAAAAATAAGAAATGATTTTAGGAGGGGAAAAAAATTTGCAAATTCACAGCTGACAACACGAGATGAGTACAAAATGAAGACAAAGTTAGTGTTTAGGATGCTCCCAGATGCTTATGATTCAAATTTCAGCTTACTGAGCAAATTTAATTTTTTTTTTTTTTTTTTTCTTCAGAAAAACTGTTATTCAATTTGGTTGTTTAGTGAACTGTTTATATAAAGGACTTACATCACATTGAAACACCCATTCCTGTATGATCACTGAAATTAAGTAATGTTGAACCAGGTCAGTACCTAGATGGATATCCACTTTTGAATACCAGGTGCTGTAAGCTTGGATGTGCAGGTGGTGTAATGAATAATGGTTCAGAATTGTTAACCAGGGAGCCTAGTTCCAATTCTAGTTGGGTTTGTTATATTCATTTATGCACAAATGCCCTTGGGAAAGGTATGAATCCACCTTCCCCACCCCTAAGCTATGGATTAATTAATAAAACTTTTATCACTAAACCATTATTGTCTCTCCACAAAATACTTACAATCTAAAATGTTTTCTGGCTTTAAATAACCTCCAAAGGGTTGATAAGCTGTAAAAAATGAATGAATCAATCAATCAATAAGGGTTACAAATATGAATTCCACTGGCCTTCTATTGTGTAGGGTCTTGATAAGATTTGATATAGAATTTTTAAAAGATTGTTAAAAAAAATTAAACACTTTCTGTGACCATGGCAGAATGCACAATATCTACGACTGGAGAATTTAAGTTACAGTCCATTTTCATGGGCCGATGCATTCCTACTATTGGTCCAGGCTTGCTGGGAAATGGGTGACT
Organism: Acanthosepion lycidas; assembly: GCA_963932145.1. Classification (NCBI taxonomy): domain Eukaryota; kingdom Metazoa; phylum Mollusca; class Cephalopoda; order Sepiida; family Sepiidae; genus Acanthosepion; species Acanthosepion lycidas. The sequence continues at coordinate 19,232,750 of OZ010583.1, read as the reverse complement.
TTATCAAGGCACCATCTTTAGAATGGTTTCCAATGGACACTATAGAACCTGGTCTGTTTTACTATTTAACCTATAGCTAGGGGAAGAGAAGAGATAGATCCATATCTTTCCCAATAGTATTTACGTCTGAGTGAATGTAACAAACTCTGAGGTTTTCTATTTTCTCAGTCTAAACCAAAATCCATTAAGCTACAAACCCAAGATTGTTAGCTTTCCTATAAAATTTGACCAAAATTGTAACATGAGATCTGAATTTTTTTCCATTTATGTATTTATTTATTTATTTTTTTTTTTAAAGCTTACATGAGAAATGTCAGTTTCTTCCCCCACCCCCACCCCCAACATGACAGCTGAAATTATTCTTAATGTTACTCTCGTTATCATGTTTCAGCTGAACAGCAAGAAGGATTGCATTTTGTTTGGGATTAGTTGAAATGGTTAATATATCTGCCACCATGCTTTCTTCTTTTTTTTTTTTTTTTTTTGTGTCCACCCTTATTTTCCAGAACCAATACTCAGTTACTATAATGCTTATCAACACACATTAGAATCTTAGAGAAAGAAAACTGGATTGGCTATTATAAAGTTGGCATTTGAAGTCAGATTTCATAATTGACCTCTGTCAACATGTTAAATATTTTGTGCTTTTGTTTCATAAGTGTTCTTCAATGAATTTCAGAAAATGGGAATGAATTTAAATTATTTCAAACTGAAAAGAAAATATTCAGACAAAAATCTTAAATTTTTAAACCTTTTCATGACATTCATGGCTCCCATTTCAGATTCTTTTGGTAATGGCTTCTTTATAAGTAGCTATAGATTTTGCTGCTTTCAGCTAATCACTGACGATAAAGAAATTGGATTTCTCTAAATAATTGCACATCTAGTACATTACTGCAATAAACTGAAGACTGACCGTCAGTTACTCATACAGATTTCTGCTTTTTAATAGATTAATTTATGCCACTTGACTTTTACACCAAGATGGGTGACCACTTAGGAATACCAGATGCTGTAAGTTTGGATGTGCAAATGATGTAATGGATAATGGCTTGGAATTGTTAATCAGAGAGCCGAGTTTCAATTCCAGTTGGGTTTGTTATATTTTTGCAAATTCTCCTGGGAAACGGATGAATCCATCTCTATTTGTACCTTGAGGGTGTCTTCGAAAGTAATGCTTCCTATTATGTTCAGCAACGATAACAGATGTATCAGTAGAGACTGAAATTTTCTGCAAGTAATCCATTCTTTACCTTGTTACAGCTGTCCTGGGTATGACGATAAACTATATCCTCATCCTGGGTGTGACGGTGCACTGTGTCCGGCAGCAGAGCCTCTGGCTGGAAGGTTCTGGGGGGCGTGGAACCGCCTCTTGATTGCTGGTGTTCCTGGGTCCACTGTGACCTGGGGTGGTGGCACCTGTTGGGGTCCTGGCTATGGGCGAGTGGTTGGCCCCCAAAATGGGGTAGAAACATTGTGAAGGTGTATAAATGGGTTTTAGTGCCAGAAGTGCTTTGTAGGGGGGGGGTTACCAGCAATAAATTTTTGAAGAAAAAAACTATTACCAGTAATACATTTTTGAAAAAAAATTTTACCAGCTATGCATTTTTGAAAAAAAATATTACCAGTTATATATTTTGGAGGAAAAAAATATTACCAGCAATATTTTTTGAAGGAAAAAATATTACCAGAAATGGATTTTTGACAAAACAAAATATTACCAGCAATAAAAATTTTGTCGATATTAAATAACCCATTGAGGTGTTGATATGCTGTAAAACAAACCAAACCTTGTTACAGTGGCAATATGACTGAATGTCATCATGAAAGTGCATATTAAGATGCATATCATTAAATTCCTCCATATAGAAAAAAAATTACACCATTGTTATTAATCAGTTTTTCCTGAACGTTTATAGAGACCAAACAGTGGGCATGAGCACATTGTGTGAGATAGTTTCTGTACACACTACTATTCATCAGTGGTGATGGTGACTATATGTAAAAATAGTATCTTGCAGCTGAGAACAAAGTTGTTTGGCACCCTCTATCTCTTATAGGTTCCTTTGGAAATAGATAGGAGGCATTACTTTCGGATCGTCCTCTCTTATCTGCCAATACTATATAATATGCAATCATTTTTTATTTGTTGTTAGTAACTGGGGAAAATAGTGTTTAACTATTGAATACTTGCTCTAGTGACTGCTGTTGTTTTGTTCCCTGTATTTGTTTACGATGAAGTTTTAGAGAAAATGGAAACAAAAAAGAACTTACACTTAACATCAGGAAGAGACGGTTGAAATTTCTAGGGCACGTAATGAGGAAAGAGGGTTTGGAAAATCTTATACTCACAGGACAGATTAAGAGCAACAGGAAAACAACGCATGACAGTGAGCTTTGAGTAAATGGATGGCAGAACTTGTTTTAGGAGAGCTAACAGAAAAACAAAACTTAAGAGCAACAAAGGGCAGGAAGTTGTGGAGAACCATGATCGCCTATGTCCCAAGGAGACACTGCGCATAAAGATTTGTTAAAGTGGGATGATATAGAAATGCCTACGCTGGTGTCCAGATGCACAAAAAACCCTACTGGAAGTGTTGGGTCCCTCAGTATTCATAAAGATATCCAACTTGAAGGAAAATCTCATGTAACTCTTGCTACTTGACAGCATCGAATGATATTGACTGGTTCTTCCTTTTAAGTAAATGGTGCCCTTGCTCAGAGAGTGGGATTGACAGAGTGCAATGCCTTTCCACACTTTAAAAGTTTTTATGTACAGTCATTGCTTGATATCATAAGATGTTCTTTTGCATTCTTTCTCTAGCTACAGTAGAAAGTTTTTAGAGCCTGTCCAGTTTAAAGAACCATATTCATTTTAAACACAACTTTTATCATGACATCTTGCAATGGTTATACTCGGCAGCAAGCTGACAGCTATTATCTGTTATAGTTTCCTTGAAAATAAATACGATGTATTATTTTCAAAAGATCTATTTTATATCACTTTACTATCAGCAATGACAAAATAAAGATGTAATTATCATTAATTTACATGGGAGAAAATTTTGTGCATTCCCAGACCCCCAAAATAACTTATGTCAGCTTGCCTTGGTATCAAGGCTGACATTCTGATGTGAAAGGCTGGAAATATTACAGTATGTGTAACTGCTTAGCCTTGTGCATTTTTGTATTAAGCAGTTTTTGTTTTTCATTTTTTTTGTTTTTATAGGCATTCGAGACATCTTCCAAATCTGCCCTAAATCTGTGCTTTTTCAAAATTAAAATCCTGCTTTTCTGCTTTCATTACAGCATTTTCATTCATAGTCAAATATCTCGTAGAAGTTTATTTTTGAGATGTGAGAACATTAAAAAATGTTTACTTATATAAATAGTAATGGCTTATTCTCTTTTCCATTTTGCCCTATCTAAGGTTTCATAGGAATTATGTCTTTTCAGAAGAACACAGGAAACTTGTAATTTTTTAATACTAATATTTGCTTAATCTAAAGCCCAAGAGCCACTCAAGATAGTCTTATTGAATGAGATGTGTGATATGAATGCAAGAAAAGGAAATGAAGATTATGATGATCTAGAGAAAAGATAAAGATTGACTAAAGATAGACTAGAAGAGGTTAAGAGTGCAGGGTTCAGGAAAGCATCAATGCAGGAGTCTGTTTCACAAAGTAGCAGTTCTTGGAAAGAACCTGTCTGAGTGGAGCATCCTTCTTACTAATAGAATGTATTGAGAATGAGAGATTCGACCCTGGGGACGTAGTAAGGTGGGTCATAGCTGTAAAGGTCTGAACTTGTGGCACTAAAAGATGGAGCCTGTCTGAACATTTGCCAATGGAAGGCTTGCAATGTTTCGTATGTGGGGAAAAGGACTTTAGGGTAGAAAATAAGACATATCCAGATGTGATTTGGGGTTCCTTTTTGCACCTATACTGATGTGCATTTGCCACAGAAGGGGACGTTTTTTACCGATCATTTTACTAGATTGAAACAAACATTCTTTCTAACAGTCATCTCAAGCATTTCATTACATTATAGAGTATTTGTTGGTATATCTAGACTGTACCTACCCAATACCCACTTTACAATCTTAATGGATTGGTTGGTTGGTTTTAATAGCATGTTAACCTGTCTAGAGTTATTTTATGCAAAGAAGTAAATTGTGGGGAATGGACAAATTTATTGTCTTTTCAAGGATTTTTTTTTTATTCTGACAGTTGTCTGCAGTTGTTTATTGCTAAATGGATTAGAAATTGATATAACCATTCTTATTCATGCCAGTGGAAAACATGAGACCATGAAGGTGCAATGAGTTATTCTCTTGAAGCTTAGCATTGGCCATGCTAATGGAAGGCAAAAAAGGTTAACATGATTGAACAGAGCAATTTAGTTCTGAATGTTTTAGAATTTACAAAACATTCCTATCTTAGTCAACAGCAGATAGGTCGTTTTCAAGATCATCTGCCAATTTGACATTATCATACTTAGAATTAAAACAAGAGTAAATACTAGTCATCAATGTAGATACAGTATCAAGAACTGATGACACTGAGATCATTGATAAAAACTAAGAACATAGTCGGAGAACAACTACATTAATGTAAAGAGATATAGCAGAAATTCTACAATATAGCAAACTTTCAAGACAGAGGAAGTAGGTTCCATTCAAATCCTACTTTTTATTATTCTGAATACACACAATTTCAATAATAATCTTCCTATCTTTTAAATTAAATTATCCTACTTGTATAAATTTGATATAGACATAATAGAGGATAAAAATCATGTCAGAGTGAGTCACCAAATAATGGAGGTTAAGAATATCATGTCATGTAAGGTCGACCCAGATAATGGGTGAGCTATAGAAGAAATGAATATTCTCCCAGTTTGTATTTTCCCCCATTATGGGCATTATTATACCCATGATATAATAACACCGTATTTCACGGACAGAACGGAATGACTGAAAGGAAAAGGAATGACAAACATGCTTTGTTCTTGGTCAGGGTTTTATACTGCTAGGTCATACACAAAATTATATATACATATATTACACGTGTGTCCCATGCAGAGAGACTATACCATATATCTACACAACAAACAGATTGAAAGAAGAATGAAAAGATAGGGTCTTACACATAATATGGATATTCTCCTGTTTTTCTGTATTTAGGATTCCAGATTCAAGTGGGCCGGGTTTATCTGCTATATCTATATTAAGGACATATTCCACAAACGAGGAAATGGAGAGTCTTGGGTTTTTCACAAATGTAGGACTGCAAGCCAGATATGGTTTCTTTCTATATCTGGGGAAGATATATTTTCATAGGAAAACGACGCCATAGGTTTGTAAGCTGTACCACGTGGGAGCTGGTTGCCCTAAGCAGAAGCCTGGGTGAGGCAACTGCACGGTTTAACTTTTGAAAACTGACTAAAGGACCCTCTCTTTCCTCACTATTCAGTGATGTCACTAAGTGAACAAGAGAAACACGACAAATTGGCATCGCCGATAGGATAAGAAAGACTATCTTTGCTGAGTGGAGTGTTTACTTAGACAACAATAGTGATACAAAGAGGCAAGCTGATTAAGTTATTCGCTCAACAACTTCAACTCCAGAAGGAACAAATGGAAGTATACGTGCACAGTGTTGATAAGGCCAATTCAATTTGTCAGTTTGACCGGAAGTTACTGTCTCAATAGGAGTCAAATGACCAAAATCGGTCATTTGTGCACAGGCTCTGAGTAGCACTTCCGGCAGCTTTTTTTTTTTTTTTTTTTTTTTTTTTTTTAGAAATATTCGAAATATAATGGAAATTATTAATCGACCACTGACAGCGCTTGATTCACATTTTTGAGGAATTTTGTGAGCCTGCACCTGCTTAAGAGAATCTATAAATACAGACCATACACCAAGGAGTATGAATTCCGTGTTGTCAACTCAAACGGATCACTAATCAACTGAAACAACATTTCCCACTTTTCTGATGTAGATTCTACAATGAAACCAAAGTACGAATTTTTCCCCCTTTCAAGAGGTTTTATCATTAAACACACCTCGATGCGTGTCTGTGAACTTTTCCCTTTCTTATGGACTTCATTAAACACACCTCAATGTGTATGTTAACTTTTATTTCTAGGGGCTTCATTAAACACACCTCAATATGTATCTATGAACTTTCCAATTCCAATGGGTTTTTTTTATTAAACTCACATAAATGTGTGTACATGAACTTTCCCCTTTCAATGGGTTTTTATTAAACACACTTAAATGTGTGTTAACTTTTCCCTTTCAAGTGCGTATTTAAAAACACCTCAAATATTTATATGCGAACTTCCCTTTCTTTTCAAGGGTTTTATTATATTCACCACACAATGTATAAAGCATCCAAATAAATTGTTATTCGTTGATAAATAAATCTTTATCTTCATTTTCATTTTAAATTCACTTGTTTAAATGCATTGCTTTACCATTTTTACATGTGTTTCTATGTGCGTTGGGTCAAGATTGTTTTATTCCAGACAGTACCCGGAATAATTAGTCATCACTGCTACTACCTTAAATAGCACCCACAACATATCACCTTCTGCGCCCAATTATCTCTCAACATCACCAAAGCTTCTCAACCAGTATCAACCGGCACCTTCCAACAAATTTCAAACTTCCGAAAAGGTTTCCAGTCCAAGTTCCCGTCTTCCAACTTCTTCAGCTGTGCCAACACCATGCCTGATCAGTGCAAGGCTCAGGTCTTGATGAATCAAAATGCTGCCATTTATAAACAACTAGTGAATTTGGCTACTCAACAGAATACGCCCAGGATATTAACAAGTTGATGATGGAGGAAATCGTCAACTTCATGAAAGAACAATTTGATCCGAAACGTTTCATTGTGCGAGACTGTTTCAAAAGTGACATACAAGGGAAGCCCGGCGAAACTCTCCAGGAGCTGGCAGCGCGTATACGTTACTTGTGCCTTTCCTTCGATCACCGACCCACAAGATGAAGCTCTTAGATAGAGATCCATATGTTCTATCAACAATGAAGCTGTACTAAAGGCTCTTTTCAAGATCAGGTACACAGAGCTGGATTTTTCCCGTATGGTCCAGGTCGCTATTAAGACCGAACACGCGGTGAAGGTTACCAAGGAAACTGTTTACGGATCCAAGACCAAGCCTGTCAACAAGATCTAGATCCAGAACAAAGGTATACGAAAAAATTACCAGCAGCTTAATTCCATAGATCCTGAATATAAGTGTTACAGATGTGAAAAGGCTCATAAAGTGACAGGCTGTCCCTACAAAGAATCCAAATGCCACTTTTATGACAAGAAAGGACATTTGGAAGCTGTTTATAGGAAGGAGCAACGACAGTAATGAGAACATCGTTCTTAACCTTCTGTGAAGTTGAATCATGAAAGCAGAGCTTGGCGAAGTTCCCAATGATACTTCTGGGTTGATTGCGCCAATCACCTTCCAGGACCGACGGTTCACGATGGAACTGGACACTGCAACTACGGGAAATTTCATTTCTTTGTCGGTCTGGAAACAACTAGGAAAACTAAAACTGGTTGATGTCAAACATCGTTATGAGTCTGCCAGCAAGCATGACCTGCCTGTTCTGGGAACTTTTATGGACCAAAACAAGGATCCAAGGACTGATAAAGCTTAACTCCCTACATCGCCACCAAGATCCCTGGCCTGAACTTGCTGGGACGAAACGCTATCCAAACACTGGGAATCTCTGTAGACAATGCTCTTCTGAGATGCATAGAAAGTCAAATCATAGGTGAGGGTGCAAAAACACCACATCCCAGGACCTCTAACGAGCCTTATGCTTCCCTGCAACGACATTGCCACAATCTCCGTGACAAATTCCCAGATCTTTTCAAAGAAGAATTGGGATGTCTTAAGGATTTTGAACTAGAAATGAAGTTCAAGTCTGATGCGAAGCGATTTTTCACAAGGCACGACCAGTTTCTTTCGCTCTTCGAGATGACCTGGACAAAGGTTACGAAGAAGTCATCTCCAAAGGAGTCTGGAAGCAATTCTAATTCAGCGAATACGGAACGCCTGTGGTACCGATTGGCAAAACCCATAGTCCAGGTACCCTGAAACCAAAGTTGTGGATCTGTGGTGATTACTCTGTAGGCATCAACGATCAACTAGAAGAACACCATCATTCAATGCCACTCCCAAAGGAACTGATGCAGAAAATTGACCTTTCTAATACCTACAACCAGATCAAGCTGGCACCAGACAGTCAACACAAGCTAGCCCTCAGCATTCACCGTGGAGTACTCCTGCAGCAATGACTTCCATTTGAATCCAATCATCGACTAGTTACTTCCAGGAGATCATGGAGAACCTAACCAGTGATCTGTCTGGAGTTGCCATCTTCCAAGACGATATGCCTGTCAGCGGGCAAGACGCCAACTTGAGCAACCGGAAGCATTTATTTTCTCATTTGAACGAGAAAGGACTCAGATACCACCGCAAAAAGTGCCTGGTCACACTATCCAGTGTGGAATATCTTGGCCTCACATTATCAGCTGAAAGAATCGTGCAGGGATCGAAGGTCAGGGCAGTCATGAAGATGTCACACCCTTTGGACGTCTCCAGCTCCAAGTCTTTCTTTAGTTCGGTTCAGTTCTACGGGAAGTTCATCCCAAACCTAGTCCCTATGGCCAAGCCCCTTTAGCGTTTAACCAAGAAAGAAACTCACTGGAAGTGGGGAAATGAAGAAAAAGCAGCGTTTGAACAGTTGAAAAAAATGTATTATCCTCAGATTAAGTCCTTGTACATTTTTACCCAAACAAGACTCTTGGACTGACTTGTAACGCGTCCGATGTTAGAATTGAAGCATTCCTGTTTCATCGCTATCCGACTGGAAGCGAGCGCCCAATTGCAAATGTGTTCATGACTCTGACACCTACAGAAAGAAATCCATAAGGAAGCCCTAGTCATTATCTTTGACTTGCGGAAATTCCACCAGTATCTGTACGGACGTTTGTTCATACTGGTTACTGATCATAAACCATTGACGGCACAGTTCAACCCTATAAGAGGGACACCACCACTCGCAGCCAACCGACTAGCTCAATGGGCCCTGTAGATAAACCAGTTTGACTACACAATCGAGTACCGGAAAACAGCGGATTATGGCAATGCAGATGCCCTTTGTCGCTTGCCATCTGGAGACGACAACGACTTCGACAGGGAGGAAAGTGGAGAAGACATGGTGTGTGCCATCAAAGTTCTCAGTCTTCAAGTCAAACCTGTAGATACCAACATCTTCCATCAAGTCTGGGAAAGATCCAGTGATAGCTAGAGTGACGCGCTATGTTTGCGAAGGGTAGCCACCGAAACAAACTGAGACCAGTAATGAAGTCAAAAAGTTCCGGAAATTGTCGGATTCACTCACTATCTACCATGGATGCCTCATCCATGGATCTAGAGTTGTGATTCCACAGAGCTTACAGCTCAATATACTAGATCTACTGCATACCGGGCATTTTGCCATGGAAAGTATGAAGCAGTTAGCAAGAACCACTGTCTACTGGCTCGGTATTGATACAGCTATTTAGATGGCTAATCGATAATGTGACTCGTTTGGCGAACATCAAAATAAGCCATTCAAGCCTACAGTTCGCCCATGTATGTTACCAGAGAAGCCATGGAACTGATTACACGTGGATCATGCCATCAACTTCATGGATACGAAGTGGTTCGTGATCACTGATGCTTTCTCCCGGTATCCATGTATTCACTCAATATTATCCACATCCACTAGAGCCACTCTAGATCTATTGGGGGAGGGTTTCGCTCACTTCGGTCACCCTCACATGCTGGATACATGTAATGCATCGACTTTCCTTTCTGAAGAATTTCAAAGCCTGGGTCACGCAGCTGACAGGAGCACCATGGCATTCAGCACCATTGAGGTCACGCAGCTGACAGGAGCACCATGCCATTCAGCTACCAACGGAGCTGCAGAACATTTGGTGCAGACTTTCAAGCAAGCGCTGAGAAAATCTTCTCTCTCCTCTAAGCTAGCTTTTCAAGAGTTCTTGACGCAGTACTGGAGAACACCAACATCCTGTGAATTCTCTTCAAGCGCATTTTTGATGTCCCGGCAGATACAGACTAGGACTGATTCTCTGCTGCCCTCGCCAGCACGCATACCTCAGAGCAAGCAATCCAAGGTGTCATCAAAGGCTGAGATGACTCCAAACTCGGGAAGTGTCGCTGAGGTAACCAGGCAATACAAGGTTGGTGATCTGGCATATGCACTGTACTTTGGATCTCACCGACACATCCCTCCCCATCAAAGTCAAGGTTTTTCATCAAGGGCAAGTATGGAGACGATACTAGAAACAGGTATGTTTGTGCTACACTTCAGCAGAGGACTATGAACTTACTGATGAAACGGACAATCTTTCTGAGCTTCCATCTGATCATGCAATGGAGGTCTTGAAATAAGTACCACAAGCTCAGGGACAAACCAGACCATTTCTACCCCAGACATAAGTGCCTGTACCAGAATATGGAACAAACAACCTAGAGGATCTAAGAGAACATCCAATCCCAGAGAAAGACTTTGTTGTTGATGCTTTTAATATAGCATCAGTTTCGGTGGGGAGGTGCTGTGGCGATCGCTAGTATCTAGTGCTGTCCAATGCAAATTGCATGCATGCAAATCTGGAATTGAATGGGAAGTTGAAAATCTCTCTAGATTGTTCTAATCTCACTGCTATATAAGCAATACAGGTAGAGTGGTTTGGTTGTCTTTTTGCCTTTGTCTTTGCCCATCATGCACTCTTGGAGAGACAATTAACCTATTTAGATTATCGCTGTGATTTCTCTGAGAGTGAATGAGAGAAATCGCATGAGAGTTTCTTTCTACTTTTCATTGGATATTTTTTTGAGTTTGCTTGTTTCTTTTCCAAGATGTCTTCAAGTTTCAACCAGAAACCTCAAGAGACTGCAAGATTATGATTGTTGCTACAGTTGTCTAAATATACCACTTGACATTCCCAGCAACATTTTCCTTAATTGTATGATGTGGTATATTTGTGTCTATTACTTTTAAACTTTTATTAAAATGTATATGTTGAATCACAGGTAAAATTTATGTATAGTTAAAATATGTAATCAGGTTAAGTGGAGAGTCTAAAAATGGAAAATATGCCACAGGTGTAAAATTCAGTAAAATCATAGAATGCTTAAAAGAATGGTTTGAAACCTTTGTCTATTCATTGCCCCTTTTTGGTTGGTGTTTTTTATGTCCCCACCCTCTTAGCCGTTTACTTTAACAAAAGCTCATTTTATAATCTCCTGAACAAATAAACTGATATTTCTCCATTTAAATTTTAAAACTGTTTGTTTTAAAAACCAAACCAGTTAAATGAAATAAACTTTTATTTCGGTAAAAAGGTTCTGCACATAAATGGATGTACAAATTTTGTTTTTCAAAATAAAAATAAAAAAAAAATAAAGTTATGCAAAATAAAAAAAAAATAAAGTTATGCAAAATAAAAAAAAAAAGATTTATGTGTAAATTTTACATAAAGGCATACTAGTAACATAAGACACTTGAAAATTATTTTATTACAAAATTTAAGTTTATTAGAACTAAAATATAGCAGAAAACACAGTTGTAGCAATGTGTCTTTCCAGCCAAAAATCAAATTTTTTCTATAGCTCACATAAAATTTACCAGGGCCCCCTTGTGGCCACCGGTTAAGAACTACTGCTTTAAAATATGAAAGAGAAATCGTTGTTAAGTAGACGGGGAAGTAAAAAAATTATCCACACTTTCAACTTATTGTATTATGCATGTGGATGACTTTTTACTTTCCCTCATATATAGAGTTCTATGAATATATCAGAATGTGCATGCAAATTCCAGCAGTATAGCTCCATAACCTTTTATTTTATTCATACCAGTTTTATTTAGCCATTGCATAAGTGACAACAAGTTTCTTCAATATTCTAGCACTCTCCTTAATATTCCAGATGATTTTAGTAACACTGTTGTTTTAGAAAGAATAATTTCTGTGGAACAGACTAAGCTGAATTAATATCTGTCGTTGCAGGATTCACCACTTTTATTGTGAGATGTGGACGTTTTTCAGTCAATACTTAATGGCACATTTGTCCTGCAAACAATATTTGGTGGATTCATGTGAGTCTGAGTAAAAATAAGGTACAAAACATGGATTTGAAACAAATGATTAATATATGTATTAACCAAAAGAAATTACATTATTTTGTGCAGAGTTGAAAAGGAAAAGATATTAAAATTTAATATCTGCCTATGTTTCTGAGATGAGGTATTGTAATTATTTACATTGTTCAGACTGTTGTCATCCTTATTGCCATATTCACAACATTTCGTCCCTTGTATGTACTGGCCTTCTTCAGGTGATTGGAATTTTGAACTGAACCATTGATTTCAACTACTCAGATAGATTGTTCGAGTTCCACGTACCATGCCTCTTCTAGATGTCTCAGTTATCTCCCTTTAACTCAACTCTTCATGTTTTTGTTCACTACATAGGCAAGTGCATGAATGTATGTATATGTCTGTGTATACATTATATGACATACCTGGAAATAACATGTGGGTTGTCAGAAAACCTGCAGGAAAACGCACAAGCAAACTGAACAGACTTTACAAAACAGGCCAAGCCCTGTACAAAACAACTTAGTTTGCCACATCTGTAATGAGCTTTGCAAATCATTTACTGGCTACAAAGGTCATTGTCATTCTCATGAAAACTAAAATCACTAGATTTTTCAATTAATTTTGATTATCCCCAAATTTATTTCCAAGTTATAGAAATTGTTATCGTACAAAAAATTCCTCACAAAGCATCACATAAAAAATCATTGAAAACAATCACAGTAATGAAAACTTGGGAATCCAAAATTTCAGGATCATGGGTCCGGATCCAGCCCAGAATATTTTTATTTGCTCAGAGTCAGCCTGAATTCAAAATATATTAGACTCAAGCCTCTAGGAATAAAGTTGAAAAAGTGTGACACAGTGACACACTGACATTCACATTTATTATATAGAAGATGAGCTATTGAAAGTTAGAGAGTTGTGCCCCTTTAATTGAAAAAGTATAACACACTGACACACTGACATTCGCATTTCTTATATATATTTATTTATTTTATTATTTGAACATTTCTTATTCTGAGATGAAACATTGCTTTTATTCTATGAATCATTCAGACAAGTCTCTTCATCTTTGTTAGTTTTATGATTCTTCATTGATTAATGTATATTTTGTTAATTTCAACTGCATATTCAGTATCTAGTTGAACAGAAAGAGTGCTGGTAATTTTTACATACAATTAATAAATTGACTCACAGTTACAAGCAGTAAGAATTTATACAGATATTATAAATCCTTTTGATTGACAAAGATGCAACATCTGGAGAATATGTTAACTGGAAAATAGTGATAACAAATAACAAAGATAAAATATGAGTCCACATAATTTTAAAAAGCTATAGACTTGAATCCCAACAGTTCATATATTACGATGGTGTAATCATCGTCAAACCTCAGATGCCCGATTCATGCTGTGCAAAGTTGATATAATCAGCTGTCAGCTGATCCCTTGCTTCTGATTGACTGATTTATCAGTATCATAAACTTACTCGTGCTCCATATAAACACCAAGGATGCTTCTGGTAGAATTTATTTTATATATCATTTGAGTGTCTTCAGATTTCAACAAAATAGAAGGTAAATGAAAAGACCAACAAGTCTCTAGGAAACTTATGATCTATCAGCATAACAGGTATGTGCAAAAACAATTCAAGGGTTTTTTTTTCTGGTCTGGTGTTTCTGTTATATATTAAATCCAAAGAAGAATCTGCAATGTTATTAGTCTCGACCTGATGTCTCAGCTCAGTCACTTTCTCACTAAAATAATGTCTGCTTCTTCAATAAATATTTTCATGAGGATTATTCAGATGAGCTTTCTTCTACATTGACTTCATGAATTGTCATGGGTCCTTACCTATAACTACAGAATGAACTCTTCCTAACACTATGTATACTACGCCTCTCAAGAGAGAGGGTCGAATTGAGTTGAGCCGATAGTAGTTCACTCCAAACAAGACTGACAGTCATACTAACACCTTCCACATCTTGTATTATTATTTTGTGTAATATACCTTCATTATTTCCACTCTTGTGTTTGTGTTGTTCTTCCTTGGTCCTAACCTGGACCATAACATGAATTTAAATGAAATACTAGATTAGTGGCAAGGTCACATCATTTTACAATTGAAATTGCTAGATGTAACTATAAATCATATGCTAACAGTTTCTTCCCTTGCTCTTCTTACTTGTGGAACTCTCTTCCAGCTTCTTGCTTTCCAATTAACTGATATTACTTACTATATCACAACTACAACTGAAAAGAATTTATCTAAACTCAACATAAAATTTGTCACAACCACATCTAAAAAAATCAAAGGCTTAATCAATAAAAACAAAACAACAAGCCAAAACTTGAAGGGGAAATTTACTCTATCAAGTGCATGAATTGCCAGAATTAATATATTAGAGAACACTCAAGAAGTATAAACAAGAGACTATATTAACACAAAAGAGATACTTTAAAAAAAACACCACACAAAACACACTGGCTGTTCACTGTAACAAAACTGATCAAAGTTTTAACATAAGGAATGCTACTTTGATTAAAAGAGAAAATAATCCACTAAGACAAAAATGTCTGATAACTAGTTTAGCCATGGTAAATTAGTGTTCAGGCTCTTACAATATATCACCATTTTTGGTAGATATTCTGTTGTCACAATGTGGGATAGTCAAGGACAAAGGTGATGGAGAGTAAAACAAAAAGACAGATGAACTTGGGTGAATTGAAAAAATAGTATTTCAAAAAAATATATTCTTTCAAAAATTTTGAAGCTACCAGCATCTCGTGTTTCAGGTACATGTGTATATGTGGCAACATCAAAAAAGCCAACTCTGCCTAAGAGATGAAATGCATCAGAAAAACTTTTTCAATTTATCATACTATTTTTCTAAATATATATATTTATATATATGTATTTTACTTCATATCTATATATATATATATAGATATATAGATATATATATAAATATATTACTTCATATATATATATATATATATATATATATATATAAATATATTACTTCATATATATATATATATATATATATATATATATATATATTACTTCATATATATATATATAGATATATATATATATTACTTCATATATATATATATAGATATATAACTTCATATATATATATATAGATATATATATATATTATTTTATATGTATTTTACTTCATATATATATATATATATATATATATATATGTATTTTACTTTATGTATATATGTATTTTAATTCATACATATATATATATATATATTATTTTATATGTATTTTAATTCATATATATATATATATATATATGTATTTTACTTTATGTATATATGTATTTTAATTCATATATATATATATATATATATTACTTTATATGTATTTTACTTCATATATATATATATATATATATATATGTATTTTACTTTATATATATATGTATTTTAATTCATATATATATATATATATTACTTTATATGTATTTTACTTCATATATATATATATATATATATATATTTTACTTTATATATATATGTATTTTACTTCATATATATATATAGATGTATTTTACTTCATATGTATATATATGTATATTACTTCATATATATATATATATATATATATATTACTTCATATATATATATATATATCACTTCATATATATATATATATCACTTCATATATATATATATATTACTTCATATATATATATATTACTTCATATATATATATATATATATTACTTCATATATATATATATATCACTTTATATATATATATATATATATTACTTCATATATATATATATATTACT
>OZ010583.1:19206736-19209236 GCA_963932145.1 Acanthosepion lycidas | reverse complement strand
TATTACATCATATATATATATTACTTCATATACATATATTACTTCATATATATATATACATATGTATTACTTCATATATATGTGTATATATATATATATATATATGATGTTTTATACTTCATATATATATATATATATATATGAATTTTACTGCGTATATATATGTTTTATACTTCATATATATATATATATATATATGAATTTTACTGCGTATATATATGTTTTATACTTCATATATATATATATATATATATGAATTTTACTGCGTATATATATGTTTTATACTTCATATATATATATATATATATGAATTTTACTGCATATATATATGTTTTATACTTCATATATATATATATATGAATTTGACTGCATATATATGTTTTATACTTCATATATATATATATATATATATGAATTTCACTGCATATATAAGTTTTATACTTCATATATATATATATATATGAATTTTACTGCATATATGTGTTTTCTACTTCATATATATATATATATATATATATATGTTTTATACTTCATATATATATATATATATATATATATATGAATTTTACTGCATATATATACATATGTATTATACTTCATATATATATGTATATATGAATTTTACTCCATATATATATATATATGTTTTATACTTCATATATATATATAGATATGTATATTACTTAATATATATATATATATATATGTATATTACTTCATATATATGTATATGTATAATGCTTCATATATATATATATATATATACATATATATTGCTTCATATATATATATATATATTACTTCATATATATATATATATATATTACTTCATATATATATATATATATATATATTTTACTTTATATATATATATATATATATTTTACTTTATATATATATATCTTTTACTTCATATATATATATATATATTTTACTTCATATATGTATATATATATATTTTACTTTACACACATATATATATATTTTATTTCATATATATATATATATTTTACTTCATATATATATATATATATATATATATATATTTTACTTCATATATATATTTTACTTTATATATATATATATGTATATATGTATTTTACTTGATATATATATATATTTTACTTTATATATATATATGTATATATGTATTTTACTTGATATATATATATATATTTTACTTCATATATATATATGTATATATATGTATTTTACTTGATATATATATATATATTTTACTTCATATATATATATAAATATATATGTATTTTACTTGATATATATATATATATGTATATTACTTCATATATATATATATATATATATATATATTTTACTTTATGTATATATATATATCTTTTACTTTATATATATATATATATATCTTTTACTTTATATATATATATATATTTTACTTTATGTATATATATATTTTACTTCATATATATATATATATATATGTATTTTACTTGATATATATATATATATATGTATTTTACTTGATATATATATATATATATATATATTTTACTTTATGTATATATATATATATATATCTTTTACTTTATATATATATATATATATATATTTTACTTTAT
The DNA here is from genome assembly GCA_963932145.1 of Acanthosepion lycidas. Taxonomy (NCBI): domain Eukaryota; kingdom Metazoa; phylum Mollusca; class Cephalopoda; order Sepiida; family Sepiidae; genus Acanthosepion; species Acanthosepion lycidas. The sequence continues at coordinate 19,207,638 of OZ010583.1, read as the reverse complement.
GTATATATATATATATCTTTTACTTTATATATATATATATATATTTTACTTTATATATATATATATATATATATATATTTTACCTTATATATATATATATATATATATATTTTACCTTATATATATATATATATATATATTACCTTATATATATATATATATATATATTTTACCTTATATATATATATATATATATATTACCTTATATATATATATATATATATATTTTACCTTATATATATATATATATTTTACCTTATATATATATATATATATATATATATTTTACCTTATATATATATATTTTACTTCATATCTATATATATATATAAATATATTTTACTTTATATATATATATATATATATATTTTACCTTATATATATATATATATTTTACCTTATATATATATATATATATATATATATATTTTACTTTATATATGTATATATATATTTTACTTTATATATATATATATATATATATATATTACTTCATATATATATATATATATTTACTTTATATATATATATATATATTACTTCATCTATATATATATATATTTTACTTCATATCTATATATATATATATGTATTTTACTTCATACATATATATATATGTATTTTATTTCATATATTTATATATATATGTATTTTACTTCATATATATATATATATATGTATTTTGTTTCATATATTTATATATATATGTATTTTACTTCATACATATATATATATGTATTTTATTTCATATATTTATATATATATGTATTTTACTTCATATATATATATATATATGTATTTTGTTTCATATATTTATATATATATGTATTTTACTTCATACATATATATATATGTATTTTATTTCTATATTTATATATATATGTATTTTACTTCATATATAT
>OZ010583.1:19165190-19199036 GCA_963932145.1 Acanthosepion lycidas | reverse complement strand
ATATATATATTATATACGTATATATATTATATATGTATATATATTATATTTATACATATTATTATATATATATATATATATAATATATTATATACATACATATTATTATATATATATATATATAATATATACATACATATTATTATATATATATATATATATAATATATTATATACATACATATTATTATATATATATATATATATAATATATTATATACATACATATTATTATATATATATATATATAATATATTATATACATACATATTATTATATATACATACATATTATTATATATATATATATATATATATATATAATATATATATGAGTGTGTGTCTATAAAACAATCATTAAAACACAGAAATAAATATTACTTGATAATGAAGAAACAGTCACCATATCACAAAAATTTGAAAATGCCTAATGATAACCAAAAGTCCTACGGCATTGAACAGCTTATATTTAAATATGTAACTGAAACCAAGAAAATCTGAAATATAGATATGTAAATGTGGGTTGTTAATGGAACTTTTATAAAGAGAAAATTGCTTCTCAAATGCACCCAATATGTACATATGTTTCTGTCACTAATACTGGAAATGACACTGTTACATTATCTTTGACACTCAGAGCCTAGGGAGATAGAAAGGGATAAGGAATAGGGAGATTATAAAGGGACAAAAAAATGATGAAAAGACTAAATAACCACAACATTCAACACATGTACACATATACTCACACACACTCATATACACATGCACACACACACACGCACACACACACACACAAAGAAAAAGAAAAAAATCAACCTAACACCAATATCTACTGCATACATTAATTTTTACCTGGGTATAAAAAATGGAAAATGAGAAAATCCGCAGCCTATTGCTGATACCTCCTGACATGTGAACAAAACTATTACAAAATGCTTCATATATATATATATATATATATATATATATATATATATACATATATATAAAGAACAGAGAAATTCCTGGTAAAATTATAGTGTTACCAGCATGGAATCACCAATTTTAACTGAGGCAGTATTTATTCACTTTGCATAAATGTCCTTAAGAAATTGATAATTTCACTCTTCCTCATGTTCTGCTTCTTAAGCAAATGTCTTTAAAAAGATATCATATTACTGATATGTTGTAATGATTGTCAGAAATGAGAATAAATGAGAGAAAACCTAGGAAATCCACTTTCCCATAATTCCTTTTTTTTTCTGCGCAGGCAGTAACAGCAAAATTTTATTACTGTCTGAAGTTATTACAAAAATCAAATAAACCTCAATAACTCCAAAAGTTCTGACCCAATATTTGTCAAATTTAAACGCACCCATTTCCACTCTTAATAAAATATTTAATTAAATTTTCTGCCATTTTTAATGGTTAGTTTTTGAGATATTTGGAATTTAAGAAAATGGACTGACTGAAGTTATTATGCAGATTAAACTAATATTAGCTTAAAGCCTCGGAAATCTAATAAAAACTTTTTTTTTCTTTTTTCCATAATATATCTTGAAACATGGATAAAGAGAAGGATCTAACAACTGCTGAAAAACAGAAAATAACAGTCATTCAGTGAGAGAATGTCCATATTGGAGATATTAAAGGAACTTTGCTGAGATCATTGAACAATAAAGAAGGCTGTTGAAAATATAAGTTGGGAACTTGAAGCAAAGGAAAAGGTTTGAAGAACTTGCTTTCTCGAGATGAACGTAAGCTAAAGCAAGTTATAGTTAAACAACAACTTTTGACCAGTGCTCAGATCTTTGAGAAGTCTGGAATTGAGGGCTGGAAAAAAATCTCTTAGGCAAACTCCTCTCACTAAAGCGAATATTTTAAAGTGTCAAAATTTGCCCAAGAAATACATGAAAATTGACTTTTCTAAAATAGTTTTCATGGAAAAATCTCAAGTGACATTTGATGAACCTGATGGATGGGACAAAGGATAGATTTTATCCAATTCAGATGTGCCTGTGGAAACAGGGATAAAGGGAAGGTAACAAGGAGGCGATGGTGTTACAATATGGGCTGAAATTCTCAATAAAACCGTTACTGGACCATTCAAAGTTGATGAAAGAGTTAAAATGAACAATGCTAATTATTGCGATTTTAGGAACAAGACTTTCTTTTCATAGTACAAGTCCCAGTCTCACAGTTTTGAAGTGAAGTGTATTTTTTGCACAACAATACTCCTTCTCATGTATCTAATCTCACCCATGAATTCTTTGATCATAAAAGATTTAAAGATGGAATGCCCAACATCAAGTCCTGATATGAATCCGATCAAAAATCTATGGCCAATTGTGAAGATGAAATTATTATGAAGGTGGCAAACAATATAACAGCAAAGCAGACCTAAGGGAAGTAATTAAAACTATCATGTCAGAAAGTGAACCTGCTGAAGTAAAAAAAGTAAAAAATGGATAATAGATTCCTGGCTGTTATTGAGAAGAGTCACTATATTAAAATTGTAAACGTCTATATTTCCAAGACGAGGTATTATGTACACTATTTACATTATTCGGTGTATTGTCCTCATTATTGTCGCCATATTTATTACAACATTTTGACTGTTGTACACTCTGTCCTTCTTCATGTGGTTGGAATGTCGAACTGAACCCTTTATTTCACTCAGTGGAGTAGACTGTTCTAGTTCCACATGTTATGTTTAATCCATTAAATATCCATTAAACATGAAACATGGCATGTGGAACTAGAACAGTCTACCCGAGTGAGAGAAATAAAGGGTTCAGTTTGACATTCCAACCACCTGATGAAGGCCGGCTTGTACAACGGCTGAAACGTTGTGATAAATATGGCGACAAAGATGAGGACAATAGTCTGAATAATGTAAATAATGTAAAATTGTAAAGGATTCAAAGATTTATGTGTTTGTTATTTATTCTTGTATAAGTGTTGACCAATTTTTGATTATTTTATTACCTTTTTATTGAAGCAAAACTCGATGATTTGGTTTTGCCAAATAACTTCAGACAGCAAATTTTTAGAATACATCAGATAACTTCAATATCTTCAATAAAACATATTGATACTACCTAAAATTTTAATTCGGGTTTTTTTTTAACATCTAAATTGATTGTTTAAAATTTTATAATTTTTTTCAAACCAAATTTGAATTATTGAAGTTTATATGATTTGCTTAAACAGGGTTTAGTCAACCATGACATAAGCCTTGACAAGATCCAGTTGAGAAAGTGGATTATTCAAGCAAAATACTCTCCCATGGATACTTTTCTTGCCAAAGCAAGAGCAGCAAAAAAGCTGTTACCTATATAGTCAACCTTGACAAAGAGCAATGTGTGTACATGTGAGGAGAGATCTATGCTTATAACTATGCATTTCTCTATGTTTTTGTGCGCACCTAGACTAAATAAACAAATAAAAAACTATATATTATGGTGGTGGTGGTTTTGGTGGTGGTGTGTGTGTGTGTGTGTGTGAATGTGTATGAAAGAGATAAAACAAAACAAGTATGTTTACTACTCTCCCCTTCTATCATCATCATCATTATCATCATAGTCATCATCATTCTTTGGCACATTCTCTTTTCCCAAGTGGTTGCAGGTTGATTGAGTCACTGCATCAGCCATATTTGCTTCAAGTTATTATTTTTCATTTCCTTTCTTTTTCCTTTACTTTCTCCCTTCTCAATTATTGTTATATTTTCTTTCTTTCTTTTTTTTTTTTTAATTTTCTGTCCCATTTCTTTTTCCCCCTTTTCCATTATTATTATTATTATTATTATTATTATTATTATTATTATTATTATTATTATATTTTCTCTGTTTTTTCATTTTTTTATTTTTTCTTTCTCCCTCAACATTATTATTATATTTTTCCTTATTTTTTCAATTTTTCATTTTTACCTATTTCTTTTTCCTTTTCATTTTTCCCTTCTTCCTTATTTTTCTTTTTATCCCATTTCTTTTTTCTCTCTTTATTAATACTATATTTTCTTCCTTCCTTTTTCATTTCTTTCCATTTTTTTTCTCCATTTTTTCTTTCCATTATTATTACATTTTCTCCTTCATCACAGTTGATTTATTGTGCTTCGCATGCAGTTCTCCACCATTTTATTCTATTCTCTTTACTTTTACTTTTCTCACTTGCTGTTCTCCTTCAAATTTCATTATTTTTCCTGTCACACAATGGGTCTCTGCTTGATTGGTTTAGGATGCCTACATAGTCAAGAGGATTGTCAATGATTTTATCTGGACCTAAAGCACTGGCAATTTTATAATAGCAGTAAAATCAAAATGAGAGTACTTCAAAGCAACTACTCACTGTCCCAAAATAGAGAAAAGGAAATTAATTATATGGATAAATAAAAACTTTCAGGATCAAGTGCCACTTGCCTGGAAGGTAGAGAATTCTAGTTGTGGGTTTATATACTCAGTCATAGTGATGACTACAAAAATTTTCCCCTTTTATAGGCAAAAGTCCACAAAATGCATGCTAGGATACTTTCCTTAGTCAATAAAATAGGTCGATTTACAATTTGACTTGACTCAGTCCAAATCTACCATGTCTATATGGAAGATCATTAAGTTTACTAGTCTGACCTAACTTTTCTGCATAGGCACTAATTCATGGCTTGTAAATTTTTTGCTTTCTTACCTGTGAATTTGCTTCACTTATATTGTTTGCTTGCTTGCCTGATACCATTTATTTTTTGCCTTTCTTTTTTTCTATTGCAAATATTATTAATTCTGTTCATTGGACAGTTGTGTTATTTATTTCGCATTTGGATCATGACTTCTATCTTAACAGCCAGTCACTAATCATCTGCTAAGAAGTTGAGAAGGGCAGTGAAATTGATAGTCACAGTTAGAAATGGACAGAAGGTTAGTCAGTATTCTTGCTGGTCAAACGGAAGATCTTGTCCATTAGTCCTTTGTGAAAGAAGATAGAATTAGCAGTGAAGATGGCTCATTACTTAGATAATGTCAGGTGATTCCAGGAATAAATACATGGTACCTTGAAAATTGGATTCATGCTTAATTTTCTCACCATGGCAATATTTCACCTTCTGTCATTTTTTTTTTTTGTTTGTTTTTTTAATGTACATCTGGCCTTTCCAACTTTCTGTTCACACTAATGCAGATGGGAATGAAAATACTGTGTCTGGCAGAAGTTGTTCAGTTGGTGAAAAAAATTATTTTTTTCTTTACATTTTACTTTTACATTTCATATGTTATAGGCTTCTGTATCACTTGAATGTCTTTCTTTCTTTCTTTTCATTATAATAATCATTCTGTCCAAAAGTCTTTGGTAATTCATGCTAACCTTCATATGTTATAGTTTTCTGCATCACTTGAATATCTTTTTTCTGTTATGGTAATTTACCCACACACATGGACTATCCCAGCTATAAATAGGAGCAGTTACTGCCTTTTAGAGAGGGAAGTTTCCAGCAGTCAGCTCTGACAGTCAGACCAAACATTCTTGCTGTAACACTCTCGTTTTTATATGTTTGTATTACTGTTTCTCTTGATATATTTGTTTAACTCAATTCCTCTCTTTGTATCTTTATTTCTGGCCACAACAATTTCTTTCATTTTTCTCCTTTTCATTTGTTTTTTTTTTTCAGTTAATGATTTCAAAGAGAATTTTACTTGCTTTTCTCTTCTTCCTTTTATCTGCAATTTTACTTGCAGTTTTCCTCATACTTTTCACTTTCAGTTCTCTTCATTCTCTCCTCTTTCCTTTCCTGTACATTTCACCTGCTTTTCTCATCACTTTCCTTCTCTTTCCCAATTCAGGTACAAGAAATTGACCATTTTTCCATCAACTTTAGCAATGGATCATACACCCTTGTGCAAATTAATTGAAACAACCATTTTAGTTTCATTTCTTTCACCATACAGTCAGTTTTAGACCCACTGGAGTGATAGGGTGTAATCAGTTTCTATTTTTTCTCAGATTAGGTCATTTGCAGTGATGTGCAGTAATAAAAATCTGTTTTCGGGGTGTATGATGAAATTTGTTTGCTCTTGAAAAATATTGTGTCATTTGTGATTGCATCAGATTTTCATCACGCCCAGACACTACTGTCTCAACTGTCAATTAGTTGTCCTATGGCCATTGTCTGCAATGGATGTTACTCTAAGGAAGCATACAGAAATTGTAACAGTGCACAAACACATTGGCAAGCCTTACCATTGAGCAAATCAAAGTACTATAGACTGGTCCGGAACTCTCCTGATTTAAATCCAGTTGAGAATCTGTGGTCAATTTGCAAGAAACGACTTTGCGGAATGGACATACAAAGTACTAATATGTGTACTGGATCATGTTTCATTGGAAAAGTACAAAAAAAAGTAAATAATAATGGAATTATGCGTTTTGTTTCAATTAATTTGCACAAGGGTGTATGTACGAGATAATCTATATTTGAACTTAATTTCAATCCTTCATGAGCTTTTAATCCTCAGCTATGATTAATTAATTTTTCATTTATGACTGATTTCCTCATGATCCTTCTGTTAAGCTTGGAGAGTAATTATACATTCTTATTGGTCAAAGTAGAGTCGAATAGGGTTATAAAAGCCTCAGAGAATTCCAGTAAGATATCTTTAATCATTTCTAGGATACAACAGTTAAAAGCTTAATGTAACAATTGGACAATTTTGCTTTTACTCGACTTAGACAATTTTGCTTTTACACCTTTATATAGGACCATAGTGCCATCAGACAATACAGTAATACACAGCATAAGGATCATAGTAACATTAGACAGTTACTCAGAAGCAATATCAAAATACTAGAAAAGTCAAATAGTCAAAACAGACTTATGATCCTTGAAGCAATACTCATACAACGACAACCACCAATAAATGAAAATAATTATAATTTAAGTATCAGTATCCTCAAATGTATATAAAAAAACATGTCACACCTTGCTTATGTCACAATGTTGACTAATTCTATGAAACTCCCAAATTTTTTTCTACCCATCTTGATGCTGACTTAAGAATATCAATAGCTTAAAACATATTTCTTGTACTTTTCTTCTGAAATGAACTTTGAACAATTTCTGTCAGAATTTCCTCTTTGTCTAAGTAAGGTTATTTGTAATTTGGAAAGTCAGTCATTAAAATTAATCAACAAAATATTTAAATATTGGTTTAAAAATTTAAGAACTGCCAGAAAAAAAATAATCACATTCCGATTACATTAAGGCCTAGCAGCCATTCCTCAGAATTGCCTAGACTTAATGTCTAATGTCTTTAATATTTTCAAATGGTAATTAGAGTGCATTCTACTGATTATGATAAAGGAATCTCTGGCAAATGACATTACACACCGAATTATATAAAATCTTATTTGAAATTTGGATTGATTTGATTATGAGACTCGCATAATGCTGACTGCACTACCAAGACAAATACTTTAACTTTGGAAAAATAAAATAAAACATTTAACAGACAGACCTTGTCAGAATTTGTCAAAATTCACTTGGAGGAAAATTTATACTTTTGCCCTTTATTAAGACATATTTTTAAAAACATTGTATACATGTTTTTTAGGTGTATTTAAAGTTTAAAATAGAATATGCACTTTGTGTTTCAGTCATTGCATTTGCCATAAAATAACAATGTATGCTTCATTGTGTTGACATTTTCAACTAATTTTTCCAATGATGTGGATGTGCAGGTGGTGTAATGGATGGCAGCTTGGTATGAGAAATTGGAGAGCCGAGTTCACTTTCCAATCAAGATCATTACATTCACTTCTGTTACCATTTTCTTTAAGACTTTCTTGTCGCTTACTGGCAGCAGAAGCAACAAAGAAGTCATAAAGAAAATGGCAACAGAAGTGAATACTCCTACTCAAAATCAGGAACTGAAATTCTTTGGACACATAATGAGGAAGGAAGGTTTGGAAAACTTAACCCTCACAGGACATATTGAGGGAAAGAGAGATAGCAGAACACAGCAAGACACTTACCTGACAAGCTTGTATGGATGGTGGAAGTGAAGAGGGGTCTTAACAAAGGGAGAAAAACTATGCTATGATGCTATAAATGCTATGATCTTATTAGTGGCTGCATAGTATGTGCTTCACCACAGATATCAGGATGATGAAGGTAACATCAATCAGCTAAATGAAAAACTTAAACTATATATATATATATATATATATATTTTAAACATATATTATTAAATATAAAAATTTGGTGAAATTAAAGACAAAAATTGTCCAACATTTGGATATTTTTATTAAGTTGATCTTAAGCCTTCAGCTCAGAAGAGCAACCTCTTGAGTGGTTATACAGACATGAAACAAAGATATCCACTCTCAAAGATGATATTTTGTTATTTTAACATAAAAGATTGCTATGCGATATTAATGGTCATGAAATAGCAGACACAGATCATAAGTTCAAGATGCAGTTCTGCAACATCATACCATGCGAGAGACCAAAGTACTACAACAGAATCAATGTCTAGATGCAATGTAATGTGTTGTGACTAGTTTGAAATGTAATTTTTTTGAGTATGGGTTGCTTTGTTTTAATGTAGATAGCCTCCAATATCTGAAGGTTCTTTTTAATGTGTGTATTATTGTGTTATCAACTAATATCTGTCTAATATTATGTATATGGCTATGTTTTTCTAAGAAATGTTGCTTAATAGAACTAAGATCAGAAAGGTGACAGGTAAGTCTACGGGAGAACATGGTTGTAGTAAAACCAATATATGTAGTAGGTTTATTATTAGCATCAGAGATACAATCTCCGAACAGGCATGTAAATTGATACGCTACATTGTTTTTTCGTTGTGTGATTGTAGGATTATTAGAGAGTATGAGGTCAATTGTTTTAAATATAAATAAATGTGGACATTGAGGTCTACACACAGCAGCAACAGTTTGTTTCATGCATAAATACAATCTTTAGTCCTGAAGGTTGGGTTTAAGCATGAAACAGACTGTCACCTGGATTTTGACCTCAGTGTCCACTTTTATATTCACATATACTGTATCCCTGATATTGAGCATTTTAACCCATAAATATTGCATACCTTAAAAGTATATTTTTATTATATATATATCAAATACATGATGAAAAAAGAAAAAAACTTGTACTAATGAAAAATGCATATAAAAAAGTCAAGAAGTATAAGCAGTAAATAGCTGATACTCCTGACGAGTGGATGGATGGATCTGTCTACAAAACTCTAGAATTGGAATACTGAAGGTAACATCAATCAGCTAATGACAAACCTTTTACTTGTAATAATTAATGCATCCTCTTCTCTCTCTCTCTCTCTCTCTCTCTCTCTCTCTCTCTCTCTATATATATATATATATATATATATATATATATATATATATATATATATATTAAAGAAAAACAGACCACTTTAAGGTTCCATTGTAATAATTTATTTCACCAGAGCCCTTTAAAAGGACACTGGATCATCAGACATCACTTCCAAAAGGTGAAACGAAAAGTGTAATTTATTTCACCAGAGCCAAGTTTTTCGTAACATATACATATATATATATATATATATATATATATATATATATATTATAAAACCTCTTCTCTTTAAGGCTAATACCTTCCACCCTCCCCTGACCACTGGCTTGTGCCTTTCATCTGACTGAAACATTGAGATGGATATATTCTGTATCAATTTTTCGAATACTGTCAGTTAAATTTCTAATACTGACATGAACTCAGTCTGTATACCAGGGTTGAATAAGACCGACAAAATTTTCATTGGTTGATATAGGTCTATACCCCATATGAAGTAATTCGGGATTTATGATTTACTACTATTTATTTGCTCTGTATAAGAAATGCATTGAGCTCTTTTTGTGGATATTTTATATTACTGGGATACACTTGGATTATATACCAATGGATTTATTACCTTTACTATATATATATATATATATATATATATATATATATATATATATATATAAGGTTGGTGCAAAAATAATGTCGTTTTCTCACATATGTTACTATGTGAGAAAACGACATTATTTTTGCACCAACCTAATATATATATATATAGAGAGAGAGAGAAGGGTACATATGCATCTAATTAAATAAATCTCTAAAAACATATATGCATATGTGACACATTATCAGTTGTAAGAAATAGTAGGTAGCTAAGTGTGTGAATGTATGTATGTATGTATGTATGTATGTATGTATGTATGTAGGTAGGTACATACTTATTTAATAGATACGGATCACACTATTTTTACCAAAATATTTAAAGAATTTAAACACAAAGAAATGAAATTTTAAAAATGTTGATAAAGAAAATGAACAAATATGTGGGAAAGTTGCCATATTATTTTCGTATAAAAGCATCAACCTATTTTAAGAGCTTAAAAAAATAAATTTATAACATTTACTTGTGTGTTGCTCAGCAAATAATGATTTTATAATGTTTGGAACATACCCTTGCCATTGTAAATAATATCAGGTTTTGTCTTTTTTGGTCATTCACACTTCAGCTGTGCCATGTTCAATACTTCTTCCACAGAGATGAAACACTTTCATTTCCTCCATGTTACTGATGTAATGGAATAACATGTTACCCCCATGAGTGACTACACTATAGGTAGTAACTACCTATAAGTATCTGTAGTCAATGGACTACAGAGTCTATCTGTAATCCGTTCTAGCTGTGCTTTTGAACTCTCTGCCTTTGAGAAGAGAGGAACCCAGACGAGACTATGCCGAAGGGCAGTCTCATCTGGGGAGGTAGACAGACCTCATACCGGATTTTTTGGCTGAGCCTACGGGCTTGGAAACCCCACATTAAATTCAGCCTTGTGCCACATGTGACTGTGTGGAACAGTTGCTAAATACCATCTGGCTAGAATCTTTTCCAGCTGTGCTGGTAAAACTCTCTGCCTACAAGCCGAGAGAATCCCCAGATGAGGCTATGTCAAATAGCAGAGCCTCATCTCGGGAAACAGCTACCTGACCCCATTTTATACGGGTACTACAGGAATTTTTGGCCGAGCATATGTGCTCAGATACCCCACATTAAATTCGGTCCTGTGCCACATCTGATCATGTGGGGAGGTTAGTAAATACACTAGCTGGAATCTGTTGAGTATGACTCAGACTTATGAGAGAACTACCGACCTTCCAATAGTAGCATTCACTACTGGATTGACTTGCGATGACCTTGTGCATAACTGTACCTTTATTCTTATTGTACTGGTTTTTACAATAAACTTTTACTTATTTTATCCACCTTGTTTTTCAAGTATAAATTCCTATTAGCATGGAATATAACAGCTACAAAGAGAAGAAGAAAATTCTAGACAGCCTTTACCCAAGAACTACCAATTTATGAAACAGAGATGCTTCTTTGAATACTTAACCTCTTCAAATCAAGAGTCAGCCATTATCTATCCTCACCTCTTTCATTCATATCACACACTTTATTGGTCAGTACAATTTTAATGGTAATCTGCTACCTTGATTTGTTCTTGAGCCTTGTATTTGGTTAATTCTATTTAAAAAAAAAATCATATATAAAAGCTGACTCTATACCAAATTGACCTTTGAACTGAATTTACAAGTAACAGTTGAAAAGTAGAAGTGACATTATTTACACTATTTACATTGTTTAGACTTTTGTTCTCATCTTTATTGCTATATTCACAATGTTTCGGCCATTGAACACTCTGATCTTCTTCAGGTGATATACACTGGAATTTTGAACTGGACCCTTTATTTAGTTCCATGAACTAAATAAATAGTTTGGTTCAAAATTTGTGAATATGTCAATGAAGATGAGGACAACAGTTTGAATGATATAAATAGTGTACGTAGTTACCTCATCTCAGAAACAGACAGATATAGAAGGGACATTATTATAAATGTGCGAAGCTGCAAGGTGAGTACTTTGAAGCCATTAAGACACCTTTGCCCTAAACAAGTTTTAAGTACACTAAATTGCTTCTTACATCAATTTTTTATGTAAACATATTCATCGATATAATAAATGCAAATATCAGTGTGTCACTGTGTCACACTTTTTCAACTTTACTGCTAGAGGCCATAGTCCAACATATCATACCATTTGGGAATAAGGCCAACTCTGTGAGCAAATTATAACCATTTCAGGCTGGATCCAGATAAGCAATCCTGAAATTTTGAATTCCCAAGTTTTCATTACTGTGATTGTTTTTGGCAATTATTTTACATGATTTTTTTGTGAAGATTTTTTTGTACAATAGCAGAATTTATAACTTGGGGATAAATTTGGGAATAATTGAAATTCAGTGAAAAGGTCATCCATGAAATAAAAAATAAAATTGCTTGTACAAAAAGTCAGGACCTACATACATCTAATTGTCTTTAAATTAAGTGGCAGAAGAATTATCATTCAACTTTTAAAAGATAAGCTTAAATATTAATGCAATACTTAAATGCAGCCATCAATTTTGAGTTCTTCTGTAGTTTATTGTTGCCTATCGCATCTACTCCTCCCTACTTATTTCAATAAAGACCCAATCAAGACTCCTCCAAAGGAGCTAGCTTAAATGTCACCTGATATTTAAGCTAGTTATGCTTTAAACGCTGGGTATTTATGAAAGCAATGATGGTCTACAAGCTAATTGAACAGGTTATACATTTATGCAATTTGATTGCACCTTACTGAATGCAGCCTTATTGAGACCATGTACCAGACTATGCTAAGAAAACGTTTATGAGTAACTACCATGAAGCAGTGATTTTCAAGATAATCTGGCAAATCATTTATTTGTACCATGTGTTTCATCCTCACTAAGGATCTTAGTTTAAATTTTTTAGTCATTTTACTCCAGTCAAGGTGATAAAGCCACTAAGATGCAAGGAGTTTACTGAGGGTATAAGAATTTGATAAAAACATTAATGAGGAGAAAGGACAATAAAAGAATAGGATTCAAGGAGACAGAAGATATTTTTGAAGATCATAGTTGACAGAAAATCAGGAAGCCACAAGAGACTTCTGCAAGGGAGAAGTGCAAGAGAAGAAACTATTAGCATAGAACTTAACAGTTACATCTAGCAATTTCAACAGTAAAATGGTGAGACCTAACTGCCAATCTAGTACTGCACTTAAATTCATGAAGTTGAGGTACCAAAGAGGAAAGCTCATCAGAAGAATTACCATGAAAATATACAAAAGGCACAAGAAAATAATGTTATGGCAATGGGAAAGTAACTGATAGCCGAGATGACAGGTCAGGACAGATATCATTGCAGAAATTATCTAGCTATTTAATATTAATTAAAAACAAGTTTCAATAAGGAGAGGTTTCTTCTTCCTTCATGTGCTGTGTCCTTCCATGACATGGGCGATCATGGCTCTCCACGACTTCTTATTCTTTGTAGCTTTAAGTATATTTGTCTTAGCAATCCTTGTTCTGCCATCCATTTACAAAATCATTTGCACATTGTTTCACTCTGCTCCTTTTATTTTTTTTATCTCGGTTTGAATACTAACCACTGATGCAATGTTTTTCCTTGTGCTCTTTCACACTCAGTAACCACTTGAGTATTAGTGGCTTTATCACCTTACTTGGGGTAAAATTATTCAAAAAGTAAGAAGTAGAATTTTAGTATGAAATACAAGGTTCATTAAGAAACTTTGGGTTTGGAAAAATTAAATGTTTATGGAAAACTGGAGTATTAAATGAAGCTCAAAAAGTAATCAGCTGTTAAGAAAGCTGTTTTACTATATCATGCAAGATAATTTTTCTCGACAGAATCTATGTTGCTTGTATACCTTCATTGTGGTGGTGGGGTGGGGAGTTATCTCATCTCATCTGGCTGGCAATCCCTGGTGGCTTTTGTCCAATCTTCTCTTAGTTGGTGTTGCAAAATGTTTGGGTTCAGAAATGAAAAGCATCAACAAAGATAACTTTTAACTGTTATTTTATTAACAACATCAATGGGTACATCTTCTATCAAGTGAGGGTTACTACACTCCCTATTTGGGAGCCACTTCCAAGCATGAAAATATCACATGTCCATTTCCTTTGATGTTTAACAACCAACCCTCAAAAGACCCTTACCCACTGGGGAAGGGGGGTTTGCACAACCGCAATCTAACATGTCTAGTTAGCCTAACATCCAAACAGCAACTCCTGATAAACCTTAACCTATAACTCATTCCCACATTCGGCTCAGCCAATCAAAATCAACATCCCTATTTTATCTACCATCTGACCTTAAAGGTCAGCCTCAGAAGGTTTGAGCCAAAATGCACTGTCATTAAAAAAATAATAGTCTGAAACTATTATTTAACATTTGTCCAAGGCAGATGAAAGATTGAATGGTAGAAAACTGCAGCTAGGATTAGTTTACCATCTCTTCTATTGGTTGTAGTAGTTTTAATAATGCAGTGTAAATTTTTTGTGTGGCCTTTGACCAAACATAAAAGCATTGTATATATTCTTTTACATTTTAAAAACTTAAAATACCTTCATTAAATCTTGCTGCTGATTTATTATTAAGTATCTTATGGTTTTAATTTTTCCTATCTACTGTTGACAAAGGTTTATATAGACTGCAAAATATAAAGATGTTCACTGTTATGAATGATAAGGCAAAACCTAGGTTGAATTTTATGAAACTGCATTTAGAATTAGTTCATTATCTCTTCTACCCAACAGTGTATCATTTATAGTGCATTTCAGAGTCTAACTTGAAAAACCAATATATTCCCCATTTCTTACTATATGAACTTCTAAAGGGTTTTACTGTTACAGAAGCATTTGAAAACATTTGCGCTGTGTGTATGGATGCAGTGAAGGGTCATATGTATCAACTATAGTTTAAAAGTGACAACTCTCATATATCCAACAAGTTTCAATTTAGAAAATGACCCACACTTATTGAAGAACATTTGAAAGCGGATATGAAGCACTAGAAATTTAGGGTAAAAATTTGTTGTGTCATGTCAACTGACTACGAATATCTTAAGTAAATTGGAAAGACTTGTAAAAAAGGTTCCGCTAGAGTTTTTTGCTTCAGAGCCAAACACAATATTCCACTATATCTGCCACAGCTTTTAATAATGAATTTAATTTAATTTGATACAGTTGGTATGACGTTTGCCTCATATCATAAGTGTCCGGATTTCAATTCTCGGTAGTGGATGTGCACTGCTGATGAGTTCCAAATATAGGATGAAATGGCCATCCAGTGCTTTCTGCATTCTGTTGAGGTTTCTTCTAGACTCAATGAATTACTTAATTATAACTATCTCAAATCCTCCTTAATTTCTATCTCCCCCCCCACATATATATGTTATGGGTGCATGGCCAAGTGGTTAAAATGTTGGCTTTCTGACCATGAGATCCGGGTTCGAATCTCACCACAGTTAATATATCAGGCAGTATGACTTTCTGATTTTATCATTCTGGAAGTGGTAATTCCAGTGTGCAGCACCTTTGCAAAGTACCTTAAAACCTGACCACAGGTTGACCCAAGCCTTGTGAGTGAAATTGGGTAAACGGAACCCTTAGGGGCCATTGATAGCTGTGCTAGCACAAAGTCACAAGAACTTTAGAACTGGTGATTCATCGTGACTGAAGGTTTGTGCGTGCTGGCCTTGTTCAGATTGTTGATCACACTAGATAACACGCTCTCTCCCAGAAACTGTAACTAAGTTCTGCTCAGCATAGTTGTAGTATAAACCATGGGTTGGCTCTGTGGGTATGGAACAAACACAAATGTGCCTGAGTGAGCGTCTGCAATAGGGATTGGCTCACTGCCCTAATAGACGGGTATCCTTGAATACGAGTGGCCAGCTATTATTATTATATAGTACAGGTAATTGATCCATTGGTATATAATCCAGGTGAATTCTAGTAATAACAAATATTAAAACTGATCCACAGAGAGCACAATGTCTTTATTATAATAGAACAAGGTGTCTCTCAGTGGGGAACTGATACTGAAAATAAATTCTAATCCCTCCCTTACAGCCAAACACTTAAGAGCTGAAGAAAGCTGGGTTCTGATCAGCCAGAAATAGACTATTCTCATGCTGAGGTAATTTTGGTTTTTACCGTAATATATATATATATATATATATATATATATAAATATTTCAATACTATCCACAGTTTTCACTGGAACCCTTAGACTACATACCCCACAGACAAGGAGTTCAAGTTCTTCCAAAATTCCAAAATATGGATTGTTCTCAACAGATTAGTAACCAACTTTGAAGCACCAGTTCCAAAGTTCTATATGGACTTACTTCATTGAAAGCCTTTTCAATCATTCAAATAGTTTTTGCAGAGAAATGTCCAAGTTTCAGTCAAAACTTGATGCGTCTCCATCAATCTGTGACAATCACACAATACAAATGCCTATTCACTGTTGTCTCAGAAGGGTACTACTTCAAAAGAGATTAAATGCTGAATTGATATGTGTTGTAGTTTTCTTTTTATAACACCAGTTCTGTTACTTTTTGATCAGAACTCATATAGATAGATTGAGAGTGACAAATTTGTGGATTATCTGGATTCCTAAAATTTAACTTATTCTTTTATTTATCACTTATCTACACTCTTTCCAAAAATAAATTTCTATCAACACTATTATTTTACTCTCACTCTCTTTCTCCCTCTCTCACATTACACTTTCATTTCACCATTTCTCACTTTCTTTTTTCTTTCTTTTCCTGTCACACATTTTTCTGTGATGCCACCATTTTTCTCATGTTGTTTGTTTGTTTGTTTGTTTCTTTGTTTGTTTGTTTCTTTCTTTCTTTCTTTACACATTTTGCTCAAATATTACCATTTCTCTTTCTTTCTTCATACATTTCTCTGTAATTCCACCATGTCTCTCACTTTCTTTTGTACTATCTTCTGACCTTTCTTTTTCCGTCACACATTTTTCTCTGATGTCATCATTTCTCTCATGTTCTTTCTTTCTTTCTTTTTTCTTCACTAGTTTCCCCCAAATTCCACCATTTCTCTTTCTTTCATTGCTTCTTTTTGTATTTCTCTGTAATTCCATGATGTCTCATTCCTTCTTTCTTTCCATATTTCTCTCTAATTCTACCATGTCTCTATCCCTTTCTTTCTTTGCACATTTCTAATTCCACTGTCTCTTTCTTTACATATTTCTCTCTAATTCCACTCTCTTTTTTTCATTTTTTCTTTCTTCCTTTCACACATTTTTCTATGATGCCACTATTTCTTTCTATCTTTCTTCACTTATTTGTCTCAAATTTCACCATGTCTCTTTCTTTTTCTTTCTTTCTTTACACATTTCTCTCCAATTCCACTGTCTCTTTCTTTCTTTCTTTACACATTTCTCTCTTATTCCACTCTCTCTTTCTCTCACAGAATTATTATGTCCTGGCAATAAATTCTCTTAGTCAGCAAGCAGATCAGTTCTTCTATGTTTCTTAAGCTGGCAAAAACATAGGAAGTTAGCCATTCTTGTTTCCATTCTCACCATCTTCTTTTTAGATGATTTTTTTCCTATATTTTTTTCGCCTGTAAACCATAGAGTAGTAGGGGCACCATGTGTACCGTATCCGTGGTAGAAGTGGTGTTTCTTGGGCAAGATAGCCTAACTGAGCCCAACCCTCTCCAGGCAGGTTTTGAATTCAGATTTTTTAATTCTAGACCAGTTGCCACCCAAGGCTATAGAACCCAGTTTGTCTTGCTATTTACCCATAGCTGGGGGGGGAGAAGATTCATACTTTTCCCAAGGGTATTAGTGAATGTAGTGGATCTGACTGCAATTTGAACTCAGCTCTCCAATTTCTCAATCTGAGCCACTATATATTACTCACCCGTGTCTATACCTTATCTCTATTTTTCTCTTCTTTTTTCCTCTCTCTTTTCCTATTCTTATCACCATTTTTCTATCCTTTCTTTCTCCACATCTCTCTTTTTTATTAGGTTGGTGCAAAAATAATGACGTAATAATGTCGTTTTTTGACGAATTTTGTAACGTCAAAAAACGACATTATTACATCATTATTTTTGCCCCAATCTAATACCTCAACCTTATTATTCTCTCCTTTCTTCCTCCCCCTCTCTCTTTTCTTTTTCTTATCTCTATTTTTCTCTTCTTTCTTCCTCTGTCTTTTCCTATTCTTATCTTCATTTTTCTATCCTTTCTTTCTCCCAATCTGTTTTTTACCTCATCCTTATTTTCTCTCCTTTCTTCCTTCCCCTCTCTCTTTTCTTTTTCATATCTCTATTTTTCTCTTCTTTCTTCCTCTGTCTTTTCCTATTCTTATCTCCATTTTTCTATCCTTTCTTTCTCCCCATCTCTCTTTTTACCTCATCCTTATTTTTCTCTCCTTTCTCTCTCCCCCTCTCTCTTTTCTTTTTCTTATCTCTATTTTTCTCTTCTTTCTTCCTCTCTCTTTTCCTATTCTTATCTCTATTTTTATATCCTTTCTTCCTCCCCATCTTTCTTTTTTACCTCATCCTTATTTTCTCTCCTTTCTTCCTTCCCCTATCTCTTTTCTTTTACCTCATCTTTATTTTTCTCTCCTTTCTTCCTTTCCCTCTCTATTTTCTTTTGTCTTATCTCTATTTTTTCTTCCTCTTTCCTCCCCTCTCTCATTTTCTATTCCTCATCTTTATTTTTTCTCTCCTTTCTTCCTTTCTTCCTTTCCCTCTCTATTTTCTTTTGTCTTATCTTTATTTTTTCTTCCTCTTTCCTCCCCTCTCTCATTTTCTATTCCTCATCTCTATTTTTTCTCTACTTTCTTCCTTTCCCTCTCTATTTTCTTTTGTCTTATCTCTATTTTTTCTTCTTCTTTCCTCCCCTCTCTCATTTTCTATTCCTCACCTTTATTTTTTTCTCTCCTTTCTTCCTCCCCCTCTGTCTTTTTTTATTAATTTTCTTATATCTTCATCTTTTCTTTCATCTTGACTCTTTATCTAAAGATAATTATTTCGTTCTTATCCTTTCTTCCACTTTGCACTTATCTTTTTTCTTCTATTTAATATTACTCTTTCTTTTTTAGTCACTCTCTTTCTGAACTGTTACTATTTTTCTATCACTTTCTGTAAATCTCAACCTTCACACTTAGAGAGACATAGCAGTATTAGAGAAAAATGTGTTGAGAAAGAAAGTGAGAGTGAGAGACATGACAGAATTAGAGAAAATGCATGGAGAAAGAAAAAGTGAGAGAGCAAAATGACAGAATTAGAAAAAAGCGTGGAGAAAGAAAAAGAAAGACTGATATGGCAGAATTAAAGAGAAATGTATGTGTAACCCGGATATAAGAGAAACCCGGATATAAGAGCGATTTTCTCTAGTCCCAAATTACAGCCTGTGTTAATGTATATAAAATAGACCAAACCCGGATATAAGAGAAACCCGGATATAAAAGACTTCTCCGGTCCCAACAACTCTCTTATATCCGGGTTACACTGTAGAAAGAAAGTGAGACATTTGACAGAATGTGAAAGAAGAATGAAAGAAACATTCTTTCATTCACCATGGGGGCTCAAATTCTGATCTTAAATATTATATTTGATCAAATATACACAATATTCCAATTTCAATGCCGCCATGTTACTGTGATGTCAAATTCAACCATGATTTTTTTATGCATTTTTTAAGCCTGTCACAACATTGTGCTTCTTACTAAATTCTTTACTTTTGACATGCCTATGTCCATTAATCAAACAACAGTGGGGGGGGGATATTTCAACTGAGGTAGTGTGCCAGAAAATCTATAAAAATAAATGCAGTAAGGAAATAATGTATTCACAAGAATGGGTTAAAAAATAATGTATTTTCAGTTATAGATATTTTCTAAATATAGATGGATACAAGTTTAACTGCTTCTTATACAAGGTAAGAAGATTATGTTATATCACCAAGTGAAGAGAGCCTGCCTGCCTGCTATGAAAATCAGTATTTAAAATGGCATCTTTTACTTAGGCTTGCACACTGACCACAAGTGTTTAACTCAACATCTGGTTTTGTGTAGTTTTTTATTACAAAAATTACACTAATACGAGGCTTGAGAGCCACTCAAGTTAGAGATTTATTCAAAATGTTAACGATGAATGAAGTGTGTAATATGAATGCAAGTGAAAATTATGCTGATAAGGAGGAAAGATAACAATTGACCCTTGACTTGAAGGAGTTAAGACTAAAGTGTTCAGAGAAATATGCATGCAATAATTTGTTCCCCAAAGTAGCAGTTCTTGGGTAAAAACCTGAGTGGAACTTTCTTTTTACATTTGGAATATGCAGGAAATGACAGTAATTCAACTCGGTGGAAGAAACATGGAGCGTCCTAGCTGTAAAGATCTGAACTAGTAGAACTTAAAAATGTAGCTTATCTGAACATTTGCCAAGGAAATACTAATAGTGTAGGCTATAGGCTTGCAACATTGCATCTGTCAGAAAGAAGTTGCAGAATAAAAAATAAGTCATTTTCCACAAGATCACATAAAATAATTTTGAACTCTATAAAGCAGGGGTCAGCAACCTTTAGAGGAGAGTGGGTCAGAAAGCTATGCAGCATTTTGGAGGAGGACCGTGATATCAAATGTACTATAATAAATTTTCTCAACCTTAGACTGCTCCATCTAGAAGGCTGCCTTTGTTAAGAGGTTTAAAGAAAAAAACAATGAAGTTAATGTTAAATTATTTAAATAAGGTACCTTATTTTACTGCAGGAATAACAGGATGCCATGACTTTTAGATTTTTCTGCACAAACCAGATATTGAGTGCTTGATGACCCAAAGCAGACTGTGTAAATATGTTTTCTACACATAGGCTCCATGCATACACTGACTTTAACCAAAATAAAATGAATAATTTATTGATTAGTAAGAGCAACTCCTGCTCCAAAAAACAAATTCTTAATTTGGAGGGAATTGATGGCTATATATTCTCTAATTCAAACAAAGCCAAACACAGACTAGCTTCAATATCAACGTTGGCAAGCTGAGAGAAGGAAGCTACACAGACCAGCATTCAACACTGACACATTGACAGGGAAGTGCCACTGACAATGACAGCCATCAACAAGATCTATTTCATTTCTAATTTCACCATTCTCCCTCCCTGTCGCCTTAGCAACAGCAAATGATAAAAGTTACTAGTTTTGTACATATGAAAATACATTTATTTACCCATACTCAATGTATTCTTTTTACTTGAATTTACATTTTCCAAGGTGGCAAAGGAATTAGCACCCCCCCCCCACCAGCAGTAACACTAACAAGGTTCTGTCTTCCAGGTTACTCATTTCTGCCTTCACAACAAATGGTAAGAGATACGATCAAAAAAATAAAATTTGCCAGTGCTGTCCAAACCTTGCCTTCCGATGTAGTCAACGAAGTCACTGACCTATTGGAAGATGTTTCCAACACTAACCCTTATGACATCCTTAAAATTACCATCATTAAAAGGACAGGTTGCTCAGATGAACAAACGCTGAGGGAACTATTCAACAAATATCAGTGACAAAACACTCTTGCAACTCAAAGGGAACAATATGTCGGAGTTGATCCTATGTCACCTATGGTCGGACAAATCGCCAACATCTATAGTACAGATACTGATACCCATGACAAACAAGATACTACTTGACAAACTGGCAGATACCACTAATAAATCTCCTGAGCCGACCAAGCATAGAAATGAATACAATATGAGAACCAGTAATAAGGAGTGCCAGAGAAAAGCGATAATAACAACAAAAAATGCAATATGAGCTCTGATAAAAACATAAATGATGACAGCAAAAAATTGTAATATGAGCACTGGTAAAAATGGTTGCTGAAAACTTTAGGTTTATAAAACCCAGAAATTCATACACAGATGTCCTCAAGGACATGGCACAGTGGATAAAGGCATTGGTTAGATCCAGTGACAGGAACCAAAGAGTGTCAGTTCAATACCCGGTTAAGGCAGAGAGCTTTCAGAGGCAAATTAACAGGAGATAACTGAGATAACTGACAACCATTAAACATGGCATGTGGAACTAGAACAGTCTACCCCAGTGAGCGAAATAAAGGGTTAAGTATTCCAACCACCTGAACAAGGCTGGAGTGTACGACGTTGTAATAAATATGGCGACAAAGATGAGGATAGTAGTCCAAATAATGTAAAAAAAAAATTTGTGTGCCATTCAACCAAAGACTAAATGCACTAAATCCCAAACAGCAAGAGGCAAGAAAAAATACCCAAACTCATCATCAGACACCAGGGAAATGAAAAAACCGGCAAGTGACTGTGACTACCCCAAACAGTACACACATAATTGACAAAAATAATGGCTACAAATTCCTAGTGGATACTGAAGCAGCAGTCTGTGTCATTCCACTAACACATGGACCCAAACCCAATCCTAGTCTCCTCAGGCTACTAGCTGCAAATGGTATATGCATCAATACCTATGGCACAAAAGATTTGACATTAAATATTGACATGTGCTGAAATTTTACGTAGATATTCATACAAGCCGATATGAGACACCTATTCTTGGGGTAGGTTTTTTGGTTCATTTCAACTTTTCAGTGAATATGAAAGACAAATACTTTAGCACACTAAAACTAATGTCCATATTACAGGAATTAGTACACAATATGTATCTACCGGCATCAGTGCAACAACTAGACATAGCAAAGAATTTCTTGAAATTTTGAACAAATATTAATATATTATGAAACCTTTAAAAATGCTAACAAGATCAAGCAAAAAACAAAACACAAGAAAAAAACTAGTGGACAGCAAGTCTTTTCCCACCCATGACAACTACATCCACACAAATACAAATTCGCTAAAAATGAATTTAACAAAATTCTATGGGAAGGGATAATCCGACCATGTGAAAGCCCTTATGCATCAACCCTACACCTTGTTCTAACACCGGACAATAAGAGATTTTTCCCTTTGTGGACTTCTGTAAATTAAATGCATCTACCATCCCTGATCTTTACCCAGTTCTGTATATACATGATTTCACACTCGAATTACATGAATCACATTTATTCTCAAAGACTGTTCTAGCAAAAGCTTACTTCCAGATTCCAGTAGCAGAAGAGGATATTCACAAAACATCAGTGAAAACTCTCTTCGGCCTGTACAAGTTTGCCCAGATATCATTTGTTCTTAGGAACACCGCCCAAACATTTCAAAGACTTATTGACCAAGTCCTGAGAGGATTACCATTTGTATAACTTACATTGATAATATCCTCATTGCACGCAAAAATACTAATAAACACAAAGACAACTGGTACAAAGTCTTTCTGATACTATCTCAATTTGGACTAAAAATCAATTTAGATAATTGTTCTTTTGGCATCACTAATGTTAAATTTCTTGGACACATCATAGACCAAAATGAAATTTCATCCTTACCTGGAAATTGGGAGCAGTTGAAAATTTTTCTGTACCTACTTCCATCTGACAATTAAGAAGGTTCATTGGACTGATAAATTATTATTGTCATTCC
Source organism: Acanthosepion lycidas (assembly GCA_963932145.1). Classification (NCBI taxonomy): domain Eukaryota; kingdom Metazoa; phylum Mollusca; class Cephalopoda; order Sepiida; family Sepiidae; genus Acanthosepion; species Acanthosepion lycidas. Next base: position 19,175,546 of record OZ010583.1, on the reverse strand, counting down.
ATCCCTAATTTATAATCTATACTTTTACCATTAAAAAACCTATTAGAGAAAAAAACTATAACATCACTTTACAACAGGATGCTCTCCATGCCTTCAATACAGCCAAATCTGCCCTTGCAAAACTTCTCTAAACTCTCACACATCATCAATGATGAAAGCACATACATCTTCCTCACTATGGAAAGTCCAACACATCAACGGGAGTGTAATTGAACAGGAAATCAATTCATCAAGAAAACCTATTTCCTTTTTCTCAGGGAAATTAACCAAGACTCAAACAAATTATAGCACCTTTTCCAGAGAATTGCTGGCTATATATTTAGCAATTAAACAATTTAGACATATACTCAAGGTAAAAACTTTGTAATGTTCACGGATCACAAACCTCTCACTCACATCATGTATTGCAACGCAGACAAGTACACCCCTAGGAAAATTATATATGTAGATTTTACCTCTCAGTACAAAACAGATATTCATTATATTAAGGAGCAACAAAATATTATAGCTGATTCACTGTCACACACAAATATAACAGCAATCACCGATGACATATTAAGTCATGATTTAATTTCTGATGAACAGAAATTAGACTCTACACTAACAGAAATACCATCAAATACCTCTATAAGACTGAAACAAATTCCAGTTCCTTTCAGCAATAAAACACTTTAATGTGACACTACATTAACCAATCCTAGACCATATATTCTAACTCCCACTCCAAAAACCAAAATCTTAATTGATATATATATATATTCTGTAATTCAAATAAATTCAAACACAGACCAGCATTGATGTCAAAATCTGCAAGCTGAGAGAGAGCCATGACACAACCATTCATGTCAACACTGAAATGCCGAGAAAGAAATAATATTGACAACAACAGCCATCAACAACGTCTATTTCACTTCTAATTTCACCATTCTCTTTCCCTATTGCCTTAGCAACAGATAAAAGTTACTAGTTTTGTATAGATATATATATACATATTTTTTTTAAGCATTTCAACTCGAGCAAGGTGGGATGTCACTAGAATGCAAGGGTTTGCAGAGTGGGAGTGAGAGTAAAGGGATGTGGTGGAGGAAAGGATGAAGAGAAGGGCAGCGGATAGTTCAGGGCGTCTGAAGATGTCGATTGATGTTAAATTTCAATAGTTGGAGATTATAGCTATCAGGGGAAACAAGTAATAGGAAGAGAATTCCAAAGACGGGAGGTGCAAGACGTGAAGCTATTGGTGTAGAAGAGACGGCCACATTTAACCATTTCAACAGTGAAAGGGTGGGACAGGGATGCCAGCCTATTAGTGTGTTTAAATTCATGCAATCTGGGAATTAGCGATAGTAGTTTGTTGGAGCAGTTACCGCGAAAGTATTTGTAGAAAAGACAGAGGGAGGCGATGACACGTCTGTGAGAGAGCAACTGAAGACGAGATGCCAGATCAAGTAAATAAATTATACATTTATTTACTCATATTCAATGTATTCTTTTTATTTGGATTTACGTTTGCCAAGGCAGAGAAGAAATTAACCTCTCCTACAGTAACAACATCAACAATGTTCTGTCTTCCAGTTTACCATTTCCACAATTACAACAAAGATGACAACTAACATAATCAACAAAAAATGCAAATTCTTTACTAGAAATGAAATCCAGTTAGAAATGGTAAATCATTTAATGAAACACTTGTTTCTTTTTATCATTTGATAACTTCACTGCATATATTCTAAGTTTTTTGGGTGTGTATATATTCTTAAAAAAAGAGGAAAAAAAAAGAGTTTATATAATAACTGAAAGAATGATGTGTAACATCATTGTATCAAACATGTTCAAAATAATTAAAAAAAACAACTAAACTATAAATATAATACAATTAAAAAGTCAGCACTAAAATCTGAGCCTTCATATTTAGTTAAGAAATTGTATTTTGGTGAATTGCCAGTGTGGTTCAAATACATATATACTTTTCTCTTGATCTTTTTTCCCCTTATATGACAAAAACAAATCTCAGGTCAAAAGTTGAGAAATAATTGATCATAAGTTGACTATCATCTACACTTGGTTTATTTGAATTCCGATTCAACTGTAAAATGAGAACACACATATTTAATTCTTATAAACAGCTTAAAATACTGTCTTCAGTAACCTCATTTTGTGTAGCTCTTTTGTAAACAAATATAAATCAAGTATCAGTTTCTTCAATCTGCTAATAAATTTCCTTTGGATCATTTGCTATGAAAAAAAAAAAAAAACTATACAGGATGTGACAGAAATAGGTCCATGATATCAAATGTATTATAATAAATTGTCTCAATCTCGGACTGCTTTGTCCAGAAGGTTGCCTTGCTCTGGAAGTTTAAAGAAAAAAAACAACAAAGTTAATATATTATTTAAACAAGGTTCCTTATTTTACTACAGGATAACAACACAATCAACAACAAAAAAATGCAAATTCTTTACTACAAATGAAATACAGTTAGAAATGGCAAATTATTTAATGAGACACTTGTTTCTGCTTATTGTTTGATAACTTCTTCACATCAGGTGAAAATATTTGTCAATAACAGGAGCAAAACATCATCCAGGTGGTCAACACCCAATCTTGTTCTTAAACAACTTTTAGTATATTTCATCTTCGAAAAAAGTTGTTCATAGGCATATTTACTTACAAATAATGATACCATTATTTTTGCATTATTTAATAGGCTTTTTTATTTTCTACTTGGCATAACATATTTCTTGTAGAAGTCAGCAGTGGATTTAAAATTAAATTTTGATATAAAAAATTCATCACATTGTAAGTCAATTAACTCCAAATGATATTTTTCTGTCACTTACAGATAATTAGTGTCTAGGTGTTAAGTTGGTGGGCCTGGACAAAAATCCTTTGCAGGTCAGATATGGCCCGGTGTCCAGGTGTTGCCACACCTGCTATAAAGGGTGATAATTGAGAATTGAATACCCCCAGTCCAAACGGGGTTGCCATATTTCAGTTTTTTAAACATTTTTCCAGTCTCTTTAGAAATGGATTGTATATATGAGTTCCACTTGAGGCACTAGATTGGCAAGTAGGTCTCATCACTTTACTGTCAAAATAGCTAGATCAGAAGTTCTCAACTGGAAGTGGGGGATCTCAGTGGGAGGGGGATCATTTACTTTTTCTGGTTTTTTTATTTACAGAATTTCATTTATTGAATTACAATACCTGGCATTCTGTTGAACTTTTTGTTTATTGAAGTCTGCTTCAGTTTATTTATTTAATAATTAGTTGAAAATTAAAACAAATTATTGTACATGTATTCAAGTTTAAAAATCCATCAACATTTTCTATTGCTGTTAAATTTGTAAAATGCCTCTACAAAAATAAAAATATACTAATATGGGAAAGAATGAAGATTTTTCATTAATATATGCATATTCGACATTCCAACCACCTGAAGAAGGCCGGAGCGTACAACAGCCAAAACGTTATGATAAATATGGCGACAAAGATGAGTCCGAATAATGTAAATAATGTTCTCTGCATTACATCAAACAAAAGGTTAGGAAGGAAACCCCTATCAGTACTGGAAATAGTGATCACAACTAGTGAACTTGAGAAAACTAATTTACAGAAAATTTGTTTTAAGAGAAAATGATTTTAGAAATTTCAACCAAAAACAATACTGGCTGCTCAGTCAGTGAAAGTAAAATATTTCCTTATAAAGAAATGGCTAAAATTGCTATTACCATTAGAGAAGAACAGATACAACACTTTGATTTCAAGAAATTCTGAGAAGGTTACTGAGTAAAAAAAAAACACCTGAAGAAGTACAGTGTATACAACAGCCAAAATATTTTAAGTATAACAACCAACATAAATATATTAGTCTGAATAGAAGAACGTATAATGTATTTGCCATTATTTGAACATGTGTTTGTGTTTGCCATTTTTTTTGTAAATGTGTTTATGTGCATTTGCCATTATTTGGTGGGGGGGATCTATTGTGTGTTTGTCATTGTTTGAACATGTATTTGTGTTCCTCATTGTTTGTAAATGTGTTTGTATGTGTGTATGTTTACTCTAACCTTAAAACTTGACATTCACTTCTTGTTCTTTGGATCTGCCATCTCTACCCCCAACCCAACACATGGTGTGGGTGGGGGTATCTTTGCTGTCATCTCTTTGGCAATGTGAATTAGTCAAGTGTCAAAATGGAATGTATGTTGTCCTGGAAAATACTATCTGTCAGGTACACAGGCAAGGAACAGTAAAATCTCCAAACCCAGTACCTCATTATTCTTCTGCCCTAGACAAACAGACAAAAAATGCTGATTAATTATGTTGTGGTAATAAATTCTCTTGTCAACAAGAAGTTTCAGCTTTCTAATTCTTGTTTAGTTGTGGGACTGAGGAAGCCAACAATTCTTGAGTTACCACTTTTTTCTTTCTAAAGCCCAGGTTCCCTCGCAATCAGTTTTTGTTATATTTTACATTTCACTTTTGTATTACTTAGTTATTCTTTGCTTCTCATTCTTTCTTAGAATATTATTTTTTTTCATCTTTCTTTTTCGATTTAATATTCCTCTTTCTGTCCCTTTGTGACATTCTTGAATTTATACTGTCTTTTTTTCTTTCCTTTTTTTTTTTTGGCATCTGTCTATATCTCTGAGATGAGGTATTATGATTACTTGCATTATTTACATATTCGAACTGTTATCCTTATCTTCATTGCTATATTCTTGTTTCGGCTGTTGTACACTCTGGCCTTCTTCTGGTGATTGGAATTTCAAAACAAACCCTTTATTTCATCCACCGGGGTAGATTGTTCTAGTTCCATGTGCCATGCCTCTTCCGGATGTCTCAGTTATTTCCCTTTCTCTCTCCAAGTTTTGGTTCACCTCTGCTGTGGCCTGGTATTGAACTCACAACTCTTTGGGTCTAGTCACTGGATCTAACCAACATTTTTATCCACTGGGCCATGTGTCCTCAAGCATCACACTAACAAAATATTCAACTGCCACATTGAAAATATTGGCATCTCAATCTAAAAAAATATAGTAGACCCAATTGTATTCATGTTGAAACTTAGGATTGAATTGCAGATATATAGATCTTCAGCCTGCCATTTTCTTCTAAGAATCATTTTGGCACATAAGATACATTCTTTTTATTCTCTAATTTTGTTTTTTCTTTTTCTTCCTTTTTCTTCATACCGTTTACCCCATTCTGTCATGATCACATCTTGATCCTCTTCTGACTCACTTTTGAGCAAGATGGATTGTTTTCAAATGGTTAACTTTTCCCTGATTCAGGAACATTTCCTGTCTTTGAAAAATGTACTGAAAATAATCACATGCAAATTGCTTCAAAATTTGTCCTTTTTTCCCACATACTCACAAAACATGAGAACATTTGAAAAGAATAGCTTTGGTGTTGATCCTTTATTTTATTTCTGAAGGGAACACCATTTTTCAAGTGTTATAACCAAATCCTTAACATATAAGTTAAAATTATAATAGTCAACAAATGTGTTTATTATCACTATATAAATGAATCATTATCAGTAGTCAGTATGATGGTAATATATATTACATGTTATAGTCCACTCAAAAGTTAGTGTGATTAGTTAGTGACAATTCAATTAGAGGTTTGGCAAATGCAGATGAATTAATGAGAGCTCAACCAGAAGTTAGTCAGTATACACAAGTGAATGCAAAGCAGATATGTATGGTTGTCAATTATTCACATTGTGACACTATTTTTAGACATCAGCCTGTCATCCCAGTCACCAAATTCAGCATCACACACCATGTGTTTTTTTTTGTGGTAACATCAAGGTCAAGAATCCATTATGACAAGAAGGAAGTATACTTTTAGAATTTGAACTGACTGTTTTAGCATAGGCAGAATTTATTAAATAAATGCATTAAAACTTTGATTTGTTCTGATCATTACATGCTTAGTAGCACAGAAAATTATGGTATGGAACATGTGAAAGGGAGAATGAAACAATAAACATATTTGTATTTTAGAACTGACTGTATATGAATCCAGTCTGCATTGGCAAGGTTTCTGCTTTTATTGTTGCCCATTGACATTACCATTAATCTGTTTATTTCAATACTAAATAAAATATTTCTGGTGATGGAGAAACAAATTTGAAATTTCTTGACTTGAAATTTTCTTTAGCACATTTGGTTGCTAACTATGCATGCTGAACACTGAAAATTGGAAAAAAAAGGATTGTCAAGCATCAAGAATTTATGCAAATATTAACAACAAAATAAAGTCATTTTATATGTAATAATAATGCTGGAAAATCTGCTCTCTTATGTCACTGAAGAACATGAAAATTGCTAAATAATAATAAAAAAAATAACACACCTGAGTTAATGCCAAAACAGACTTTACACTCAGTGTTCATCAAAGAAGCTAGGTACATTAGTGGGTTGACCTGAAAGATAACCTTCTAGCTACCAGGTGCAGATCTGCACATTCAATAGATATCAGTGGCTACCCCTGACATGTAAACATGTGATTGACCCAGCTACAACTAGAATGTGCACATGTAGAAAAAATTAGACAACAGGTAGATATATAAGCACTTACCTGAGAGAGAAGAAGAAGAGAGTCACTTTTATACTTGTGAAAATAGAATTGTAGAATTTATGTTCAGAGAAAATTCGAAAGCCACACACTCACTCACTGACAGTAGTTGCACCACCTGCAGATCCAAGCTTACAGCACCTGGTATTCTCAAACAGTTATCCATCTAGGTACTGACCAGGCTCAATGTTGCTTAACTTCAGTGATCCTATGGGAACTGATGTTTCAACATGATGTGGCTATAAGCCATGTTAATTTGGGCTCATTGACATTCTATATTCTTCATCAATTTTGTGATCATTAATTTTTAAACGTTTCTATTGTTTCAATTTTTTATATTGCTTAAATGGAGGCACAGTCGAGTAATGGATAGCAGCTCAGATTGAGGAATTGGAGAGCCAAGTTTGAATTCCAGTCAAATCTATTATATTCACTTACGAGCTTGGGAAAGGTATGAATCCTCTTCTTCTCCCTCCCCCCAGCTGTGAATAAATAGCAGGACAGACCAGATTCTATAGCCTTGGATGGCGACTGGTCTACTGCAGAAAAAAATGGCAACCTACTGCAGGAAAAAATTTGCCTTGTCAGCTGTGTATTGAAAGATACATGATCACCTAAGTGTGTATCACACATGTCACATAATAGACTGAATATTGCTTACAGCAGTTTCTTTTGATCCCGATGAATCTTCTTTGCTTTAATATTGTTATCTAGCTCGTAAGGAGTGCAAGTGTGTAATCAATGAAGCAAAGTCACTGTTTGCTGATAGGATGAAACAACATATAATATCTTGCAAGTTTGGTTCTACAGATTATTGGCAGATCTGTAAGAATGTGTTGAACAACAGAAAATCTTCAGTCAATTTGAAGTCCTAACATCTACAACAGATAAGGTTGAATGGTTTGCTCAGAAATTCTCATCCAATTCAACACATGACTCATCCAAAATACCCACACCAGATTTCCCCCTAGAACTGAGGATCTAATGAGGGATATGTGCATAACCCCGTTGCCAGTCTTGGACATCATTTCTGATGTGCTTACAGCCATAACTGAATATATATATATCAAGCTCTTGATAATAACAAAGCTTCAATATATAGACATTTCAAAGTCATTTGACAGGGTTTGGTATACTGGTCTTCTACATAAGATTCAGGGCTATGGTATTACAGGATGATTGTTTGATTTAATCTAATCATTTCTATCAAATTGTGAAATGAAGGTCATTCTGAATGGGCCCTCTTCCAGATCCTTTCATATGAACATGGGTGTTCCCTAAGGCTCTATCCTGAGTCCTACACAGTTTCTGATCTTCATCAATGATCTTCCTGAGGTCATCAGTTCCTAAGTAGGCATCTATGCAGTTGACACTACCACATTTACTCCTGTCACAAATAGTAAACCAGGCAGCACTGACAAATTTAACCTGGCTCTGCTGCTGCTCTTGAAAAGGACCTCCAGTTAGTGGTTAACTGGGGCAAGAAATAGCTTGTAAATTTTAATGCCTCCAAAACGGAACTGTTCTCATTTAACCACCACAGAGAAACTTCCCTGCCCATCATCAGCACAGTTGATGCTTGACTCCAGGAGAGTGTCTCACTGCACCTTCTTAGCCTCACATTTTCAACTGACTTGAGGTGGAACAACTATATGGAATCAATAGCTGCATCTACTGCAAGGAAAATTGGTTCGCTCTGTCATGCCAGAAGGTTTTTCTCATCAGCATCCATCTTATGCTTCTACAAATCTACCACTCATCCATGCATTGAATACTATTGCGATATCTGGTCAGGTGCCCCTGCTGTTCATCTCGAGGTTCTTGACAAAATCCAAAGAAGGATCTATAATGTAATCAGTCCTGACTTAGCATCTCAACTTCAGTTACTTTCTCACAGATGTGATGTGGCTTCCCTCTGTCTTTTCTACATAATTTTCATGGCAACTGCTCTGGTGAGCTTTTTATCCCTGGTGCCCTGACTACATGAATTTAAGCATGCTACTAGATTGGCATCTAGATCCCACCCTTTTATTGTTGAAATAGCTAAATGTAACCTCCACTTCTATTCCAACATTTTCTTTTCTCGCACTTCTCAACAGTGGAATGCCTTTCCTCTTACTTGCTTCCCTGATAACTACAATCTTAATTTAAACGTCAATCACCATCTTCTGCTGTCTTAATCCCAGTTCTTCTTTTATCCTTTACTCAATTCCCCCCACCCCCATACCCAGTATTTTTTCTTACTCTCACTCTCTGTAATCCCCTGCATGCTAGTGGCACTCCCATTTTGCTTGGGGTGAAATACTTACACATATATATATATATATATATATATATATATATATATATATATATATACACTCATAAACCTTATTTTATGATGATCCAAAAGTTTTTGTAACAGCTGACCTTTACCCTTTTGCAAAAGTGATGCAACACAATCTTAAAATGGCTCTGTGGAGTAGGTAGCATGTCCTCTCACTGCTCTATCCCAATTTCTATGGAAAGTGCTCAGATAAACTACATTCCTTTGTTCCACCAGTTCTAACCTTCATTAAACAAACTGGAATTGGAACTCAGCTTCCTGATTAACAATTCCATTACACCACCTGCACATCCAAGCTTACAGAACCTGATATTCCCAAGCAGTCACTCATCTTGGTAGTGACCAGGTTCAATATTGCTTAACTTCAGTGATCTTATGGGAAATGGTGTTTCAATGTGATATGGCCATAAGCATCTCAGCTTCTGTCACTTTCCCACCACTGTAATATAGCTTGCCCATGCTTCTTCGTTTAATCCACTGCTTCTTAAACTTTTTTCATTCATGACCCCATTTTTCATCACAAGATTTTTCACGACCCCAGGTATTAACCAACTACACTGAAAATATATACATTGTCACTGCAACAGCACCACATGCACGTTTTATTACCACAGTGCTTGCATCACGTTAAATATTGTGCATTTGTAAAATAACATAATATAAACTGAAATTCAAGTGTTTGAATTTAATTTTTGTGATCCCAGCATTTCTCTTTGTTGGGGTTGTGACCCATAGTTTAAGAAGTGGTTGGTTTAATCATTAAATCTAAAAAAAAATCACTGAGACGCTAGAGTTTACTGAGAGAGAATCAAAATAATTTAGTAAGGAGAGAGGACAATAAAAGAAAAGTATTCAGGAAGACAGAAGATGATGAGTGACATTGTATTTGAATTTTTCATGATTGTAGGTAGCAGGAAGGCAGGAAACTGGGAGAGAGTTCCCTAGATGAGAAGTGTGAGAAAAGAAGATATTACAATAGAAATTATGGTTGCATGTAACAAGTTCTACAGAAAACAGTGAGACCTATTTACCAATCTAGTAATATGCTTAGTCATGCAATCAAGGTATCAAAGAAGAGAGCTCATTAGAACATCTGCCATGAAAATATTTATAGAAAAAATCAGAGGGAAGCCATGTCACAGCAGAGGGAAAGACACTGAAGTTGAGTTGCCTGGTCAGGGACAATTAAATTATATACCATTCTTTGGATTTTGTCGAGACTCTCAAGACTTATAGCTGGAGTACCAGACCAGATTTGGCAGCAATATTCAATGTGTGGACAAATAACTGATTTATAAATGTGCAAGATATTCTGATGCGAAAAACTGTCTGACACAACACAGTGAACCAGCTTTCCTAGCAGTAGAGCTAGCAATTGATTCAATATAATCTGTAAAATACATTTGTTTGATGCTTTGACACACATAATCAGTGATGTTTT